>CM041629.1:24986856-25197187 GCA_023333625.1 Bothriochloa decipiens
ATGTAAGGAATTACCATAAGTGCTTGATTTTTTGGATCAATTTTCTCAAAGAATACTCTCCTGTGCAGCTTTTGTTGCTCTATATGTGGATTTTTTGCCAACACTTTCCTCATGTCAGCAACTATAGTCTGCCAAAGAAAAACAAAGATGCATGGCTAAGATAGAGTTTTAATAAACAGATAAGAGAAGCAGACTATGTCAAGTAACTCCTTGTGGTACTTACCCCAATTTTTCCCGCATCCATGTGGCTAATAGCAAGATAGGTCTTAATACGCCAATGGGTCCTCTGAGTGTTGTTTCTTAATATAGAAACTGTAAACTTATGGTTAGGAACGTATATCGCTTCTCGATCAACACCTCTAATGATTGTTGGAGACCACAAACCAACATGCTGAAAACCAAATAAAATAACTTCAAGTTAGAGAATGATTATAAGTATTGACCAAATCTTCAATGGGAAAAACTGATAGTACATACAAATAAAACCTTAAAGCATGTTACAAATAATATCATAACTAGATGGTCTAGTTTTAGCCCCAAGTTAATGTTAGAATAGACTAATTGGATTAATTTGGCTAACCCTAGAAGGGTAGCTACATAGTGTCATACATGGGCCTCATGGGCCTAATATACTCTAACACCCCCACGCAGTCTGAACTTCCGGCGCAGCGGAGTTACAGACTGGACATGACATGAAAAGAAGCACACACACGAGCCCCCCCACAGACGCAACTAGCCACCGGTGACGTTGAGGCTGGAGCAGAACTCGGTGAAGGCCGAGGACGGGAGGCCCTTGGTGAAGATGTCGGCAAACTGGGAAGTGGTCGGGACGTGGAGGACCCGAACATCGCCGATGGCGACGCGATCACGGACAAAATGTAGATCGATCTCCACATGCTTGGTCCTCTGGTGCTGAACAGGGTTGGTGGAGAGGTACACTGCACTGACGTTGTCGCAGTAGACCAGCGTGCTCCTGGAGAGAGGGCTGTGGAGCTCGGCGAGAAGCTGTCGGAGCCAGGAAGCCTCCGCCACGCCGTTAGTGACAGCGCGGTACTCCGCCTCGGCACTGGAGCGGGAGACCACCGGCTGACGCTTGGACGACCAGGACACCAGGTTGCTGCCCAGGAAGACAGTGTAGCCGGAGGTGGAGCGCCGAGTGTCAGGACACCCGGCCCAGTCAGCGTCAGTATAGACGACGAGCTCGGAGGAGGAAGACCGGTGAAGGAGCAAGCCGTAGTCGACAGTGCCGCGGAGGTAGCGGAGGAGGCGCTTGAGAGCAGTGAGGTGGGGCTCTCAGGGATCATGCATGTGAAGGCAAATCTGCTGCACTGCATAGGTGATATCCGGCCGGGTGAAAGTAAGGTACTGAAGTGCCCCTGCAAGACTCAGGTATGCCGTGGGGTCTGCCACTGAGTTGCCCTCGACCTCTGACAGCTTGCCCTGTGTGTCAACTGGAGTGGAGCAGGGCTTGCAGTTAGTCATCCCAGCTCGCTCCAGGATATCAAGAGTGTACTGCCGCTGGTGAAGAAGGCCGGTGGGACGAGGCTCAACAGTGACCCCGAGGAAGTGGTGGAGCACACCAAGATCCTTTACAGGAAACTCCTGCTGAAGAGAGCTGATGATGCGGCTGAGTAGTGACGAACTGGAGGCTGTGAGGACAATGTCATCAACGTAGAGCAGCAGGTAGGCAGTCTCAGCTCCACGGTGATAGATAAACAGAGACGTATCTGACTTGGCCTCCACAAAACCCAGTGTCACCAGGAAGGCAGCAAATCGAGAGTGCCACGCCCGAGGGGCTTGCTTGAGGCCGTAGAGAGACCGGTTGAGCCGACAAACCATGTCAGGACGAGAGGGGTCAACAAACTCCGCTGGCTGGCTGCAGTAAACTGTCTCAGTGAGAGTCCCGTGCAGAAAAGCATTCTTGACATCTAGCTGATGCACTGGCCAGGAGCGAGCAAGGGCCAGTGAGAGCACCGTGCGGACGGTGGCCGGCTTCACCACCGGGCTGAAAGTCTCATCGTAGTTGACTCCAGGGCGCTGAGTGAAGCCCCGAAGAACCCAGCGAGCCTTGTACCGCTCTAGGGTACCATCAGCCCGCCGCTTGTGCGTCCAGATCCACTTGCCGGTGACAACATTGGAACCGGGCGGACGGGGCACCAGATCCCATGTCTGGTTGGCGAGGAGAGCCGCGTACTCCTTTTCCATCGCGCGGCGCCAGTGAGGGTCCGACAAGGCGCCGCGAACGGAAGAGGGTACAGGAGAGACCTGCGTGTCGCCGAGCATCGCCGTAAGAGTCCGGGACCGCAGGGTACCCGCCGCGTGCCGCGTCACCATAGGGTGAACATGCCGCGGGTAGTGGTGAAGGAGAGGTGGGTGGTACACCGGCGGCACGACAGGGGCTGCCGGAGGCGGCGGTGGTGGTGTAGGCGTCGCCGGCGGAGAAGAGGCCACCGGTGAGGGAGGCGTCGCCGCCGGAGAAGAGGCCACCGGTGGTGACTGAGGCGCCGGGTCCGCCAGCGCACGGCGCTGGTAGACAAGCACCGGCTGAGCGAACCGCGCAGGGGGTGCAGGAACCGGCGTCCCCGGCCCCGTGTCAGGCGGAGGAGCCGGGGCTGCACCAGAGGGCGACGCTACCGGACCCGTGCAGGGCACAGGGCCAGGAGCAGCAGGCGCCGGGTCCGTCGCGCACGGCGCTGGTAGACAAGCACCGGCTGGGCAAACCGCGCAGTGGGTGCAGAAACCGGCGACCCCGGCCCCGTGTCAGGCGGAGGAGCAGGGGCCGCACCGGAGGGTGACGCTACCAGACCCGTGCAGGGCACAGGGTCAGGAGCAGCACTGGTGTGTGGCGAGCCGGGGCACGGGCCCGGCGAAAGGCACGGTGAAGCAGTACCTGCAGGAGAAAACGGCAAAAGTGGCTGGACCACCATGTCAGTGGGAAACAGAGAGGCGAGGTCAGGGTCAGGGGTGGAAGGTGGTGTGGTGGTGGTGGAGAAGGGGAAGACAGACTCATCAAACACCACATGGCAAGAGATGAGGACCCGACGAGAAGCGAGGTCAAAGCACCGGTAACCCTTTGTGATCTGGGGAATACCCGAGGAAAACACACAGAGTCAAACGGGGAGCCAGCTTACGGGGAGTGGTGGCAGTGGTGTTAGGGTAACACGCACACCCGAAGACACGAAGGTGGTCATACCGAGGAGGGGTACCGAAGAGAGCGTGGTGCGGTGTAGGAGCTGGGCATGCAACGGAAGGAAGACGATTTAGGAGATAGGTGGAGGTGTGCAGACTCTCTGCCCAGAAGCGATCAAGAAGCGACGCCTGGAGCAGAAGGGTGCGCATGGTGTCGTTCGTGGTACGAATCATGCGCTCCGCCTTGCCGTTTTGGGAGGAGGTATACAGACAAGATATGCGCAACTGGATACCGTGAGAGAGGAAGAAGACATGGGAGGTGGAGTTATCAAACTCACGGTCATTGTCACACTGTACGGCCTTGATGGTAAGGCCGAACTGAGTGGACACCCAAGCAAAAAAGTGGAGAATAGTGGGGAATGCCTCAGACTTCGCACGCAAGGGAAAAGTCCACGAATAATGAGAAAAATCATCAAACACCACAAGATAATATTTGTAACCAGAAATGCTGATGACAGGAGATGTCCATAGGTCGCAATGTACAAGATCAAACACATGAGTAGCATGTGAAGTAGAAGACTGAAAAGGAAGACGAACATGACGGCACAACTGGCACGCATGACACAAGTGCTCATCGTGAGCCCGAGTACAACGAATGTCGGAACTACGACTAAGCTGCATCAGAGCATCATGTCCAGGATGGCCAAGACGACGGTGCCAAGTGGTGGAGGAAGTAGAGGCAGCGAAGGCAGCTGACAACGGAGACGGTGAAGAAGGCGAAGCGGAAGCCGAAAAACGAAGAGTGTAAAGGGGCCTGAGCTGTCACATCGAAGGAGCGGACGCCGGGAAGCCAAATCCTTCACAGTAAGACCAGAAGAGTCAAATTCAACAGAACAGGAAGAAAAGGAGGGTGCACAGAGGAGAGTATACCAGGGTCGGGAGTAGTGTGGTAGGTAGCACCCGAGTCGGCAACCCAAGCTGGGCTAGCAGGAGGAGTCAGGGCCATGGTGCTGAAAGTGGACGCCAAGGCCGCCGAGTCCCAACCGACGGGCCCGGGTGAGGCGCCGGGAGGTGCCACCGACGGTCCGGGCGAAGTGCCGAGAGGTGGAGCCCACGGAGCCACTGAGTGAAACCCCGGAGGAGCACCAGCGAGCATGGCCGCCGGCGGGCGAGACTCACCGCCGGGAGCCTGGAAGGGCCACATGGAGATGCGTCTACCCACGGGTTGTTGAAGGAGGGCCAGGGTGTACCCCGTGGAGGAGCGGGCACCGGGTTGCTCCCACGGCCAGCACCCGCACCACGCCCCCCTCCGTGACGATGGCGGCCACCACGGCCCCCCCCCAACCCCCGCTCGGCCCGGGGGAAGGAGGACCAAGACGAGACGACGGCGACGGAGCAGACGAACGCGGCGGAGTAGTAGCCGCAAGGGCAGCCGAGGAAGACGAGGACCCCGGCACAGAGGTGGACCCGGGCTGGATGCCCTGAGTGAGCTCCTCCATGACAAGGTCGTCACGGACCTGCAGGAAGGTGGGGAAGGGCCGCTGCCGGGTGATCCACGTGCGGAGGTGGGCGTAGCGGTCACTGAGCCCGCGGAGGACGTTGAGGACCAGGATGCGGTCCTCCACAGGCCAGCCAAGGTCACCGAGGGAGTCGGCCATGCCCTTCCGGCGGTAGAACTCGCTGACGGAGAGGTCGCCCTGGACGAAGGTACGGAAGCTCGCATTGAGACGCAGAGCCCGTGCCTCGGCGTTGCCCAGAAACTGGGCCCTCAAGGGCGAGCCAGGCCCGGTGAGCGTCGACGGAGTTGCGGACGAGGTCGTGCAGGTCGAGGGAGATCGTCCCGATGATCCAGGAGAGCACGATACTGTCGAGACGGGACCACGCTGGGGTCTGGACCGCGACAGAGGCGTCGGCGAGGACGTGGTCGTCGAGGCCGTAGCGGCGGAGGGTGAGGAGGACCAGGTCCCGCCAACGGGCGTAGGCGGGCGACTCCGGCTCGAGGACGACCGGGACGAGGAGGCGGATGTTCTGGACACTCCCAGCCTGGTAGTGGAGTTGCGCCACGGGCGGGTCAGCCGGATCGTGCCAGAGGACCGCGGTGTGGGACACGCGATGGCCCGGTGTGCCGGAGGAGGTGGCCCCAGCATCGCACGAGGCAGGGAGGACGAGGAGCTTCTCCGCCTCGGCGATCTGGCGGGCCAGTGCGTCGGCCGCCTCGCGCTCGCGCTCCCAAGCGAGGGCGGCGGCACGAACACGGGCCTGGCCTTCCGAAGCTGCTGCCCGGGCAGCGACGAGGGGGGCGGCGAGGGCGGAGTCGGGGGCCGCAGGTGTCAGAGGCGCCGGGGCGGGGAAAGGGAAAGCCCTCGTGCCCGCCGGCAGGCCCCACCCGGCAGCAGCGACGGCGGCGGCCACGGCGTCTACGCCCTCGCCGGCCGCGCCCCGCGCCGGCCGCGCCCGCGCGGGCGCGCGACGGCCCAGGAGATGGGGCGCGCGCCAGCGGCCTGGAGAGGGGAAGAAGGGTGAGGAGGGAAGGAGGAAGAAGGGTAGGGCGGCGGCGGCGCGCCAGCCCCACGGCCGCCGGCCGGGGTGCGGGGTGCGGGGGGGGGGGGGGGGGGGGGGAGCAAGAGAAGGAAACCCTAGGCTTTGATTGCCATGTTAGAATAGACTAATTGGATTAATTTGGCTAACCCTAGAAGGGTAGGTATATAGTGTCATACATGGCCTCATGGGCCTAGCCTCATGGGCCTAATATACTCTAACAGTTAAATTAAGGCATACCTCAACAATGCCAGAGACATTGACACCGTCTATATTTGTTTCGATCCATTCATTGACTACAAATGGGCGTGTGGCGTTGATCATGATACTCGAGAGGAAGTTAGTGAAAATCTGCAACAAATTATGATAGATATTAGCACCACACACAAATTAATCATATCAGCAACATGTTTTGTACTACCTCACGACCAGCAAGGGTAAGCAACACTGTCCCAAACCCTCCAGCAGTTATCCACTTTTGGGTATTGAAACCCAGCAACTCCATAAAGAGAGAAAAAGCAGCAATCCAAACACCAGTATAAAGAGCTTTCATGGTAAAATCAAACCCCATCTGCCAGAAACAAACTTACATAAGTAATACTGCAGTTTGAAGGAAAAAATGTATTAATATTATCCTATGTGATTCAAATATCAGAACAATATATTGACTTCATTACTTGGTAAGGTTAAGTAACAAATGGGCCTAAGAAGTATAGCAAATAGAGAATTTTGGGCTGCTGCCAAGTAACTGTTGGGCGTCAAATTATGTGCTTCCAATAAACCAATCTCATTCGGCAAAAGTTCCAGTCTCTAATTCCATATTAAAAACTGAAGAAAAGAGTGGACCAATAACTTCCTGAATATACTCGCATCCATATGTATTTCAGTATCAAACAAACAGGGCCAACTATACTAAATTTAGGATAAATCCATGAAACTTTTAGGTTCTCCCTTCAGATGAAATGAGATATGGTAGGAGTTAGGAAATGGTTACAACTTCCTGAATATACCAAGATTTTACTTGTTACAGTATAAGGATCTTACATTTCTTGCATCATTGGGATTGCGCATGTCCATAAGAAACTTCTGTACCTGCTGAATCAAGCTAAAAAAAGAAAAACAATCTTAGCATTAACAGAACAGAATAAAAACAGAACACAATGAAACTAAATCAACCATATAAGATGATAATATAGATACAGACACCTTAAATTTCATACAAATTAAGGCAGCAAGGACTAACACGGATCTGCACATCTTCCCATTGCAATACATGAAACACCATTGTAGCTTAACTAATATGTTGGTGTTATTTCATCTCATCTGGATATGTTCAATAAAGCAAAGCAAATTACTCCACAAATATCACATCCTTGATTCCTTGATAAACAATGTTGAAATTATCTCAACACAGATCACAACATGATTGATAATGTTAGCGCACAATGGCACTCACATATACCAGCACATCCCAGCACACCAGTAAATTTCATTTCTGAATACCTTTTGTATGCTTATCTTAGATGTAAGTACAAAAAGGTTCCAACACATTCCTCATCTATTTGTATTTATATAGCACAAACTGAAGCTAATCTTTCGTTTATTCTCACAATCTCACCAACTATATTTTTTTATGTGAAAGGGCCATTGCTGGTAGAATGCTAGATGCCCGGGACCATGTTACTGTTATTTCTTTCTCCTCCTTCATATTGACCTTTTCAATTTTTGCCAATAAATGACGAGCTACAAAAGGATTTGTTTTTTTTTCCGTGTCACAACTGATGCCTCTAGCTGGGTCAGGGTTTTGCTCGACCAACGTGAAAAGGTCTTCTTAATGATAGACAAAACTAAAGTTGGGGATAAAAGAATCATCCATAGCCAGAATTGTAAATTGTAATCTCCAGAATGTGCTTTTGCAGTTACAGTTATCTTGACTGCATAAACGGAGTCATTACCTATACATAACTTAAATGGACATAATTGAATCAAAGCTACAACTTGCAAAAAACAAACGAAGTATTTCTAAGGATGTAGCATGTGCACCTTGTGAGAATATATGCAACAGCCAGGACAGTTGATAATGATCTCACAAAAGTTATTAGGCGCGTTTTCACAGCTTGGCCTGCTGCTGAAGGCAATACAACTGGATCCAAACCCCTGCAAGAATTGCATGGACAAAGAGAAATATAAATAAAAGAAAAAACTAAAGAAAAATGCCCATTTCAAACACATGAATCTTGTAGGTATGAGCATAATTTGCTTAGCTATTTAAACACAATTTGAATACTACACATCAGCCACTTGTCCCCGTTTAAACAGACATTTAGCCTGATAGTTGGCTAAACGATGACAGACTGTTTAGCGTTTAGAAGTCCGATGAACACTGACTGTCTGCAGTGCAATTTAAATAGAAACAGGACTGGTTTCAATATTACAAACAGGGCCATAGCACTGCAGCAATGATATCAAGTGGTTAGAGTTACCACTTCAGAAAGGATCATTATAATATGGTGAAGCTATACCTGCATATTAGTGTTGCTCCTGTCCAGAGAAGTAGAGGTTGAAGGTACGACGAAGAAATCAAATATGTAGGGCTCTTCTTCCAGTTGCCTCCATGCTGTAAAGGTCCATTATGAACTATATTAATATTAACTAGTGTAGTATATGCCCTCAAGAAAAAGCCAGCCTAGTATATGATCATGTAAATAAAAAATATATGGTTACATGAAGCAGAACACATACATCAAAACGGTTTCTAATATCCCGCACTAGAGGCAAAAAACCCCACAGAGCAAACACAATAATCCCGATTGCAGGGACCACAAGTGAGGTAGCAGGATTTGCAAGTAAAGCATCACATGACCTGTCAATGCAAAAAAAAAGGACTAAAAATCATATGAAGTACATTCAGGTGTAATATATACAAATAAATATATATAAATAAATGAACAGTTTTCTGAGTAAATAAACATGTTTCACATCTCTATTTTTTTAGATTATTTTAAAAGTATACTACGCGAACAATGGTACTGTTTCCATGCGCATATTTGCATCTCCCTCACTAAAATTAAAAAGAGAATACAAGTATGAACCTAATGAATTCACAATCATACTAATGACCTTAAGAAAGACTTTGGTTAGGAACAAATAAGAGAAATTAAAACTGCCAAGAAGTGTATCCAACACAAGAGCATGATCAGGCTCCATTATGTTAGCTATCAGCCTATATTATCTAACAAGTGGGTAGAGCGTTAGACTAATTCATATGTTACTTTAGTAATCAAAATTTTAAAACATAACACACTGCCAAGATATATATGTTGCATCATATGCCAAAACATAAAATTTATTGCCATAGTTGGTTTATTATCTAATTTCAACAGGTTACTGAAGAGTGAAAACCTCAACACACTCACAACAAGAGCCTATGGAATGTATGATTTCCGTGTCACCACTTATGGATACACCAACTGGCGGTACTGTGTACTATAGAGTAGATGGCTTTCTTCAATGTCCTGATTAACTGAGTTTGCACTCCCGCGACAATGTTATGATCCAATCCAAACTACTGTTTCGCTGTTTTGTCATAACCAAGTCTGTGTATAGTCAGAAAATTCATAAATAAAGAATTGTACAAGGGAATTACCTAGTTAGTGCTAATGATGTGTTCTTGACAAGAGGAATTCCCTTCAAAGGAACTGGCAAGGCACAAGATCTAAAGCCCAAAGATCTATATCTGCGAGGTGTATAAAGCATGGGCCTATAGCTACTCTCTAACACATTGTGATCCCAGCAGCATCGCCTCTGCAAAGAAAACCAGAATTACTCTGTAAGATCTCCAATTAGGAGGCAAAACCAGTGTACCTTTGAACATGGTGAATTTCAAGTGGTATTTCGTATGGCAAAAAAAAATGCCAAGTCAGACCTACACCAGAATCAGACACCAACACGCGTAGTCATGTCTACATAGCACTGCTTTTAACTACTGTACTGGCACAATTTTAGGGGGGGGGGAGGGGGGCAGAGAACTATAGTGTCATATACAACAATAGTATCACAGAGCTGTTATCTTGGAACAAATGTAAAACTCAAATTAGGATGAAAACAAGAGGGGGCCGCAATTACACATTATATTGTGAGGGATGAAGTATGGAAAGTATTCGGTATCAGTTCAACACATAAATAGTTCTTTCATACCTACACAAAAGCACACATTTGAAAATAGTATTCATGCCAAAATGTTGATAAAAAACTATAAACAAAAATATTGTGAAGTACTTTGAACAATGGAGTACAGATGTCATTTTCATAAGGTCGACAGATTTTTACTCCAACTACCAAAAGCGCATATGTGGAGAGCTGTAAGTATAGGAGAGTATGATTTAGTAAAGAACATTATTGCTTTTATGCATAGGCAACGGATGCAGGCACTGGTAAAATACATTATAGTTATCAACATCAATTAGTTCTCATTTCTCAAACTATCAAAAAATAGTATAGTAATGATACAATATGGTGTGTAGCCCCTATTGATCACAAGGGGTGCAGATAAACTTTAGGTCACAAAACACCTTTCCAATCAAATGCAACACCATATTGCTTATCTGTATTTCCTAGTGACTAGTGAGTATTGTTAATGCCTTGTGGTATGGTATTTGGCTGTGTGATCTACATAAGTCAAACCAACTACACTCAAATACCTCATTCTTTTGGAGTAGGTCTAACATAGATAAGAAAATTTTGCAAAACAGAATTAATTTAAAAACGATATCTACATATAGAGTTGTCTGTTACAGCTACATGAGAGAAACAGATTAACAGACAGTAATGGTTACTTGCTTCTTTCTGACAAACTTGGAAGAAACCATGTACTCCAGCTAAATTGGTTGAACAGGCCATATTTAAAATTTTGAAACCAAAAGAAAAGTGAAAAACTGACACACAAAAAATAATGTCTTCTGCATGATAAAAGAGGCATGCTGGTACATTAATTAAAGAACTGATCCTCTCTCAAAAATTGGTCACAAATTAATGTACTGTGCTGTTAGCTTAGCAATTAGAAAGAATGGGCCATACATCAGCAACTGAAGGAAACGAGGTGGATGGCAAGGGAAGAGAACTCCTCATCTCGGGACTCTGAAAAAAAAAAGACAGAGAGAATCCTAAAGTAATAAGAAAAAGGACTATGTATTAGTACAAGTACAAGAAAAGCAAGGAAGAATGTGTACCCTAAATCTGTTCCTTTGGCAAAATATGTCTGCAGCAGTTACTCTTTGGAACAGCTGAGATGTCAATCCAACTGCCATCTCAAGCAAAACTCAAATTGAATGAAATTCACATCCACTGGACGCAGTTTCTTATCAGCCACTGATGTGCAATATATGCCAGCTTACTCTCCCTGAAAACCAAACAAGGTTAGAATAGGTGATTTTTTGAACTTTTAAATTACCCATTACATGATATTGTTCTGAGTAAAAAGTATTCGATTTGGAGCATCAGCGTGGGAAAGGCTATGGTGGAGGGCAGGAAAGAAACAAAGTGCGTCTCAAAACTGTTATGAGACTAAGTGTACTCACTAAACTTCAATCATTGAGCAAAGATAGAAGCTGGAGTTTCAATACGACTATGATTTCATTTTAGTTCAACAGGTATGATAATTCCAAAGAAAAAAAATTAATACCATGGCAATGTGGGGGCAAAATAAATAAGCGATGTGTGTATGCTTGCTTCTATGGAACTCATTTAACCTGCCAAAAAAATTTGTAAACGCTGCCCTAGTTAATTTAGCTGATGTTTAGTTTGTTTCAGGTCTTTCCTAGTTCCTACAGTCCTTGTAGAATATTTAACCAACGCACTGAATAGAAAAACTTTGGCAACCTAGACAATGCATTATTATTTGATCTGAAGCCACATATTGGTCCATCACAATCAGCATTTTTATGACTTAGCCATGTTCAAATACCACAGCTGCCTGCTAGTTCGGTGAATGAAGTTGCCTCCTGATAGATGTTATAGTGTCAATCTTCTCTCTCTACGTTTCCCAGGAGGCATCCAGCCAGTGGGGGATCCCCAACAAAATCAATCTAATGGGCCAACATAATCACTGGTTCAAGTTGGAGTTTCAATATGGCTATGATTCTTTCATTTTAGTGGCAATAAGTAGTCTTGGCCATTTGAAAATGAGACCCCAAGTGGGGGCAAAATAAATAAGTGATGTGTGTATGTTCGCTTCTATGAAACTCATTTAACCTGCCAAAAAATCATGGTAAATGCTTCCCTAGTTATTTAGCTGATGTTTAGCTTGCTTCAGGTATTTCCTAGTTCCTACAGATCCTTGCAGAATATTTGACCAAAGCGCTGAATAGAAAAACTTTGGCTACCTAGACAATGCATTATTATTTGATCTGAAGCCATATTGGTCCATCACAATCAGCATTTTATGATTAAGCTGAGTTCAAATACCACAAATGCTAGTTAGTTGAACGAACTTGCCTCCCAATAGATGTCGGAATGTCTATTTTCTCTCTACATTTCCCCGAAGGCATCCCGGCTTATGAATGGATCCCCAACTTAAATCTAATGCGCCAACATAATCACTGGTTCGAGTTGGATAATAGTCGACCCCACCACCGCCCTCCGACAGAACCAACTACGAACGAAGGCAGGTCCCTAAGGGTAAGGGGAAACAGCCAGGCATCCTGCATAACTGATGATTGATTGGGCTATGATTACGCACGCTAAGCTCAATATTGGCATGAATCGCAAGGTGAAATCTAAACAGCTGACTGCCCGACCAAAACTGCTGAAACAATAAATAAATAAATAAATAAATTACGGCGGAAAACAAAAGGCGCGACGAACCACTTACCTGGGCACCAGCGGCGGCGGCGGCGCCGGGTCGGGAAGGGTGACGACGGTCCTGTGGCCGGCCGCGGCGGGGACGCGGTGGCGGTGGCGCCTAGGCCCCCGGCGCGGCCGAGGATCGGTAAATTCCGGAGGGACTGGGATTGCTTTTTTTTTTTTTTTCCTTTGAGAGACAGGTGGGGAGGGGAAGGGGGATGAAGGCGAATAGAAATCAGGGAGGAAGAGGAAGGCGAAGGCGATAACGCCTTCCACGCGCGGCGACACAGCGAGAGGGAGAGCCGGAGAGGAGGACGAGAGCGACGCGCGGAAGGGCCCTGCCACGCACGTGGTGCCTTATCGGCCGCGCCAGCTACTGGTTTGGTTTCTCCGCATCCTTTTCTTTACCTCCTCTTCCTTCCGATGTGCCGCCGTTGTTCATTGACTCTTGCGGTTTTTATCCTTTTTTTTCTTTTTGTGTCGCACTCCTGTGCCAATTTATTTTCCCTTTCGGTTTTGTGTAAAAAAGAAAAGGATTTTTCCGGCACGCGTCCAGGAGAAAAATCGATCTGAGCTGTTTGATTTTTTTGCTCGTAGCCTGCCGCGATTTACCTAGGCCCACAAATGGTCCACAACCGGGTTACCGGGTTCAGTTTGCTACTCGTGTTCAAAACCAGTGATTCAAGTCAAGTCCATGAGCCGAACATGTAACTCTTACATTGCATTGAGATTTTTTTTTTTATTGCCGCTTCCCCAATCTTCCATGCTAGTTTACGAATAACGAAGGCACTACCACAATAGTTACTACCTAATTGGTTCTAGCCGGCCATACACCAATAAAATTGCGCCCATGAGTTTGTAACTTTTATTATTGTTGATGGATGTGAAGACCTCCGATGATTTTTTTCTTTTTATGGAAGAACACATCACAATGGCACGGATATTTCATTTTGGATGAAAATTATTTGAGTTACACCCAAAAGTCTTGAATACTTATACAATTACAAAACGCCTCACCTATCCTATGTTCTTTACTATCTTCCCTATATATTGAAAGGACCTAGGATGTCTCCTAGAGAGAGGATGAATAGGCATTTTTGAAAATCCTAAAACTTAAAACTTAAATGCAGAAGTTAAATACCAACTGATAGTAGGGTCGGTAGTAGGACCGGTACTACCGATAGTTAAAAACCAGTACCACCGAGCCAATTAAATACCAACCGGTAGTAGGATACCACAAAGGTAGTCACTCTAACCGGAGTGTATTCCAACTCCTTTTCCTCCTTCACTATATGATTCCTTCCCTTTCAGCGGTAAAACCAAACCGTTACAAACGATCCGAGGCAACCACAAGCTCTAGCGTGCTCTCTGGCGACGCCTAACCGTCTAGGACCGAAGAGTCCAAGAGTAACAAATGCAGCTCACGAAATAGACAATATACTCAAGTGCTCAAGTGATGGCCTGCTCTCAATTTTGAATCTCTCTCTCAACCCACAAATTTGATTTGTCGATTTGGATCAATCACTCACTAAGAGAGGCTTTGGGAGAGTTGGAAAGCTTCAGAAATGAGTGGGGAATGAGAAGAATCAGCAGCCTCACTGTAATAACCCTAAAAATTACAAATACCGAAAAATGCAACCAACAAAAAATTTTTAAACAAGCCCATGTTTGATGCTTGTCATGTAGGAACACCACCCCTTTTGCTTTTGGCACATATATTTTATGCCACACAAATCAAGTGGCACCATCACATGTGACTTAATATTTAAAAGCCAGATGTGATAATCCACCTGTAGCTAGTACCTTGAGTTTCATGAGTCGAACTCCATGATGCTCGTACCACACCTCGAGGTTGCTAGAGCTCCCTTCTTATCCAGGTTCTTTAACTTGATCAACTATGCCCCCCTAACTTTCTTTATCTTGCTCAAGCTCCATTCCTTGGAATCTTGTATCCAATGAACCCTTTGTCTACTTCCCTGTCTCACAAGTTGTATATCAATGTTGCCCATACAACATCCTATGTTGCACCTTGGTAATCAAGTCACATGAGGCTAGACTCATGAACCCCTCTTGTATCTGAATCACCTAACATGCCCTACCAACTTTCCTTATCCAACTCAAGGTCCTTCTCATTTGAAATCCCATGTCCTATGCACTCTAGCTAGCCCCCCTAAGTTTCTAGTGATCAATCTCAATGTGGCACAAGTTCTACTCGTGAGCTTCACTGGATAACTCCATATATTGCACTCTTGTACTTATGATACATGGGATGAGGCCCTAGAGTTTCCCTCTCTCTCTCCACCACCTATCTTGCTCCACTAATTTTCCCTCATCATGCTCAAGTGTCTTTTATTGAAAAATTTGAGTTCAATGCACCTCATGCTTGCCTCTATGTATCACTAGGTGAATCCATATGTTGCATTTTAATCCTAACATGTGAGTTGGATTTTATTGGGATTTATGTGATGATAAATAAAAGAACCAATAATATTTATTTACTTGGTAAATAAATATTATGGGGATAATACCCAACAAAGCCAAGGACTATGTAAGTCCACTAAGCATTTATTTGCAACATGCTACACTCATTATATATATATATGTTTATATGTATATGAAATATACCAAAACAAGAAAAGAAAAAAGCAAAGGAAAAAGGAACAAATGGAAAAAAACCATTCTGGCCCAACCACCCTGGCCCGGCTTGCCTCTCTTTTCTCCCTCTCTTTCTCTCCCGGTCACAACGGCCCACGACGGCCCAACATGAACCGGCCCTCTCAGCTTAACGACAGAAGAGGAACCAGGCGCTGATGACCGGACCCCACGTTGGTCCCCACCTGTCATATGCCTGGTCCCCTCCTCATCCCCTGCTTTTTTCCCCGAGCGAGCAGAGCTCCCGCGCGAGCCAAGGAATCCCGGGTCAATTCGCATTCATCCTCGATGTCCGTGCCGGCCACCTACCACGCCAACTGACGGATGGATGACACCTGGACCGGCCGGGAGCCGACAGCCCCTGGCAAGAAGTAGCCGCGGCCGCGAGGATCTTTTTCCTCCCGCGCGCGACCACCCGGGGCGCACATGCCAAGGTTCCCCGGCCGCTCCCTCATCCTTAGCCACGAAGCCAACTGCCGCGCCCGCTGACAAGCTTGCCCCCACTAGAAGGAGCGACATGGAGCGCTCTCGTCCCCGCAATTGGACGCGCCCGGCCGTCGAGCCACCTACCGCCGTCGCTCCCCTATATAAGCATAGCCAAGCACCCTCTAGGGTTTCCTAGCCCGCGCGTCGCTCTGTGGTTCCTCAAAGACCACCCACATAGAGAAGGAAGAAGAAGGGAGGAGAGGAAAGAAAGAAGAAGAAAGGAGGCGGGGGAGAAAAGCCGTCGTCGCCGGAGTTGAAGAAGGAGACGGAGCCAAGGAGCACGCCGGAGAAGAAGCTGGAAGCCGAGCGTCGACCCCGCCACCACGCATCCAAGCCGAAGGAGGAAGGAGGCAGAGGACTGGAGCCGCCCAAGCTGAAGCCACCGCCGGTGAGGAAGTACACCACTCCGGAGCCGCTGCTAGCACTGAGCTACTTCCTCGATGACCGTACCGCAATATCGTCGTCGTCTATGTCCGACCGCCTCGCCTACACCGCGAATGCCATCGCGAGAAGCCAAATCGCACCTCCATATCCTCTTCTACGCCGGTGAGCACCTCCATGACACCCCTCTTCCAATCCCAACCTTTGCTTCCTGGCCATGGCGCTTGTACCGAGCGCGTAGGCTGAGGCCATGCTAGCCCGCTTGGACACACGAACACGCACTTGCACGACCAGCCAGGCCACAAGGTCCACGGCGTCAGGAGGACGCCAGAGCGGAAGCCGCCATGCCGTCGCCGCGGCCAAGCGTCGCCGCGGCAAAGCCGTTTTGCTGCCTCACCGTCGAGCCTCGGGCTGCATCAACCACTGAACCGTGTTCGCCTCATCAAGGAACACACCGTGCGCACGCTAGCCGCTTGCTTCATCACACCGGAGGCCGTCGACTCGAAGTCACGCCGTTGTCATGCCGCTCCGGAGCGCCGCCGTGCAATGATGCTCACCACCGACTCCAACCACTATGATTATAGGATTGCCAGGTCCTTTGTTTTCTCATTTCACTAAAGCTCATCGGTGCTGACCATGACCTGTACATACGTAGCGATGTACAGATATACCTACTTTACAGTGGAGTTAAGGATAGATAGATTAGATGGTCTCGTGCCTGCGCTCAAGATGGTTGATGAGGATCCTTCTGCATATGCTCTTCTACTTCCGCGGCTATTCTGGATGTTTGTACTCTGATGATTCGCCATGTGGCGATGTAATGAATGATGTAAGCCCTATTATGTTACCCCTTTACCTAGTTTCGCTATATGGATTTGATTATCAACTGTGTATAATAATGTGATAGTTTATATTTTTACATTATTATCCGTTCTGTGGATTTTCCCTTCGTATAAAATTTAAGGATGTTTCAGTTGGTATCGGAGCCATGCTTGACCCTAGGACGAGACCCATAGGTTTGGACGATAGAATAGGATGAAGCCCAGGATGGCTACGCCGACGCCCTGCGTGAAACACTTGAGTTGCTTGGCGTCCCAAAGGAGAACTGCATCTGGACCTGCCACAGGGAAAATGGACCTGACGGACCAAAGGACTGCTACTACATGATGATCCAGATCCTTGCTTGCAAGGAAGTTCCCGAGCTGAAGCCCCTCGTCATAGGTGGGATGGACAATACAGTCACCTATGCTGCACAGCTTGCAGCACGCTCTGCCCTTCAGTTGGTGATGCGTGACACCTACAAGATCCTCGAGGTCGGACCATACCGCTTGCTGCCACGTGCCATCGATCCCTCCAAGAACAGAATGAACAGTGGATCAAGGCCAGGGACACCTGGGCCAAGGAGTACAACGAAACGCTCAGGGTTGCAGGAAGGCACTTACTTGTCCAGGATATGCTCATCGAAGTGATTGAGTGTGACAAGTGCCTCTACAGGCGTCAAGTCTCTGTGCTGGAGGAAAGGGTGAAGGCTTAAGAAGAAGAGATTGCCAAGTTGAAGGAAATGAGTTGGTCTAACACAGCTCACCTGACAATGTACATGAAGGTTTCCCTGTACCTGTGTGAGCTGGTGGAAAAGCTCTACAAGAAGTGGAGGAAATCTAATGCTCGTCGCGTTCAAGAGTATCAGGAGATGCAGTCTCAGCTACCTAACCATCTCCACAAGGCACCTCACACTGAGATGTTCCTGGTGAAGTCTCCCAATCTCAACATGGATGCCTGCATCGTGCCAGAAGCAAAACCTACTCCAAAGTAGGAATTGGCTCAATTTCACATGAAGAAGTTGTTCACGACTGGTACTCAGCCGCCAGAGATGAATGGCTACCCCCTAGAAGTGATCTACAGGTGATGCAGTTACCACCCAGCTAATGAGAAGTCTGCGTGACCTACACGACGTGACTCGCCTGCGTAGTAGAGGGTAGTTCGTCCCCTTTTGTTGCCTAGCTGCGAGTAGGGTGGAAGTTCTCACGAGTCTTCTAGTGTAGCAACTGGAGACATCGCCTTGTAATAACTTGATGTAATGAATGCTTGTATCTTATCGCATTTTTATGGGTCTTTATGCTTCTTTGTTTGAGTGTTGGATAGATTAAAAATATTTTAAATTGAGTTTGTTATCTAAGCAATTTTATTAAGTTGCTAATAATACATACCACCTGCACTCGGTCTTTGACCCTTATGAATCCTGCAATAGGGTGTCTAACCCACGTTCTCACCTAGAGCTATTATGGACAGAGATCAAGGTAAGCACATGACAACCGAGGGACTCAACCTTGAGATAAAGGAGCCTCACGCTTCGTTACCCACTGGAACCCCTGCTGAAGGAGGACTTACACCACCTCCACATCTTTTAGCCAAGGTCTTGACTCAACAGACTCGACTACTAGAGACTATGGCGAAGGAACTGCAGCAACTGCAAAAACACTCCTCTCTGTTGAAGATCCCTACCTTTGACGGATCTGATGGGAACCCTATCACTGCCATAGATTGGATACATGATATAGCAGAAGAGCTGGACTTAACTACCTACGGTGAAGGAGACTGTGTCAAGATGGCAACTCACCACCTTGAAGGAATTGCATGTGCATGGTGGGACAGATTTTGCAACTATCACCAAGATCCTGCCAACATCTCCTGGAAGGAATTCACAGAGACTTTCTGCAAGCACTATGTTCCCAGGGGAGCGTAGAATGATTCAACAGAAGCATTTCGCAACGTGAAGCAAGGACCTAAGGCCGTTCGCGAGTACACAATCCCCGTTTCTGCCGCATGCTGCGATACGCTCCTAGCATACAAGACTCTAAAGAAGAGATGATGTACTACTTTCGAAAAGGCTTGGACATTCTAACCCAGCTTGCTCTGATTGGAGGAATGTACCACACCATCGAAGAAATGTTCGACAAGGCAAAAGAAGCAAAAAGAGACCTCTTGGAGTATGGGGAAAGCTATAGATGCAAGAAGAAGCGCCAACGCGAAGAGTCAACCCTCAGTTCTACACCTCTGAAGTCATGTGAAAGTTTCTACACCTCCCTGCCCAAGTCATTGAGTTGCGCCAACTCAAAACCAAGATGGAGGTATCAGCACCACCAAATACCCCCGTCTTGAGACAAGAAGATTCTAGCAGAATCACCTTGACAAGGAATGGGACTTATGGAACACCACCATACCTACTACCACAGGAGGAACAACCTTCAACTGCTACTATTGTGATTAGCCAGGTCACAAGGCTATCAGATGCCCTGAAAGGACAACTATCCTAGCTCCATTCCTCCAACAAGCTCAAAAGGATAAAGAACTTGTGAGATATGCCTGTTTTGGTTGTGGCCAAAAGGGACACAAAGTTATCGACTGCCCAAAAAGCCACAACACCCCACTAGCTGAGATCTGAATCAAGTCAAATCAAGATTTAGCTAGGAAGATCACTCAGCAAGTTCAAGACACCATGAACCACGGTGCTCGTAGAGCAGCACATTGGCGGCTCACCCAACAGACTGCCCAGAAAGACCCCAATGTGAAGAAATCTACTATCGCTCGAGGCAAATCGTCGATCACATGCCATGGATGCTCTGGAGAAGGCCACAAACTTATTGAATGCCCTTATCTGATGGATGCCTCCAACATGGACACCATGAAGCTACTTGAAGGGATAGAAGATCGCAGTGTTCGCAGATCCATCCATCGAGAATTGTCAACTAGGAATAACCACAACAAGGTGAAAGGTACGTAAGACCCATGTATCAAGATCTTTGATACAAGTTTACTTAATGCATCATGTTCATTTATGCCATCTAGTTGTATAAGGCTTAAGTTTTTAATTATATACGATGAGGAATCTCCCTCGGAACAACTTGCTTTTTGATAACTCTTAAGATCTTTAGAACATAAAAAGAGTCTTACGCTAGAGTGGATCCCTATTTGAAGATTTACGAGTAATCCCCAAGTCTACATCAGAGTGGATAATACAGGACCAACATTTCAATAATTTCCCCGGGAAGTCACTCATCTGACACGAACATTGGATCTAGTACTCCAAACTGTGGAATAGCTGGCCTGCTAGAGTGACTATGTCACACCAAATTCTTCCCCGAGGACATAAGTAACAAAAGTTAGACAATGGAGAAGTATCGACAGGACAGCCCTAGCCAAGCTCAGGAAGCTGGCTTGAATAGGTTAGTTTTCCCCGTTGGATTTAAAAATCCCCTACTACAGGAAATGGTCGTGGACCCGACCAAGAGTTAAGCTGCAATACTCAGGAATTCATACTTCTATGAAGTACAAACTATGGATAATGAATGCAAGACGCTACGTTAAGCCTCCTAGTCATCCCTCGGTTAAACGACAAATTGACATCTATCAGAGTAGCGTAGCGGAAGCATGGTGGGCCCATAACCCTTGGGTCCTAGGATTAAAACCTGGATCCTAGTGCGCGCCCTTCCGAACAAGAAGACCTGACTTATATCCTTTCTACTTGCAAATCATGCGTTGGAACTTTCTGCAACTACGACAACTCCGCTACTGTCAAAAGGTCTCCTGATGGGACTCTCAAGATCTACTTGGAACCACCACACTATCATCAAATGAGATCATACTCAATCAAGGGTTGAAACATAGAGAATCATAAATCACTACTCACCCCCGCAACTCAGTGAAGCAACTATAACAAGCAATGAAGATCAAGAAGCCAGACATGAGTTGACATCACTTTGTCACTTCGCATAATACTACTTTCCTTGAATCTCGAGGCCAAGATTCTGATAAGGGGGTAGGACTGTAATGACCCTAAAAATTACAAACACCAAAAAATGCAACCAACAAAATTTTTCTAAACATGCCCATATTTGATGCTTGTCATGTAGGAACACCACCCCTTTTGCTTTGGCACATATGTTTTATGCCACACAAATCAAGTGGCACCATCACATGTGACTTAATATTTAAAAGCCACATGTGATAATCCACCTGTAGCTAGCACCTTGAGTTTCATGAGTCGAACTCCATGATGCTCGTACCACACCTCAAGGTTCCTAGAGCTCCCTTCTTATCTAGGTTCTTTAACTTGATCAACTATGCCCCCCTAACTTTCTTTATCTTGCTCAAGCTCCATTCCTTGGAATCTTGTATCTAATGAACCCCTTGTCTACTTCAATGTCTCACAAGTTGTATATCAATGTTGCCCATACAACTTCCCATGTTGCACCTTGGTAATCAAGTCACATGAGGCTAGACTCATGAACCCCTCTTGTATCTGAATCACCTAACATGCCCTACCAACTTTCCTTATCCAACTCAAGGTCCTTCTCATTTGAAATCCCATGTCCTATGCACTCTAGCTAGCCCCCCCTAAGTTTCTAGTGATCAATCTCAATGTGGCACAAGTTCTACTCATGAGCCTCACTGGATAACTCCATATGTTGCACTCTTGTACTTATGATACATGGGATGAGGCGCTAGAGTTGTCCTCTCTCTCTCCACCACCTATCTTGCTCCACTAATTTTCCCTCATCATGCTCAAGTGTCTTTTATTGAAAAATTTGAGTTCAATGCACCTCATGCTTGCCTTTATGTATCACTAGGTGAATCCATATGTTGCATTTTAATCCTAACATGTGAGTTGGATTTTATTGGGATTTATGTGATGATAAATAAAAGAACCAACAATATTTATTTACTTGGTAAATAAATATTATGGGGATAATACCCAACAAAGCCAAGGACTATGTAAGTCCACTAAGCATCTATTTGCAACATGCTACACTCATTATATATATGTTTATATGTATATGAAATATACCAAAACAAGAAAAGGAAAAAGCAAAGGAAAAAGGAACAAATGGAAAAAAACCGTTCTGGCTCAACCACCCCGGCCCGGCCTGCGTCTCTTTTCTCCCTCTCTTTCTCTCCTGGCCACAACGGCCCAGGACGACCCAGCATGAACCGGCCCTCTCAGCATAACGACAGAAGAGGAACCAGGCGCTGATGACCGGACCCCATGTTGGCCCCCACCTGTCCTATGCCTGGTCCCCTCCTCATCCCCTGCTTTTTCCCCGAGCGAGCAGAGCTCCCGTGTGCACCAAGGAATCCCGGGTCAATTCATATTCATCCTCGACGTCCGTGTCGACCACCTACCACGCCAACAGACGGATGGACGACACCTGGACCGACCGGGAGCCGACAGCCCCTGGCAAGAAGTAGCCGTGGCCGCGAGGATCTTTTTCCTCCCACGCGCGACCACCCGGGGCGCACATGCCAAGGTTCCCCAGCCGCTCCCTCATCCTTAGCCGCGAAGCCAGCTGCCGTGCCTACTGACAAGCTTGCCCCCACTGGAAGGAGCAACGTGGAGCACTCTCGTCCCCGCAATTGGAAGTGCCCGGCCACCGAGCCACCTACCACCGCCGCTCCCCTATATAAGCATGGCCAAGCACCCTCTAGGGTTTCCCAGCTCGCGCGCCGCTCTGCGGTTCCTCAAAGACCACCCACACAGAGAAGGAAGAAGAAGGGAGGAGAGCAAAGGAAGAAGAAGAAAGGAGGCGGGGGAGAAAAGCCGTCGTCGCTGGAGTTGAAGAAGGAGACGGAGCCAAGGAGCATGCCAGAGAAGAAGCTAGGAGCCGATCGTCGACCCCGCCACCACACGTCCAAGCCGAAGGAGGAAGCAAGGAGAAGAGGAGCAGAGGAGGACGCGGTGGACCGGAGGCGCCCAAGCCGAAGAAGGAAGGAGGGAGAAGAGGAGCAGAGGAGGACGTGAAGAAGTACACCGCGCCGGAGCCGCTACTACCACCGAGCTACTTTCTTGACGACCCTACCGCAAGATCATCGTCGTCTACGTCCGACCACCTCGCCTACACCGGGGACGCCATCGCGAGAAGCCGAATCGCACCTCCATATCCTCTTCTATGCCGGTGAGCACCACCGTGACCCTCCTCTTCCAATCCCGACCTTTGCTTCTTGGCCATGGTGCTCGTACCAAGTGCGTAGGCCAAGGCCATGTCAGCCCGCTTGGACACACGCACACGCACCTGCATGACTAGCCAGGCCACAAGGACCACGGCAGGAGGACGCCGGAGCGGAAGCCGCCATGCCGTCGCCGCGGCCAAGCGCCGCCGCGGCGAAGCCATTTTGCTGCCTCGACGTCAGCATCTGTGACGTTGCTATTGGACCCTGTTCCACGTGGACCAATCTGATACTGCCACATGTCGGCCCCATATAAATCCAGCCTTTTATATTTTTTAGAATATATGCAAATCTTCGGAAATTCATAACTATTTCATATGAACTCAAAAAAATATGAAACAAGCGCCCAAATTTTCTAAAAATTGAGCTCTACATCTTGAGCTAATGTTTGAGTGCATTTGGATCTTTTGATTTCCATTTGGTTCTTTGTGTTATTCTATAGAGTCGCTTATGCGACTATTACATCTCATTTTCAGAGTCGATCGAGAAGTGATCCGAGGGAGGAGGCTACGAGCACCAAGGAGGAGGTCTCACTGAACGACTACAATGACAGATGATGACTCGTACCACGACTACCTCAACAGCGCAGGTGTCATGGCAGCACCTTCTCCTAGAAATCCTATTAGACATGGCTAATAACTAGAATTGCTAGTGCTTTACTTTTATGCAATGCTTACACCTAAGATAGGTTTGCATGGTAGAATTTTACTTGATAGCCCTACCTTGTCGTAACCTTTCACCTGCTTACCCGTTGTTATGTTAGCCACATGCTTACTTGCTATGTTTATATATATGTATACTACTTCACTCGCTTACATTTTGATACGACGTGGTAAACCCTGGGAGGGCCTGGAGGGTGCCAGGCTTGGTGCATGTGTTGATGGATCAGATGGGTATGTGAGCTGATGATGTTGTATCTGGGTTTATGGTAGAATTTACGGAAGGGTGTAGGGTGAGGGTTGAGTCGACCGAGCCGGGATCTACGATGAGCTTTTGGAGCGAGTCTTGCTGGGAAATGTATCTGGACATTCCCATGAAGAACAGTGAGTGGTGGACTAACTACGATGCGATGGTGGTCTTCGGGTGTGAGCCTCTGAGGGGTGGGACCTAGGACGAAGGTGCCGTGGTAGCACGTTAAAGATCAACCCTAGAGAAGACATCTTGGCTTGGTCACACCTAGGAACTGTTGCGCTGGTAACCGGATCATAGGAATCCTTTGCTATCCACTCACTTCATATGGGGGGAAGACGGCCGAACCGCTAGATAGATCGATGCCATTACTATCAGGCGAGCGTGTGATAGGGAGGTATGGGCATGAGAGACTCACACCCTTTTGAGACGGTCATGATGCTCTGCGGGAATGGGATCATGAGTCCCCTCACAGTATCAGTCACTCTAAGGGTGTTCCAGGGCTGAGAGGTAGGATGGCACCGTTCTATGGCAGTGGGCGCCCGGAATCCGCTTAGATGAGCCGATTCATTGATGATGGCAATCTGGTGGATTAGTGAAACCTCTATAGAGTGTTATGGCTGATCGATTGATACATATGCCGACTTGTCGGCTATGGACCTTTTCTGTGTTCTGCTTGCACCGGACTAGTGAGTGGAGTGTTCTACCTTCCCCTGAGAGTTGTTTCTGACCGTGAGCCAGGTTGAGGGCTGCGAGCCGCTGAGACTGGACGAGAGGGAGTTGGCCTGGTCGACCTGAGTGTGAGTCTTGATGGTGATGATGGTGGTGATGTGGTGATGGATCTGGGATGATTAGTGGTTGGAGGTGTGTGTGGGATGAGAATGTGTTAAAACTTGACTTATTGTTATAAACTTATTTACTACTTGATGTATAGGAAACCCACTGCCAAATTATAGGATTGCCAGGTCCTTTGTTTTCTCATTCCACTAAAGCTCATCGGTGCTGACATGACCTGTACATACCTGGTGGTGTACAGATATACCTACTTTATAGTGGAGTTAAGGATAGATAGATTAGATGGTCTCGTGCCTACACTCAAGATGGTTGATGAGGATCCTTTCACATATGCTCTTCTACTTCCGCGGCTAGTCTAGATGTTTGTACTCTGATGATTCGCCATGTGACGATGTAATGAATGATGTAAGCCCTATTATGTTACCCCTTTACCTAGTCTCGTTGTATGGATTTGATTATCAACTGTTGTATAATAATGTGATAGTTTATATTTTCACATTATTATCTATTCTGTGGACTTTTCCTTCATGGAAAATTTGAGGATGTTTCACTCACAAGGTGGAGGCTTGGGGTATTTATAGCCCCCTTTAAAAAACTAGCCGTTTTCTAGCCGTTGGGTGCAGAAATTGGCCTACCGGTACTACCGGTGGGGATAACCGGTACTACCGGTGGATCAACTTTTTTGCCTACTGGTAATACCGGTGGTACTTCCAGTCTACTTCTGATAGTTCAAAACTGTGCAACTGGGCACATTCAACTTGCGTCAAAAATGCAGCCGGTACTACCAGTTTATAACTCAAATAAAATCGGTACTACCGGTAGTAACCGGTACTTTCGGTGGTACTTCCGGTAGTTCATATTCTTGTAACCTGGGGGATTCGACTTAGCAAAAATATTCAACCAGTACTACCGGTTTATAATTCAAATATAACCAGTATTACCGGTCCACCAGGTTGGATGAAGAAAGGACTTTTTCTAAGTGCCCGTGAGTGCAATGGTGTCTCTCAAAACACAATAAAGACCGACATGAGCACTTTAAGCATATAAATATATGAACATGATGCATCCCTCTTAATAGTACGGCTTTCCTATTAACTCAAGATTTAATGAAAAATAAATATAAACCTCTTGAGTTGCTTTCTTTTAACCGAAGCCGATTCTTTCAATCTTCATCAAATGAGGGTGCCAATATGTCGACTTTGATTTGTTCTTGAGCATAGCCATCTTGAGCACGTGACTTGATTCCATTCATCAAATATAAATAACTTCAAATGTACCAAGTCACTATCATCAAACACTACAACAGTGATTTGATTCTCCACATCAATATGACCTTTGAATCTTGATTAGTACCTCAACTAAATGCAAGAACTTTCTTTTTCACCATATCAAGTCATCAAATCACATCTTATGTTGAATCATCCATTTATTTGTATGATTATCATTTCATTTCAATATAGCAAGCTTTGAGTAGGAGACCATCACATATGCAATCCCTCATGTCTCATTAACAAATTCTTATTGTGCTTGCTTCCACATGAATCATAGGAGTTTCACAATAGATAAGCCTTTGCATGAATTCTATTTGCATTGTTGTCTTATGCTTGAGCTAGCTTGTTTATCCAACAACACATCATTTTGGCTTTACATACTTTGATCAAATACTTGTGAGATAACTAATTTCCGGTCCAACATCTCAACAAATAGCTTTAATTGTGTTTGTCATTCAATCATCCAAAACCCACTAAAGGGCTAGATGCACTTTCATATATGTACGTGTACAAGGCCTACATGGATATCCAAGAAGTTGTACTACTCTTATATCCACGTCCTTCATTCCTTAGTAGTTGATCTTTGTCGTAGACCTTCCTTAAACTATGCCTTCTCTTGATGTGGCACTTCTCTCCTTTCTAAATGTGTTTTCATGGCTAATAGCATTCAAAATCTTTTTGTCCCAATAAGACCTCGATTTCCATCAATCAACTTGCATCTCACCGGTGATTTCCCTTTGACTCATTGTCTCATGTCCAACCTTCAAACTTCACCGAGATGAGGGTTTTGAATCATGTCCACTCCAAACGTCTTGGACCTTCAACATGGCATACATAATGGGACAATTGTGCAACTGCCCCTGTTTTGAGGTCCAATTCCTCGTTTGCCTCCATTTTTTTTAACTTTGCTCGTTTGCCCCTATTTTTTAACTTAATCCTCCGTCTGCCCCTATTTGTTAACCCTGTCACAAGATGTCAAATATTGGATTAAAAAAAGATTTTAGGAAAAGATATTTTGGAGTAGGATGAAACTACCCCTTATCCTCGTCTCCGTCCAGACACCTCTCCCGCGGTAGCTGGAGGCGTGCCCACACCGCCGGTGTCGCCACCGACCGACCGACGTTCCAGCTCCTGCCCTCACAGAGTCAGCCAGTCCACGGCACAGCGCTAGCAGTTCCGCCCAGTTCATGCGAGCAGCTCTCCATCACCTCACCGATCCAGAGCACCACGCGGCGCCATCAGTGTCGTGCTTCTCCACGTCGAGCCAGTGTCCCCGCGCGCACGGCGCCCCGTCGGCATGTCACGCCACGTGAGCCAGCGAGCCCTGCCTGGCGGTTGTGTCGTGGACGCGCTCGGCTGCCGAGACGCGGGCGCGAGGAAGCGCCACCCAGCCGTTGTGATGTGGGCTCGAGGGAGCTCCGCCCCGTCGCCGGCCCACCGCGTCGTGCTCCTCCGCCGCCGCGGCGCTCTCCTCCTCCCCCCGTCAGTAGCCGCTGGCCGCTGCCGCCGACGCTGTAGATGTGGACCCGCCGCTGCATCCATGTTCGCCTGGATCCTCCGAGGGTGCCGCGACAAGAGCTCCGCCTCCGACCAGCTCAAGCAGGTCGGCCTCTCTCACCCCCAAAAATTTGTTTCTCCCCATCGATTTCGAATGAAGCGCATTTGAGAGTTTTAGGGTAAAGCATGGAGCTAATTTCCTGTACTCTTACCATGGCGAATGAAGGCGTGTGGAGACTGTGAGGTGGAGTGATAGACAGGATTAGGCAGTTCGTGTGATGTCTCATTCTAGGACTGGGTGTTTTGTTTCACTTGTGGCTGTTGCTCAGCAAGGCGGAGAGAAGAGGAAGAAGAAGCTGACACGTGGGCACCTTGAGTCAGTGAGAACGAAGAGGGGCTTCTCTGGATTAGGAGCCAAGGGTATTTGTCTCTTTTTACCTTGCCCTTAACACCGTTTAGTCTCTTTCCCAGAGTAGGGGCAAGGAGGAGCTTCGGATTTGAAAAACAGGGGCAAATGAGCAAAGTTAAAAAAATAGGGGCAAACGAGGAATTGGCTCTCAGAACAGGGCAGTTACACAATTGTCCCTCCATAATGAGTGCCAGCCTATTCCTCAACACTTGTGAAACATGTCCACTAGATCCATGACTTGAGAATACGACATGTGGGATCAAGTAACAAAGATTAGGGATGATGCTATCATGTTTCAAAAATGTATGTGTTGCTCAAAGACCATAATTGTTGCTCATGCTATTCACAGTTAATTGCCAAACAACTAGAGTGTATCCTTTGTGACACCAAGATCATAACAATGTCAGCCATGCTTTAGTGTCTCCTCTTGGTGCAATATTTGAGTATTTCTAATTATAATGGCATAGACCTCAACCCGGATAGCATGCCAAACTTCTTGATGAACTTGGGTTTGATGCCTGGTAGACTTCGAGGGGGGACTTAAAAGTGTCAAGGAGACTGTGAAGTAAGAAAATGGGAGGTAGACATCGTGTTTATTTTGGAAACAAGGGGATAGAATGATCCTATTTTGTTGTTTAGTTGGAGCAACGGATTGCCTCTAAATTTTGTTTATCACGTCATTGGAAATATAGTTATATTGTGGGGGCCCACACGCCATCCATAGGCTCCTCTACTTATATATATCTCTATGCCTTATCCCTTCTCGATTGTCCACTACGCACAAAGCATAGGTGCTCCCTTTACTGGGATTGAGGCGCCTATCAAAAAAGCTTGCCCCTTGCTGGCCGCTCCCCTGCTTACGTCCCTTCACTCGTATTCGCCTTTGCCACTCACCCCGGCACCGCTCTCACTTGCCTCGCCTACAACCATGCTTGCATTGCCCCTATGGGCTCTAGCTTGTGGTTTGACGTAGATAAGAGGGAAGCACATAGAACACTCACACACATGAAAGGGGGATGGGTTGGTACCTTTATTTGTTTGGAACAATGATGTCTAGCATCTAGAGAGAGTATAGTTCTTTGGAATAACTCTGAACCAACACACTATCTTATTGGACATGGGGGACACGGTGATTCATGTAACAAAAGAGTAGTAAATGAGATTATTTTGTTTCACCATATTCTTTGGTTCATCCCCCATCTAAACGAGGTTGGAACTATGATATCTTCATGGCAATCCATAAGCGAGCTTCTTATTCGCTATTAAACAAATCCATTAACTAGTTAGATAAAGTATTCACTGCAAACCACATTCTTAGTCAATTGAAAACCCATTAAAAACATAATTAAAAGTTTTCAAAAAGTTTGAAACTAAGCACATATGTAGTGCATATATTGGTGAATAATTGCCCAAAAACTGAAATTCAAATTTACTTTTGTAAAAATTCAAATGAAAATAGTAAGTTTAGGTGCATATGCATTAGAAAACAAATGCTAGTGAATATGTATCTAAAATTTGTTGTTTTCGTATGATTTTTTTCTAAATGAAGTTTGAATCTCAAATTTTATGTCAATGTTCATCAACATATACACTATGGATGTGCATAGTTTCATTTTTTTAGAACTTCCAATTATCTTTTTTAATAAAATTTTGCCACTAAAGCTTGGTTTAGATGCAAAGTGTTTTTGGAGTATTGGAAAAACACTATAGTTCTCCTAAAATAATTGGGTTTCCTAAATGTGTTGGGTTTCGGATGCAATAGACCTTTTAATTTGTAAAATCATAGTTTTTTGGAGTTTAAAATCCAGACAAAACCTCTTTTTTCCTAGGCCATAGTTTTGTAGGTAAGGCTTTTGAAACCACAATTATTTTTTATACAGCAACTATAGTCCTTCTAAAACCATGGCATCCAAACCGAGGCTAATATTTGCACCAAAACCAATTAATAGCCTCAATATTTTAGACTTGTCGACCACCCCACTAACCTTTCATGGCGGTTGGTCGCCTAAGGAACATTTCAGCTAAAGCCAATGTTCTGTTGGAACCAAAACATTGTCCGGGTAGAACAATTTTTGTATAAGAAATAAGAGGAGAAAAAATTGTCACAGAGAACAAATTCTCACGTGGAACGAACTCTGCAAGCTTAATGACCAAAAGTTTTCTACACTTTAACGAATTTGTAAACTGGAAACAAATTGTTATGGACTGGTGGAACAATAGCTGAGACCAAATCTCAGATGGACGTAGCTTTGCTCAACTTGGGCCGAATTATGCTAATGTCTAATATCTGGGATATGATAAGTAAATGAACTATATGAGCCACTTCACAAAGTGTGGAAAATAAAATCACGTCGGCGAGGGAGCACACGGAAAGGCAGCCTTAGGCAATTTGATAGCATAGTCGAAAAAAAAAAAGGCGATTTTATAGCATCGCCCGCTATACACGAGGCGCCAGGCCGACGTTTGCATCGGACGAAAGGACACATATGCTGGGAATCTATACACGACTACGTGTTTCCCACGTTGCCTTTTGTTCAAGCGACGCGGCAGAAACAAACAAACCATCACCACATCACTAGTTGTACTACCCGTGCTCAAATCCTGTCCACAACAATGCTTCAACTGTGGTCCTGTGGATAATATCAAAATTAATAAAATGGAACTTTAAAAGTTTTTTTTCTTTATGGAAAACTGTAAAAGGTCCTCATTTCACAAGCAAACCACCACACAAGAAAACGCCAGCATCAAATCCTATCACTAGTTCAGAAAAACCGTGCCTCCATTTCCTAAATTCGAACCTCAAGAAATCATACAGAAAAGGAAACTGTGATCAGCAATCTATCTATAAGCTTGTACAAATTTGCTACAGAACTGTTGAGGTTAGTAGAGACTAGAGACCAAGGAGATATCAAAATAGTTCAAGGTCAATTTGCACTCGCCAAGCATTCTTGCACGTGTGAAGATCCCACATCGGCCACATGTAGATGAGTAGATCCAAATGCCAGGACAACCCAAAAAATGAGTAGGATACAGAGGGTACACGTTCCTTTACCGACAAAATCTGTAATTTCATCATTCTGACCCATCAGGGAAATGACGCAGTGCATCTTGTTTGCCGTTGACATAAAACTCAATAACCGCTTTCATTCGCTCTAACTTGTCAGGATGGTAGTTCAAATGCACAATCACTGGCTTTAGCTTCTTGAGCTGAGCATCTTTCCTCACTGTCTTGAAGAGGACTTCGCTGTTCATGAAAAGATAAATATCCATGGTTCTTCTGGATGCATGAAGGCCTTCATAACCAGGATGAGATGGGAAGAACAGCTCCTCGTTGAAAACTGCCTGGTCCCATGACTTTGGCTCATGAGAAAGGCGGCCAGCTACACGATCAAGAAGTTCAATAGAAGGAATTGTTGGTCTAATATAGAAAAACCCAGAGTTGTAAACCCAAATCCGCATTGTGTGAGCATATCTGGCCCAACCCATAGAAGGCTCATCAAACACGTCGTTGAAACCATAAGCTGTCATGTTGTTATGGCCATCACTCATGGACTCCACATCAGAATCTCTGTAAAGGTGATCAAATGGATTCCTCAAGAAAATAATATCAATGTCAGAGAGGAGTATACTATATCCAAGTTGCAAGAACTCCCTTAAAACACGAAACTTAAGTCCAGAGACAGCATGGTTTCCACCAGTTTTTGCAATGTTGTCGATGCCTTCATCAGGATCACGCCGGTAGACTGGAACCCCTTTAGATTTGCAGAAGCTTTCTATATTATCATCCAATGCCACAACCAGGTAGTTGGGAATACCAATTTGTTTGATATTGGTAAACCAAACTTCAAGCATCTCCCTCACGTTGGTGTTTGCCAATGCAACAATGAGTTCCTTTTTCACAGCAACCTCTTCCAATATCTTGGCCAACCTGGGATTAACAGATTCATCAGGGGTTACTGTTGGATTTGTTCTCAAAGCCTTGACAGTTCCAAACAGACCAGGCTTGTACAAAGTCTCATCTTTTCCTTGTCCAGCTATTTGAAGTTTCATGGATAGTTCATTAATCTGCCTCATAAGTTCAACATTCTCTCTCTCCAATGATGACAACTGGGACTTAAGGTTGGTAACTCGTCCTGATGATTCACAAGCAGTTGAGTCAACCTAATGAATGAGCAGAATACACATTGTATTAGTATTAGAATTTAACCATGTTTCATCAGGATACAGTACATCTAAATGAATAAGAACAAAAACTAAACGAACAAAGCACAAACAGAAAATAAATGAATTAATGACATAAGCATACTCAGCAGTTATTTGTATAGCTATGTTGCTAATGTAACATCATTAAAAAAGCAAATGAATTTAGCAAAATAATAATAACTATGAGGTGAACTTACAATTGAGAAAATGTAGGTCCAGGAAGAATTTGTTCGGTTCATTTCTGCACCTACATAAAGTCTACGTTGATCTTCACATGAAACCATATTTTAGACTGAGTGCACTGTCTAGGATGAAAAGATATTGCAAATCCAGACTACTAAAAACCACTTGTAAGTTACATCATTTCATACCTAGCTGTACAACAGTACAAACACAACTTCACGGCATTTCACGGTAAATGAGTTCAGTTATCTAGCAGCAGTATTTATTAAATACAGGAATCAACAAGGCAGGTATAAGGAAACATTGTTTTTACACAACAGCTTATTAAACAACAACAACAACAACATAGCCTTTTGTCCCAAGCAAGTTGGGGTAGGCTAGAAATGAAACCCAAAAGAGGCATAAAAACAAAGAACACATAAATGATACAAGAAAAAGATTACGGTTCAGACACGTTAATTGCTAGTCTCCAAGCGCTCCTATCCATAGCTAAATCCTTAGGGATATTCTACTCCTTAAGGTCTCTCTTAACCGACTCGTCCCAAGTCAGTTTAGGTCGACCTCTACCTCTCTTTACATTATCGACCCGCTTTAGAACCCCACTACGCACCGGTGCCACAGGAGGCCTCCGTTGGACATGGCCAAACCATCTCAACCGGTGTTGAATCAATTTTTCCTCAATTGGTGCCACCCCAACCCTATCCCGAATATCGTCGTTCCGGACTCTATCCCTCCTTGTGTGCCCACAACACCATCGTAACATACGCATCTCTGCTACACTCAATTGCTGGATATGTCGCCTTTTTATAGGCCAACATTCAGCACCGTATAACATCGTCGGATGAATCGTTGTCCTATAAAACTTACCTTTTAACTTCTAAGGCACCCTTCTGTCACAGAGGACGCCTGAAGCTTGACGCCATTTCAACCAACCGGCTGAAATTCTATGCCTAACATCTTCATCAATGTCACCATCCTTTTGTAGCATCGATCCTAAATACCAAAAAATATCCTTCTTGGCCACCACTTGCCCATCGAGGCTAACGTCTCCCTCCTCATTCCTAGTCGCGCTGAAATCGCACCTCATGTACTCGGTCTTGGTCCTACTAAGTCTAAACCCTTTCGACTCTAACGTGTGCTTCCATAGTTCTAACTTCCTATTAACCCCTGCCCTAGTCTCATCCACTAGCACCACATCATCAGCAAAGAGCATACACCAAGAGATATCACCTTGTATGTCCCTTGTGACCTCATCCATCACCAAAGCAAATAAATAAGGGCTCAATGCCGACCCTTGATGTAGTCCTATTTTAATTGGAAAGTCACTGGTGTCGCCATCACATGTTCGGACACACGTCACCACATCCCTGTACATATCCTTGATGAGGGTGATGTACTTAGTTGGGACTTTGTGCTTTTCCAAGGCCCACCACATGACATTTCTCGGTACTTTGTCATATGCCTTCTCGAGGTTAATAAAGACCATGTGCAAATCCTTCTTCTGCTCCCTATACCTCTCCATCAACTGTCGTAATAAGAAAATTGCCTCCATGGTTGATCTCCAGGCATAAACCCAAATTGGTTTTGGGTCACACTTGTCACTCTTCTTCGGCGATGCTCGATAACCCTCTCCCAGAGCTTCATCGTATGGCTCGTCAACTTAATCCCACGGTAATTAGTACAACTTTGAACATCTCCCTTGTTCTTGAAGATCGGTACTAATATACTTCTCCTCCATTCTTCAGGCATCTTGTTTGACCGGAAAATGAGGTTAAAAAGCTTAGTTAACCATACTATCGTTCTGGCACTTAGGCATCTCCACATCTCAATGGGGATACCGTCAGGGCCCATCGCTTTACCTCCCTTCATCCTCTTCAAAGCCTCCCCGATCTCTGCCTCCTGAAATCTCCTCATGAAACGTCTGTTGGTATCGTCAAATGAGTCATCCAACTCCAAGGTAGGACCCTTATTCTCCCCATTAAACAACTTGTCAAAGTACTCTCTCCACCTGTCCTTGATCTCCTCATCCCTCACCAAAAGTTGATCCGTCCCATCCTTGATGCATTTGATTTGGTTGATGTCCCTCGTCTTCCTCTTGCGGATCCTAGCCATCCTATAAATGTCCTTCTCCCCTTCCTTCGTGCCTAGTCGCTGATAAAGGTCATCATACGCCTGACCTTTTGCTACACTTACCGCTCGTTTTGCAGCCCTCTTCGCTATTTTATAGCCCTCAATGTTGGCTGCACTCTTGTCATGATGGAGGCGCTTGAACCACTCCTTCTTCTCCCTAATAGCCCTTTGCACCTCGTCATTCCACCACCAGGTGTCTTTCGCTTCCCGTTTGCCTCCCCTACTCACTCCAAACACATCCGAAGTCACCTTCCGAACACATGTTGCCATCTTTAGCCACATGTCATCTGCATCTTCTCCTTCTTCCCACGGCCCCTCATCTAGCATCCTCTCCTTAAATGTTTGTGCTGCTTCCCCCCTAAGCTTCCACCATTTTGTTCTCACAATCTTGGCCCGATTGTCCCGATGGACACGTACCCGAAAGCGAAAATCCGCCACCACAAGCTTGTGTTGAGGGACAACACACTCCCTAGGTAACACCTTACAATCTAAGAAAGCACGTCTATCCCCCATCCTTGCAAGGATAAAGTCGATCTGACTCAGGTGTTGTCCGCTACGAAAGGTCACTAGATGGGATTCCCTCTTCTTAAAGACGGTGTTCGCTATCAACAAATCGTAGGCCAACGCGAAGTTCAAAACATCCTCCCCCTCTTGATTTCTACTACCATACCCGAAACCCCCATGCACCCGCTCGAAACCTACATTAGTCGCACCCACATGGCCGTTGAGGTCTCCTCCTATGAAGAGTTTCTCGCTGATAAGCACAGTACTAACCATGCTATCGAGATCTTCCCAAAACTGCCTCTTGGTGCTCTTGCAAAGACCTACCTGTGGGGCATAGGCACTGATCACATTCAGAGCCAAATCTCCAACTACCAACCGGACTAGGATAATCCGGTCGCCTTGCCTCCGCACCTCAACTACTTCATCCTTAAGGCTCCTATCGATCAAGATGCCTACACCATTCCTACCCGATGTTGTCCCCGTGTACCAAAGTTTGTAGCCAGTATCCTCCACCTCCTTCGCCTTCTGGCCCTTCCATTTAGTCTCCTGAACGCATAGAATATTTACAAGCCTCCTAATTGCTGTATCGACTAGCTCTCTTAACTTACCCGTTAGGGACCCTACATTCCAGCTACCTAGACGAATCCTAGTTGGCTCTGCTAGCTTCCTTACCCTTCGCACCCGTCGAGGGAAGTGCGAAGACCCTTGCTCATTTTTCACTACACCCGGGCGCAGATGTAGCGCATCACAAAGGTTGCGACGACCCGACCCTTGCTCATTTATCATCGTACCCGGATCACGATACGACGCGCCACTAAGGGGATGACGACCCGGCCCTTGCACATTTGATACTACACCCGGGTTCCGATGTAGCGCATCGATAAGAGGGTTACGCCGCAACGAATCTCTTGTGGGTTTCATATCTACGAGAGTGGCTGGTTTTGAAATGTTGGCTAGCCGCACCTAACACACCCTCCTCCTTTATCCGGGCTTGGGACCGGCTATGTTGAAATGACTCAAGAAAGTCTTTCAATCAACATAAGCGAAGTTAACAGCTTATTAAACAACCAGCCATTTAAAGAGCAGATTAGGTGGCTACTTAATCAAAATACCATCCCACAGCTCATGCAACGGATTAGTGTAAGGAGGTGGGATGCAGCCAGGTCCCAATTAATTAAGTGTTCTCTTGTAGAAACAACAGAGCAACAGCATTCTTAAATTAGAAATTGTATTCTTCTATAATTCTAGTTAGCATATACAAAAATAATCCCAGACTTGGCTCCAACTCTGATCTAAGTTGAGCTCAACTTGGGTCCAGTCTGAAGTCTGAACCACTAGCCATTCAGCTGAACCTTGAGTCCTGATGAGCACAGTATGAACAGGATTAACAAATGAAACTGAAGAACCACAGAATCAAAGCTGAATGTTAGGCTGACCTCCATGCAGTCCTATTCCTCACCCAAGGTAAAAACACAAGCCGCAACAGACACTGTTAGCTTTGTACCCATGAGAGCAAGATTCATTTTGCAACCATTTTGTCACTATGCCCTGCTGCGGCTTGTTGATACATCCTTGACACCTAGAAAGCCAACTTTCCCTATTCTAACAGCCATGCCAGTGGTCCTTACTGTCCATTTGGTTTACCGAGTGCTCTTACACCTAGTTTTGCAGAGGCATACTTAATGTCATATTTGGGTTGGGGATGGACTGGTAGCAAGGGTTGAATCAAGGACACTGCAAATTTTGGTAACGTGCCAATGAAGAACCGGGATGTAATGTAATCCACATGCAGGTAAACATAGGAAAGATTGTCAGCCGTGGACACAGTTCCTGTGAGCCTCAAATTTCAATGAGGCCTATGGAGATGTGTCTATGAGAATCATTGATCTGCATTCGGGTTTATCAATACTCCTACCAATGACACTACTGAGTAACTGAGAGAAAGAATAATTGGTTCATAACAGAACCAGCCCACAAGGCCACAACCTTTTTTTTTAAAGATGCTGCAACTCCATGCACAGAAGTTTGATATCAATCAATATGATACTATCCGTATAATCTCATCCTTAAAAAAGTAAGGTAGATTGAATACTATTTTCGCCCTTTTTTTTGAATATTGCGTATCATTGTATTAAGTAGAACAGTTTAGACAAACATACAACGCGTTTTTTTTTCCTCAAATACTATTTTTGCTGCAAGGTTAATCTAGTTTAGCTTGGTATGCTAGCACTTTTGCGGATCTAAGCACTTCATGCTCATGCTCTCAGAGATTGCTCTTTTAAGTTCCTTAACATCATTCCTAGTTGGTACAAGGTAGAACGCTATCTGTGTTCCATGTCGAGCAAACTCAGCAAAGTAACCACCAAAATATCCGTTTCCACTTTCCAGTATTTCAGGGCAGGTATGAACTAAGAAAAAGAGATGAAAGAGCAATACCTGGCGCGGCCATTGGAGGGCAGAAGCAGACGGGCGGAAGAAGAGGCGGCCGTTGGGGTAGAGGAAGGCGCAGACGCAGCCGAGTGCGACGCCGACAGCGACGGCCACCGCGATGCGGGACCCGCGTGACAGAGGTTTCCCGCCTCCGCCGCCTCGTACCATTAGGGGGCCGTCCCGCCGCCCGGGCAACGCCATCGTGTAGATCTCGCCGGCGGCGGCGGGGTGAGATCGGAGGGGAAGCCGGCGGTGGGGTTTGGACTTTAGAGCACCTTTTTTCTGCCCTTTTGCAGTGGGAGAAGTGATGCACGAGGGTGGTGGATCTTCGCCTCGTGCTCAGCCATTCGTCTGCAAATCAACGGACCCTGTCCCATTGGGTGGTTGTGGATGCTTTTGTTTAGGCCCCGATCTCATACGAAAAACGAACACTGACAACAATATTCCGTAAATCAGCATAAGGACATATTTGAATAGTTGGAATTCAATAATTACGGTTTAGACACATATTTGGGATAAGACTTAAGTTGAAGAGTACAAATATAGCATGATGATTTATTCAATTCTATTATCATCTTACATCATATGAGTTTGAGATAGGCTTATTCGAGAACTTTGGACTTTGGAAAGTATAGAAACCAAATAGTCTTTCAATTCCTCCGTGGGGGGCCTAAGCGATTCATTGTTTCGGCCTAACACCACACAGCCCACTCAATCGCATCCACTCACCTCCTCCTTCGACTCACACTTCTGCCTCACTATTTAGTCTCTCGAAGCATGCAACCTATCCCTTTGGCATACAACGAATGCCACAAGGAGGACAAGCGTACATGAGCGGCACAACAACTCTGGTCCCTAGTCGGCTAGCACCAAGCTCCTGCAAAGCAATGTCAAAGGTAGTTCAACACTGTCAGCAACGACCACCAAGAAGGAACGACATCCAAACATGGTCGGCAACTCCAAGATTACCACATGAAACCCTAGCGGTCTCCCTTGTTCACCAAGGTAGCTTTGAGAACCCTCTTTCCTTGTACTCCTCTAGACCTCCAACATATAAGGCAAGGCAAAGGCCCACTTAGAGGGGAACGAGTCCTAGAAAACCCTACATCATCACTACGGGTTGAGCGCTCTCCTACCATCTCTTATTCCTCTTCCATTGTAATAACTTGATTGAACATTGAAGAAGTAGCTACTAGATAGAGCTTGGATGACCATTGTGTCTTGAGTGCTAAACCACCGGAGTCTCGCTCACACATCGACCCATCGACAATCAATTCACTAATCACTACAAGTGGTTACGAACCCACAACATGGCTATTGATTTTTGAATTTGTCAGATATAATAGCAAGGGCAAAGGGCAGTGGTGCTAAAGACTTCGGTGCCAGATGGAAAAAGAAATAGTGCAAGAGGAGGTGAAACCCATATACCAAAACCAATATATAGAGAGGTCCTTGAATTCACATATCTTTCCACACACGCTCCTCCCATTTGTCTTCATTGCCTGGATCAATGCTAATAGTTTGAGTTCGTTATGAGAATTATTAGACTCCTGTTTTTCCTTGGTCATGCCTAAAATCATTTTTTGGGAAAAGATTTAGGGAACATTTGAAGAAGGTCTCATGTCACCTAAAAATTGGACTCCCATGATGCCCAAAAATAGATTTTGGATGTGGCCCGTGTGTGTTGGGGTTGGGGTGGGGCACCCTTACAAAGAACGGCCTAAGTCACCTATTTTAGTTTTAGCGAGACGTGGGTAGAGAGGTCCGACGCGATGATATGGTAGACACACATAAAAAGATATAGGGGTAGTCTTGGAGGAGGAACTCCTTTTATGTGCACCTATTATGTTTTTCGAAACCACCCAAAACTATAAGTTTTGGCCTTTGCCAAACGATGTGTTGGGTTCAACTGGTTAAACCCAGCTGAGCCTAACACTCCGGCGGCACCCCATGTCCTAAGTTTGACCCCCTATGGGAGGGGAGTTTTGGCCTTTAAAAAATTAAAACTATGTACGAGATGCTCTAAACGTTCTATATTATTAGCTTGCCACAACTGGCACCTGACAATTGGTGGTTTTTCTAGCTTGATCGATGCCCTCGAATCACATAAATGGTCACTGAACACGAGTGTCTGGTAGGTATGACAGTTTGACCTCGATGAGTTAACCTCCCGCATGTGCATATGTACATGTAGATGTAGGCCGGTGTTAGGGCTTAACAGCTGCTGTCCCGCCCGGTCCTTGATACTCTGCTCCACGTTAACCCCTAGCACGCACATAGCGCGTAATTTGCGACCCTCGTGCTCGGAGCCGGCCGGCCGGGCTGAAAATAATCAGTTCAAAAATGTGTAGAGACTAGAGAGAGAGGCCGGCATTGGCGAGAGTAAACTATATCCCAGTGATGCGCGGCCTGTTCCAAGTCCGTGCTCCGTGGACTAAATCTGGGATCAGAGTCCAAAATTAGAGCGCACGGGCTTCCTTCGAGCTCCGTGTTGTAGCTCACATGCATAACACAGTAGCATGCTTGTGGAGACAAGCTGATCGATTTGTGCACGGACGACGGATCCACTCTCTAATTTAGCGTACTTGGTTGTCGTTTCGTTTGCTCTGCTCTGCTATTGAAGTTGGATTGTTCACTGATTGAAAAAAAAACAATTCCAATGCAAATTGTTAGGTTGATCCGATTTTTACACGACATTGACTGCATACTTATTTTAATTTGTTCGCTAGCGGCTGCAAGTAGACAGAGCTTGATGACAATGTTACTCACCACGCATGTGCATGTTCTAAGCCAATGTCCACGCATCAAAAGATGAGTAATGTGGGCTAATACTCCTACTAGTAGTAGTTTAATCCTGTGTTACACGCTTCATTTGAGGAAATCTCACGGACCAAAGAACCGTTGTGAACGGACAAAACATCAGTGCAGTATTTTAGCCACTCTAGATTGCTAGAAACGAGAACTGAATCTCTAGAGTGTTGAGATTTATATATGCCGACACACAGCTAACCGTAACACACACTGGCCTGTATAACCACCATCAACGCCTGCCGTTCAGCTATGAAGACCACTACTTCGGCGACCGTCCTTCTCGCTGTTGCACTGCTTTGCGGTGCTCTCCTTGTCTCTGCTGCAGATGCTGCAAGGCAGCTACCAGCAGAGCGCCGCGTCATCGAGAACCAAGAAGCGGCGGCAACGGCAACGGCAACGGCATACACGACCATGCCGGAGAGGGCATGGTCGAAGACGACGGCCATGGCGTGGACGCAGCAGCTCCCGTCAGGACCGAGCCCCAGGGGTCCTGGCCACTAGCCGGCGATCGATCGAGCTAGCCATGACGAGATATACATCTGGAGCGTCATCCGACGACGGATAAGAGCTCTCCTTGTACGACAGTTTTTGCTCCCCATGGTTCGTACATTTTGGAAGAAGCTCGTTTAGGTCAATTTTGTATTTTGGTTCCATTCTCTGATTTGCTAATTTTCACCGGTGCTGTCACTATTACTACTTCAGTGTATTTTGGTTCCAGTATAAAAGGATGGGACTTGTTGACATTACTTTTTCCAATTTGATCAGTTTTTATTTAATTATTTTCTAGAATCCTAAATCCTAAACTTCTATAAAGCTAGTATCCACTTGGCTAATGCTCTAGCATATCATTGTAACATATCATCAGCTTCCGCTCCATGTCATCATATGGTGCTCCCGTCCTGTGGTGCCCATTCAAGTCACACAGGCAAAGCGTCGTCATTTATCCACGTTGGCAGCTTAGGAGTCCAGGCTTTCAGCCTTCCACCGATCCATCACTTATTAGCCACTGCACGTCACTTGCATTTGGACTCTTGAGTCCTGCCTCTTGCACTCCCCATCCCACCACTACCGTGCTCCTATATATATTTACCAGGATATTAAGTGAGATTTTCTTATAATTTTAGTTTCATCTTCTCCCAAGTAATTCATGTATATATTGTCCATTCGTGTCTCACACACGTAGGGAGATGAGCGGCCACATGATCTCCTCTATTAAAATGAGCTATGAGCATCACTCTTTGATTACACAGACAAAAAAATTACACCATTCATTCATCTGCTACAGTGCTACCACACATAATCCTACTCTGGCCGTCAGTACAGTCTGCATCTCTCCAACATAAACAATATGGAGGATCGAAAAAGCAGCTTTAGGTTCGCCCTTGATGCAAATATACGCAGCTGGAATCCTCTTAAGGTATTTTCTATCACTTATTCCATCAGCTCTCCGAAGATGATAGCAGATATATACATGGCCGCGATGAAGAATGAGCTCAAGGATTCTATAAAAATGTGGAACTCTCAAAGGCAAATCTCTGGGTGAAGACATCATCAAGCAACTACCACATGACCATCAAATTATCACCATTAATTGTGTGTCATTTTCAGCAAAGACACAAAAAAAAGTTCTGTCATGTTTGGAGAATCGGTTTGTTTCTCTATACACACATTTGTGCGTGCAGTAGTAAGTGCTTTCTCACAATTTACCTTATATGCATCTTAAGATTCTCTCCGTCTCACTCAAGCAACACAATTTTTACCGCTAAAAAACTTAATGGAGTTGACTCTTATATTTTTCCGTGAGATCCTAAATATTTTTCTCATATCCAACTAGTTTAGTTTTTGCTTATATGAAATTCATGTCTCCAATTCCCGTGGCAATGCACGCGAAATGCACCTAGTTATTTTAATTCCTCGCTCCAGCAGCCTACAAATCCGGGCGTATTATTTGTTAATTTTTGGCATTATTCGCACGTCATGACTTCAAGAGTTAACTAGCTACGAGCAGAATGACATTTGTTACGCCACTGTGATGAGCTTGGCCGTTTCGCTTTTCCAGAGAATTAAGTTTAATATACTAGTAAACAGCTAATAGCAATTAGCAGGTGGCTAAAAATTCCTAAAGTTTTGCACAATCGACAACAAAATTCATATATATTTACATGGAAATACTTTTCCTGGGTGCACACACCCAGGAGGTCCGGCACACACACGCATCCACCGTTCAATGCACAGAATCATGGTCATTCGATGCGCGGGTAAGAGTCGTTCCCACATGCGGGGTTCGGAGGAGGAAAGCAAGCTAGATAGTAACATGACGGTTTTGGTGACGGTGGAGGCAACGGGCCAAGAGCGCCCACACCCATGGAGGTGGCGGAAGGGGAGGGGGGAGAAGGAGGTCATAGAGTCTTGTTGGAGTTCCGTGTCGGCAAAACCTTACAGCCTGTGTGTAACAACTCTAAAAATCCAAACACCAAAAATATGAATTTTTAATTTTTTTTTCTAAAGTATATTAATGTTTGGTGAGTGTCATGTAGGAAAACACCCAATAGATGCACAAGTAGCACCAATGCTAGTTGAAGCATTTGCATTTAATTTACAATAGCTTGATTTGCCTCTTATTTGATTTTATATGATGCTCAATAAAATCAAATAACTTATTATCACATGTACATATGTATGCCGACAAACCATGGAAATGGGTCTATCATGACCATGAGACCCTAGTGGACCTATCATGGTGTGTGTACCATGGTCACTAACATATTTAACAAGGATCTTTAGCATAATTAGTTAGTAGCTAAGAAATAGAAATAGAAAAGGGGAAGGAAAAAGGGTTGGATATAGGAAAAGAAGAAGTAGCCTAGGCGGCCCACAGCAACCAACCTAACCAAACGCGCTATCAGGCCGGCCTACTGCCCCCACACCCGCTCGGCCCACAGTGACAAAAGGGCGCAACCCGGCTTGCTGCAACTGCACCGGCCCAGCACGTCTGCCAGGCCACGCCTGTGTCCGCCACACCGCGCGGCCCGGACGGCTTGCCAGCCGCCCAGCCAGGCCGCCCGCACGCGCCCGCGCTCGCTGCTTGCCCCGTCCTGCACCGCGGCCAACGAGGTCAACGGCACAACAAGCCGCCGCGTTGCCCCGCCATGGCCTGTCACCTCAGCACCGCGCGCTCGCCCGCATGGACTCGCGGCCCAGCAAGCACCGCGGCCCAGCAAGGCGCTGCCGCCCGCGCCTACCCTCGCCTCCACTCATCTTTTCTCTTCATTAACCCCCTGGCCGAGTTTGCCGTCACCTAGAACACGGCCCTGACATGTCTTGGGAGCACGGCAATGGCCACAGTGGGGCTACGCACCTTTGCAGCCCTGGCCGCCGCAAGATCCTGCCCGCCGGAGCGCCGCCGTGGCGATTTTCACCGCGCGCGCCCCTCCGTGCTGTTTAGCCACACGAGTAGCCCTCTGGAGCTCTGAGCTGCTCCGCACGGGTAGGAGAAGGTGAAGATGGAGGAGGAGGCGAAGCACCGCCGGCGAATTTGGCCGGAGAGCCACCGCCGTCGCCGCCGGTCGCCAGCCGATTGGAGGACCCCCGGTTCAAATTGATGCCTCCAGTGCCCTCACCTTACCCCCGCGAGCCCGTTGCATGAGTCGAAGTGGCCTCTCAACTACTGTTGTGCCCCGTCGCCGCATCCCTGCCGTCCACCGCCGTCGCCATGCACACGCCGGCGAGCCGCCGCACCGCGAGCCTGTCGCGACCGCACAGCCCTGCTCGCCATGCTTTAACGCAGCTGTTGCACGTATTGTAGCTGCCTCTCGCGTGCCTCAGCGCCCTGCCGCCGTGACCCCGCCGTCCGTCGCTGCTACCCCACGCGCGCCAGCGAGCCGACGCACCAGCAGCGCGCCGCGCCCACGCGGACGTGCTCGGCAAGCCCCTGCGCCGCCTTAGCCACCGCTCCGCCTGGCCCGCACCGCCCGCAGCCGCAGCGCCGCTCACCGCCGATGGCAGCTCCGCCATGCCTGCCGTGCGCGCGGGTGAGGAGAAGGGGGAATTTCCCCTGTACCCGTGAGGACCGAGTCCACCAGGCCCACAAGGCCAGCTGGACCAACCACAGCACGCCACTCAGCCCCTATGTCTACGGTCTACCATGCACCAGCCGGACCAGGCCGGGGACTTGGCCCATTGGGAGCCCAGATCTGCCACGCGGCCTACCTCCTAGCTCGACACGTGTCCAGTCTGGGTCGGCCCAACCCGGCTGTTGGTGTTCTGACCCTCGAGGGGTTAACACCAACGAGTAATATTGTGATCGCGTGCTCCCTAATCCGGTGGGTGATGCAAGGACACAATGATTTATCCTGGTTCGGGCAAAGAAGGCCCTACGTCCAGCAGGGGGGAGGATAGTCGTGTTATCTTGCACCAAAGTGCTAGTACAGGGGAAAATACAAGCAGATGTGAGGAGTGTGAGGTGGAGTTTTGGCGGTCGGGCGCCTAGCTCTCGACCCTACACAAGCTCACGGTGTCGTTCTGTGATCTAAAGACTTAGCGTTTCTATCTCTCGATCGATCCTCTCGTTCGGGTCCCCCCTCTTTCGTAGGTCCTGGCGCCTCCTTTTATAGATGAAGGAGGGGCACAGGGGTACATGTATTTCGAGTCCGCACAGCTAATGATGTACGACGTTGAGGCCGATCACGTCGGTGCCGCTGTAGCGATGTCCGTCGGTATGGGAGGTCCTGCTCCCGTCGCGTCGGGAGTTGTTGAGTCCTGCTCGAGGGTTCATTGATGAAGTCGAGGGGCGACGGTCGAGGGTCTTGGCTGGAGTCGAGGGGGGTCGTGCTGAGGAGGTCGAACTTCACCGGATAAGGCCGAATCCTGGAAAACGCGGAAAACATGTTAGTTTATACGTCTCGAGGCGGTGCTGGTTGTGGCATAGTGCTCGGTATGGCGCAACAGCGTAGTATGACTTGCGGGATTCCGGGGTATGGGTGGTAAAAGCAGATTTGACTGTCACGCCTGCGACTATTACTGTAACTGTGGCCATACGGTCATACAGGGGTAGGTAGATTGCATTAAATGCGCCCGGATTCGTTCGGGAGAGTCGGTAGCCGAGGGATGCACCGTGCTCGAGGGCCACCCATTCGCCCGAATGAAGTTCCGTATTCGGGGGGGCAGGCTCGTTTGTCAGGCGAAGTTACGTCCTCGAGGGTGGGCTCGTTCACCGGGCAAAGTTCCGTCTTTGAGGGGTCGCCCGGGTTATACCCTCGAGTGTACAGTACCGGTCCGTTCGGTAGCCTCTCGGGTGTACAGTACTAGTCCGTTCGGTATCCTCTCGGGCGTATAGTACTAGTCCGTTCGGTAACCTCTCGGGAAGGCTCCGGCTTTGGGCCGTTGTTGTTCGTTCGTGGGTCAGCCCGATACGTCATAGCCTGCGGGATTTCGTACGTTAGCGCGGAAGGTTTCCGGAGGGGTCGAGTTGCCGATTTCGCGGGGTTTAGTTCGGTAAACCAAGGGTTTGGGGTACCCATTTCCTGGGTATCGACAGTAGCCCCCGAGCCCCTGTGCGAGTGATATACTCGGGCAGGGGGTCAGGAATTAGAAATGGGACGTGATTCGGATCTTTCGTGGGGGGCGCGCGAGCGACCCCCGCGGGGGTAGCCCCCGAGGCCTCGTAGGAGTCAAAAGACTCCTGTGAGGGCTTTATTTATTTTTAGTTAAAGGGTGCTTGTCCAGTCGGGCACAGGCCTGAACTGGAGTCATAGCGTTTTACCGAGGGGAGCCCCCGGGGGATTTTTGACCCTCTTTCGTCGAGGGGCGCCGGGCACAGGTGAGCCCCCGAGCCTCGTGCGGCTGGGGCGTTGCTGGCCTCGGCATTCTTCTCACGGGTCCTTTCGATCGGACGTGAGGCGAGAAGCATCGGACTACCCCCGATAGGGCGAGCCGCGAAGTTCTCAGTGAGCTGGTAACGGGAAAATCCAAGCGAGATCCCGTTCCTCGTTCGATAGAGGTCGGCAGGAGGCCCGGAGGCGGTCTCATTAAAGCAAAACGCAATGGTCCTACGAATACCGATTCCATTCGATAGGTCTCGGCAGCTCGATGCCTCCCTTCGGGGGGATTCCATAAAGTCCGTAGCGTTTCGCCTTGGATGCGTCCAAAGGGGTCTTGAGAGTTCGTTCTTGAGCAGGGCCTCGTGTTGGCTCCCCCTTGGTCACCCCTGACTCGAGTGCTCGAGGGCGGCTGTCGAACCCTGTTCGTGGGGTCAGCCTTCGCTCCTTCGAGGCTTAGGTCCAGAGCCCGATTTTTTGGTGCTCAAGAGCGGCCGTTGAGCCCTCACTCGAGGACCGGCCTTCGCTCCCTTGACACCTTGAGGTAGGGTCAGAGCCCGTTTTCTCTTCTCGTGGAAATCTCCGTCGGTGAGTAACCGTTCTCTGTCGGGCACTCAAGGGCGGCCGTTAAGCCCTCACTCGAGGACCGGCCTTCGCTCCCTCGAGACTTCGAGGCGGGGTCAGAGCCCATTCTTTTTCGGTGCTCAAGGGCGGCCGTTAAGCCCTCACTCGAGGACCGGCCTTCGCTCCCTCGAGACTTTGAGGCGGGGTCGGAGCCCGTTCTTTTTCGGTGCTCAAGGGCGGCCGTTAAGCCCTCACTCGAGGACCGGCTTTCGCTCCCTCGAGACTTCGAGGTGGGGCCAGAGCCCGTTTTACCTTTTTGTAGAAAACTCCGTTAGCGAGCGACGGTTGTTTTTTCTTACCGTTGGGCACGCCTTTGAGGAGAGGGGCTTAACGGTGCAATCGTGGCGGTCCCGAGCAACGGCTCTTTGCCAGAGGTGTGACGCGTGCGTCCAATCAAGGATCGAGGGGGGAACGGTCAGGTAAACGCATTAATTGCTGGGAGTTACCTTTTCCCTGCCACCGGACTCCGCCCGTTGCTCTTCCCGAGTATAAAAACGGAGGGGGACAAGTGTTCGCTCCCACCTTTGCCATTCCGCTGAGCTCCTGCTTTCCTGCGCACGTGAGGATAAAAACTTAGAGCGAGAAGTCGCGATTGGGAACCTTCCTAGTCGACCGTCCGCCGAGGAGATTCGTGCTGTCGTCGCCGCCGCCGCGCCCACCAAGCAGATCTGTGTTGCCACTGCCGCCATGGCCCCTGTCCTCCAGCTCGCCGAGCCCTGGCGCCCGTCGACCGTGACGCGGCAAAGGCTGCTCGAGCTGGTGAGGGAAGGACTTCTCCGCCCCGTCACCGATTCGAATCGGCCGGAGTGGATTGCGTCGCCCAGGGACCACGAAGAGCCAAATCCGCCGGAGGGGTATGTGGTGAGCTTCCTCAAGTACCATCGGCATGGGTTCGGTGTGCCCCCGAGCGAGTTCATGCGGGGGTTGACGCACTTCTACGGCGTCGAGCTCCACCATTTCTCCCCCAACGCCATCTCCAACGCCGCCATCTTCGCGGCCGTCTGCGAGTGCTACCTCGGGATGGCGCCACATTGGGAGCTATGGCTCCACCTTTACAAGGGGGAGTGGTTCGCTTCCCCGGTGTCGCACGGAGTAAGGCGAATCGTCAGAGCGGGGTGCCTCAACTTCGCGTTGAAGACCGGGAAGTCGGAGGAGCCACAGGAGTACATCCCCACCGGGTTGACGTCCAACCACTCCCGGTGGGACGAGCAGTGGTTCTACCTTCGCAACGACGGTGGCTATCTCCCGCCGTACACCGGGCGACTCATCGCCGAGCGTCCATTCAACTGGCCACACGGTGTCACGGGAGATCTTTAGCGTCGACTTCATCCCCTCGTCGTCACGATGAGGACCCTTCGAGAGGCGGGCCTGACGGTGGGTGTGGTGGTCTCGGCCTTCCACAGCCGATGGGTACTCCCTTTGATGGAGCACCCGCTGCGGGTGGACGAGATGCTGCCCTCGGCGGCGCCCGAGGTTCTCAAGAGGTGCCGGATGTCCGGCGAGAGGCCGTCCGCCTCGAAAGTCGTCGCGCGGGTAAAGAGCATGGTCTCTGGCTCATTCAGGGTGGAAGACGTCAACCGCCTCCCCATGCGGCCGGAGGAGGGTTGCCTCGATCTGGTGAGTGCCTCGACCCGTGCCTTCCATCGTTTCCCCCCTCTCCCCCCCTTTTTCTCTTGTCCCTGTGACTAAACGTCTTTGTGTAGGGGAGAATCGACTACCGGAGATCGAGGCCCCTGCTGAGGGAGGACGCTCCCGACCGTCAGGTAAGACGCTTCACTGCCCAACAAGAGAAGCGGAGTAAGGACGAGGAGGCGAAGAAGAAAGCCAAAAAGCTCTGGGAGCACGAGAGACTTGCGAAGCGCCGCGCTGAGCAGAGGCACGACGGGCTCCCGGAGGAGGAGTCTCCCTCGTCCGAGGGAGATGAAGATGATGATGACAGTGATGACGTCGAAGGGGTGGAGGGGCGCCTCGAGTGCATGTTGCCGGGTTCCTCCCATGCTGAACGCCCCTTCGTGCAGGAGGAGGTGGCGGAGCAGCGCGCCCCCCAGCCGGTGGCGTCGGCCTCGGAGCGCCGGCGTGGGAAGAGGAGGGCCGAGGCCTCGCCTCGAGGGGGTTCACCACCCTCGCGTCGCACCCGAGGCGGGACCCCACCCACTTCGATCCGAGAAACCCGGTCCCGGTCGTCGGCGCGGGCGGAGCAGAGCCGTGCCCAGGAGGGCCCGTCGAAGCAGGGAGGCGCGGCGACCCCACCGACGGCCCCGAGCAGCCTCAGCCCTGGGAAGAGTTCGGTTTTTGGAGGGGCCTCGAAATCCGCTGGCGGCTCGAGGGGGACCCGAAAGGCCTCTATCCCCTTCGGGTAAGTGTCGTTGGTTTGTTTTCTTTTCGTCGCATCTTTCTTGCGCAATTTAATAAACTTTTTGCCGTTATGCTTCCCCTCTAGGCCCAAGCGTCGAATCGAGGAGGCCTCTCTTGCGCCGGCTAAGTGGCTCAAGATGGATGCGGCCGCAAAGATGGAGGCCCCGGTCACAGGTGAGACGTCGAGGCCCTTGGCTCCGTGGGAAGCCAAGTGGTTGTCCTCAACCCTTGGTGCTATGGCGCGCGGTAGGCTAACGGGTTCCACTCTTGTTGCAGGGTCGAGCGTCTCGGGGTCTGTGGCGGGCGGCGACTCTGAGCCAAGGAGGACGCATGAGGGAGGGAGCGCCTCCTTAACGTCATCGCCTGCGGCCCTCGAGCTCGGCCCGGCACCAGGGGGGTGGTGGCCCGACGCCGGGAGCTTCCACTCTTGGCGGGCCGGAGGCCTCGATCCCCGCACCCAAGGCGGGAGCCCCCGAGGGCCACGAGCCGGGGGAGGAGGTAGTCGTCGTGGACCTCGAGGGTGAGGAGACCACGGCCCTCCCCCTCGATGGGAGAGCGGAGGCCCTGGCCGGCGGGGCTACGCGAGCTCGAGGCCCGGAGGGAGCAGGGGCAGGGGGCCCTGCAAGAAGCGGAGCTGCCACGGCCGCAGCGGGAGGAGGAGAAGGAGCCGTCGGAGCGGCGAAAGGAGGAGGAATCTGGGGGCCAGCCCTAGCATCAGCAGGCGCAGCAGACGCCGCTGGGGGACACGGCGCCGCTGGACCCGCCGGCGCAGCAACCGCCCGAGACGTCAGAGACGGAGGCGACTTCCGGACTGCCCAAGCAATGGGTGTCCGTGATTACCCTGGACGAGTTGCTGGCCGAAGGAGAAATGGCGTCGAAGGCGTCGATGGTCCCGCGGCTGCCGGGGGCACAACCGGAGGAGGCCTCGGTACCGAGCCCGGCGACGGACGCGTTGTTGGTGGTCCTGTCGGCGCCACAAGTCATGGTGTCGAGGGAGGCGACGGCCTCGACACCTTCGCTACCTTCGAAGGTGCCAGAAGCAGCGTCGAGCCAGCCGCTACAACCGTCGACGGAGCGACCAGAGAAGACGGCGGCTTCTGGACTGCTGAGGATGTCGTCTTTCGACCCCGGGCTGAGGAGTGCCGGTGCCGTCTCAGAGTTCAGCGGCCCGACGGAGTTGGCCGTGCGTTACGGCACCCCTCACGACGTGGTGGACGAGATCGAGTCCTTGGCGCAGACCAAGGTCAAGACGGTCCTTCCATGTTGGGGCAAGGAGTGCATCATACTCCGGGAACTTGGTGACTCCAGCGCTCCGGGGATCGAGATGAACGACCCGGCGGAGGTCAAGTGCTGGGAGGAGGCCGAGCGGTCCCGGGCGTGGCTGCGGCACTTGCTGAAGTTGGGGGTCGAGATCGCGGAAGGCCTCGACCGGAACCTCGCGGTGAGTTACCGTGTTTGGCCATATGTAGTTTTTTGAGTTCTTTCGTATGGGATGCCTTAACCCTTGATTTCCTATCCCCAAGAGGCGCGGAGGCGTTCTTACTCCAAGTCCGACTTCCTCCACGAAATGCACAACAGCCGGGAGGAAGTGCTTCACCAACTCGAGGCCGGCCGCTCTGCGCAGGGCAGGGTGGCCGAGATCAAGGAGGAGCTGAAGCGGACCAGGGAGGAGGTTGCCAAGGCCAAAGAGGAGGCCACCCGGGCGAAGGAGGACTCCGACGCCGCTCGAGGGGAAGCTGCCCACCTCAGGGAGGAGCTCAAGCGTGCGAGGGAGGAGGCTGACGCGGCCAAGGCTGAAGCGGAGAAGGCCAGGGGCGAGAGCATCCGAGCCTAGGAGTGCGTCGAGCTACTCGTGGCGGAGGCTCAGAGCTCCGTGGAGCGCATCCGCTCGCTCGAGGCCAATTTTGCCGAAGTCTCCGCAGCGCGCAACGCCCTCTCCGCCTTGGTCTAGGAGGAGAAAAACTGAGCCGCTGGCCTGGAAACCCAGCTCGGGGCAATGAAGGCCACCCTCCAGGAGAAGGAGCAGGCCATCATCCTGGCTGGTGGTGCCCTCGAGACCCTCTGCTTCGAGAAGACGGAGGTGACCCGGGCCTTCAGGGAGGCCCAGCGGGAGCGGGACGAGGCTCGAGGTGAGCGTGACGCCGTGCTGGGGGATCACAATGCCCTCGAGACTCGCTGTGCTGGTGAGTTCTTTAAAGGGTTTTTGATCATTTTTCTTTCCGTATGGTTTCTCTAATTCTTGCTTTGTGTTTCAGGCCTCGAGTCCGAGCTGCTTGCAACCCAGACCGCCGCCAAGGCGCTGCAGGAGAGCCTTGCGGCGGAGGGGGGCGCTTCTTGGCCGGCTCCGGGTTGCCCTCGATGGGCTCTGCGCCTCCTGGGAGGTCGGGCCTGTCGAGGGTACTGAAGAAGACATCCCAGGCGCCAGGCTCGTCGACCGGATCTACTACCTCGACGCCACCCTTCGAGATCGCGTGCGGGAGGCGCTTCATACCGGCGTGAAGCAGGCCCTTGCAGTGGTCTCTTCCGGCTTCGTCTTTGACATGAATGTCGTGGCCCAAGGCTTCGTTCCGGATATCTCGAAGACCGACGCCGAGAATGAGGAGCGACGCCGAGGGCTCATTCATGATGCCGAGAGGCCGGGGGGAGCGCTGGCGAAGCTGTTTGAGGAGGAAGTCCTCCCCCTGCGGTTGAAGGGTACCACATCGAGGAGGGCGGCGACGGAGCGGGCCTGTAGGGCAAGGCTGGGCGAAGGTGCCCATGTAATGAATTAGTTTTTTGTAACTCATATTCAATGTGGCTTCGAAAGCCCTTTTTGAACATAAATGCATTTATCGTAATGCGATTTGTCATTTTACTTTCGAGCCTATTCTGCTTTCTTTTCACCTAGACTTTGCTTTTTTGACTAAGTTTTTGACGCATGCTCGTATCCCTCGAGGGGGGAGCGAGTGGGGGTACCGTAGCCCGGAGGCGTAGGAGAGCTCCCAGCTCGACAGCCCTCGACCCTCTAGGGAGTTCGAGGCATTTTCTACTTAGTCGCGAAGTGCATCGAGGTGTGAGAAAGAAGAAGCGCTCGAGTTCTAATCGCCTGACTCTTGCTTTCTGACTGAGTCGTTCGACGCAAGCTCGTATCCCTTGAGGGGGGAGCGAGTGGAGGTACCATAGCCCGGAGGCGTAGGAGAGCTCCGGCTCGACAGCCCTCGACCCCTAGGGAGTTCGAGGCGTTTTTCAACTTAGTCGGGAAGCGAGAGGGAGGCGTGCAAAAAAAAAGTCGTTCGTATTTTTAGGAACTTAGGGGGTCCCCCCCGTTAGCCCCCGAGGGAGGCTCGACTCTGGCGAGACAGGGTCAAGGCTACCTCTTGCATGTACAATAACAAGTTTGAACTTATAATCGAAAGTACTCCTTATATTTGTCATGCGGAAATGTACAAAAACATGCGAGAATGTGCAAGGGCACTGGTGCCCTAAGGGTAGAAATGACGTAGCTGTTCGATGTTCCATGTGTTGGTGAGCATTTCGCCTTTATCGTTAGTGAGCTTGTACGTCCCGGGCTTTAGCACCTCAGCTACGGTGTATGGGCCTTCCCATGGCGGGGTGAGCTTGTGACGTCCCTTGTTGCTCTGTCGTCGACGTAGGACGAGGTCTCCAACCTGGAAGTCTCTCGGGCGCACGTGCTTGTCATGGTAGCGTCGAAGTTTTTGCTGATACCTCGCGGAGTGAATTAACGCCATATCTCGAGCCTCCTCGAGCTGGTCGACGATGTTTGCGAGGGCTTCTTCGTTGCTTTTCTCATTGTATGCCTTTAGTCGAGGGGATCCATACTCGAGGTCAGTGGGGAGGACGGCCTCGGACCCATAGACCAAGAAGAATGGGGTGAAGCCTGTGGCTCGACTAGGTGTTGTCCTTAAGCTCCATAGGACCGATGGTAGCTCCGCGGCCCATTTTTTTCGTGCTTGCTGAGGCGGTTGAGGATCCTTGGCTTGAGGCCTTGCAAAATCATGCCATTGGCGCGCTCGACCTGGCCGTTAGTTCGAGGATGTGCAACTGCGGACCAATTCACACGGATGTGATGGCAATCGTAGAAGTCCAAGAACTTCTTGCCGATGAACTGTGTGCCATTGTCAGTGATGATGACGTTTGGGACCCCGAAGCGATGAATGATGTCGGTGAAGAACTCAACCGCCCGTTCGGAGCGGATGTTGCTGATGGGCCAGGCCTCGATCCACTTGGTAAACTTGTCGATGGCAACGAGCAGGTGCGTGTACCCTTTGGTTGTCCTCTTGAGAGGCCCCACAAGATCGAGCCCCCAGACCACGAACGGCCAGGTGATGGGGATCATTTGTAGGGCGTGAGCTGGGAGGTGCGTCTGCTTGGCGTAAAATTGACACCCTTTGCACGAACGGACAATGTTTGTGGCGTCGAAAACGGCGGTCGGCCAGTAGAAACCTTGTCGAAAGGCATTGCCTACGAGGGTCCTTGGTGCTGCGTGATGGCCGCAGGCCCCCGAGTGTATGTCCTCGAGGAGCCTCCTGCCTTCCTCGAGGGTAATGCAGCAATGAAGAATGCCCGAGGGGCTTCGCCTGTAGAGTTCCTTGCCGTCACCGTAGATGACGTAGGACTTGGCCCGTCGCGCGATCCGTCGAGCTTCGGTCCGGTCCTCCGGAAGCTCTCCCCGAATGAGGCAGTTGAGTAAAGGGGCTCGCCAATCCGGTGGTGGGTTCGACGGAGGAGGGGTCTCCTGGATCTCCATAACCTGGGCCCTGGTCGAGGGGGCCCCGGTCGAGGTCGCGGGGTGGAGCTTCGAGGGCGTAGCGCAAGCCCCCGAGCCCAAATCGACGGAGGGCTCGAAGAGGTCCCTCGAGAACACGTCCGGAGGGACTGTACCTCGAGTCGATGCGATTTTTGTGAGTTCATCCGCGGCTTCGTTGTATCATCGAGCGATATGACTAAGCTCGAGGCCGTGGAACTTGTCTTCCAACTTGCGCACTTCGTTGCAGTATGCTTCCATCTTGGCGTCATGGCAGCTCGAGGCCTTCATCACTTGGTTGATGATTAGCTGTGAGTCGCCTCGAACGTCAAGGCGTTGGACCCCGAGTTCGAGGGCAATTCATAATCCAGCGACAAGTGCTTCGTACTCTGCGACGTTGTTAGAAGCGGCAAAGTGGATGCGAATCACGTAGTGCATGTGGACTCCGAGGGGTGAAATGAAGAGCAAGCCCGCGCCTGCTCCTGTCTTCATGAGCGACCCGTCGAAGTACATCATCCACAGCTCCGCTTGGATTTGGACTGGTGGCAACTGAGTGTCGGTCCACTCAGCGACGAAATCCGCTAGCACTTGAGACTTGATGGCCTTCCGTGGTGCGTAGGTGATGGTCTCCCCCATGAGCTCGACCGACCACTTAGCGATCCTTCCAGCAGCCTCTCGGTTATGGATGATCTCCCCCAAGGGGAACGAGGATACCACAGTAACCGGGTGGCTGAGGAAGTAGTGCTGGAGCTTGCGATGCGTAAGGACGATGGCGTAGAGCAGCTTCTGCACCTGTGGGTAGCGGATTTTCATTTTCGAAAGCACTTCACTGACGAAGTAAACCGGTCGCTGGACGGGCAAAGCGCGCCCTTCCTCTTGCCTCTCCACCACTATGGCCGCGCTGACCACCTGAGTGGTTGCGGCAACATAGAGGAGGAGGGGCTCGGGTGGTTCAGTCGACGTCGCTGGTCGAGGAGGGACGAGAATCAGAGTGGATGTTAGCTTGGCTTTGAGTTCGTCGAGGCCCTCCACAGCCTCCGCGGTCCATGTGAATCGCTCAGATTTTTTCAAGAGGCGGTACAGAGGCATGGCCTTCTCCCCTAAGCGTGAGATAAAGCGGCTGAGGGCCGCGAGGCAGCCCGTGACCCTCTGTACGCCCTTGAGATCCTGAATCAGCCCCATTCGGGTGGTGGCCGCAACCTTCTCGGGGTTGGCCTCGATCCCGCGCTGGGAGATGATGTATCCGAGGAGCATGCCCCGAGGCACTCCGAAGACACATTTCTCGGGGTTGAGTTTTATGTTTTTGGCTCGAAGGCACCCGAACGCGATTCAAGGTCTCGGATGAGGTTGTCCGCTCTTTTGGACTTGACCATGATGTCATCAACGTAGGCCTCGACCGTGTCGCCTATATGTTCGCCGAAGAAGTGGAGCATGCACCGCTGATACGTCGCCCCGGCGTTTCGAAGGCCGAAGGGCATGGTGATGTAGCAATACATGCCAAAAGGTGTGATGAAGGAAGTCACGAGCTGGTCGGACTCTTTCATCTTGATTTGGTGGTAGCCAGAATAAGCATCGAGGAATGAGAGGGTTTCACATCCCGCGGTAGAGTCAATAATTTGATCAATGCGTAGTAAAGGAAACGGAACTTTGGGGCATGCTTTGTTTAAACTAGTATAGTCAATACACATCCGCATTTTTTCCATTCTTTTTCTTAACTAACACGGGATTAGCTAACCATTCGGGGTGATGGACCTCCTTGATGAATCCAGCCGCGAAAAGATTGTGTACCTCCTCGCCAATGATCCTGCGCTTCTCCTCGTCGAAGCGGCGCAGGTGTTGTTTCATCGGTCTAGACCCGGCCCGGATCTCGAAGGCGTGCTCGGCGACTTCCCTCGGTATGCCTGGCATATCCGAAGGGCTCCAGGCGAACATATCGGCGTTCGCGCGGAGAAAGTCGACGAGCACAGCTTCCTATTTGTCCTCGAGGTCGGCGCTGATCGTTAGCACCTTCTCGCAGGGGCATCTCGGGTCGAGGGGGAGTTTCTTGGTGTCTTGTGCTGGCTCGAAGTTGCCAGCGTGTCGCTTGGGGTCTGGCACCTCATCGGCGAGGTGCTCGAGGGTCGTGGCTATCATGGCATTTTGCTCGACGGCCTCTCCATACTCGACGCATTCGACATCGCAGTCGTACGCGTGCTCGTAGGAGGAGGCGATAGTGATGACGCCTTTGGGTCTTGGCATCTTGAGCTTGAGGTAGGTGTAGTTCGAGATCGCCATGAACTGCGCGTAGCCCGGTCGGCAGATGATGGCGTGATACGTTCCATGAAACCCGACCACCTCGAAGGTGAGGGTCTCTTTCCTGAAGTTGGCAGGGGTGCCAAAACAGACAGGAAGGTCGATACGGCCGACGGGGAAAGCCTTGTTTCCTGGCACGACGCCATGGAACCCCCCGGCGCTGGGTCGGAGTTGGTACCTCCTGACTCCTAGGAGGTCAAGGGTCTCGAGGTAGATGACGTTCAGGCTGCTACCGCCATCCATGAGGACCTTCGAGAGGCGGGTGTTGATGATGACTGGGTCGACGACGAGCGGATAGGCCCCGGGATTGGGGACTCGATCCGGATGGTCATCGCGGTCGAACGTGATGGGCGCATCAGACCAGTCGAGGTAGTGAGGCGTCACGACGCGAACGGAGAAGACCTCTCGACGCTCCCGCTTACGCTGTCGGGGCATGAGCTGGGTCGAGGGGCCCCTGTAGATCATGTAGCAGTCATAGACCTCAGGGAATTTTCCATCTTCCCCGTTGTCACCCTCACCGCCGCCTTGGTCTTTTTTGTCGTCTCCTTTCTTCACGCCCACTTGCTCGAAGTGCCTTCGAAGCTTGCGGCAGTCCTTAAGCTTGTGCTTCGCCCCGTCCTTGTGATAAGGGCAAGGCTCCTCGAGCATCTTGTCGAAGATGGCGCCCTCAGGGGGGCCTCGAGGTCTTTTGCGTTCGGTTGCTGCGATGAGATCATCTTCTGCAGCCTCACGCTTGCCTTGCTGATGTTTCTTCTTCTTGTTATTTCTCTTCGGCGCTTTGCTCAAGCCTCCGGCGTTGTCGGCTACCGGCATTTTTCCTTTGTCCTTCCCGTCGCTGAAGAAGGCGCCGACGGCCTCTTCGCCAGCCGCGTAGTTGGCGACCACATCCATGAGCTCGTCGACGGTGTCGGGGTGGTTACGCCCTAACTCGCGGACTAGGTCCTTGCAGGTTGTACCCACAACAAACGCTAGAACGACGTCGAGATCAGAGATGTGGGGCAGTTCGGTGCGGAGCTTGGAGAATCATCGAGCAAAGTCACGGAGAGACTCCCCTGGTTTCTGCTTGCAGTTGCGCAGTTCCCAGGAGTTCCCGGGACGCACGTAGGTACCTTTGAAGTTCCCCTCAAAGATCCGGACAAGGTCGGTCCAGCTGCGAATCTGGTCAGGGGGAAGCTCCTCGAGCCATCTACGCGCGGTGTCGGACAGGAACAGGGGAAGGTGACGTATGATGGCATGATCGTCACGCGCCCCACCCGCTTGACAAGCCAACCGAAAGTCAGCTAGCCAGAGCTCGGGATTGGTTTCGCCGTTGTATTTGACGATGCTCATGGAGGGTCAAAACTTGTCGGGCAGCTGGGCACAGCGGATCGCCCTACTGAAGACTCGGGGACCTGGTGGCTCCGAGGCCTGTCGGTCCTCGTCGCTGTCGTAACGCCCTCCACGATGGGCGCTGCACCCTCGAGCCTCGGCATCCCCGGGCTTGCGTCGGCGGTTCTCGACAATGTCGAGGCGCGCGTCACGGGGAGCGCGGTCGTCGGTGATACGTTCTCGGGCCGGCTTCCTGTTCTGTCGGGGGGCCGCCCCCTGATCGACCGAGCCTTCCCTTTCGGGTCGGGAGGGATCGACATGAGGTTCAGAGGCAGCCCCTCGACGCCTCGAGGCTGAGCTCTCGGCTTGCTGGACAGTAGCAACTTGGAGGAGATCCTCGACCTCGCGTTGTATCCGCCGAGCTTGCGAGTTGGATGGCGCGGGCATATTGCAAAGGAGCATAGCCGCCGCGACAATGTTCTGGCTTGCTCGGGGATAACGGTTGACGGGTTGCTCGGGTGCTCCTACCTCGATGATCTACCGGTTGACTTCTCGGGCCCTGGCTCGGGCTCTACCGCCGGGCGGTCGCCGCTCTTGCTCGAGGGTCAGCTCGAGTAGGCGCAAGCGTTCCTGCTCGTCGGCGAGCTTCGCCTGCAACTCTCGAATCTGTGTCAGCTGCGCGTCCTGCTCGCCAGGACAAGGGCACGCTTCTCGGGGCATGTCTGGTTGTTGTTCCTCTGCTCTAGGGGGAGCGTCACCCGCCACAGCCGTAGCCGTCGCGGCCGCTGGATCGACGGTGTCCTGATTGGAGTCGACGTCACCATCGATGTGGAGGCACTCGTGGGTAGGATCCCAATGATCAGAGTCAGAGTCAGGGTCGCCGCAGTAGAAGACGGGGAATTGCCCCTGCGCCTCCTCCTGCAGCTGCCGTCGGAGTGTGCCGACGGTGTACCTCCGGGGGCCTGGCGCTCTCGTGAAGGCCAAACCCTCAGAGGTTGGTGTGACAGTCTCTATGTCCGTCATTGCATGAAGAAAGGCGCCTGAGTGGCCCTCTAACGTGCTCATGTTGGAGCGGGTCACTGTCGAGATCGTCGTTGTGGCATCGTGGGAGTCGAACGAAGACCGCTGATGACGCTCGAACAGCTCATGCGGGAGCGGGCTCGATCAAGCGAGGACTTTGTCGTGCCTCCTCGATGATCGTACGGCGAAGGTGGAGTCAGGGTTGTGGTGGGGTCCTGCTGGTTCACCCTCTGCCCCTAAACTTGGGTCAGACAATCCCTCGACAAGGGGTTTGTCATCTTCGGTCAGGGGCGAGGAGAAAGCAGCGGGAACCCTCCTCGACTTAGGTTGATGGCGATGATGGTGCCGACCGTGCCTCCTTCTGGATGGGGAAGCATGGTCGTGGGACTGGTGAGCGGCCGCCCGTGAGCGTGGGGGCGTACCACGACCTCCGCTCGGGTCACTGATTGAGAGCAGGGTCATGTCGTAGCCCTGATCGAGGGTCATGAACTCCAGGCTCCCAAACCAGATCACCGTAGCATGCGGAAGTGGTGAAACAAAGTCGCCCATTCCGGAAAAATGGCGGGAAATCGTTAGGGACACGCGGTTCCCCTACCTGGCGCGCCAACTGTCGGTGTTCAGACCCTCAAGGGGTTAACACCAACGAGTAATATTGTGATCGCGTGCTCCCTAATCCGGTGGGTGATGCAAGAAGGACACAATGATTTATCCTGGTTCGGGCAAAGAAGGCCCTACGTCCAGAGGGGGGAGGATAGTCGTGTTATCTTACACCGAAGTGCTAGTACAGGGGAAAATACAAGCAGATGTGAGGAGTGTGAGGTGGAGTTTTGGCGGTCGGGCGCCTAGCTCTCGACCCTACACAAGCTCACGGTGTCGTTCTGTGATCTAAAGACTTAGCGTTTCTATCTCTCGATCGATCCTCTCGTTCGGGTCCCCCCTCTTTCATAGGTCCTGGCGCCTCCTTTTATAGATGAAAGAGGGGCATAGGGGTACATGTATTTTGAGTCCGCACAGCTAATGATGTACGATGTTGAGGCCGATCACGTCGGTGCCGCTGTAGCGATGTCCGTCGGTATGGGAGGTCCTGCTCCCGTCGCGTCGGGAGTTGTTGAGTCCTGCTCGAGGGTTCGTTGATGAAGTCGAGGGGCGACGGTCGAGGGTCTTGGCTGGAGTTGAGGGGGGTCATGCCGAGGAGGTCGAACTTCACCGGATAAGGCCGAATCCCGAAAAACGCGGAAAACATGTTAGTTTATACGTCTCGAGGCGGTGCTGGTCGTGGCACAGTGCTCGGTATGGCGCAACAGCGTAGTATGACTTGCGGGATTCCGGGGTATGGGTGGTAAAAGCAGATTTGACTGCCACGCCTGCGACTATTACTGTAACTGTGGCCATACGGTCATACAGGGGTAGGTAGATTGCATTAAATGCGCCCGGATTCGTTCGGGAGAGTCGGTAGCCGAGGGGTGCACCGTCCTCGAGGGCCACCCATTCGCCCGAACGAAGTTCCGTATTCGGGGGCAGGCTCGTTTGCCGGGCGAAGTTACATCCTCGAGGGTGGGCTCGTTCGCTGGGCGAAGTTCCGTCTTCGAGGGGTCGCCCGGGTTGTACCCTCGAGTGTACAGTACCAGTCCGTTCGGTACCCTCTCGGGTGTACAGTACTAGTCCGTTCGGTATCCTCTCGGGCGTACAGTACTAGTCTGTTCGGTAACCTCTCGGGCAGGCTCCGGCTTTGGGTTGTTGTTGTTCGTTCGTGGGTCAGCCCGATACGTCACAGCCTGCGGGCCTTCGTACGTTAGCGCGGGAGGTTTTCGGAGGGGTCAAGTTGCCGATTTCGCGGGGTTTAGTTCGGTAAACCAAGGGTTTGGGGTACCCATTTCCTGGGTATCGACATCGGCCTAGATCCGGCCCTACCCAGGCCCGCTGAGGCCCGATCGAGGCCCGGTCCGCGTTGAACGTTGACCAGCAACGTTGAACGTTGACCGTGGGTCCCACCTGTCAGTGACCGTTGACCGTGGGTCCCACCTGTCAGCCGCCGATCGAGTCCACCTGTTAGTACTGACGTCAGCATGATGTCAGCCTCCGTGTATGGCTTTGTATTCTTTTATTTGATGTATGGCTTTGTAATCAACTGTTATCGGATAACTGATGATTTGACCTCCTGGGCTATCATTATATCCTTCATTCTGTGTATTTCCCTTCGTGAAAAATTAAGGATGTTTTAGTTGGTATCAGAGCCAGGCTTGACCTTAGGACGAGACCCATAGGATTGGATGATAGAATAGGAGATCTTGAACCACTTTTGGTTATATACCGACCTTGCATAACGCTTTTATGCTTGGCTCATTTCCTCTCTTACTCACCTTCTAACTTCTTTCCCGACTCTGTATGCAGATGGAGAGCTTTGTGGAGATCCCCTTCTATGAGAAGTACCAGCAAGACTACGCCAAGGTCTTGTGTGGCGCTCCAGCACCTTGGTGTCCCCAAGTCAAACTGTCACTGGATCTGCCACCGCAAGATGGGACCCAATGGACCAGAGGATTGCTTCGTGGTGTCGATCCAGATCATTGAGTGCAATGAAGTACCTGCACTGAAGCCCTTCGTTGTCCGTGAGATGGAAAAGACTGTCACCAACGCTGCACAACTTGCTGCACACGCTGCCCTTCGGATCGTGATGAGAGACACCTATGAACTCCTCAAGATAGGATCGTTCCACCTGCTACCCCAAGCCCTTGATCTCTCCATAGGTGACATAGATTATTGGGCCAAGACCGAGAGCATCTGGGGTAGAGAGCATGATCGCACACTCAGAATCACAGGGGAACACATGGTTGCCCAGGACAAGCTCATCCTAGTGCTGGAAGGTGACAAGCGCTACTACAAACATCAGGTCACAGAGCTGGAAACAAAGGTGAAGGCCCAAGAGGAAGAGTTGGCCAAGCTAAATAAGTGGAGCTGGTCCAACACAACACACCTTGCCAGGTACATGAAAGGTTGTGTATCTGTGTGATGTCGTGAGAGCGACGCTGGAGAAGTGGAAGCAGTCTGATGCCCGTCTTATCTAGCAGTACGAACAGGTACAAATGCAGCTACCTATCCACTGTCACAAGGTGCCTCTCGCCGAGAAGTTTAAGGTAGGGTCCACCAGCCACAACATGGATGACTGCCCCGTGCCCGAGTCAGAACCTACTCCAGAGTGGGAAGAAGCCCACAACTATGTGCAGAGGATGCTCAAGACCGATGCACAACTCTAGGAGATGGCTGCTAGTACCTTTCCCCTCGTGCCACTAGGTTTGACTCCTGAGCAGTGATCCGCAGCTGACACAGAGTAACCCAGCTGAAGACAGCCCCGCAATGGCTAAGAAGACATGACTCAACTCTGAAGTAGAGTAGATTGTTTCCCTTTTGAAGCCTACCTGCGTGTAGTGTGAAAATTCCCGTGAGTCTTCTAGTGTAGCTACTAGAGACATCACCTTGTAACAACCCTGATGTAATGGATGCTTGAATCTTATTGCGTCTTATGGATTTCATTGCTTCTTTGAATGAGTGTTGGATAGATAAGAATGTTTTAAATTAATTAAATCAGTTTAAATTACTTAGCAAAGTTGATAATAACTCATATCACTTGCACTTGTTCCTGAGTCTAATGGTCTTGAAACAGGATGTTTGGCCATCGTTCAGCACATCTGAGCCACCACGCACCACTCCCAGGGCCCGCCATGGGCCATGGATGCGGTGGTAGTCATAGAAACATGGGACATAGGACCCCCATTGGATTCGACCCAGAGAAGGAAGAACATCAGATAGTCACTTCGCCAACCGTCAGGGCCTATGTTGAGGAGCGTTCTCCACCACCCCCACCACTTTTGGCTAGGGTGATGGCTTAGCAGCCTCGCCTTCTAGGAACCTTGACTAAAGAATTCTAGCCAAAATTGGCTCGTGCACTCATGTTGGAGCTTCCTACCTTCGATGGCGCCGACGGTGACCCCATCATCGCCATGGATTGGCTATATGATATGATAGAGTGGCTGAAATCAACCATCTACACCAAGGAGGATCAGGAAAAGATCATAGCTCACCACTTCAGGGGTAACACCTAGGCATGGTGGAATGGATTCAGCACTGCTCACCAAGACTCCACCAACATCTCATGGGAAGAGTTCACTAAGGCCTTTTACGAGCGCCATGTGACAGTAGAAGCAGAAGAGACTCTAGTAGAAGAGTTCCATAGCAACAAGCAGGGAACAGACACAATTCACGAGTATGCTACCCGCTTCTTTCGCCTGATGCGGTATGTGCACCAAGAGAGTGTGGCCACCGAGAAGGATAAGCTGTATTACTTCACTCGGGGGCCGGGAGTTTCCCACAGCCTGGCTATCGCAAGAAGGGCTAGCCAAACCCTTGAAGAGGCCATCGACAAGGCACTAAGGTCAGAAAGGAACCACGAGGAGATAGGCACGCTCGTCCCTATGAAGCGTTGCCGTGAGGAACCATATCAGCACCCGGTCCAGTAACGATCGCATATGCATGATCTCCCTACTAGCAGCTCCTCCCAGAGCCGCCCCCTTCGGCATTCCAACACATGGGAGGTTACTGCAAGCACTCCTACTCTAAAGGAACCCTTCTTCTGTTATGGATGTGGCCATCTTGGTCATAAGACCCAGGTCTGTCCAAGAGAGAGAGCTACCACACCCACACCCTCTGGTGGAATTCCTCTCGTTTGCTTTGTATGCGGACAATCAGGCCACAGAGTTATCGACTGTGCCAGAGTAGACAATGCATCACCAGCTATGATTCTTTTCAAGAGGATTCGAGGTTCAGCAAAGAAGGTTCGCAATGATGCGCGAGCTGTCCGCTGGCAACTTACGCACAGATCTACTGAAGACGTCCCTAGCAATGAAGACCAGAGAACAAGAGTCACCACCACCCTCGAGGGAGTAATCTATTTCAGATGTGGCCAAAAGGGCCACAAGGCTGTTAGCTGTCCAGAAAGAAAGTCCGACACACCCGCATCTACAAATGACATAGCTACCGCTTGTTACGGATATGACCAACAGGGCCATAAAGTTGCCAACTGCCCACGGATCGACCATGCCTCACCAGCTATTAACCCCTACAAGGAAGGGGCCACCATGAATGCCATGAACTACAGTGCTCGAAGAATTGCCATAGGCGTCTCGCCAAGCAAGCTCCTAAGGACACCACCGACATAAAACAAGGTATGTGCTTACAATTGGAGCTAACGCTACAATGATGTTCTTAATCTGGTAATGCACTTTTTATGCACTTTCTACCAAGTCTGCACAAGATTTTCACCTACACACTGCCATATGAGGATCCCCTCAATTCTAGTCCTTTTGATGCCTCCGCCCATGGAGAAGTAGAGTATAAGGACCGCTACTCTAGGGTACCCCATAGCTAAGGTCATCCGGCTACCGTAGAATGCATGAGAAATACTGTAATGATTGGGAAAGGTCTTTACAAGCGGGCACATGGATCAATGCAAAAAAGAAACAAAGGAAATAAGATGTCATGCTATCAGGAACAAGTACCCCTACCAAGGATAGAGACCTACTAGATCGGCTGCATAATGCCAAGTACTTCACCAAGATTGATCCTAAGATCAGGCTACCGTCAGATGAAGATCAGCGAAGAAGACGTACCCAAGACAGCCCTTGTCACCAAGTGTGAGCAGCTGAGTAGACTGTTGTGACCTTTGGTCTTATAAACGCACCAGCTTATCTTGCGAAAGAGGCTAGGAGAGTTCGTGGTGGTCTTCTTTGACGACATTCTCGTTTATCCCGCCATCGCCGGAGAGCATGAGCAGCAGGTAGGGTTGGGAAGTTACGAAGCATCAGCTCTACGCCAAGTTCAGCAAGTAAAAGTCTGGCTTGAATAGGTCAATTCCCTAGGCCACGTAGTAGACACTATCAGAATAGCTGTTGACCTGTCCAACACAAAGACAATGGAGGAGTGAGAGCAACTGCAGAATGCGACTCATGCATGAGGTTTCTTGGAATTGGCCGGCTAGTACCACTGACTCTTGAGAGCTTCTCCAGACAGCTCGCCCCAGGATCAACTTTTCAAGGGAGACCAAAGAGATTAAATGGACACATCGGAGAACAAACAAGTTTTTCCTGACCCTGAAGAAGAGGGATGAGCCCATGGGGCATAACCAGTATCCCCTTTCAAATGCGTTGTAACATGCTCTGCCCCCTTTTCAAACAAGATTTTGAAATTGACCATCTTGAAAACTTTAGGCACTTTTAAGTTATCTTCATAAAAATGTTTTGGAAACTTCGCGACTGGCTATTTCAAAATCATCTCACTTAAAAACCCTGCTTGAAAAAGGTTTAAATAAAAGGATTTGGGTTGTATAAAAATGATCATCTCTCATTCTCAAAAATATCCCTTTCTTCCTTGCTTGGAATATCAAGTCGATGTTAGGATCTGAAAGGGGTAGAGTTGTAATCATGACCCACGGTGCCGCTACGAAACCTGGGGCCCCATGTGCGATGCATCTACATGGCTTGCTGTCGGGCGTATGTAGGTATCGTGGTTGTGACCATGACCACTCCAAAAGGTTTTGGGAACAACTAAATTCCACGTTTGGCTCTATTTATATATATATCATAAAAGGGGGAGGTTTCTCGAAAACCAAATTTGATTACAAAATATTTACATTTCAAAAAAAGGGTGCAACTTGCTTGTGAGATAAAAATCATTCAAAAGATTTTGTTTTAAGAAACTCGGGTTATTTCGGTCCTCTTCAAAATCTATCGTATATTCAAAAGCTTTACGAGATCACCTCCTCATTTATCCAAAGGGATTTTCAAGGCAATTTCAAGGTCCTTCCCCATAGCCCTTCTTGTGAGTAAGACATTTCAGAAAGAAGGTTTAGTCCATGCTAAGCTCTCCTTCAACAACATGTACCAAGTCAGTCTTTGGATGTCACCTCTCGAGGCCTTGTATGGAGGACTACTCAGAAATCACCTCTGGTGTGTGGTCAGGAGAAGGAAAGAGATCAACTTTGGGACCTTTCTCCACCAGCAATGCTAGAGGAGGAATTGCCTCGGAATTGCGAAAGGATCTAGGCTTCCATAGAAACCGTCAAAAGAGTTGTCCTGACAATGGACATAAATACCTTGAGATGCAGTCAGGATCTATGCCTGCCTTAAAGTCTCCCCACTCTATGGAACCCTCAGTTTCCAGGAAATGAGGAAGCTAACTCCAGAATAAGAGAAGCCGTACGAGATTGGTATGCAAGCCCGCCTACAGGATATAGTTGCCTGGACAACTCACTGGAGTACACTAGTGACTTTATATATATCACAACAACGCAAGCGTCTGAGACTGCAAAAGCAACTAACCCCTACAGAGGCACCAGTCACTCAGAACACCGAGAGTACCCCGCCGCATTTTGGACAGAACTACCGAAGCAATCAGAAGCACCGTCATGCCAACGGGCAAGTTCAGTGGAGCAATCACTCGGGAAGAAAAGCAACTCGCAAGAAAGAGTCAGAGCTAAAAGAAGCTCTACCCCCACCAGTTGCACGAGATGGTCATGCCTTTAATCTCGAGGACAAGATTCTCATAAGAGGGTAGGACTGTAACAACCCTAAAAATCCAAACACTAAAAATACAAATTTTCAAAAAAATTTCTAAAGTATACCAATGTTTGGTGAGTGTCATGTAGGAAATCACCCAATAGATGCACAAGTAGCACCAATGCTAGTTGAAGCATTTGCATTTAATTTACAATAGCTTGATTTGCCTCTTATTTGATTTTATGTGATGCTCAATAAAATCAAATAACTTATTATCACATGTACACATGTATGCCAACTAACCATGGAAATGGGTCCATCATGACCACGAGACCCTAGTGGACCTACCATGGTGTGTGCACCATGGTCACTAACATATTTAACAAGGATCTTTAGCATAGTTAGTTAGTAGTTAAAAAATAGAAATAGAAAAGGGGAAGGAAAAAGGGTTGGATATAGGAAAAGAAGAAGTAGCCCAGGCGGCCCACAGCAACCAGCCCAACCAAACTTGCTATCAGGCCGGCCTACTGCCCCACACCCGCTTGGCCCACAGTGACAAAAGGGCACAGCCCAGCTCGCTGCAACCGTACTAGCCCAACACGCCTGCCAGGCCACACTCGCGTCCGCCACACCACGCGGCCCACGACGGCCTGCCAGCCACCTAGCCAGGCCGCCGCACGCGCCCGCGCTCGCTGCTCGCCCCGGCCTGCACCACGGCCCACGAGGCCAACGGCCTAGCAAGCCGCTGCGCTGCCTCGCCACGGCCTGCCACCTCAGCACCGTGCGCTCGCCCGCTTGGACTCACGGCCCAGCAAGCACCGCGGCCCAGCAAGGCGCTGACGCCCGCGCCTGCCCTCGCCTCCACTTGCCGACAGGCGAGCCCCGCTTGTCAGCTGCCTCTCTTCCCACTTTTGGCCGCCCGCACGTCACGTCTGTCGCGCCATTTATGGCCATGCGCGCTCCCCGTCGTCCATGCCCACGCTGCACCACGCGATGCTGTCCACCCGCCACGGCCGCGCACACCAAACCCTAACCCTAGCCACGCGCACGCCCAACCGCCCGATCGGCATCAACCATCGACGCCGTCCATCCATGGCCGCCGCCGCGGCACGCTATAAAAGGAGGAGCCCGATGCCCCTTAGGGTTTCCCCTATCCTCGGTCGTCATTTAGCCACACTGCCACCCATGAGCCAAGAGAAAAGAGGAGGGATGGGAAGGAGCTCGGCCGCCAGAAGCAGAGGAGCCAGGGCCGGAGCGCCGCCGCCGCTGCTCGCGCGTCGGAGAAAGACCTGAGACCCCCGCTCGACCACCGCGGCGCCCGTTCTGCTTTTGCATCCCCCACGCGCACCTTCCTCGGGCGACACAGCCACTGCCTCGCCTCCGACCGCAACCGCACAAGGTGAGCTCGCCCCCGCTCGCGTCCATGGCCGCCGCCAGTACGACCCCACATTTTCGCTCTCTCCTATACCTTTTCTCTTCATTAACCCCCTGGCCGAGTTCGTCGACACCTAGAACACGGCCCTGACATGTCTTGGGAGCATGGCAATGGCCACAGTGGGGCTACGCACCTTTGCAGCCCTGGCCGTCGCAACCTCCTGGCCGCTGGAGCGCCGCCGTGGCAATTTTCGCCGCGCACGCCCCGTCGTGCCGTTTAGCCGCACGAGTAGCCCTCTGAAGCTCCGAGCTGCTCCGCACGGGTAGGAGAAGGTGAAGATGGAGGAGGAGGCGAAGCATCGTCGGCAAATTTGGCCGGAGAGCCGCCGCCGTCACTGCCGGCCGCCAGCCGATTGGAGGACCCCCGGTTCAAATTGATGCCTCCGCTGCCCTCACCTTACCCCCACGAGCCCGTTGCGTGAGTCAAAGTCGCCTCTCAGCCGCTGCTGCGCCCCACCACCGCATCCCTGCCGTCCGGCACCGTCACCATGCACATGCTGGTGAGCCACCGCACCGCGAGCCTGCCGCGACCACACAGCCCTGCTCGCCACGCTTTAACGCAGCCGTTGCGCGCATTCTAGCTGCCTCTCGCGTGCCTCATCGCCCTACCGTAGCGGCCCCGCCGTCCGTCGCTGCTACTGCACGCGCGCCGGTGAGCCGACGCACCAGCAGCGCGCCACGCCCACGCAGACGTGCTCGGCAAGCCCCTGCGCCGCCTTAGCCACCGCTCCACCCGGCCCGCACCGTCCACAGCCGCAGCGCTGCTGTAACATCCCTGCAATTCCGAACAATGAAAATACGAACCTTCAAAATTTTTTCTAAAGTATCCGATGCTTGGTGTGTGTCATGTAGGAAAACATCCCATAGTCGCACAAGTAGCGCCAATGTTAGTCGGAGCATTTGCATTTTAACCACAAGAGTATGATTTGCCTCTTATTGATTTTATGTATTGCTAATAAAATCAATAACACTTTTTATATCGCATGTGACGATATGCCTGCTAACATGAGCCACTGATCCCGGAAATGGATCCAACTTGACCACGAGACCCTAAGGGACCCACCAATTATTTATGACATGGTCACTAACCCCTTTCATTAGCTTGACCATGATATAATTGGAGTAAGGGTGTAGAAAAGAAATAAAAGAGGAATAGAAAAAGAAAAGAAATAGAAGGAGGGAACCGGCCCGAGCAGCAATGGCAGCCCAGCAAGGCAACCGGCACGGCCCACACCACCTGCCACGCGCCTGGCCCAACCAGGCCGCCGCAAGTGCTCGCGCTCGCTGCACGTGTGCGGCCCGCGCAGCCACGAGGCCCAGCAAGCGTCGCGGCCCAACCGGCCAACCGCGCGGCCCGCTCCGCGTTCGCTCGCCGCAGTGCCGCGTGCTCGCGTCAAGACGCTGCCACCCATCGCGTTCGCCCGCGCGCACCACAGCCCAGCTGACCGCTCGCCTTACCGCAGTAGCTCGGCCCATCGGCAGCCCGCTCACCAGTGCGCCCCGCCAGCCGATCGACCCATCGGCAGCCCGCTCGCTCGCGCCACGGCCCACGAAGCTAAAGCAGCCCATCAAGAGGCCGACCTCGTGCACGCCCGCCTCCACTCGCGCCTCGTGTCGCCTCGCTCCCACTGATCAATGGGCCCCGCCTGTCAGCTTCCTTGCCTTTCCATTTCTGTCCACCGCGCGTCGCGTCCGCCGTGCCATTTCTGTTCATGGCCACCGCCCACCGTCCGTGCCCACGCCTGTACGAGCTGCTGCATCTCCACCGTCCGCGCGCCTCGCCATGCTTTCCCGAACCCTAACCCTAGAGCGCGCTCGCCCTTGGCCACCCGATGGGCATCTCCCATCGGTGCCGTTCACCGAGCCACGGCCGGCCGCCGCCGCGCTATAAAAGGGGCAGCCCTGGCCGTTAGGGTTTCCTGAGCCCTCAGCCGCCTTTGTCGGTCACCTTGCCTCACCCGTAGCCGACCCAGTGAGAGGAGGAGAAGGGCGCGGGGAGGAGTTGCCGCTGCCGGAGCTGGAGCTGTTCGTCACCGTCGCCGTTCATGCACAGGGAGAAGAGGAACCCCGCAACGCCGCGCCACATCCCCGCACCGAGTTGTTGCTCTGCCTCCTCGACGTCAAGCCGAACCGAGAGTCTCGGCCACCACCGGAGCACCGCACGTAGGTGAGCTAATCTGCTCGCGTCCATGGACACCGCCAGTACGGCCCTCGCATTCCTATCCTCCGTTCGTCGATAGGTTTCATCAACCGCGCCACCACCTCCGCCGTTGCCTAGAACGCCTAGATGGCAACGTCTTGGGAGCATGGCTTGACCACAGCGAGGCCACGCCACTTTGCGGACCTCGGTCGCCATGGCTTCGGCCGCCGGAGCGCTGCTGAGACCTCCGTGGTCACGCGCGCCCCGCCGTGCCCCCGTAACCGCGCCCTTAGCCTCTGGAGCTCTGAGCTGCTCTGCACGATAGGAAGGAGGTGAAGACGGAGGCTAATGTCAAGCTACACTGGCGAATTTGGTCAGAGAGCCGCCGTCGCCGCCGTTGGGTCGCCGCTGCCGATCGCCCCGCCAGAAGCCCCACGGACAAATTAACATGGCCTATTATCCTTGCCTTGACCCCACAAGCCTTTTGCACGAGTCCAAGCCACCTCCAAGCCATTGTCGTGTCCTGCAGCCGCGCCACCGCCGCCTCACGCCTCCGTCGTCCACCGCCATACGCACGCCGGCCAGTCCAAACCCCGCAGGCTCACTTGGACTCCACTCCCCTGACCACCTTGGCCTTGCGGTGCAGTAGAGTGCGCCAGAGCCACTCCAAGCGCCCCGCAGCCGCCTGCCATCGAGCCTCCGCTGTCCGCCGCCGCTGCGACGCGCGCGCCGGCAAGCTCGAGGGCCGTGAACCCGCCGCGGCCCCGCAGCCGCTCACGCCACGCCCTAGCGCCGCCTTGACCACTGCTCCGCTTAGCCCCGGCCGCCGAAGCCGCAACGTCGCTCACCACCGGCGAGGGTCGCCGTGCCTGGCCGCGCGAAAGAGAAAGGGGGAAATTTCTCCTCGCTTGCACCACGTCCTCCACAGGGGTCCACGCTGGACCAACCGTGGACAGCCACACGGATCACCAGTCTATGGTGCACCATGGACCAAGCCCAGCCGGATAACGCCGTGGACCGGAACCTGTTAAGAGCCCAGCTGCCACGCGGCCTAACTCCCTGCTTGACACGTGTCCGGGCCGGCCGGACAACCCGGCCCAAATCCGGCCCTACCCGAGCCCGTCCAAGCCTAGTCCGGGCCCAGTCCGCATTGACCGTTGACCAGTCAACGTTGACCGTTGACCGTGGGACCCACCTAGCAGTGACCAAAACTGCGGGCCCCACACGTCAGTGACTGAGTCTGTTGACCCCACCTGCCAGAGCTGACGTCAGCATGACTGTTGACCGCCTGACCCCGCGTCTGTGCTGATGTCAGCATGACGTCAGCACTGCGTCAGCGCCTGTGCCCGCGCGCCACGTGGCCCAATCAGAGGATGCCATGTGTCAGCCTCTGGTCAATCAGCCCCTTTTTCTTTTTCAAAAAATAGAATAAACTTTAGAAATTCATAACTAATTCATACGATCTTGTTGCAGGAGGTGTTGTTGCAGCACGAACTGTTGTAGTCCCTACGAGAAGATAATCCTGTCTGATCCCCCTAGGACCTGATATCCCTTGAGAACCGAAACCTTGGGACCTACGTGCTCACCACTCGCTCTTGTATGGGCGGGAGACGGATGTCTGACTAGCTAGGACGGTGCCACTACTACTAGGTTAATAGCAGGTAGTGTCGGGAGGTATGGGCATGGAGTCCCACACCCTTCTTAAAGCCGTAGAGTTACCTTGGTGGCCCAGGTAACTATGCCTCACAGTCTCAGTGTGTCGGTGTACCTATCGGTGTTCCGATGGTATTCCGGGGTGTCCCAGTACTGAGTGGTAGGGTGGCATCGCACCGGTTAGGAAGCAGCTGGAATCAGCTTAGGCGGGGCACCGCCGATGATAGTGATCTTGTGGTTACGGGAGTACACGCTCTGCAGAGTTGCATGAATCTATATATAGTCCGCGAGCCACTGGTATGGCTTTTTCCTAAGACCCACGCTTCTCGGGAGTAGTGAGATGAGTCCTTCTATTCTCCCCCTGGTGTTACCCTTCCGGCTGTGAGCCGCTGAGACAGGCTCCGAGAGGGAGTTGGACCTGTCGACTGAGTGCGAGAGTGTGAGATGTGTGTGATGGTGTTGGGACGGGAAAGATGTGTGGATGAGATGGGTTAAAATATGATGAACTACATTTCTACAATATTGGTCACTGCTTGCATAGGAAACCACAGCTAAATATTAGGCCTCTTTGATTATATCCTTTGCATCCCACCAAATACTACATAGCAAAAGCAAACATAGGATGGGAGATGTGGCCAGTACAAAACGTACTAAAAATTTGGATCCAGGTATGGATGATGGCTTACTGACGCCCCTGAAGGACGAAAGGATTAGACGGTCTCGTGCCTACGCTCAAGATGGTGAAAGATGAAGCTTCTGCAATATCCCTCTACTTTTGTAGCTGTTCTGAATGCTAGATACTCTGATGATTCTGCCATGTGGCGATGTAATGAATTATGTAAACCCCTCTACTGTATTCTTTTGAATGATGTATGTCTTTGTCATCAACTGATAATGGATAAGTCGATGCTCGGACTTCCTGGGCTATCATTATATCCTTCCTTCTGTGTATTTTTCCTTTGAGGAAAATTGAGGATGTTTCAGCCGCTCACCGCCGACGGCAGCGCCGCCATGCCTGTCGTGCGCGTGGGTGAGGAGAAAGGAGAATTTCACCTGTACCCGTGAGGATCGAGTCCCCCAGGCCCACGTGGCCAGCTGGACCAACCACAGCACACCACTCAGCCCCGACGTCTACGGTCCACCGTGGACAGGGTCCACGCAGCACCAGCCGGACCAGGCCGTGGACTTGGCCCATTGGGAGCCCAGACCTGCTACGCGGCCTACCTCCCAGCTCGACACATGTCCGGGCCGGGCCGGCCCAACCCGGCCTAGATCCGGCCCTACCCAGGCCCGCTGAGGCCCGGTCGAGGCCCGGTCCGCGTTGACCGTTGACCAGTCAACGTTGAACGTTGACCGTGGGTCCCACCTGTCAGTGACCGTTGACCGTGGGTCCCATCTGTAAGCCGCCGATCGAGTCCACCTGTCAGTACTGACGTCAGCATGACGTCAGCCTCTGTGTCCCTGCTGTTGACTCGCTGTGCCACGTGGACCAACCAGGAGACGCCACGTGTCACGCTCTGATTAGCCCCCTCCTTTTTCTTTTTCTAAATATGGTTAAATCTTGTAAAATTCATAACTTCTTCATACGAACTCCGAAAATTATGAACCAAGTGTCCAAATTTTCATAAAAATAAGCTCTACGTCATAGGCTTATGTATGATTGCATTTGGAGTTATTGAATTTCATTTGGCTCTTGTAATTGATCTATAGGGGTCGCTCACGTGACCATTATGTCTCGATTTCAGTTTTCGCGAAGGAGTTGATCGAGGAGGAGGATTAGGAGAGCGCCAAGGACTTGACGGAGGACCTGAGCGACAGCTATTCAGGTGCCACACCCCACCCAACCTCGTAGAATCCTATTACGCATGGCATAATAGCTAGTTTGCTAGTGCTTGTTTATGAATATCACCTGATGATAGGTTGCATGGTAGAATTGCTTGATAAGCCTTTACTTTGTCGCAACCTTACCCCTGCACACCCGCTGATAGGCTAGACGCATGCTTATTTACCTATGATGCTTTACTTCTACTACACTTATATCTGTGATGTGATACGTGGTGGAGAGTATGGTATGGTATATGGTTAAGGCACGTGGTGCCACTTTACTCAGGGAGAGTGCTGCGTGTGTCTTGGGTGTGTGGTGAGGGTTTGAGTTGATCGGACAGGATTCTACGACGAGCCATGAGGGCGAGTCTTGCCGGGGGGGGTGTGTTCTAGGCATCCCTATGAGAGGTATCTGTGGCGGATACAATGTGAGTTATATGGAGATCCCGGGGGTGAGAGCCTTCATGGAGCAAAGCCCCGGGTAGGAGGTGCTGTTTTAGCACGGACTGTTTTAGTCCCTATAAGAAGATAATCCTGTTTGATCCCCCTAGGACCTGATATCTCTTGAGAACGGGAACCTTGGGACCTACGTGCTCACCACTCGCCCTTGTATGGGCGGAGGACGAATGTCTGACTAGCTAGGACGGTGCCACTACTACTAGGTTGTTAGCAGATAGTGTCGGAAGGTATGGGCATGGAGTCCCACACCCTCTTTAAAGCCGCAGAGTTACCTTGGTGGCCCGGGTAACTACGCCTCACAATCTCAGTGTGCAGGTGTACCTATCGGTGTTCCGGTGGTACATCGGGGTGTCCCAGTACTAAATGGTAGAGTGGCATCGTACCGGTTAGAAAGCAGCCGGAATCAGCCTAGGTGGAGCGCACCGTCGACGATGGTGATCTTGTGGTTACAGGAGTACACGCTCTGCAGAGTTTTTGAATCTATATATAGTACGCGAGCCACTGGTATGGCTTTTTCCTAAGACCCATGCTTCTCGGGAGTAGTGAGATGAGTCCTTCTATTCTCCCCCTGGTGTTACCCTTCCGGCTGTGAGCCGCTGAGATAGGCTCCGAGAGGGAGTTGGACCTGTCGATTGAGTGCGAGAGTGTGAGATGTGTGTGATGGTGATGGGATGGGATGGATATGTGGATGAGATGGGTAAAAACTTGATGAACTATATTATACAATATTGGTCACAACTTGCATAGGAAACCACAGCCATATATTAGGCCTCTTTGATTATATCCTTTGCATCCCACCAAATACTACATCGCAAAAGCAAAGCATAGGGTGGGAGATGTGGCCAGTACAAAACGTACTGAAAATTTGGATCCAGGTTTGGACGATGGCTTGCTGACGCCCCTAAAGGACGAAAGGATTAGATGGTCTCGTGCCTACGCTCAAGATGGTGAAAGACGATGCTTCCGCAATATTCCTCTGCTTTCGTAGCTATATATACTCTGATGATTCTGCCATGTGGCGATGTAATAATTTATGTAAACCCCTCTATTGTATTCTTTTATTCGATGTATGGCTTTGTAATCAACTGTTATTGGATAACTGATGATTTGACCTCCTGGGCTATCATTATATCCTTCATTCTATGTATTTTCCCTTCGTGGAAAATTGAGGATGTTTCACCGTGGCAGGATGGTGTGGGCTGTGAGCGCAAAAGGAGGAAGAAGGTCGGGTCGGCGAGGAGAAAGAAGAGGATGCACGCAGGCGAAGGAGGAGTCGGGTTCGCAAGGAGGAAGCTGAGCGGTCAGAGTGGCACGTGCTTGCACAGGTGGGCACTAGTGTTATGCATATCATAATCGGTGCCAACAAAGTTTAAGACTTAAGCGTGGCAGTAGTGCATGGTTTCAACGATTTTATATCAAAACTATTGCAAAGGAGTATAAACTTTGTGGCTTGCAATCGAATGGGCCCATGTCTCACTACTAAGCACTAAAGAAAAAGAACAATTTTACTAAAAAAGGGCCTACTTCTCTAACCTACCGTCATAATCTCATTTCTTCTCAAATTTCAAAACTATATCTCCTGACCACTCAAAACTATTTAAATTACCTCATAATCCTGGTTTGGAGGTTTTGAAGACAACTCTATTTTTTTATTTGACAAAATTTGGAAAAATACTTTAAGATTTTTAGACAATAGAAAATCTCTGAACATTTAAAGGTTCTAAAATATCTAGAGGCATAGGGATACGACAAATCTAAAATAAAAATATTTAGAGTGAAAATATCTTAAGAAAATAAAAAATAGTTTGAGGAAAATGAAAAAAACATTTAGAAACTTACCCATGATTCTAATATATAAACATGTTTTAAAAACTTTTTTTTTTACAACAAACACATAATTTATATTATCACAACAACTGTGTTACAAAGACGTCCTCCAAAGAAGACGAATTTACAACAAAGTCCTTCATCTGAAAGAGAGGACAACAACATCGACGAAGATGGTGAAGACAAATTCGTCGACGAGGGGTCGCAGGGGTGTCATGGACGCGTGCACCCGGATGGATTGGTTGCGCAAAGTGTCAGTTGAAGGTGGGTCTGTTGAGCCCTCGGAGAAGTAGCACATCGGCAACTGAAGGGTGCTATTGATGTCGTCACCAAAGATTGAAGAAGCTCAAATCAGAAGCCCAGGTGGAGGTGGAGCTGTTGAACCAAAACCAGAGGAGTGGCTGCCTTGTTGTATAACGGAATAGTAGGACCATAGGTTGCTGTGATGTGAAAAACACAGATGGTGAAGTTTGCAGATTAGAGGGAAATGGATCTCGGTGGTGAGACAAGCGATGGAGATGAAATCAGAGATGAGACAGGGAGATCCGCATAGTAGAAGATCAAATTTATTTTATTACCACATACCTTGGAAGCAACATCATCGGCGCCGAGGAAGAAGAACTCCACAACGATGAAGACGACAGCTGCAACACGAAGGCGAGACTTCCTCACGAAGGAGACTCTCATAAAGAATAACTACAGAATACTCCTCGATACTAGGGACTACCTACTAGAGGGGGGCCCGCTCCTGGCCAGCTCCGACAAGCTCACCAGAGGCGGCACGGAGGGGGCCGGCTGGATCTGGTGGAATCGCCCGATTAAGAAAGCAAGTTCGCTACGACTTTTTCCCCTCCTCCATGTGAAGTTGAAGGCCAACATGTTTTTTTGACATGGATGAAAACAGGATATAGGAAGTTCCTGCTCCACGAGTCATCCAACACTATATATATAGTGACATAGAGTAGTCAGTACACGTTGCAAGCGCCGATTGAAAACCAACATACGTAGAGTACTCAGTACACGCTGTTACGTAGAGTAGTCAGTACACGCTGCGGTGTAAGAGTGCATGCATGCTACAACCATATATGCTACATGTGAGCCTTGTTGACACACCCTTGTCGGTTCCTACTGTCGTGCCGTGTTCATCGCCTTGCTGCCTCTAGCCACACCTTTTGACCGACTCTAGTGTGAAAAAACGTCACATCTTTTGACCAACTCAGAAATGGATTTGTAAGCATGTGTTGCTCGGCTGCTCTAATTGTCATGGCTTATTACTTTATCACATGAGAACTGTAGTGTCGTTCAGGGATGGGATTGTCAGGTACTCCTAAACAGAATATAGGAAGTTCCGACACTATATATAGTTACGTAGAATAGTCAGTACATGCTACAAGCGTCGACCAAAAAACCAACCTACGTAGAGTAGTCTGTACACGTTGTTACATAGAGTAGTCATTACATGTTGTGGTGTAGGAGTGCATACAAGCTACAACCATAAATGCTGCCTGTGGGCCTTGCTGACACTCCCTTGTCGATTCGTACTGCTGTGCTGCGTCCGTCGCCTAACTGCCTCTGGCCGCACTTTTGATTGACTCTAGTGTGAAAAAGCGCAGCACCTTTTGACCGACTCAGCAATGGATTTGTAAGCATGTGTTGCTCGACTACTCTAACTGTCATGGCTTATTAATTTATCACATGAGAACTGTAGTGTTGTTCATGGATGGGATTGTCTAGTACTCCTAAACAAGATATAGGAAGTTCCTACTCCTCTAGTCATCCAACACTCTATATAGTTACGTACGTAGAGTAGTCAGTACATGCCGCAAGCGTCGACTGAAAACCAACCTACGTGTCAGTACACGCTATTACATAGAGTAGTCAGTACATGCTGCAGTGTAGGAGTGCATGCATGCTACAGCCATAAATGCTGATCGTGGGCCTTGTTGACACTCCCTTGTTGATTCCTACTGTTGTGCCGTGTCCGTCGCGTTGCTGCCTCTGGTCGCACCTTTTGACTGACTCCATTGTGAAAAAGTGTCACACCTTTTGACCGACTCAGCAATGGATTTGTAAGCATGCGTTGCTCTGCTGCTCTAACTGTCATGGATTATTAATTTATCACATGAGAACTGTAGTGTCGTTTAGGGATGGGATTGTCAGGTACTCTTAAACAGAATATAGGAAGTTCCTGCTCCGCCATTCATCCAACACTATATATAGTTACGTAGAGTAGTCAGTACACGCTACAAGCGCCGACCAAAAACCAATCTACGTAGAGTAGTTTGTACACGCTGTTACGTAGAGTAGTCAGTACACGCTGCGGTGTAGGAGTGCATACAAACTACAACCATAAATGCTACATGTGGACCTTGCTGACACTCCCTTGTCGATTCCTACTGTCGTGTTGCGTCCGTCGCCTAGCTGCCTCTGGCCGCACTATTGATTGACTCTAGTGTGAAAAAGCGTTGCACATTTTGACCGACTCAGTAATGGATTTGTAAGCATGTGTTGCTCGACTACTCTAACTATCATGGCTTATTAATTTATCAGATGAGAAGTGTAGTGTTGTTCACGGATGGGATTGTCGGTTACTCCTAAACAGGATATAGGAAGTTCCTGCTCTGCTAGTCATCCAACACTCTATATAGTTACGTACGTAGAGTAGTCAGTGGCGGAGCCAAGGAGGGGCTGGCAGGGGCCGTGGCCCCCCCCTAAGCACAGTGATTTCTTATATATACCTATAGACAATTCATTTGGATAGCTAAAAAAGTCAATATTTCACCCAATTTTGATAATAAAATAGGCTAAAAGTCCTTTAAATAGGCCAAATACGTATAGAAAATTTTGATGGCATATGCACCGAACACATTTAACATGCATATGAGGTGTTGTTGTATCGTCCGGCCCCCCTTATTCCAAAGTTCTGGCTCCGCCACTGAGAGTAGTCAGTACATGCCGCAAGCGCCGACCGAAAATCAACCTACGTATCAGTACACGTTGTTACATAGAGTAGTCAGTACACACTGCGTGTAGAGTGCATGCATGCTACAGCCATAAATGTTGTTTGTGGGCCTTGTTGACACTCCCTTGTTGATTCCTACTGCCGTGCCGCATCCGTCGTGTTGCTGCTTCTGGCCGCACCTTTTGACCGACTCCATTGTGGAAAAGCACTACACCTTTTGACCGACTCAGCAATGGATTTATAAGCACACGTTGCTCTACTGCTCTAACTGTCATGGCTTATTAATTTATCATATGAGAACTATAGTGTTGTTCAGGGATAAGATTGTCATGTACTCCTAAACAGTATATAGGAAGTTCCTGCTCCGCGAGTCATCCAACAATATATATAGTAATGTAGAGTAGTCAGCACACGATACAAACACCAACCCAAAACTAATCTACGTAGAGTAGTTAATACACGTTGTTACTAGAGTAGTCAGTATACGCTGCGATGTAGGAGTGCATGCATGCTACAACCATAAATGCTGCCCGTGGGCCTTGCTGACACGTCCTTGTCGATTCCTACTGTCGTGTCGTGTCGCGTCCCGTCCGTCGCCTTGTTGCCTTCGGACGCACCTTTTGACCGATTCCAGTGTGAAAAAGTGCCGCACCTTTTGACCGACTCAGCAATGAATTTGTAAGCATGCGTTACCCTAACTGTCATGGCTTATTAATTTATCAAATGGGAATTGTGGTGTCGTTCAGGATGGGATTGTCAGGTACTCATGTTTTCAAAACTTTGTCTGGAAACAAATATGAGACTCAACCGGCCCATGTTTGAAATACCGTAATGTGAATTTTAAACATGTTTGAAATAGTATCCGAGCCCATGAAGTGTATCTGATACGTTTGGGCCGAATTTGATACGGCCTATGAAGTGTAACCACACGCGTGACCCCGCAGTCCGCAGTCACACTCGCCCACCGCATCCCGACGCGCGGCCGGCGGACAGACAGTCGGCGGCGCCCCGTAAACGGCGACCAGCGGCGGCCGGCTGCCGGCTGCGGCACAGTCAGGCGGCAATCCCTCCCAGTGACTCGATCCGCCAGCCACCAAAGTCAAAAATATCACCGTCCCTCGCCTTCCACCATGGCTGTGCGATGCGTCTCTCCGGCAGACTGATTGGTACGCTCTTGCGCCATGTTAATCTTTCTTGTTTACTTCCGCTCTGCGCTGATCTCTAACCTGAATTGTTCTTCCTTTTCCCTTATCCCCATTTTTCAGATTAACTAGCGCACAAATGGATAGCTGCAAGAAGAGCGCCACCAGCGCCGCCGCCGACCTCACCGACGACCTCGTCGTCGAGATCCTGTCACGGCTGCCGGCCAAATCGATCTGCCGCTTCAAGTGTGTTTCCAGGCACTGGTACGGCCTAATCACCCACCCCGAGCACCGCAAGAAGATCCCCCAGACGCTGTCCGGATTCTTCTACCCCAGAACCAGGTTTGAGGAGAACGAGATAGTAATGTTTTCAGAGTTTCTGGACATCACGGTAGACGAAGAGCCATTTTCGGACCCCTCGTTGCCCTTCTTGACCGGCTACAGTTCGATTATTCCAGAGATCTGCTGCAATGGCCTCCTCTTCTGCCTCTGTTGGAAGGTGTCCCCACGTGATGAATCTGATTATGTTGTATGCAATCCTGCAACAGAGAAATGGTTCGTCCTGCCGGAGTCCGACTATGCTAATATTGATAGCAGATACAGATTTGGCTTTGACCCGGCTGTCTCATCCCACTTCCATGTGTTCCAGATTCTAGAAGATGACGTGGATTATGGATTCATTACTGGTGTGAATATCTACTCATCAGAGACAGGTGCCTGGAGCCACAAGGGAAATGGCTGGGGCGATGAGCTTCAGGTAGTCGATTCGAGAGGGGTTTTTTTCAAAGGAATGATGCATTTGATAACCAATTCTTTCAAGTTACTTGCAGTGGACACACAAGGGAAGATATGGAGGACCATTCCTTTGCTGGAAACTATGTGTGCTGAAAACTTTGGTAGAAACCTTCTCTCCGCTAATCTTACTTTCATTGGTCAATCACGGGGGCAATTGTATTACATCAATATGAGGCAAAGGGATCTCTGTATTGGCAGTTTGGGTTCTTGAGGACTATGACACTGATGAATGGATATTTAAGTACAACATTAGTACTTCACAGCTTTTTGGAGTGAAGGGTCTCAACTTTGAACAGCACTACGCTTTGATCGCTATCCATCCAGAGTGCAACTTGATTTACTTTGTTTGGAAGCCCGATGACATACTGATGTCATATGACATGGAACGTGGGAAAGTTTGTGTTATATGCAATGTGGAGCGTTTGTTTGATGCATTCCTTCCTTATCTTCCATATGTTCCATTTCTCTCGGGCTCAGCAAGGCTAGAAGCATAATTTCAGCAGTGTGAAGACCAGCAATTGTGACCCTGAAATCATATGGATGTCTGCTGTTGTGACAAACTTTAACAAAGTAGCTGAAGCTTGGGTAGCTCTACCTGTCTTTTCACCACTTGTTATTTTGTGTTAATACCTTAGTGTAATATTTGTGATCTTTTTTGATTTGGAAGAAATGTTGTTATGTGCAGGGATGGCTGCTGGCTATTTTCCCTTCCCCAGACCCCGCAGTGCGGGAGCCTACGGCACTGGGTACGCCTTTTAAAAAATGTTATTATGTAGAACTGTACCTTATCTTTCCTAAGATAGCATATTAAATTTAATTTCCCTTTTTTATACTAGATATATTTGTTGATTGACATTTATTACTTATTAGCTCTTCCCAGCGCCCTATAACCAACAGCATTTCTTACTCCATTGTTTGTCCATTTTTGGTGAACACACAGTATGGTAGTTTTTTACTTTTATGCAAAAGGGAATGGGTAGTATATGTGATATGGACCGAGGGAAAGTTTGTGTTATATGCGATATCAAAGAGCATTTGTATGATCCATTTGTTCCATACCTTCCATATGTTCCATTTCTCAAGGATTCACTATCTGTTTCTACATGATGTCGGTGCTTATTTTCTGTTTATGCTTTTATTTATTCTTGATTTTGTTTTCAATGAAATGATGCCAGTCATAAAGATCATCCTGTAGCTTATATGTTTACATAGATCATGCATCAAGTTAAATTTGCTTGTCTTTTCTTATTGTATTTGTTGGCATTTTTTAGCTGTCTGCATTGCAACATGAGTAAGGCCTAACTAGGCTGAGGAGACCATCCGGCACCATTTAACTTCATGTGTCTTTGCTAGTTCCATCTTTTTTCTCAGATTAGCCTGCATCTGGTGGTGCAAGGTGATGAAAGCAGTGAGCAAGCCGTCTATAAAAGGACTAAACCCTCTTATCATTCCCATTGATTGAGAGCTCTAGTAGCATCACAATGTTTCTATTTTCAGCAATGTCCCTCCTGACGGGGATCGTTTTTGGCATGGTTTATCGGCCTGTTTTGACTTTCCGATTCCGATTCAATTGCTGGGTTGCCGCTACTCACCAATCCTGGTCCGGATCCCAGCTCAATCGAGGCTGTTAAAAGAGAATTTACTCAATCTTGGTCATAAAAAAGGGAAATTCCAATCACCGCCGCCCGTGCCAGGTCTGTTCCTCTCGCTCAACCCCTATACAAATACAAATCCTCTCCCTCCCATGATTCTCGCCGAATCTTAGGTCACATGAGCCTATTGATTTCATAGATAGATAGAGAGGGGTTTGGACTTCAGAGGGTAGTTTGTGGAGCCACCATGGAGGAGCCCCGCGACACCAAGAAGAAGCGGGGGGGCCTCGCCGTCACTAGCTCCACCGCAGGCGGCGGCGTTGGCCTCACCGACCTCGTCGTCGAAATCCTCTCACGCGCCCCCCGTAAAGTCAATCTGCCGCTTCAAGTGTGTCTCCTCGTCGTGGCGCAACCTCATCCTCATCTCCCACCCCGAGAACTGCAAGAAGCTGCCCCACACCCTCACGGGCTTCTACTTCGACAACTTCCATACACTAGTATAGCGCTCGTGCGTTGCCACGGTTTTATTTAAAGGATGCATTCAAAAACAACAATATCTTTTTATACATAACAATTAGTTGAGTTGACATGTAGATAGACGGTGATATGAAGAGTCTTGGTGATACGAAATTAAGCACAAAAATGATCATGAGCATATTTATGGAGACACAGATAGCTGAATAATAAACAAAGACATTAAATCAAATATAACTGATAGCGATTCCTATTGTAGTTTAGTCTTAAGTTGTCTTTAATTTGAAAAAAACCTGCACAAGGAGAATGGAAGTGTACATGCTAACCTGGGAAGCATTATCATAAGATTTCTTTTTAATAAAAGTCTGCCTCTTCTGCATTCAACCGACAACAAATTGATTTAATAGGCCTTCCTAAGGCCTGTGGCCTGAATTTATGAAAATAAACAGAAAACCACAACTTAGTTTGATATCCATAAGTAACAGGCAAGGTATATTTTTAGACAGCTCACCCTTGACCAGCAAGGCTAATCACCCTATCGTTACAGTAACTTTCTTAGAAAGGAAAAAAATGAAGCTTGCCATGCAGATATGTACGATTTGGATATGCGAGTACTTTTCCATTCGCATCATGAAACTCCACAATGCCATTTTTGAGACTCTGATTCAAAGAGGGGAAACCCAGCATCTACTGATTCCTTATAATATACCTGCAAGAACACTTAAATAAAAAAATAATATATTAGTTGATGCCAAGATTTCGTCTCCTCCATTCTATCACCACTACTCCGGCTAATTTTAATAGTGTGAAAGCTCTGCTAAGGAGAAACAGGACAAATTTCAGTGTTCGTTCTCAACAATGACAAAGGATTATCACACAGAGTGCACCAAGGAAGGATAAAAAAACCTAATTTTCCGCGGCACATTTTCCAATTAGTATTTTCTAAATTCCTGTTATACACATCAATAAGTTATCAGTGCATTGTATGTGGCAGAGATATCTTAGCAAATCAAATCTAAAGCTAACCAAACGTTTGGCTTTGACGCGAAAGAATTTTCAACCAATCACTCAAACATTTTATAAACTGAAAGATACTGGCATACAACTGAACTTACCTGTAAGACGATATTTTTGTAGACAAGCGAATGTAGTTGAAACGTCCTTCCTGCCAGAGAAAAAAAAAAGGTTCTGAATCTTGCAGTGTCTAATCCAATTCCGAGTAAAAAGGTAACTGCTAACAGAAATTTCTTGGTGAAATAGCGACAAGTAGTTTACAACTGATGTGACAAATTTTCTGTTCTGGCAGAAAAAAGAATATGGATTGCAAAGTGAATATCTGAATATGGATTGCAAAGTAAATCATTGAATTGTGAAGTGAATCACTGAATTGCAGAGGGAATCACTGAAGTGAATCACTGAATTGCAGAGTGAATCACTGAAGCTAAAAATGGCCACCATTTGTCTTGTAACCTTGGTAAATGGGTGGTGCTCAGAAATAACAAGACATCATAGGCAATTGACAATGATAAAAAATAAGAAGTCACATATACAACAGATAATGCTCAGGAATAGAAAGAATAGAAAATCATGCAGCTCAGATATCCATGAACACATCCATGGAGAATATAATTTGATGATTTGATGCAATTGAGAACAAATTATGGAGCTAGGATATGCACTTCTTAGATGAACGTACCTTCTAAAGATTTTGTGAGCATATACATCTAGACCAGAATCTGCTAAAGATGAAACTGCATCCATGTCACCTTGAAACACTGAAGTCAGACACTCTTAACAGTATCCAAGGGTTCAGCTCCTGATATTCAGCATGGTAGATGCACAGAGAGTTACCAGTTCAACAATGGATAAACCTTCAGAGCTCGGACTGCTTGAGCTGAATGGCCACTTCCACCATCAGGAAGGTCATCCCGATCAACTGTCAGCACGACGTAGTCTAATCCGCAAAGGATGATCAGGTTGTTGGAGCCAGATCAGCAAGATCAATATCCTAGGAACCAAAAATCAACAATAATGAATCACAGTTTACAGATCTTAAGTTTTGACTTCTCCAGATCAGATCATGCTGCCCCCACAGATAATAATCAGCAACAAACAAGGACTCTAACACCCCCGCTAATCTGAATCCTGGACACAGAGATCCCTCATATATTAAGACAATATCCATCAACTCCGTCTAGAGGCGGATATGCAGAATAAAAAGCGAGATCTGCTAGCTTTTGAAACCAAATAAAGAAGATCTTGTGACAAAAAAGAAAAGCATCCACAGCATTCAGACATTTAATCGAATACGGTATCTGCATATATGTGACAGCAGAGATACAGAACAAGTTATTCTCATGCATGAACACAATATTTTAACTGAAGTAAGTTTGCATTGTGCAACTCACACTTGATACCTTTTATGGATGAGAGCTGAAAGGAAAGGATCTGTAATTTACCCTGTCTCCTAATGTCAAGCAGAAATCAACATAGTCTGACGAAGCCTCCTTCATGAGCACAATGCACATTGGTATAAAAAACCTCACTTCAGAGTTGGGAACTTTAGTATGAGATCTGTATAAAAAAAATGGAATAGTCCAGCATGTGTGTCAGTAGTACAGCACGCTATCTTACATTGAGCAAATTTATTATCCATAGTACTGCACATATTCCATGGTAATTGACCAAAAAATTGAGGATAAACTCACCACGAAGTCGAGCAGCAACCGGCAAGATCCAGCTATCTTCAAGGGCGACACCAGCATGGTTGGCATGGAGAGGGCCCTGCGCAGGCAAGAAACCAGGGGCGTGACGGGTCTATGAGAGCGAGGTCTGCAAGTCTTACCACGATTGCGCACGGTGCCGCGTTCTTCCAACAGGGAGAAAACGGATCCATGGTGGATCCTCGCCAACAGGTACGACGGCGGCGGCTGTTTTTGGATAATAGAAGAAACAATGGTCAAGATAGAGCGATATGGGCGTGCGCGCGGACCTTTGACGACAGCGAAGAGGGAGAAGAAGACGGTGGCGTCCGCGACGGCGAGCAGCTGCAACGCCGTAGGGCTGGCGGCCGACCAGACGCATCACGCGTGCGGCACCCCGGCGCGTCCCTACCTGCCCGAGTCCCTTGCGGCGCGCGTCCCGCGTTGAGACGTCGAAGAGGGAGCAGAAGACGGCGGCGGCGGCGGCGGCGACCGAGCAGCACGCCAGCCCTGTGGCAGGCAGCCACAGCACGCGTGCGGCAGGGCTCGCGCCACCCGCCGCACCCGACCCGTCTCGCCCAGGCATGCGCTTCCTACTCCTGCGCTCTCGCCTCCACCCGGCCGACCCGCTGCGCACCACCCCACTCGGACACGCCACCGCCCCGCGAGTCCCTGCACAGCCCCGACGGCGCCAGAGTCCTGGCAGCGCCCTGTTCCTAGTGGCGTTTGTCCCTGGCGGTGCTGGGAGAAGGCGTTGAGAGGGAGCGTGACTGCGGAAGAGGGAGTCGAGGAGGGCGCGCCGCCGGGCGACGCGCCTGCAAGTGACTGCGCGGCCCTCGCAGCGTCCGGTTCCTGGCGGCGCCGGCGGCCAGTGCGTGAGGGAGGGATAATGGATTTGACTGCGGGATGCGGGTGGGAGGGAGCCGAGGAGAGCAGGATGGCCTCGGGTTGTGGCGCTGGGAGGGGGTGAGCCGTGCACTCGTGCCTCGCGCTGCGGGCCGTCGCGCGTGGGGTGTGCGCGAGCAGAGGAGGGAGGAGCGATGAGGTTTCAGCCTTGGTTAGATTTCAAAATTGGCGTTGAAATTTCCGTAGCGAAATTTTTTTAGCATTTTGTTTGTATTTGGTAAAAATTATCTAAACTTTGACTAATTAGGTTTAAAATGTTTGTCTCACAAAGTATAACAAAACTGTGTAATTAGTTTTTGATTTTATCTATATTTAGTACTCCATGCATGTGTCGATATTTTGATGTGACGGGGAATAAGAATTCTGCATAGTAAATTTAGTGGCCAAATTCTGAAATCTAAACAAGGCCCAAGCAATCTGATCCGTTGGATTTGAGTGAGTAAGAGAAAGTGGTGGGCAGGTTCAATCTGGACCATTTATTTTGAATGATTTGTTTGTTATGTGTGTATTTGGTTTGGTATTCTTAAGAAAGATTGGGAGAGATAATGACCGTGGGGGATAGTTTTTTATGTGACTTTAGAAATGTTTTTTTGGTGTATTATATGTAGTATAGATGCAGCTTCGTCAGCCTCGCCGAGCCGCCGAGGAGGACAGCTGATAAGGACATGACAAGGCCCCCCCTCGCCATGCGATTTCCTGCCGGCTAACACGAGAGGTGGGGTGGTGGACTGCTGTAATGGGCTCGTCCTCTTCAACAACTCTCGCGACCGCTCCGGCTCCGAGCCCCGCGCATCGTATTCGTATGTCGTTTGCAACCCTGCCACCGAGAAGTGGACTACCGTGCCGGGATTAGCCCATGCCGACAAGGTCTGCACTGCCAGCATCCTGTGCTTCGACCCAGTCGTCTCCGTGCATTTCCATGTCGTCGAGTTGCTGGAGGAGGATGATGAGGCCCTGTTATTTAGACCGGATAGACCGAACCGGAGCCTTTGCCGGTTCGGTCCGCTTAAAAGACTGAAATGCAATCAAACCGGCATTAAACTGTTGAATCGGGCGGTTTTTCAGGAAAACCGGTGGAAAACCGCTCTAAAAACCGGCTAACAGGGCGCTGGAACCGGTGACGCGTGCGTGTGCACAGGCTATTCACGTGGTGGAGGCGGAGAAAATTGAAAAAAAGGGGGCTAAAACTACCCGGGATGGGATTCGAACCCCCACCTCAGCGGTAGAACGCGGAGACTCCACCACTGGGCTATGCTTGTGTCTATGTGTATGATACAGATTGTATTCTATTTGAGCCGTTTCGAACTGGCGGTCTAAACGGTGGACCAATCAAACCGTGAACCGATGGGTTCACCAGTTCAATCTCCGGTCCGGTCCCAATAACTTGGCCATGAGGACGACTGGGCAATCCTGTTTGAGGGTTTCAATATCTACTCCTCTAAAACAGGAGCCTGGGTTTTCCATCCTCACAGGAGCCCTTGGTTTCCTTTTCCCCACCGGAAAACCTATTTCAACGGCCTGCTGCATTTTATCATTGCCCTCAGTAGCGGCAAGGTCGTTGCACTGGACATGAAAGGGCAGACACGTTGGGTGATTCCTGCGCCTCGAGGCGTTGAGGTTGGGCTCATTGGCAATTCTCAGGGGCGCCTGTTCTACGCCAACAGACTTGCCTGTGACGCCTCCAAGCTGTCGATCTATGTGCTGGGGGAGAATGGCAGGTCGTGGACTTTGAAGCACTGCGTCGACATTTCAGGCATGTTTGCTGATGCGGACACTCATTTGCAGCCTTGGCGGTTGGTGGGAGCGACCGCCTTTCATCCCCATCGCGATTCTATCTTCTTGTTTGATTCATCACGGAGAAGGTTGATGTCATACAGTATGGGTAGCCACAGAGATCATGTCATCCGCATCCGCAGTGACAAAACGCCCTTGCTCCTTGTCATTTCTACCGTATGTTCCACTCTACCTGGAGACGGTAGCACTGAAAAACTCGAACTAGATGTCTTTTAGTACATCTTTATGTCTGTGATGTTCACAAGCAGTGTGACATGGAGTCATGGACAGCTTTGTAAGTATTTGTCTACTGGTTGAACAGCAGCCGATGCTATTGTACAGTTTAGAAGGATCTTGTGTAATCACCTACTAGCTATGTTTTTCTACTATAAAAGTTATGTATCCATGTAATAAACTGATGTTCAGAGTGGTTACTTGAGTATTTCATCAGTAAATGCACACCATGGTGCACACCTCCTCCACTCCTCTTTATCTCTTGTTTCCATCTCCTCGAGCTATCTTTTCTTGAGTATGAACCCTAGTTTCTTTGTATTTTGTAGGGCTGATTCGAGGGGTCAGAGATTTACGTAGGCATGGATCCTGCCGAATATCAAGGAGGGTCACATCTTACACTGTCTACGTTCTTTCAGTGTGTAGGTATTTTGCTGGTATTTGTGTGTGTTCACATGGCTGTGTCAGATGAATTGGTGAGGACCTGAAATTTCTATCAGTTTGGTTTGGGTCCATATATGGTTGTTCCTCTGTTCTGCGTGCTTGGGATTTGCATATTGCAGGATCGATTCACAAATACTTGAGTAATATAAAGGTCCATGTCAACTTTTACTTCAGCATTAGAGATGGTAAAAAAAGTGTATAATGGGCAGGACTGTGAGCTGGATTGTTTAGTCAGAAGAGTATGCAGTCATTGATCTGGAGAAGGATATTGCTCCATATTTTACACGGGAGAACAATCAAAAGGCAATTTTTTGGACTAGGATCAGGTGCAGTAGTAACTACTACTGCACCTTAAGCAGTAGCCACCGCCGAAAAACCTGTCTTTGCCGACTGCTAGGGGCTTTGCCGACTGCCAGATGTAGGGCGGTCGGCAAAGGCCCTCTTTGCCGACTACCTGAGTCAAACTCAGACAATCGGCAAAGAGGTCTTTGTCGACTGCCAGACTCAGGCAGTCGGCAAAGATTTGATTTTTTTTAATCTTGATTTCAAACTTTTTCTGTGGTTCTTATAAATTGTATTGAATCATATTTTTGAATTTAAAACTTTTTTATAACTTTTTGCTATATTTTTTGAATTAATTTTGTTGACTTGAATTTTTCTCAAAAAGTAAATTTAAACTGCAGGTGCATGAAACAATAAAATGTAGTTATTCAAAAAATTATATTCATGTTAGACAGTGTATTGGCCGTATCCAGAAACTCACCCAAAATGGTGAATGCCTTGTTCACGAAACATGATCATCCAATTGCGAAAAAAGTGTTTTTCAATTATATAAAATACAAACGAAGTCCGAAAATCATGAAACTTGGCGAGGTGCCATCCCATCGAATGTGGAGGCTGTGGTAAAAAATTAAGAATGTTTCGAGCACGTTATGATGTCGGATGGCTAAAACCCAAACATCTCCACATGTGATCACATCACACGTGGAGATATCTGGGTTTTAGACATCCGACATCACAACTTACTTGAAATATTCTAAATTTTTTACCAGAGGCTCTTCATGCGATATCATGACACCTCGACAAGTTTTATGATTTTCGGACTTCATTTGCATTTTATATAATGAAAAAACACTTCAACCGCAAATGAATGGTCATGTTTCGTGAACAATTCATTCAAAATTTTGGGTGAGTTCCTGGATACGGTCGTAATATATACTCTCCAACATGAATATAATTTTTTGAATGGCTATATTTCATTATTTTATACACCTGCAGTTCAATTTTAGATTATTTGAAAAAATTCAAGTAAATAAAATAAATGAGTGAAATATAGCAAAATATTATAAAAAGGTCTCAAATTTGAACATGTGTTTGTAAACAATATACTAGGATAACAGAAAAAAATTTGAATTCAAAAGAGTTTATCTTCTCATGTGCTTGTAAACAATATACTAGGATAATAGAAAAAAATTGAATTCAAAAGAATTTATCTTCTCATGCTTTTGAATTTCACAGATTTAAAACAAAAAAATAAAAAAAATAAAAAAATAAAAAAAGCTTTGCCGAGTGACGTTCCTAGGCCACTCGGCAAAGTATCCGGCCCAATAAGGCTCACTAGCCCACTCCCCACTCCTCCATATAAATAATACCTAACCCTAACCCCACCCCCACTCCCCACCCAGCCGCCGCCCCCGCGCCTCCTTTCTCTCCACCTCCTTCCCCTCCCCTCCTTCGCCTTCTCGGCCTGCGCCCCCACGCCTCCTTTCTCCACCTCAGCCGCCGTCGCCTCCTCTCCCGACGACGACGAGGACGGCGTCGACACCATGGAGCAGCTCCTGCACCCGTGCCCACCCTCCTTCGCCGGCTCCTAGGGCCGGATCGACCGCCTCATGAAGGTGCAGCGCCGCAACGACGGCGACGCCGTGCTAGGGCCGACGGGGCCCGGGGCCGGCGGAGGTGGTTCCTGTACCTAGACGTGTTCCGGCCCGCGGCGGCCAGGGCCGCGGAGATGGCGGCGCTGTCCAGCGGGGAGGTCATCCAGCTGCTGGAGCCGCACATCCTCGAGGCGCGATGAGACCGGATTCGGGCACCTGTGTCGTCGGGGCGGGCATGGAGGCCGGCGAGGCGTGCACAGGCGCGAGCAGCTGTGGCGTGGGTGCGGGCGCGTGAGCCCCGACCCGCGACAGGTCTCGGCGGCCATGGCAAGGCCGCTCGAGCACGACCACGGCCTCCCCCACGCCGGCGGCGGTCGGCGGTGCGACGAGGCAAGGCAGAGGCGGCGATCCGCGCGCGTGCGGCCTCGGCCTCAACCAGCGCCGGCGGGGGATGGCGGCACGACGAGGCATGGCGAACTCCCAACCTTGGCTCAGCCTCCCCCGCGCCGACGGTGGACAGCAGCGGGATGAGGCACGGCGGGGGCGCCCCCGACACGGTGGCGCAACGAGGCTCACCGTCGGATGGGCTCGGCAGGCCCTGCAGATGGGCTTTGCTACCCTTTCTTTTTTATTATTTTTTCATAAAATCTTTGCCGACTGCTGGTTTGGCAGTCGGCACAGTCTTTGCCGAGCCAATCTTCGCCGACAACCCTTTGCCAACTGCACACATGGAATGCAGTTGGCAAGGCTTTGCCGACTATTTTCAGGCCTTTGCCAACTGCTTCGAGCAGTCGGCAAAGATACTGAGTCTGGTAGTGAGCAGCACCTCACCCATCCAAATTACCAGCAACGGGTAAGGATTGAAGTCTCTTCCTCTCTCATCTTAGAGCATCTCCAACAGTCCCCCAATTTCCATCCCCAATGAGAATAACCTATATTTTGAGGGATTTGAGTCCTCCGACAGTTCCTCAATCCCACCCCCAATGAGAATAATATTTCTCAGTCCCTCAAAAATCATCCTGCAATCCCTCAAAGATGAGGGAGTCCCTCCCTCCCCCAATACACTGGGCCCCACAAATAACTGTCACAGGTGCCATAGAGCTAGCGGGCCAGGACCTCGCCAGCAGTGGCAGTGCCCGTGCTGGATGCGCTCTTCGCGGGGCTCGAACGCGCAGGCGGCCGTCCCTAGCCTGTATTCTTTGCTCGCCGTCAACGGGATCTCGAAGCTTGTAGGTGACGGCCATGGCGGACGAGATCCCCACGGGAGGACCTTTGTCGTGACGCCGGAGGACTTGGAGATGCACTGACAGCGGCTGTTGCTAGGCCACGAGAGCGCCGGATGCCGACCGCCGCCAAGCCGCGAGCTCCGCGAGAGCGCGGGCCACCGCCGGGCCCCGAGCACGGGGCCGCCGCCGGGCCGCGTGCTCCACACGCGAGCGTGCTAGAGAGACGCGCCGGAGAGAGAGAGAGAGAGGGAGGGCGCCTGCCACCGGCCCCGTGGTCCGCACGCACGAGAGAAGGTTGCCGCTGAAGAAGCTCGACGGCCACCATCTACGTGCGTGCGTCCGTGCGGGAGAATACGGGGAAGAAGACACCGTACGTACATGAGGGCAGAGAAGGAATAGGAAAAAATAATCTAACAGGTGGACCTAGGTATTGGGGAAAATTATTGGGCTTCTGTTGGAATATCTCTCCCAATAATCAGAAAAGTAATATTAGGCTCTTCCACTATCAAGATATTAGGGGAATTATATTGGGGGACTGTTGGAGATGCTCTTAGGATTTTGGTCATGGGGGTTTAGTTTAGGTTCCAATATAATGAGGTCGTATCTCTGCCCGTGGCGTGTCAATTCTTTTCGCTTTGTCTGTGAGGTGCTGTGGCGTGTCCGTTATTTCTTCTTTATTTTTGTTTGTGAGGTGACGTGGCGTGTCCGTTATTTCTTCTTTATTAATGGTATGACATGCACCTCTCTTGTGTGTCCACACGGCTTTTGGCATGGTTTATCGGCCTCCTATTCAAAAGGAACTTTTTGATTCGATTCCGATTCGATTGCCGGCTTGCCGCTACTCACAATCCTAGTCCGAGTCCCAACTCATGGAGGCTGTTAAAAGGAAATTAACTCAATCTTCTTGGTCATAAAAAAGAGGGAACTTCCAATCACCGCCGCTCGCGCCAGGTCTGTTCCTTCACGTTCAACCCCTACAAACACAACCCTCTCCCTCCCACGATTCTCCCGAATCTCAGATTTACATTAATTAGCAGATTAATTTCGTAGACAAAAGGGTTCAGAGGATAGTTTGTCCAGCCACCATGCATGAGGAGGCCCGCGACAGCAGCACCAAGAAGAAGCGGGGCCTCGCCGTCGTCACTAGCTCCACCGCAGGCGGCGGCGTTGGCCTCACCGACGACCTCGTCGTCGAAATCCTGTCACGCGTCCCCGTGAAGTCGATCTGCCGCTTCAAGTGCGTCTCCTCGTCATGGCGCAACCTCATCTCCCACCCCGACAACCGCAAGAAGCTGCCCCACATCCTCACGGGCTTCTTCTACTTCCGCGATGAGTTCGATCCAGGCAGGTTCGTCAGCCTTTGCCTGGCCGCCGAGGAGAACAGCAAGGTGTCTTAAGCCCCCCTCGCCGTGCGGTTTCCTGCCCGCAGACACAGTAAGGGAGGACCTGGAGCTGGACGTGGTGGACTGCTGCAATGGGCTCGTCCTCTTGAACGACTACCATGACGGCTCCGGCTCCGAGCCCCCATCGTATGTCGTCTGCAACCCTGCCACCGAGAAGTGGACTAGCGTGCCGGGATCAGCCGTGCCAATACGATCTTCACTGCCAGCATCCTGTGCTTCGACCCGGCCGTCTCCCCGCATTTCCACGTCGTCGAATTACTGGAGCCGGAGCCCGGCGAGGACGACTGGTACGCCGTTCCCGAGACAAGCCGCCGGTTTGAGGGGTTCAACATCTACTCCTCTGAAACAGGAGCCTGGGTCTTCCACCCTCACAGCCACTGGTCTCCTGTTGCCCGCCGGAGAACCTATTTCAACGGCCTGCTGCACTGCATCACCAACGTCAGTGGCGCGGTCGCTGCGCTGGACATGGAAGGACGGACGCGTAGGGTGATTCCTGTCCCGCGAGGCGTTGAGGTCGGGCTCATCGGCCACTCACAGGGCCGCCTGTTGTACGCCAACAGAGATTCCCGTAGGTCCTCCAAGCTGTCGATCTATGAGCTGGGGGAAGGGGAGCATGGCAGGTGGACTCTGAAGCACCGCGTCGACACTACAGGCATGTTTGCTGATGCGCGCGAGTATTTGAGGTCTCGGCGGTTGGTGGGAGCGGCCGCCTTGCATCCCCACTACGATTCTGTCTTCTTGTTCGATTCGTTGCAGGGAAGGTTGATGTCATACAGTATGCATAGCCAGAGAGGGCATGGCATCCGCACTGTCACAAAATCCCATATGTGCTGCGAGTCACTTGTACCGTATGTTCCACTCTACCTGGAGACGGCAGCACTGGAGAACTCGAGCTAGATGTCTTTTACAAATGTATGTGTGCTCTGTCCGTGATGACGTACGTGGACAGCTTTGTATTCGTCTACTAATTGAACAGCAGCTGGTGCTATTACAGTTTACAAGGGTCTTGTTAATCATCTACTAGCTATTATGCAGTGAGTTATGCGTTCACAACTGAATTTTGGTATGCTTTTCTACTATAAAAATTATGGATCCATGTAATAAACTGTAATTCAGAGTGGTTACTTGATCTCATCGTTAGGTGTGCGGCCATCAATTCCCCAGGTTCCAACTATATCTGTTTAAAACTTGCTCACTTCACGTTTAGTGAGCGGCGGATAAAAAAAGATATTAGGCCTTGTTTGATTATCGCCTCAATGCACATGTGTTGAGGATGGATTTGCGTGAAAGTTGAACTAAGTTCCACCGAATCTATCCGAACACATGTGCATTGATGCGAATCTAACTACAACACACGCGGATTGATATGAATCGTTCCACGGGTTGATTTTGATGAAATTTAGTTTAAGTTCTACTCCAATCCACCTCACATCTGAATTGATGGCAATCCGACTACATCCAAATAATACTTTAGGTGAGGCAAAACTGTAGCCACGAGCTCCATAAACCAAAAAAAAACTCATTGGCACAATGTAATTGCACAAAGTATCACAATATATGCGTTTTAAAGAAAAAAGTTGTCCTCGATCAAACCATCGTTCAAAGGGGCTAAAAATACACTCAAGTAGCCAAGCCTTCTCCTTTGACTACGGGTTTTTGAGCCTAGAGAATACTCTCCAACAATGGCTTGTTTGTACTTAGGATTTCCGACCTCACCCCGACCTCCCCCGCTGTGACGCCCCTATGCCCGCCGCCGCCCTAGCGCTGACGCCCCCCTCCACCGCCCCACCTCCTTCCCCATCCCCTCCCCTCCCAATCTCTGGCAAGGAGCTCCCTGCGACCCCCGGCAAGGCCACCCGAACCCTAGGGTTTAAAGCGCCGTCGCCTGCCCCGTTCACGCCCTTGCCTCCACCGCCTAGTGCCCTCCCTGGCCTGCTAATGCGGCACGATGGGCCCTGGTCCCGGATCTAGCGTCGGGCGGGCTCCGGGATCCCCACTATCGGCCACCACCTTGGCGCCGACGTCCTATGTTCATGCCCCTCCACCCACTCCCTCTATCCTAGTTGCTCGGGGCATGCCGAGTGGGTGGAGGCCATGGCGCTCCGCTATGGGCTGGAGGTCGGCCATTGCGACCAGGGGCTGCCGCCACAGCCTGGGACGTCGTTCACACTGCTGACGTTGTGCGATTCGCCATCTATGTGTGTTGTCGGCGGGTCTACCGACGGGCTGGTGGACATAATGTTCCTGGTTGTCAAGGACGTCCCAAAAGGCGTGGATGAGGATGGTGAGGATGTGGGTGCCCCCAGCCTCGACGCCTTCCTTGTCATCTTGTCCATGCCTGGTTGGCATCACCTCCGCGTCAGAGTTGTCGTGGAGGTTGTCATCTGCCCATGGGCCTTGGGGCGCCCCTCCGTGCAGCCTCTCGGATGGTGTCTACTAGCATGGAAAGGCACAACATGGTGTCCACTAGCATGGAAAGCCTTCGTGCAGCCTCTTTATAGTGTCTCGATCACCAAACCGAAAAGCCCTATCAAGATATACATTCGCCTTGATCTTCATGGGCTCTCCTCGTTTCCTCGGAGCTTGATCATGACACCATGTACACCATGTCCATCACTAATCTTGTGGTCATCTCCATGCCACCATGCTCCTTCATCACATGTTGCTAATATATTCTACATACACTTACTGAAATCATTAGCAATTAGGTGTGTCATCAATTAGCCAAAACCAAACAAGAGCTTTCAACGAAGTTGGCGTCCGCGGGCGTCATCTCCTTCATGAAGGCTCCGTTGTTGCACCTCGACGCTCTCATCTGACGTCGCGCCCTGCCCCAGCCGGTTTGCTGTGACCGAGCAGCGTGAACTCCGATCCATTGTTGGGTGTGGTGTTGGGCTCCCTCTTTCTCTATTGTGTTTTGTTTCTTGTTGTGTTTGTTCCGTCAGTGCCTTTGTGGCGTCGTTGTTGTGTCGTGTTGTACTTGCCGTTCTTTCGGCCTCCTCTTCTTAATGAAATGACACGTGAAGTCGTGTTCGAGAAAAAAAACTTCATCTCATGGTCTATATATGTCAGCTAACATTCTCAAATAGATGAAACTATTTTCCACAATAGCTATGCATTTTCACATCCTTGGTAATAGATTCCAAAGGTTTCCAAAGAGACCATTTGAACAAATTCCCGCGGCAACGCACGACAAATTCAGTTTATTAGAATTACGAAATGAGAGAAAAAAAACCCAAAAATCTTTCAGATTTAAAGGATTGACACGCTTAGAGTTATATTTTAAACGGCTAACATATTAGGTGAAAGGCTAACAAATTAGGTGTCAAATCTTGAAGCGCCACTTCAGTTGTAAATATTAAAATTTCTCCATTTCAATGAGCTCTGCCGGTGCGGGATCGCCTATGCCAGCGGCCCGCGCAGATTTTTCCCTTCGGCTTCGCCTCCCGCCTTCCCCATTCCTTTCTCGCGCCACTCCATCCCCAATCTCGTCACTTGAGCAGCGTCGGCAAGCAGTGGGGGCGGCATCGGCAAACTGCGTGGCATCCTGGTCGACGACGATTGGCGGCTAGATGGCGGGCGACGGAGCAGTCACTGCAACTTCACGTCGCGGCAAGAAAGGCGCTAGCAGGTCCACTTCATCTCCCTCTTCCCCGAGAGCTCCACAGCCGCCGCCTGGTGCGCCACCGCCGGCTGCGCCTCCTCAGGTGGGATTCCCCCTTCCCCTGCAGCCACCGGCACCATCAATTGAAGGTTTCTGGCCCCGATCTGGAAGCAGCAGTTGATCTGGTCACTCACCACAAGGAAATCAATCTCCACGTATGTGGTAATCTCTCGTGTTTTTCTTTTTGTTACATTTGCCCCGATCTGGCAATAGCAGTCTAGCAGATGCGCAGTTCCTGAATTGCAGTAGCAAATGTGCAGTAGCCTTTTTAATTCGATTTGTTAGATATGCAGTTTCTGAATGTGCCTGAATCTTATATTTCTGAATCATACAGTGTTAGATTTACAGTTTCTAAATTCAGATAGCAATGCATCTGCATGTGTGAGCCTGAAATCTGATGCATTTAGAACACGATAAGACTGTTCAATCATGTGTGCGCCTGAAACCTGATGCATTTGCATGTTGTAAGCAGTAGAAAATTCAGACTTGCAATATATTAATACAGTAACTAAATTACCTTCATGTGTCAGTGGATATCCACAAGGTGAATTTGTTAGTTTTATGCATATGTGAACCTGAAACTTGCTGCTATCTTGATGCATATATGTGAATGTGTCAACTGAAACCAGCTGCTATAGATCTTGGTGATATTTGTAGTGTGAAACCTGATGCTATCTTGGTGACATTTGTAGTGTAAATCCTGATGCTATCTTAGATGATTTCATCGCTGAGGGTGACATCCTAGATGACTTACTCGATGAATCCCTGGTACTTCTGAAGGCTAGCATGGAAGCTCTTCAAGAAGAGGCAGATGATCATAGACTGCGTCCGAGGAAATATATCAGAAGGCCACGTGAGGAATGCAGTCAACTTCTAGTGGATGATTATTTTTCCGTATCCCCATTTCCCAGATTGACTGCTGCACAGATAGATGCTTCCAAGAAGAGTGCCTGCGCCGCCGCCGACCTCACAGATGATATTATCGTTGAGATCCTATCGCGGCTGCCGGCCAAATCGATCTGCCGCTTCAAGTGCGTTTCACGGCACTGGTACGGCCTAATCACCCACCCCGAGCACCGCAAGAAGATCCCCCAGACGCTATCCGGCTTCTTCTACACCAGATACAGGCTCGACCGCGAGGAGAATGAGATAGTACACTTCTCAGATTTCCTGGACATCACGGGAGACGAAGAGGCATTTTCGGACCCCTCGTTGCCCTTCTTGACCGGCTACAGGTCGATTATTCCAAAGATGTGCTGCAACGGCCTTCTCTTGTGCCTCTGTTGGAAGGTGTCCCCACGTGATGAAGCTAATTATGTTGTGTGCAATCCTGCAACAGAGAAATGGTCTATCCTGCCGGAGTCTGACTGCGATAACAATGCTTGTGCATACCAATTGGGCTTTGACCTGGCTGTCTCATCCCATTTCCATGTGTTCCAGATTCTAGAAGAAGACGAGGATTATGGATTTATTGCTGGTGTGAATATCTACTCATCAGAGACAGGTGCCTGGAGCCACAAGAGAAATGGATGGGGCAATGAGCTTCAGGTAGTCGATTCGAGAGGGGTTTTCTTCAAAGGAATGTTGCATTTGATAACCAATTGTTTCAAGTTATTTGCAGTGGACACTGAAGGGAAGATATGGAGGACAATTCCTTTGCTGGGGAAACCATGCGTGCTGAAAACTTTGGTAGAAACCTTCTTTCCAGTAATCTTACTTTCATTGGTCAATCGCGGGGGCAGTTGTATTACATCAATACGAGGGAAAGAGATCTCTCTATGTTGTCAGTCTGGGTTCTTGAGGACTATGACAGTGATGAATGGATATTTAAGTACAACATTAGTACCTCTCAGGTTTTTGGAGAGAAGGGTCTTGGGTTTGAACAGGAGTACTCTTTGATCGCTATCCATCCAGAATGAAACTTGATTTACTTTGTTTGGAAGCCCGAGGACATACTAATGTCATATGACATGGAGCGTGGGAAAGTTTGTGTCATATGCAATGTGGAGCGTTTGTATGATGCATTCCTTCCTTATCTTCCATATGTTCCATTTCTGTCGGGCTCAGCAAGGCTAGAAGCATAGTTTCAGCAGTGTGAAATCATATGGATGTCTGCTGTTGTGACAAAACTTTAACAATGTAGCTGAAGCTTGGGTACCTCTACCTGTCTTTTCACCCCTTGTTATTGTGTTAGTTCTTTACTGTAATATTTGTTATGTTTTCTGATTTGGAAGAAATGTTGTGTCAAGTAGAACCTGTACCTTATCTTTACTGAGATAGCGCATTAAATTGAATTTCCCTTTTTTTTATACTAGATATATTTGTTGATTGACATTTATTACTTATTGGCTGTGCCCAGCGCCCTATAGCCAACAGACATTTCTTACTCCATTATTCTCCCGTTTTGTTGAACGTACAGTATGGTGGTTTTTAGTTTTATTCAAAAGCGAAAGGGTAATATAAATATATAATGCCCTTGCTAGGAATTATGAAAATCACATGGATTGAAATCAAATCGGCCCATGTCTCACTACCAAACACTAAAACAGGTCTGGGACGTTTGGACCCAAAAAGTTTTGCCAAACATACCTCCATTCCCACGACTCATATGTCTCTTGTGAGAATTCTGTCCCTATTGTCAGATTTTTTTTTTCTGAGAAAGATTGTCAGGAAATTTCTTTATGAAGTTGACATGCTTCTCGTTATCTCTTGTAGCCTTGATAAATTGCTCCCTTTTATGACAATTGGGTTTAGTTTTTATGCCTAATTTGACAACTTTGTCGGTGTATGTCAATTAGTAAGCGACGTACTAAAATGCTCTTAGTATAAGATCAGCACTAAATGTTATCCTCTCGTTCACGTCCCTCCCATGTCCTCCCTTCCCAAACCCTAGAATAGATTGGATCAGAGGAGAGGAGTGGTTGACACGGAGGAAGGTGGTGAGCTTGGCGGCATGGTGACTTGAGATTGTTTAACATCTACTATCTACTACTCCTATAATGCTAATGCACACTAGGGATTTCTTTAACTTTTCATAGCGCCACGTCATCCGCTTATATAATAAATATCCTCTTCATTCCTTCGTGCACTTTTTTTTAGTGATCCTTGCTTCCCTTCCTCTGTCATCTCATATTGCTCCTACCGTAACCCTGCTACCGTTCATCATTCGTCCAGTCCGCTCCTCCCACACGTACGCATGATGACCATGCAGGGTGAGTGGGTGACTGCCCGTTTCTTCTTCCTCCCAAGTCCCAACCATCATGCATCGGTTTTTAATAGTATTATAACTGCCACACGAGGAGCAGGAAACCGTCTCCACTGCTTGATATCAAAAGGCACATGGCTTTAGTTTCCCTTCCATTGGTGTCTTGGTCTTCTTCCAATTCCCCAAGCTATATAAGTACTCTGATCCCTCCTTTCGTTCTTGAATCATCGTAGTTGGGGAAAGCCACACAAACCCAGGAGCGCCTACTGATCCCGCCTAAATATCTCTCTCTCTCTCCCTGAGTTTATCGGCATGGTTATCGATGATTCATTGTCATATGTTCACCTTTGCTGGCCTCCCCAATGGAAGATGCGCATGCAAGTGAAAATTGGCTGCCGAGATGTTTTCTTGCCGCTGCATCCATCAACAGCTGCATGCCTGCAAGACATCGATAAAAATAGGCCAATGAAGATCAAACTGAAAACACCATCCCAATACTTCTTGCCAATCCATCCATCAGCCACATCAAAAGCCTGCTGCAGATCATCAGTCTGCATTGAAGAACGCTGGCACATATGTGCCGCGGAAAGATTATCAGTAGTGGAAGCAAGCAGCTCCACGTACGTCATCTCTTTCCCTTCTGTGTTGTTGCCTAGATCAATTTGTCTCATGGAAATCTGTCAGATTCCGTCACGTATTTGGTCAAGTATCATTAACAAGTTAAATTGTTGACTTTATATGTCACCAGTAATATCTTCACATCTTTCCTGTTCAACTCTAAATATATATATTATCTAAATTTGAACCTCAAACTCCTATTCAACTCTAAATCTCTAAATTTCTAAACCAGAGCCAAGCTCTGAGTTTTCATTGGGCCACATCGCCTATTTTTTATCAGCCGTCTGATAAACATGCCGGTGTTTATCTAGCCGTTGATCCTCAGGCCTTCGGAATCCTGCTCCGCTCATCTCTCAGTCTCTCGCGAGTCACGCCGCCGCCTCCTCGTTTCCTCTCGCCTTCGCTAGAGCCAACATCGCCAAAGCTGCGCGTAGGCTACTTCTCCGGGAGTACGAAGTGACAGGGCTAAGCCCAGCCTTGCCCGTGGCTGCAGTGCTCTCGTATCCTCCCATCCATGGCGGCGATACCGGCTCACGCGTGGGCGTGTGGGGAGCAGGCGAGACGCGGTCGTGCGCGGCGGCGGCTCGGGCCGTCCCTTTGCGCGCATGGTGGAGAGCGTTGGCGCACGATTCAGGGCGGTCCTAGCCGAGTGCCCGAAGGGTCCGTGCTACTCCGTTCATCTGTTGGGCCGCGGTGACCGGATACCCAGATGGCCAGATTGATGCGCACCCACCTCCCTTCTACAGTATGGTCGTCTCTGTGCTCCGTGCCATCACGAAGCAACTTCGTGCATTCCTCCCGCGGCTACAGGCAAGACCCCCAACATGAGCTGCATTTTTTTAAAAGAGGCAAAAGCCCCGACTTTTAAGAAAGCCAAAGTCACAGGTAGCACTGGGAGTACCAGTTTACAATAAGCATGAAAACAAAAACAACATGGAGCAGAATAGAAAGACTAAAGTTCGACTATGTCAGTCGATGAAACTTGCAACGGAGTGAAGGTCTTCATCCAGCTCCAGATCATCTCCTTTAGCTCCATGGTCTTGGCCGCCTCGCTATCCTTCAATAGAAGACACCACTTCTGCATATACGAGGTAGCTGTGAACATGATGTCTAAAGGATTCTTGGGGAAGACATGTTGTATAGCCATTTTATTCCTATTATTCCAAATAGCCCAAGCAAAGGAAGCAAAACAGAACAGCATCAAGTTGGTAGCGCCCCCCTGCCTCCCAACCAATCCTCAGAGAATTCTTTCATCGATCTTGGGTGGCTGTGCCATCCCAGGATGTCTTTGAGGATGCCCCAAATCATTCTAGCAATCTTACATTTGAAAAAAAATATGATCTACATTTTCAATTCCATTCCCCAAACAACAGAGCTTGTCCCCTTTCCAACACCTTCGGATGAGGCTAGTAGCACATTGCGGCTTATTATTAAAAACCTGCCACAAAAAGAATTTAATCTTTAATGGCAGTTTGCATTTCCAAATGTAGCCTTCAACCCTACCTGGGACTCCCCCATACAATCTAAACTTATATAGAGATTTCGTAGTGAAAGTCCCTTTTTTCTCTAAAGCCCATAGCACCCCATCATGTCTCTCATGATTCAGACTAACACTTTCTAGCTCCCTTTTAAGCTGGTTCCAGCATTCAAACTCCTGAGTGGAGAGTGATCTTCTAAAATCAATATACCATTCATTATCCACCCAGCATTCAGCCACTAAAATCTCTGGGTCCCTAACATGTTTGAATAGCTCTGGGTAGGCAAGTTTGAGAGGAACATTAAGAAGCCAGCAGTCTAACCAGAACCTGCAATTAAGACCATTTTCTACTTGGAAAATAGCACCCCAGTGGAATAAGTGTTTAACTTTGTGGAGTCCCTTCTAGAACTGGGAGCTGCCTTTACAAGGAGCAGAGAAGAAAGAACAGCCTTCTAAATATTTAGCTTTAAGCAGTTTGTACCAAAGTTCATCAGGTTCCTGCAGAATTTTCCACACCTATCTGACCAGGAGACAATCATTCATGACCCTAGTATCTATAATCCCCAAACCACCCTGATCTTTGGTCTACTAACCATCTCAAATTTAGCCATACGGTATCTAAATTTTCTCTCAGCCCCTTGCCAGAGGAAATTAGCCCTAATCCCATCCATCTTCTTATGAAAACCATCAGAAAGCCAATAAAACCCCATACAATACATTGGAAGGCTACTTAAGCAAGTGTTAGTGAGGATTTGTCTGCCCCCCCCGAGGTAATGAATTTCCCTTTCCAAGGATCCAGTCTTTTTGTCATCTTTTGTAAGATGAAGGAGAAGGCTTTGATAGCCAAGTGCTTGTCCCCAATTGGAATGCCTAAGTACTTTATAGGGAAGTTCCCCAGCACACAGTTAAGCATATTTGCCTTGAGTTCCTTTTCATGTTGTGGAAAGCCAAAGACACAGATCTCACTCTTATGATAGTTGATTCTAAGACCTGTCAGCCACTCAAAGCAGTAAAGAATCAATTTAAGATTCCTAATAGACTTGTCTGATCCATCAATCATAATAACAGTATCATCTGCATACTGGATATGAGAAATCCCCTCTGGAATCAAATGATCTAAAACCCCTTTTATATGACCTTTATTAACTGCCTTGTTTAGCAAAACCCCCAACACATCTGCAACAATATTGAAGAGTAGTGGAGATAAAGGAGCTCCTTGTCTTAAACCCCTCATGTACTAAAGTATTTACTTCTTTCCCCATTAACATTAACACATACTTTGCCCCCCTGACATTATCCAGGACCCAAGATACCCACTTGGGGTGAAAGTTTCTATCCCTCATAACTTGTTCAAGAAAGTCCCATCGTACTCTGTCATACGCTTTCTCAAAATTAATCTTGAGAATTAACCCCTGTCTTCTTGATCTACGTAGCTCATGAATTGTTTCATGTAAAATGACACACCGCTCTAAGATATTTCTCTCCTTAATGAACCCAGTCTGATTTGGATCTACTATCTTCTTAGCCACTGGAGTAAGCCTGTTTTTCAGAGCTTTAGTGATCCATTTATAATCCACATTCAGCAAGCATATTGGCCAATATTGCTTGATGCAATTGGCTTCTTTGACTTTGGGAACTAGGGTAATTACCCCATAATTCAACCTTTTGATATCAAGCTCCCCTCTATGTAAATCTCTAAATAGGGCCAAGGCTTCAGACTTAACTGTCTGCCAAAAATTCTTGAAGAAAGTAACCCCAAATCCATTAGGTGCTGGAGCTGAGTTTTCTTTCATTTCCATGATAGTTTCCTTGATTTCTTCCAAATTAAATTCCCTAACCATCATATCTCTGTCCTCCTCAGACACTTTATATCTTTCAGGCCAGAATCTGCTACCTAAATACATCTGACAATTTACACTAGCCCCAAACAAGGACTTATAGTATTCCACAATGTGGGCTGAAATGGCAGCTTGTCCTCTGACTTCCCCCTGTTCAAAATCCAGAAAAAGCAATGGTCCCCTTTCTTATTCTCCCATTGGCAAACTGATGAAAGAAGTGAGTATTAGCATCCCCTTGAAGCATTCATAATTTTCCTGTTCTCTGTCTCCAGTGAATTTCTTCCAGTTTATAGAATTGCTCTATGTCCTTGTCCAACTGTATTCTTTGTTCCCATTCATCTAAAGTTAAAAGTCTAGATTCAGCTGCAAGATCTAGTTTCTGGATACCTTCTTTTTCAGCTTTCTTTATCCCCTTCCAACTCATGTTCCACCCCTTCAAAAACTTCCTGAGCTTTTGTAGACAATCATGCCAAACATCAAGAGAGTATGCATTTCCCCTAGCAGAGTCTTTAAAGCTCAGCCATTTGTTTGATACTAACTCCCTAAAACCCTCTTGCAACAGCCACTGTCCAACAAAAGAAAAATAGGAAGGTCTCACAACCCCTTGTTCTCCTGAGTTAAGAACCAAAGGGTTGTGATCATATCTCACCCTGGCCTTGGACCAGGCAAAACAGGTAAGGAAATTATTCTCCCAATTGTTAGAAACTAAAATCCTATCCAGTTTAACCAGCAAAGGATCCTCTTGTTTGTTAGACCAGGTAAACTTCGAACCACTGATATAAATTTCTCTGAGTTGAAAATGACCAATGAAGTTATTGAACATCTCCATCAAAGCACAGTCCCCTTGACCCCTATTTCTCTCAGAATTAGATCTGATCAAATTAAAATCCCCACCCATAATCATTGGCAGGTCAATGGAGTCCAGATTATCATGTAGTTCCTGTATAAAATCCCCTGACCATTCATGTTATGTTGGCCCATAGACGTTAACAACCCAGTACCTCAAATTAGTTAGCCTATTTCTGACAAGAATCCATATACTATAGGTCATAATCCTAGATTGTTCAATTTCCAACAAATTAGAGTTAACCCCAACAGCTAGACCCCCTGAATGCCCCCTTGCAGGAATCCACATCCAAGTAAATACTTTATTCCCCATCATGTCTTTCAGCTCACTATCAGTGAATTCAAGCTTAATGGTCTCCTGCAAAGCTACTATATCCAAATCATCTTGCATAACATGATTAGATACCATCTTCCTCCTGTATGTCTTGCCTAATCCTCTAACATTCCAAAAGAGAATCTTCATTGAGAAATGTTAAGAGGAGAGCCCCTTTCAAGCTCATTCAGACCTGGCTCTCTACCCCCTCGGGAACAGAGTCAGAACATATTTCACCATTGTCATTAGACAACTGTTGTCTGCCCCCTGCAGAACTTCTAGTCTCACTGTTAGAGTTCCCATTAACCAACCTATCCTTGTTGGTAATAGGAGCCAGCATATCCCCTTCAGTATCTACTAAATCATGTTTAGGAATTTTAGCTTTTAGTGATTTTAGGTACTTTTTATAGTTAGCTTCTGCCACAGCAGCCCTAGCTAATTCTTCTAATTTGAAAGCCCCTAATTGTTCATCCATATCATCAGCTTCGATATCAAGGTAATCAAAACACTATGCCGTTCATCATTGGGAGTAGCATTCAGAATGGCAAAAGGATTCGTAGTTTGAGTACCTAGTATGTTGTCTCTAGCCTCAGCTGTCCTGGTAGCCTTATCAACAACAGAGACCCCATCCCTCTGAATTCTGGTGCTTGCCCTTGATGCCACAATCACTTGTCTCTTCTTTTTCATATTTGACTTTTTCTTCTTGGGGACCTTCCACCCCTGGTTAGCCCCTTCTTCATCAGAGTCTTTGCTCAGTATGGAAGAATCTTCCCTGTCCTCTAACACCTCATCCTCTAACCCCTGAAAGGTATTCACTGCAAGTTCTTGAGTAAGTGACTCCATAGGTGGACTCTCTTCAGGAAGTACCAAAGCTGGCCATTTAGACTTCTCCATCACATAAGAACCATCCCTGCCTTGCACTAGAAACTGATGTGTAGGGTCATACTGAATGTTAATTTCTTCTGCAGTTTCCTTCTCTACCTTCTGACTATTGTCTTGGATCATCTCAATCCCCTGATTCAAACTCTTCCCTTCATGACTGGATTTCACATAAGAGGTCTCCTTTGGCATTTTGATCAGGCCAATGCTTGGGTGGAAGGCCGCTATAGGCACATTGCTGTTAGTTGGTTGTTCCACAGCGTCCTCCATAGCATCCTCATGACCAGAACCATTGTCTCTATTCATTTTGCCCATCCTATCAAATTTACTATGACTCTTCTTGGATGGCTCCCCTTTGTGTTTGCCATCTTGGTCTTTGCCTTGCTTGTCATCAGATTTGTAGTACCCCTGAGGACCTCCCCCACCTCCACCTTTCTTAGATTTCTGGTTGTTTTCCACCTCAAAGATGATGGGCTTCCCAACCCCATTGAAAAAATTCCAATTGAACAGTTTATTGCTTTTGGGTTTCTGCATCTTCCCATCACTCTGATGGGCTCTTCCCTGAGCAGGCTGAGCTTATCCATAGCAGTGGGTTCAGCAACTAAGCTCACCACCTGTTTCACAACCTCAACTTCCCTAGCAATGTCAGACACCCCATAAACATTTATCCATACATTTTGCAGCACAGAAGAGGAGTCAAAGTCTGGCAGTTTTCTGGATTTTCACTTTCAAGCCATATAAAGGTAAATGAAAATCTGAGAGCTTAGAGAAAGTCTCCAGTGAATCCTTATCTGGGAAAACTACTAAGAACTCCCCCTCATGGATCTGCTTCACTCTGAAATCCCATTTCTCATTGACCAGATGTTTTAGTTCCTTATGCAGTTTACCCTCATTGGCATCTCCTTCCATGATGTTAATGATAGCAGTAGACTGCATGGCTTTAACCTTTTCATCTGGTATGTTCATTGTGTAAAAGCCCTGTCCAGGAACACCGAACCCATACATCTTGATTTTTTTCCCCTCAGCCGCCTTTCATTCTGCAGCCAGATGGCCCTTGCCATTATAGGTGAAGCATACAGGCTCTTCAGTGCAATCAGCCTAGAAGTGCCCTATACCCAGGCATCTGAAACACTTGACATCAGCTGCAGGATTGGCACGGTTACCTGAGCTGATATTCTTCCCCTTGTCCATAGCTTTGTCTTTCCACACTTCTTGATCAGGTCTTCTATCATTGCGACCCCATCTCTGTTGATCGTTTGGATGACCACCCTGGTATTGGCGGGGTTGATTGTCTTGCCAGAGTTACCACCCCTTCCTTGGAAATTCTGAGCTTCATGGCGGTTCTCCCCACCATACTGCAGGCGCATAGCCATAGGGCGGGCAGCACCTCCTCCTCTCAGAGCGGCGAGACTTCATTTATGTGCTTGTTACTCATGGCATCCGATTAATTTAGATCCTTTGCTTATTTGCTTGTTTCAATGGGTATATATACATGATGGAGGACAGGCTGGAGCAGAGCAAACTAACTACATATATAGCAATATAGCATGGAAAAAAATAGCGCGCTATTTTCATGCTATAGCGGCGCTATAGCGTCCCAAACAACGTGACGCGAAGCTATTGCTCTTTTTTGCGCTATTGGCGCTATTGCCGCTATAGCGCGCTATAGCATCGCTATTGGCGCTATAGCGCCATAGCCCGCTATTTAGGCGCTATCTTATTCTTGACTTATCATGGGGATATCTTATTCTTATCTTTTATCTTATTCTTGACTTATCATGAGAATATCTGAATATGTTATCAACTTATCATGGACATTATGACTTTATCACTTTGTGAGTTACTGAACTTATTTTATTATGATTATGAACTTATGATTATGAAGTATGAACTTGATGTTATGATTTTATCACTGTTGTCTGAATGTATTTAAATAGCACGCTATAGCGCCGCTATAGCGTGCTAAGCTATCAGGCGCTATGGCATATAGCTACTGCTATAGCGTGGGAATAGCGGCGCTATAGCGGCACATAGCTCCCAGGGCAGACCGCCGCTATTTTCTATAGCCCGCCATTTAAAACATGGCAATATAGTGATGTCTTGGTTGTGCAACCCTGGGAAAAAGATTCTGGGAGGTTTCACTATTTTGAAACTTATTTTCTCTTTGGTCTCACGCTTGATTATCTTAGTTACATCAACCATGGCAGATCATGCCTCTGAGTGTCAGGTCGTATATCAGGTAACATAGAAAACTAACCTTGGTATTATATTATGATATGTCTGTAAACGAAGACCATATTAGTTTTTTTTAAGAAGAATGACCAAATTAGTTGTTCATATAACTATTTCTTGAGAAAAAATAGTGTTGTTGTACGGCTCTATTAGTTTATCATCCATATAAAATGTTTAGATTTAGAAAGTCAGGTGCTTCAATAAAGGCATAACCTATTCCTTTCCCACCTTAAAAATCATGGTGGTAGTGCTGGAGACATTGAATTCTTAGTTACTGGACCTTACTGGACGTTAATGTTATTGGAGGAAGTTGTATTCCTATGATTATATGGATCTAGCATACCAAAAGTGAATGTTCATACCAAGACCAGGACCCTTCTTGTAGTTCACCTGCCTAGACATCCAATTGACGCAACCAATTGCAATGTCATCAGTCGTTAGTACGGTTAGCCTTGTTTCTAAAATTTACTTGAGCTTCCTACATGCATTGTCCCTTTCCATGCTATATTTTTTATGATGGTTCAGTGTCTTCAGTTCTTTGCCCCCAGACAACAATAAAAAATAGAGCTAATCGTTCTGACTGATGGGGCACTTATAAGTACCTCTATATTCAAATTAAGTCAAGCAGCTTAGTGCAAAAAAAACTAAGCTTGTTATATAATATGTTGGCAATATTATCTCTTTTGGAACGAGTTTGGTGTTTATTTTTCTATATACATTTTCTTTCGGTCTATCCTATAAACTCATGCCTGTTTCAGGACAATTTTAACAAGTTTGTTTCATTCACCACGGAAAAAAAATTCCAAGTGTAGTTTTCTTAGAAAAAAAGTGCAGGATAATTCTTATCTGGAGACTCTTATGACTTTGTGCATGATAATTCTTATCTGGAGACTCTTATGGCATTCCAATTGGGTGATTACTCATTGTTGTTATAGTGTGTTATAAACAACTCCTGTTTAAATATGAAGGGCATTATGACGAGAATCAACAATTTGTCCAACTTTTGGACACCCGAATAACTTTGGGCCTTGGAGAGAGTTACTTTGGTACACTGAGTCAAATTTTGACATTTATTAGAGGATGATTCTATGAATAATTGCCAGTTTGTTGCAAAAATTGGAGTTCTAAAGGTTTCTCCGCTGATGGACATAAATATAGATACTCCAAAGACAAGGAGAATTCTCTGACAGTAAAACTTATGCTCTTAATTAACTTTTGCTGCCTTATGTTTCAAGGCATTTTATTATGTTAATGTGTAGTACGACTTCCTTTTGCTCTGTTGGCTCAAATAATTGCACCAAGAGTATGCCACTCCATTTCCAATATCCAGGCATAAAACGTCTCTGTCGGATATACATAATCTTTTGTTACATATACTGCACTATTAAGGGCTCCCATTTCAAATTTTTATCTGAACTAATGAACTTCTTTAATTTAAAGTTGACTAATTACCTATAAGTATATTAATGAATCTTGGTGATTTAACTGATAAAACCAATATAAACTGCAGGTGAAATAATCCCATGGCAATAGGATCTTCAGCTATGAACCAAAGACACTACTACTCTGAAAAAAATGGATAACAACCTCAATACATGCAACAAGGGAGGAGCCTCACATTGCTAATTATTGTTCTTAGAGCTGTTAATACATTATACAAGTCGCACGGTACGGCCTGACATCGTAGCTAATACCAAACTGGTAAAATAAGTCACTGTTGCCGCGCGTTGCTTTCTAGTATAGTATCTAAATTTGAAACTCAAATTCCCACAGCAACGCGCGGTGAATCCACCTAGTTTTAGCAATAGCTCATACTACATTAAACATTTAAGAACTAGTTTTGGTTACATTAGAATTATGGCATAACAAATGAATATCATAGCACATAGCATGACTAGATAGACACGCCAATGCAGGCGGAGCCAGGATAGAATTCAAGGAGGGGGGCCGATTTTAGTCTTGTGACTGATCACTAGTTACAGGCATGATCTTCTTTTTTTTATATAACACATCCATACAATTCTTGATGAGGAGTTTGTATGCTAAATTGAATATATTACTCCCTCCGTTCTAAAAAAATATGCAATTATAGAAAATATGCTGGTCAAACTATATCAACTTTGACCAAGTTTATAGCAAAAACTATTAGCATTTATGTCTCAAAATAAATTTATTATGAAAGTATATTTCATAGCCAGTCTAGCAATACTTATTTTGTCTCGTAAGTGTTAGTAGCTTTTTATATAATTTTAGTCAAAGTTCGCAATATTTGACTTCTCGGGATGTGAGAATTATATGTTTTCTGGAAGGGAGGGAGTATTAGACAAAGTAAAACTAGAATGTAAGCAATGTATATGCAGTCTGCTATATGTTCCCTTAATTCCTGATGAGTGTAAGTTCAAGGTGTTACAGGATAAATTGTCACTGTGTTTAATAAAGTCTTAAGTTGAAGAAGAGAACCAAATAAACGTACTATAAACTATAATAATAGACTAATTAGTGGAATATTATATTACAAATTGATCTCGGTAGTTGCAAGTGTGCATGCATGCAACTATACTTAGCAATAGTTGCAAGTGTGCATGCATACAACTATACTTAGCAATAGTTGCAAGTGTGCATGCATGCAATGCAACTATACTTAGCAAATGCACCTATACTTAGCAAGATTCCTTTGGAAATTTGTTCAAGCAAGGGAGAGGGGGGGGGGGGGGGGGGGGCGCAGCCCCCTATGGCCCTCACCTGGCTCCGCCAGTGCACTATGAGCACTTTCCATGTGTGGCATCGATGTGGGAGAGGGTTAAGTCACACAATTTTATTTATCCAAAGCACTTAATTCTGAGTCTTTGGTCCCTAATGTCACTTTCAACACGTTTTTTATAATCTTAAAAGGGTGAAATGCACCATGCTTCTATAACGATTTCCCAAACCCTCTAAGTGATTATTTATGTCCTTTAACTTTTCAATTAGTTCCTTCAAAGTCTGAGTTTAGGTCAACGGTCGAACCTAGAGGAAACTTAGACTAACACTAGAAAACTTGAAGGACCTAGATGATTATTTTGAGAGTTTATGGACCTAAATGACAATGCAAGAAAAGTTTAAGAACCTACTATGCATTTCACTCATCTTAGAATCACTAGGTTCATCTGGATACTTATCCCCTCTCTTAGAATTCATGCACACTTAATTTACTTTGATTCAATTTTTCCTCCTTGAACTTTAAACCCAGGTATCTTAGCCCCTCGACTTTCCAAATCATTTAAATTACCTCTCTCTCCCTCATTAAAAGTGGTTTTTAAGTTGGTTTCATCCTTTTTTTAGTTAGAAAACTTTGGTAAACGTATGATAATGTTTTTAAACCATAAAATGCATTTAATAAGCTACTACAAATTCCAAAAATATCGTAGCAATAAAATTAGACACGAGAATCTCAAACAAAATGTTTAGAGCTTTTGAAAATATCTTTAGAAAGTCCCAAAATCATATCTTCAGAAAATATTAATTATTATTTACCAATTCTTGTATTGATCTCATGGTTAGGTGTGCGGCCATCAATTTCCCAGGTTCCAACTATATCTACTTATTAGAACCGAATTAGTGTACCCATAGTTTACCTCTCTAAACTATTGTTGGAATATAGTTTTTCTTCTTCAACTTTAAAACCGAATATCTTAACCCCTTAACCCTCCAAACCATTTAACTCCCTCTTTGCCCTCGTAGAAGTGGTTTTTAAGTTGGTTTCATCCCTCTGATAATTAGAAAACTTTGGTAAACATCTAATAAAGTTTTCAAACCACAAAAATGGCATTTATAAGCTACTAAAATCCAACAAATATTCTAGCAGTGTAATTGGATATGACAAACTCATATGAAGTGTTTACAGCTTGTGAAAAATATCTTGAGAAGATCAAAAAAATCGTATTAATTCCAGAAAAAGGAAAAACCTAGAGATTATAGAAATTTCCCAAAGAATTATAATTAATATTTCTAAGATTTAACGATATTTGTGTTTTCAGTGGTAAGCGATATTGCTATCGATAGTTAATGTTTCCAAGATTTAATAATGTTGTGCTTTTATTGGTAGGTGGTGTTCCTGTCGACAGCAAGACGCCTGTAGTGAGTTCATCAAAAAGGATTTGGTGTTTGAAGATGCTCATATGGGTAGAGTTCATGTATATACTTTCATAGGGGCGACTGTATGTGCATTATGAGTGCTTGCGTTGTGCTCTATAATAATCATAAAAAAGAACATTGTGAAAACATTACACAAACAAAACACGAGATGCAGTCAACACGAATAAATAGTATGAATACATTCAACATTAATGCCTGTTCGATCTAATATATTTGTTGCAAAAATATTCGAAACTCACTTAGACATCAAGTAAATGTTTTAGGAATTTGTATAGGCTTTCCTTGATATATTTTCATATTTTTCTGCAGCTTAGTATTTTTGAAAATTTCTAGAGATATATTCATGATATTTAAATATTTATCTAGTTTCTCATGTCCTAATCTATATCTAGGTTTTTTGTTAGAACTTTTAGAAGCATGGATTTTTTTCTGGATTTAAATAGTATCAAACATTTATCGATTTTTAACTAAAAGAATGAAAATACCTTGAAAACAGTTTTATCCTTTTATGTATTTTTTTAGATGTTCAAATTACCTCCCTATCTAGTCCAGGTTAAAACTGTTTTTGGAGAGATAAAAATAAATTTATCTTTCTTTTAGAAAAAAAAGTAACTTTATCTTTTTAAGAAATAGTAACTTTATCTAACACTAAAATAAGTACGACATTTTTTTTTACCAGAAAGTTTAACGGCGGCCCACGCAGGGCAATGTGCTGCAATTTCTCGGTTCCAGTCTTCCACCATCGTTGTTCGATGCGCCTCTTACTTCCGCCCCTGCACTGATGTCTCATCTCAATTTTTTTTCCCATTCTGTATTTATACTTAACCTTATTATTCCTCAGATTGACTAGCGCACAGATGGATGGATGCAAGAAATGCGCCATCAGCGCCGCTGCGGACCTCACCGACGACCTTATCGTCGAGATCCTGTCACATCTGCCGGCCAAATCGATCTGCCGCTTCAAGTGCGTTTCCCGGCACTGGTACGGCCTAATCACCACCCGAGCACCAAGAAGACCCCCCAGACACACTATCGGGCTTCTTCCAGCACAGCCTCAGGTTCTGGTTCGACAACGAGGACCTAAAAATAATGCCAGGTTTCGTTGGTATAATGGAGAGTGAAGAACTGCCTTTTGTAGACTCCTCGTTACTCGATTATTCCGAAGGTTTGCTGCAATGGCCTTCTCTTCTGCCTCTGCCGGAAGGTATCTCCCCGTGATAAAGCAGATTTTGTTGTATGCAATCCTGCAACAGAGAAATGGGTTGTCATGCCAGAGCGAGACACAGATTGCATTCCTTTGCATTACCTTTTTGGTTTTGACCCGGCCATCTCCCCCCCACTTCCATGTGTTTGAAATTATAAACGGGCATGAGGATTATGGATTCATTGATGGGGTAAATATCTACTCCTCAGAGACAGCGTCATGCTCCACCCCTTGAGCACTGCCGGCGAGCCATGGTGGCTCTCCAACGTCTACGGCCCGGCGACGAGACCGGACAAGCCTGCATTCCTGCAGGAGCTTCGGGACGTACGTGCATCCTGTCAGGGACCATGGATGATCTGTGGTGACTACAACTTGATCTATAAGGCTGCGGACAAAAACAATACGCGCCTCCACCGTGGCATCATGCGTAGCTTCCGCACTCTCATCGACGACCTCCTTCTGGAGGATCTGCACCTGCACGGCCGTCTCTACACATGGTCGAACCGACGCGAACGGCCAACGCTCGAACGTCTCGATTGTGCCTTATGTTCGAAGGCTTGGCTCGTCTCTTCCCCAACCATCACCTGAGCTGCTTATCCTCCGACTCCTCCGACCATTTGCTGCTCGTCCTGTGCACATAGCTTTGGGCGGCGCCGCAATTCCACTTCGAGCAGTACTGGATCAAGCTGCAAGGCTTCGAGGAGGTTGTGCGTGCGGCCTGGGGTGGCAGGATCTGGGACATGGATCCTTGTCGCGCCATTGACCAGAAACTGCGCAGCCTCGCACGGGCGCTGGTAAGCTGGCGCGCGCTTGAGGTGGGCAACGTCAGGATGCAGCTCGCCGAGGGCCCAAGGATCCTGATGGACATAAATCCAGAGCCCAAGGATGCAGCTCGCCGACCTCCTTCTTGAGGTGGGCAACGTCAGGATGCAGCTCGCCGAGAGCGCTCTGGATTCCTGTGCAGCTCGCCGAGAGCCCAAGGATGCAGCTCGCCCGTCAAGAGCCGTCGTCTACGAGCTGGATACTGCACAGGAATCCAGAGCGCTCTCGGCGGGCGAGCGCGAGTGGCACGCCGAGCTCAAGGCCAACATCCTTGGGCTCGCCTCCCTATGCCGCTCCATGGCCAGGCAGCGCGCGGACTCGCTACCTCAAGGAGGGTGACGCCTGTACGAGGTTTTTTTACCTACAGGCTTGCCACCGACGTAGGAAGAACTGTCTGTTGGCCCTGAGCCACAACGGGCAGACGTTCACAGAAGAGGAGGCAAAGGCGGGGATCGTCTACAGTTACTACCATGAGCTACTGGGCAAACCGTTCAGGCGTCAGCACCGCATCGACCTTTCACGCCTCCAGCTACCCCAGTTGGATCTCACTGACCTGGCGCGACCGTTCACCTTGGACGAGGTAACCGCGATTGTACGGGACACCCCATCCAACCCTGCGCTAGGGCCGGACGGGTTCAGTACCGCATTCTACAAGGCAACCTGGGAAGTCATCAGCGACGATGTCTTGAGGGTGTTCCAGGCGCTCTGGGACCTTGACTTCAGGAGCTTCCACGCCATCAATGGAGCATCCATGGTGCTCCTCCACAAGAAGCAGGCACCAGAAGGGCTCAAGGACTACAGTCCAATTAGTCTCATCCACTCTATCGGCAAGATGTTCGCCAAAGGCCTGGCGATGAGACTTGCACAGCGGATGCCTGGGCTAATTAAGGCAAACCAATCCGCCTTCATCCCTGGTAGATGGATCCATGACAACTTCCGCTCAGTGCAGCTCACCTGCCGCTTCCTCCACACCAAGAAGTGGCCGACAGTGCTGCTGAAGGTTGATTTGGCAAAGGCATTCGATTCAGTTGCGTGGCCATTTCTGCTTGAGGTGCTGGCACATGCAGGCTTCCCTGAATGATGGATCGAGTGGATCTCTTCGATGCTTAGAGCGGCCAGCACATGGGTGTTAGTCAATGGTCGCCCGGGACAGTGTATTTGCCACACTCGTGGCCTCCGCCAGGGCGACCCCCTTTCACCATTCCTCTTCGTCTTAGTCATGGAGGCCCTCAATGCGATGATCGCCCAAGCTAATATGGAGGGTTTGCTCACCCCGTTGCCTGGGGACGCGGCCAGGTGCCGCACCTCGATCTATGCGGATGACCTCGTCATCTTCATTGCCCCAGCGGCGAGGGACTGTTCGTGCATCCGAAGGATCTTGGAACTGTTCGCAGGGACATCTGGCCTGGAGACCAATGTGGACAAGTGCATGATCACCAGCATCCGGTGCGGCGAGGATGGGAGATGCCAGAGTTGAGAGTTTCTTGGCATCCCTCTATCCCTAACACGTCTACCCAGGGACAAGGAACAGGCGCTTGTTGACTCTGTTGCGGCACGCATACCGACTTGGAAGGCAAATCTCCTGAACGCAGCAGGCCGAACAACACTAGCGCAGACGACGTTGTCGGTGATGCCTGTCCATATCTCCATCTGATGTACGCTGTCCAAATGGGCGGTCGATGCCATTGACAAGTGCAGGCGCGGTTTCCTATGGGCTGGCGGCAAGACGGCCTCTGGAGGTCAATGTAAGCTGGCATGGACCGTGACCTGCTCTCCAAAGGACTTGGGCGGATTGGGATTGCCTGATCTACGCATCCTTGACGTCGCTCTCCGGCTGCGATGGGAATGGGCAAGACGCCAGGACCCAAACACAGCCTGGGCAAGGCTGCCGGCCAAGAGGGAGGGCATTGTGGACGCCATGTTCGGCGCCTCCACGTTCTTCGTCATGGGGAACGGTGAGCTGACTATGTTCTGGACGGATCGTTGGCTGCCAGTTGGAGCTCTCTGTCAGATTGCACCGGTAGTCTACCAAGCTGTGCCGCGACGGTTGCAGCAACGCTCGGTCAAGGATGCGCTGCATGATAGCCAATGGGCTTGGGATGTCGTTGCAGCATCGACAGCGACTTTCATCTCCCAGTTCATACATCTCTGAACGGTCCTGGAAGGAGTACAGCTCGACCAAGACTCCCAGGATCAAATGAAATGGAAGTGGTCGGCGGATGGTAGCTATTCCAGCTCCTCGGCCTACCAGGCATTCTTCGCGGGAAGGGCTCCGCTACGGGGTGCCATGGAGCTATGGGCGGCATCCGCACTGCCAAAAGCAAAATTCTTCTTTTGGCTTGCTCTTCACGGAAGACTGTGGACGGTGGAACGCCGCAAACGGCATGGCCTGCAGCAGGCGGATGACTGCACTCTCTGCTCACAGGAGCCGGAACACTTTGATCACCTGCTTTGCTCCTGTGTCTACACGCGTGAGGTATGGCATCGACTCCTGGGCAGGGTGGGGATGACCAACCTGTGCCCAAATTCTGATGATCGACCTGCTGATTGGTGGCTCCCTAGCACTTTCGATGTGGCTACGACTCCCTGGTCATTCTTGTCTCATGGATGGTGTGGAAGGATCGTAACAGGCGCACTTTTGATTCCAAGTCTACCATGCCGGTTATGCTTATGGACCGCATCAGGGAGGAGGCTGGCGATTGGGTGCAGGCAGGGCATAGGGCTGTTGCCCCCTGTTCGCTCGGTAAGAAGTAGGATCAAAATCCACCCCAGAAGCACAATAGTTTCCTAGTTTAGTACAATTGTATCAGCACCGCCGTTAGAGCCGGCGTCTTGTGTGTAGTGTGTTGTCCACAGGGCCATTGGCATCTTGCCATATGACCGATCGGATTGTAACTCAAACTTTCTATCTATCTCCTCTTAATGAGACACGTGCAAATGCACGCATTCGAAAAAAAAGTTACAAAGGGCATGGCTGGCGCGAGGAGCTCCAGCTAGTCCAATCGAGAGATGTTTTTCTCAATGGAATCATGCACTTGTTGACGTATGATTTCAAGATACTGACAGTAGACATAGAAGTGAAGAAATGAAGGACCATTCCTTTGCTGGAAACTATGAGTGCTGAAAACTTCGGTAGAAATCTTCTTCCCAGTAATCTTTCTTTTATTGGTCAATCACAGGGGCAATTGTATTATATCAATATGAGGGAAAGGGATCTTCTATATTGTCAGTCTGGGTTCTTGAAGAAAATATCAGTGATGAATGGATATTTAAGTACAACATTTGTACTTCTCAGGTTTTTGGAGAGAAGGGTCTTGGGTTTGAACAAGACTATGCTTTGATCACTATCCATCCAGAGTGCAACTTGATTTACTTTGTCTGGAAGTGCGAGGACATACTGATGTCATATGACATGGAACGTGGGAAAAGTTTGTTATATTCAACGCCATGTTGCCTTTCTATGACCCGTTTCTTTGTTATCTTCCATATGTTCCATTTCTCTCGGGCTTAGCAAGGCTAGAAGCATAATTGCAGCAGTGTGAATAGCAGTACCTATAACCGTGGCAGGGGAAGACAAATAGTTATTAAGGCCGCTCCCCCCTCCCCCCCCCCCCCCCCCCCCGGCGGAATGATGGCAGTCATCAAGATCATCAGAGATTGTGTATCAAGTTAAGTTTGCTTGTTGACATTTGTTAGCTGTGTGAATTGTAATATTGCTGCCAGGTATTTCTTTGTCCACTGCTCCTTTTGTTCAATAAATAGAAGTCAGGTGGTGTTTAACCCAAAACAGCTAGAGAGGCATGATCAGGCTGAGGAGACCATCCGACACCTTTTAACTTCATGTGTCTTTGCTAGTTCCATCTTTTCTTTCCGAAGCTTTAATTTGGCTGTAACTTTGATCCCCTAGTCAGATTCATCCTCGTCCTCCTGCTGGTGGTTTGAGGTGATGAAACCAGTGAGCAAGCAGTCTAGAAAAGGACTAAACACACTTATCATTCCCAATGGTTGGGAGCTTTTTTTTTTTTTGAGGGAACCAATGTTGGGAGCTTTCCAAGCATCATAATGTTTGCATTGTCAACGATGTTACTCTGACGTTGAGGTGGTCAGGATGGTGATCGACGAAGGAATTACATAATGTCCTTACGGGGAAAAGTATCTTAGGAACTTGGTCATGGATTTAGTTTAGGTCCCCCTCCCCGTTAGCTTTGTGTTGAAGTTGTCTTACCTCTGTCTTTGGCGTATCAATTCTTTTTGCATTCTTTGTGAGGTGTCCTGGTGTGTCTTTTATTTCTTCTTTAATGGTATGACATGCACCCTCTTATGTGTTCAAGGAAAAAAATATGCCTTCACTAAGGGTTATAAAAATCACTTATACACCAGAGAAAAAATAACTCGCTATTTTTGCGCTATAGCGTTGCTATAACTGCCGAAACAACATGACACAAAGCTATTGCTGTTTTTTACGCTATCAGCGTTATTGCCGCTATAGCGCGCTATTTTGCCACTAAATAGAAATAGAGCCCTAGCGCCGCTGTTGTTGCGCTCCCTGGGTGGCCCAGAAAAACTTCCAGCTCAGTTGATTTGAGACCAAGAATGTTATTTCCTATGTATGAGAAATGTCTTCGTGTCATCATATGTTGTTCTCTATTTAGCAAAATAGAAGTAACTTATGATTATCAATTTATCATGAAAATATAGTTAATCAGTATTTGGCTGTTGTCTAAATGTATTTAAATAGCGCGCGATAGCTCTGCTATAGCGTGCTAAGCTGCTATGACATATAGCTGCTGCTATAGCGTGGGAATAGCGGCGCTATAGCTGCGTTATAGCGACGCATAGCTGCCAAGACAGGCTGTAGCTATTTTTTATAGCCCGCCATTTAAAACATGACTTATACGCATTGTCTAGGTTAGTTACACACCATGGCAATTTAAGGACCCATGATGTATGTTCTTTTATGATTTATGGTTTAGGGTTTTGAGTTTTAGGTATATCAAACATAAGCGTGAAACATAATTTCTGTTTACTTATCAGGGTATATCAAACATAAACGTGAATTAATTTAATTGTTAATTCAGATATGAGCATGAATACGAGTAGTAACTAACGAGCAATAGTAGAAGTGATCGAATGCTTGTGCTAACCACAAAATTAAATCACGCACGAATACGCTAGACGAACTTGTGTTGCTTCTTTTCCCAGATAATCAATAGCTACGGCTTAGAATGGATGAACTTCACGGCAACAACAGAATATATATCAAAAGATACTCCACCCAGTTGATGATGGGCAAATGAAGTAAATTTATCCATTTTCACGGCAATAACAATCAAGGGGTACGATCGGCATTTTGCATGTCTTGCTGGCCACGTGGTGGGGCATGGATGAGATTGAGCTGCAACTTCATTGTTTAAGGACTCAAATAGACAATTTAAAGTTCAGGAACCAAACTGAGTCCTATACATTAGTTTATGGACAAAAATGACTATTTTTCCTTCTTTTATACCCTTTTGATTTGATATTGCTGCTTAGTTCTGATATTTGCCTTCCAATGAGATTGCTTACTTACTTGCTTTCCAATGAGATTCAGTCTACTCGCCGCAGCTTCTTTGGCAGTGAAGGCTATTTTTTCTCGAATATGACTTCACGTGTCTTTTTCATTAAGAAGAAGAAGGCCGAGATCGGCGAATACAATGCAACATAACCACAGAGGGTGTTGCCACAAACACAAAACAACAACGAAAGCTAACACTACACAACAGCAAGAAAAGCGAAGGGCTCTCCACCAAGCCACACAATGCAACTCCACAAGGCAAGTTGCATCATCACAAGGCCGTGGACTCGACAGCAACTGCCCAAGGTGGAGCCAAGCACGACATCGGTGGCTGACAGCAACCACAATGACGGCACAACCACTATAGCGTCAACATCTGAGCATGACGAGCCAGGGCGACGGCGGAGCAGAAGCTCATGCAAGAGAAGGCAGTACTCCAGTGCCAAGCACATGGCGAGGATGTTGGGAATATGTCCTAGAGGTAGTCATAGAGATGATGACATTCTGATTGTATCCATGACATGTGTTAAGTGTTCATTGAATATTCATTATAGACAACTTGGATTGATTGGTAATTATGTGAATTATTTGTGTAATTCTTTACTTGAATGTTTATTCTAAAGTTATCCCTGGTCGGTGTTTCTGTGAGAATATACTTGAATATTAGACCAGCACATGTATTAGTTGATGACTATGTTTCATAAGTCATAGACATGGAGATGTCCAACTAATAATGTGGGCACATGTGAGACATGTAGGCTGGACTGACCCAACACGAGAAAGTCTCTATTCGCGTCATGTACGTTATGTCCTTAGACCTGAGACTGTGGTATGTACTCAAGATGTGAAACTGCCTACTTAATGACTGTCAAACTCTGCTCCGTAACTGGATAGTTATAAAGGTGGTCTTCGGGTGGTCGGAAAGCATGCTATGAGATATAGACAGTCAAGATGTAATTTGCCCCTCTCTGTGTGAGAGAGATATCATTGGATCACTCAAGTGAGTGGATCAATAAATGCATGGCCATGCTTGGGTTAAGTGTTAACCCACGAGTTGAACCATATATCGAGTGGCAAAGGGAATAACTTGTACGTGGTCATAGTAGTTCATCTGATATGATCTTTATGTATGCATAGGAGTTGCCACACCTTGCTAGAGGCTGTTGTCAAACTATTGGGTGAGTAGGAGTACTCGGCCCATGTCTATGTGTGCATAAACCCATAGGGTCGCACGCTTAAGGGTTGGAAGCCTAATTTGGGTTGGACCTAGATTAGACAAGGCTTAGGGTTTCCTAATGGGCCTCCAAGTCGATGTCGCGTAGGAATGCCTATATAAGCAAGGGGTAGAGGCGAGGCAAGACTGATCCGCTTGATCTATTCAGCCGCTGTCGCCCACACCATGCTCACGCCTTTGCTCCTCGCGGACCTAGCAGTCCAGTTGTGCATTGCTTCTTCCCACACGTGTGTGATACCTCGGAGGTGCTGCATCTGCGGCACAAGGACGGACCTAATCGATCACGGTGGTCGAAAGCTGGTCGGCGACCGGTCGGACTGGTCGGGAACGTGCTCCGATGATCCACGAACGAAGGGTGTACTTGACGGATGAGCACGCAACTGCACGGCACTGCCATGACACGTTCAATAACATCGAGTCTTCCGCTGCACCTGCGCGTCTAGTGGTAATCCCGTGACCTATATCTGACAGTAGATCCTGGTTTATAAGGTAGAAAAGTTTTATTTTCTGGCTAGCGTATCATCCTCATAACCCTTGAGTGGTATCAGAACCATGGTTGCTTTGTTATATGTCCGGTTGATGATATGTGCCATTGTAGATGAGTCTCTGATCTTGGTTCATCGTCTTGCCACATTGGTCTTGTAACGATCTATTTGTACCCGTCAGAATTCTGCCATCCGAGTCAAGTGATACATGTAAATCCAGTCATGGCGAGTTTGAGATCAATCAGATTGATCGAATTGAACCCTAGGTTAAGTGCTGAGCACATGTGATATGCGGTGGTAGCAGATGGGATCTGCTGCCGGGCACCGGTTTGTCGAGGAAAATGTTGTTCGGTAAAACAGCCATAACTTTTGAACCGTAACTCAGATTGAGATGAACTCTAAACAAAAATCATAGAGAATAAAATTTTACATTCGGTTCTCCACCGCGAAGCTATGGTTCGGTTGTAGTATTAATGACTGGTATAGCCCTTATGTGTATGAGATGCATGTATGTAATTAATTCATGGCTTGCACGTCGTGATAATGATAATATGGCTGCAGCCACTTAGATATTGTCACTTTGATGTAATGGCCTGCATGCCAATCTCTGATGATCTACGACTATGTAATTTATTTCATGGTAGTGATAGCTAGTCTTGGCGGATGCACCATAGATGGAAGACATTCACGGACCATGGAGTTGGAGATCACCATGATGAATAGATTGACATTGAGATGAAGATCTCAAAGGACCAATGGGCTATACCAAGTCATATGTGTGTTTATATCGTTCTTACTGTGTTCTATTTTCATATGCTATAATGTTTTATCTACATTGTTGTGGTAGTGAAGTAGAACAATCCCTCAGCAATGTTTAAGTTACATGCTTCCCCAAACCTTGCACTATCACAAGTCTTGTACGATCATTGGTGGGTCTATGAAATTAGGGTGCCACTGGTCTTCCTTGACTAGGCAGGTTCGTATCGGATACTTACAACAAGAAAGTTTGGTTACTTGAATAAGGTCATCATAACGGTTAGGGATCTAGAAGCATGAGAAGGTTGAGTGCTCGGCATAGAGATCCTGGACCAACAACAAAAGTCATATGAGATATGATTAGCAAGGTGTTGCTTATCGATCCACCATACCGACCAGCGGTGATGCTAAAGCTCGCTGGTCAGCATGTTAGTTGTGGGTCTTGAATCACTAAGTATCAATTGAGGGATATTGATTTTAGTGGGAGTAGATTCTATTTGATATGGTTTACTCCTCATGGATACATTGTCTTCATGGATACATTGTCTTAATATTTTATATTACTTTTGTTATAGATAAATGGCCACCCGCAATCAACCATTTACTTTGCGTTCAATACTTGAGAAAGATGAGTTAAATGGAACTAACTATGCGGATTGGATCCGCAACCTGAGAATTATTCTCAGGGCTGAGAAAAAGGAAGAAATTCTAGACACCCCATTACCTGATGAGCCTGATGAAAATGCAACTACTACTGAAAGAACCGCTTACAGGAGAGAATGTGATGCTGATCTTGAAGTGGGTTGCCTTATGCTTGCGTGCATGAAACCTGATTTGCAGATGCAGTTCGATAATAATCACTTGGCAAACGATATAATCGTGGCGCTAGAGGAGATGTTCCAAACACAAGCTAGGACTGAAAGGTTCAATATCTCTAAAGCGCTTGCTGAAACCAAGCTAGCAGAAGGCATAGCTATAGGACCACACGTAATCAAGATGGTTGATTACACTCAGAGGTTGGACAAGCTAGGCTTCCCAATCGGCCAAGAGTTGGCTATTAATTTCATTCTTGCATCACTTTCACCCAGCTATGGAAACTTCATCTCGAACTACAATATGCATGGGGCGAAGAGGGGCTTTAATAGGCTGAATGGCATGCTGAAAACAGTAGAGGCTGACATCAAGAAAGGAGTCAGCAGTAGCCAAGTTTTGGCGGTCCAGAACAGGCCTCGATTTAAGAGGAAGGGCAATTCTTCGAAGAAGAAGGGCAAGGCTAAAGATGAGATCTCTAAGCCAAACCCATCTGCTGCCAAGGCTGGACTGTTGGGAACATGCCCTAATGAAAGGTCCGTATGTGGTTTTGGCAATTGAGTGACAACTTAAGATGGACTAATGTGTTGATGTGAGAATACACAGGAGATTAGTCCATTGATAATTGTATGATGAAGGAGCTCATTGAATATGAGACATGACATGGAGTCATGTGACCGAGATGGAGAAGATCAAGATGAGACTTGGTTCGATGCACTGGTAAATGTGTGAAGGGCAAGTCAAGGCTTTGAAGCAATGGACCATGAAGCGGTGAAGCTTGAGCAAGACTTGGTGCCGATAGACCATGAGACGGTGAAGAGCAAGTGAGGTCAAGATCGATGAACCAAGAAGGTTACATGATGATATGAAGTGGATCATATCATTCTTGATTGGTTGGTGCATGTGTTGCATCAACATCGATGGTGATGAAGATGAAAATGAAATGGAATGCGCAAGGCAAAGGTATAACCTATAGGGCATTTCATTTTACCGGTCATAGGTGAGTAGAGAAGATTATGACCAGATTTAGGATTGATAACCATACTATAAAGAGGGGAAGTCTTTAGTTGTTATAGTTATCTAATGCCACTAAATTGAGTCTCGTCTTGCATTGCATTTGCTCAGTGACGTGGTGAGAGCGTGAGAAATCCTAGAAAAATTATTTGTGAAAATTCTATCTCAAGTGCTACTTTTGGTTTAGCATTTTTGAGAGAGATAGATATTAACAAGGCTATATACATAAAGAAAAGGAGAGAAAGGTGAGAATGTGCTCCTACTATTTTTGGTTTGGCGCTGCTAGACTGCCGCTGGCCACTTGGGCTAGCCCGTCGACCAAAATAGGGAGTGTAGGGGGCAAGCGTGTTGGGAATATGCCCTAGAGCTAATCATGTAGATGATGATATTCCGATTGTATCCATGATTAATAAAGTGTTCATTGAATATCTATTATAGACAATTTGTATTGATTGGCGATTATGTAAATTGTTTGTGGAACTCAATTACTTGAATGGTTATTCTAAAGTTGTCCCTGGTCGGCGTTCTTGTGAGAACACACTTGAATATTAGACCAGCACATGTATTAGTTGATGGCTATGTTTCACGAGTCATGGACATGGAGATGTCAAACTAATAATGTGGGCACATGTGAGACATGTAGGCTGGACTGACCCGACATGAAAAAGTCTCTATTCATGTTATGTACGTTATGTCCTTAGACCTAAGATTGTGGTATGTACTCAAGATGTGAAATGGCCTACTTAGGGACTATCAAACGCTGCTTCGTAACTGGGTAGTTATAAAGGTGGTTTTCGGGTGATCGGGAAGCATGCTATGAGATATAGACAATCAAGATGGAATTTGCCCCTCTCTACACGAGAGAGATATCACTGGATCACTCAAGTGATTGGATCAATAAATGCATGGCCGTGCTTGGGTTAAGTGTTAACCCACGAGTTGAACCATATATCGAGTGGCAAAGAGAATAACTTGTATGTGGTCGTAGTGATTCGTCTGATATGATCTTTGTGTGCACATAAAAGTTGTCACGCCTTGCTAGAGGCCGCTGTCAACTATTGGGCGAGTAGGAGTACTCGGCCCATGTCAATGTGTGCGTGAACCCATAGGGTCGCACGCTTAAGGGGCTAGAAGCCTAATTCGGGTTGGACCCGAATTAGACAAGGCTTAGGGTTTCTAATGGGCCTCCAACTCGTGAGCTCAATGGGGACGCCTATATAAGCAAGGGTAGGGGCGCGGTCAGGCCTTTGGCAGCTGCCGTCGCCCTCCCTACGTTTGCGCCTTCTGCTCCTCGCTGACCTAGCAGTCCGGAGGCGCATCACTTCTTCCCTGCACGTGTGGGATTCCTCGGAGGTGCTGCATCTGGAGCACTGGGACGAACTGCGCGAGAGGATTGAGGTGACGGACGACCACGCAACTGCACTGCCTGCTGCAACGCGTACGACTACATCGAGTCATCTTCCGCTGCACTTGCGCGTCTAGTGATAATCCCGTAACCTGTAACTAGTAGTAGATCCTGGTTTATGAGGTCGAAAAGTTTTGTTTTCTGGCTACCGCCGTGTAACCCTTCAAAGCGTGCATGCTAGCATGCGCTAGTAGCTGTTGTCCGCTTGTTGCTCTTGAAAAAAAATGGAAAGGCAGGCGGCGGTGCTTTGATGAGATTGTGTGGACACCGACGTCCACTACTGCTATTGCCGTTCGACGCTGGTCGGACTTGGGTTGGATGGCCGTGTGCTTTGGGCCGGCGTGTCGTATTTCTTGCTGGCCTGCGGCCTGCTCTGCTTAATGGCACAAGGCCCAGGTGACGTGCGCTACTGCTTTGCTGAAGTGCTGAGCGCCACCGCTTTGCCTCTACGGCTCTTCGCGTGACATAGACCAGAGCGACGCCCGGTTCCTGTTTCTTTTCATTGGCCGACAGAAGCAGGCGAGCGAGCGTGATGGTGCCGTTGCTGCTACCCATTGCAGGAGCAGGGGAGCACCTACCGTCCCGACCGTTGGCGTGGGCTCTGGGTGGCTGGCCATCCCGGAGGGGGTTAAGGCCATCGGCCCTCAACAGAACAGGTAGCTCTCCTCATTCCCCATTCTTGAGAGCAAGAGCTAGGGTTCATCTTTCCCCTCTATTCTCTTCATGATTTGAGCTGAGATTTTAGAGAGAGAGAGAGTGGAAGCCATGTGTTGGTGTGGATGAGAGCTTCAAGATCCACCTTCTTCACTTTGTGTTTATCTTAAGCCTAGGGCTAATTTGAGAGGGGATTGGAACCTAGTGCATATGCATTTCGGAAATCATATTTGGTGGCACTACGTGGTGATTGCAATTGAGAATTTCTTGTTACTCTTGGTGATTGCCATCACTAGACGGTTTGGTGGATTGTGGCTCCGTTGAAGCACGCAAGGAGATTGTGCGGTGCTCCGGAGAAGAGATTGTGAGGGGTTCTTGAGCCTTCCCCGTGGGAGTCACAAATTGGCTACTCTAGTTGAGCTCGTGGCTTGGAGGATCCCCATCTTGTGTTGGTTCATTGCACCCGAGGCTGTGGGTTTGGCTAGGTGACGCCAATTAGCGAGTGAACCTCCAAGTGGGTGTATCGCCACAAGAGGACGTAGCTTGATGGCAACCAAGTAAACCTCGATAAAAATTGCCGTGTCATCTTGTGTCCACACTTTGCGGTGGTTTGCTATCTTCATCACAAGCTTATATTTACATTCTTTATATTCATATATATAGCTTGTGTAGTTGCTCTTGTACTTTTCTTAGCTTGTGTAGTTTAAGTAAAGTTGAGCTCTTGGGTTTGGCTTGTGTAGCCTTGTCCTTGAGCGCTAGTGAGCTTAGGTTGGCTTTGTGCTTTTGCTCATTAGAATTGTGTAGGTGCTCCCTCGTTTGTGAAAGTAGTAGTTGCTTAGGTTTGTGTGACCTTGCAAGCTAGACTTAATTAGGAGAGCACTAGCTAGTTTGACACCTTGCTTTCTTGTTGGATCTTTTACAAGGTGCATCTAGAGTCATAGTTAGAGGGGTGAAGTCTTGACTAGACCGATAGTTTTAATTCCACATTTGTTTCGGTTAGCCGGTGCAAAAAGTTTTAGAAAGGACTATTCAACCCCCCTCTAGTCCGCCATCTCGACCTTTCACCTAGAGGTAATCATAGAGATGATGATATTCCATTTGTATCTATGACATGCATTAAGTGTTCATTGAATATCCATTATAGACAACTTGTATTGATTGGTAATTATGTGAATTGTTTATGGAACTCTTTACTTGAATGTTTATTCTAAAGTTGTCCCTGATCGGCGTTCTTGTGAGAACACACTTGAATATTAGACCAGCATATGTATTAGTTGATGACTATGTTTCACAAGTCATAGACATGAGATGTCGAACTAATAATGTGGGCACATATGAGATATGTAGGCTGGACAGACCCGACAAGAGAAAGTCTCTATTCATGTCATGTACGTTGTGTCCTTAGACCTGAGATTGTGGTATGTACTCAAGATATGAAACGGCTTACTTAGGGATTGCCAAACGCTGCTCCATAACTGGGTAGTTATAAAGGTAGTCTTCGGGTGGTCGGGAAGCATGCTGTGAGACATACATAGTCAAGACAGAATTTGCCCCTATCTACGTGAGAGAGATATCACTGGATCACTCAAGTGATTAGATCAACAAATGCATGGTCGTGCTTGGGTTAAGTGTTGACCCACGAGTTGAACCAAATATCGAGTGGCAAAGGGAATAACTTGTATGTGGTCGTAGTGGTTCGTCTGATATGATCTTTGCGTATGCATAGGAGTTGTCACGCCTTGCTAGAGGCCGCTGTCAACTACTGGGCGAGTAGGAGTACTCGGCCCATGTCTATATGTGCGTGAACCCATAGGGTTGCACGCTTAAGGGTTGGAAGCCTAATTCGGGTTGGACCCGAATTAGACAAGGCTTAGGGTTTTCTGATGGGCCTCCAGGTTAGGGTCACACAGGGACGCCTACATAAGCAAGGGGTAGGGGCGAGGCAAGACTAATTCGCTTAATCTATTCAACCGCCGTCGCCCACCCCATGCTCACGCCTTTGCTCCTCATGGACCTAGCAGTCCGGTTGTGCATTCCTTCTTCCTGCACGTGTGTGATACCTCGAAGGTGCTACATCTGTGGCACAAGGACGGACCTTGTCGATCACGGTGGTCAGAAACTGGTCGGCGACTAGTTGGACTGGTCGAGAACATGCTAGAACGATCCACGAGCGAAGGACGTACTTGACGGATGACCACGCAACTGCATGGCACTGCTGCAACGCGTTCGACTACACTGAGTCTTCCGCTGCACCTGCGCGTCTAGTGGTAATCCCATGAACTATATCTGGCAGTAGATCCTAGTTTATAAGATACAAAATTTTTGTTTTCTGGCTAGCGTATCATCCTCATAACCCTTGAGTGGTATCAGAGCCGCGGTTGCTTTGTTATAGGTCCGGCTGTGGGCATATGATGATATGCGCCGTTGTAGATGAGTCTCTGATCTTGGTTCATCGTCTTGCCATATTGGTATTATAGCAATCTACTCGTATCGGTCGGAATTCAGCCATCCGAGTTAAGTGATACATGTAAATCCAGTCATGGCGAGTTTGAGATCAATCAGATTGATCAAATTGAACCTAGGTCAAGTGCCGAGCACATGTGATGTGCGGCGGTAGTAGATGGGATCTGCTGTCAGGCACTCGGTTGCCGAGAAAAGTGTTGTTCTGTAACTTTTAAACCGTAACTCAGATTGAGACGAACTCTAAATGAAAAACTGCTTGGAAAATAGAGTTTTAGGCCCTGCAACGTTAGACGTATGTTTCGGCTAACTTTGTTTTGCAGATATTCGCGACTGGTATATCCCTTATGTGTATGAGATGCATGTATTTAATTAATTCATGGCATGCACGTCATGAGGATAATATGGGCAGGAGCCTAATAGATATTGTCACTTTATTCTAATGGCCTGCGTGCCAATCTGTGATGATCCGCGACTATGTAAATTTGTTCTCACGTTAGTGATAGCTAGTCTCGGCGGATGCACAATAGAAGGATGACATACTCGGACCATGGAGATGGAGATCACCATGATGAACAGATTGACATCAATATGGAGATCTCAAGGAAACATGGGCTATGCAAAGTCATATCTATGTTTATGTTGTTCTTACTATGTTCTATTTTACATGCTATAATGATTTGTCTACATTCGTGCGGTAGTGAAATAGAACGATTCCTCAGCAATGCATGCTTCCCCAAACCTTGCACTGTCACAAGTCTTGTATGATCGGTGATGGGTCTATGAAATTAGGGTGCCACTGGTTTTCCTTGACTAGACAGGTTCATATCGGATACTTACAGCAAGAAGGTTTGGTTACTTGAACAAGATCATCCTAACGGTTAGGGATCTTGAAGCATGAGAAGGTTGAGTGCTCGGCATGGAGATGCTGGCCCAACAACAAGAGTCATATGAGATATGATTAGCAAGGTGTTGCTTACCGATCTACCATACCAACCAACGGTGATGCTAAAGCTCACTGATAGGCATGTTAGTTGTGGGTCTTGAATCACTAAGTATCAATAGAGGGATATTGATTTTAGTGGGAGTAGATTCTATATGATATGATTTACTCTTCATGGATACATTGTCTTAGCATTTTGCATTACTTTTGTTGTAGATAAATGGTTGCCCGCAATCAACCATTTTCTTTGCGTACAATACTTGAGAAAGATAAGTTGAATGGAACAAATTACGCGGATTGGATCCGTAACCTGAGAATTGTTCTCAGGCTGCGAAAAAGGAAGAAATTCTAGACACCCCATTACCAGATGAGCCTGATGAAAATGCAACTGCTATTGAAGAACCGCTTACAAGAGAGCATGTGATGCTGATCTTAAAGTGGCTTGCCTTATGCTTGCTTCCATGAAACCTGATCTGTAGATGTAGTTCAATAATAATCATTCAGCGAACGATATGATCGTGGTGCTTGAAGAGATGTTCCGCACACAAGCCAGGACTGAAAGGTTCAATGTCTCTAAGGCGCTTGCTGAAACCAAGCTTGTAGAGGGCACAACAGTCGGACCACATGTAATCAAGATGGTTGGTTATGCTCAGAGGTTGGAGAAGCTAGGCTTCCCAATCGGCCAAGAGTTGTCTACTGATTTTTTCCTCTCGTCTCTTCCGCCTAGTTATGGAAACTTCATCTCAAACTACCATATTGTGGCAGAACCTCCTAAATCATATGGTCCACACGCATGATTATTGTCTAAACAGACTCCAAATAACCATGACTGTGTTCCATACGACTTAAAAAGTCTGTCGGGACAAGGTAAGGCTTGTAAGAGATAAGAAATTTTTTGCGGAAAAGCTTAACATAAAGTAAAGTTTCCTTGGACTAGCTCCAATTATCAACCAACTTCGTTAATAAACCTTAATCTTTGTTCAAGTTATTACTACGATGATGAACACTGATCGAGTCTTCTTCTCCAAGAAGCAATGGCGATTCGAATCCATTTTCATACCCAGCTGGGACCTAGGTCACTGGAATACCGGAGACTTTAACTCCGATGCACCCCAGATGAACCGATATATCGGGATAACAACCGTAGCCATATATCACCACATGACACACGTGAGCTCTGCGGCCCAGCGTACCAAGATACGTGGGAACTTAAACCCCATAGTAAAACACACTATGACACAGATGGGATCTCTGGCCCCATGCTAGGTGACTCCATGATATACACAGCTCCAACCATCCGTATATCACTTCATGCATGTGAATTTCTAAATTCTCGATATCACCAGTTCACCAACGGACGGGACCTAGGGCCTCAACAGACGGAAACATTACAGAGGGACTCCATTCCCAGTGCAAGTTCACCGTCCAGACTTGATTTATTACTATCATCAAGATTTCAACAAGAAAACCAATCTCATCTTTTCATTCTTTTGCCTTTGAACAATTAATTAAATAAGCAGGGCTAAGCGTTACTACTTATCTTCCCGAGCAGGCAACAAGGAATAAGGAAATAAGACAGGTAATGCAATTGGTGGGTTTTCACTCAACTCCTATTACCTAATGCAACATATCATAGTTGAAGCGATAAAACTTTTATAAATAGAATAGGGTTTGAATGCATCCGGGGCTTGCCTTGGTGTTCGGGGTAGACGGTCTCAACTCTGGATCAACTCCCGATTCTTGAATCTCTTCGTCCTTCGGATCTGGGCGACAACGTTAACTCTCTGTTAACGGAAGCTATTCGATAACGTGCTTCAACATGATGGAATAGTAAACATGATGCTCGATGGATGCATGATCAGATTAAGGGATCGAGTACAATTTTTCTTCACGATAAAGTTACAAGCTAACAAAACTTTGCTTATAAAACTTATTAGGGTTAACTTCGCCATTTAAGAAATTAATTAAACACATGAAATAACATTAATTAAGCCCTAATGACATGATTAAGGTAAGCGCAAACAATTAATTAAAGTGCCAAAGGTCATTAGGGTTAATGACCCAAGGTCATCAATCAATCCCAAAGTCAAACAAATCCTATAATGATTAAGCTTAACTAAAGGGGTTAATTAATTATTTAAAAGCATTAAATAAAGGCATAAAAATTAAAGTTATCAAATTAAGCTCAAACTTTTATTTTAGAAAGCTCTTAGCTTAATTAGATGGCAAAACAAATTTTAGAATTAAAAGCCAATAATTTTATTTACTAAAAATCATTGAAGGTCCATTTTTCAATGAAAAGGGCTAATTTTAACATATGCAAAAAGGACTCAAATTTGGCATTTCATATTTTTTCTAGGTAGATGACATCATAAAGAACACTAACAAAAATGTTTAGAATTTTTGGAGCTATATATGAATTACTATGATTTTTCAAAGAAAATAGCATTTAAATCATTTTCTAAAAATAGAAAAAGAAAATCGGCACAGTACTCCGGCGCTGACCGACGGTCCGCCGACGGTTGACCGGCGATTACTCGCCGTCGGCGAGGTCTCCGGCGACCAGATTTGGATCATCGGACTCAGCTTTTCACGGGGAGTCGATTGAGGTAGCTAACGGCGCGGCGGAGCGGCGGCGGCATCCACGCCGGTGGCCATGGCGTCGCTCACCGGAGCGGTTTTCGGCGACGGCAAGGCCACAAGCATGCGTAGGGTACTCAAACGGACTTGTTTGGCAGCAAGATGACATCGTCTCCTGGTCCCTAGCCAAAGCGGCAACGCGCGCGGCGGAGCGGCATGACTGTGCCGGCGGCGAGCCACGGTGGCCGGCGACTACGACACGGCAAAGACCAAATTGATGGCACAGATAGATGCAGGAGCTCACCACGGCGCTGATGTGCACATTAATGGAAGCTCGAAGCGGCTGGGTTGAGCTGTGGACGTTGGCGGTGATGGCGGCACCGGCGCTCCGATGGCAAGTCGGCGTCACCGGCGTATCCTGTGGAGCATCAAGTTAGCCAAGGTACGCATAAGATGCAGAAAAACATGGAGAACATGATTGTCGGGTTAAAGGTAATATATATTCACCCTATGCGGCGGTTGACGGCGAAAGAGCTCGCGGCGGCGCGGTGATCGGCCGCGAAGAAGATGACGGCGTGCGGGCAGTTCGGGCGAGGAGAGCGAGCACGAACTGGCTCAAAATGACCATGAGGATGTGGCGGAGCTATTGGCAAGAGCAATCGGACAGGGATGGAACAACGGCGGCGAATTTGAGCGGCGGAGCGAGGTCGTCGGTGACGGCGGCGAGAAGAAGAAAGAGGAGAAAGAGCGGCGGCCGACCGGTATTTATAGAGCGGAGACGATGTATGAGCGGGCGACATGACGATGATGAACCTTCGCGCATCCAGGAGTGCGCTGGTCGTCGAGGAGGTGCGGCGGTGGATGGCGGCGCGCGTTGAGAAGCCGGCGATGGCGGCTGACGATAGGTTTCGGTACTGTTTGAGAAAATTATAGAAATGCCATCCGTTTCAAAATATAAATTACTCCAAAATTTATATAAGAATTTGAAAATATCTAAAAATATCATTTGCATAACTTTTTAAGAGCTACACTTTTCCTTTAACTAGCATCCTCAAATTCTGTCTAGATTTTGAAATTTGAATTCAAATTCAAAAAGGGGATAAAACCCTAGAAACAAACATTTAAAATTACTGATTTTTCAATAAAACTTGAAAATCTTCAAAACTATAAAATGTTTAACTTTCCAAACTAAACCTTTTTCACATACAAAGGTTTCCAAAATTATGCATAATTTTTGAATTATGGTTTCAAAATCAAAAGGGGTCAAATGCTGGAAAACTGTATTTTCAAATTCATTTGAAATTTCTTTTGGAAACTTTAAAAACTTTATATACCAACTTTGTAGCTCTTGTCAAGATCTACAAACTATCTTTTTAGAGTATCTCCAAATTCTTTATAGATTTTGAATTAGAGAAAAGGGGGTAAAACTATGTTTTGGAATAAAGGGTTTTTGAAATAGAATTTAAACTCAATTTGGTTTCTAACTTAATTGGTTGGTTATTAGTGAGCACAAACATCATCCAAGGACATTTTTAGGTCATTGACCCAATGACACCCTTGGTTGACCAAGTTGACTTTTGAAAAACCTTTTATATCATTTCCAATTTGAATTTAAATTTGAATTGCCAAACTTAGAAATAAGCTTTGGAATCCAAATTAAATTTCAAATATGGAAATCATTTTTAGGGTTGGACTTAGACTTATACACTATGCTTGACACTAGTGTAAACACGGTTTACACCTCAAGTACATAGAGTATAAACTAAGCATTTGCGATGACATTCAAAAATAGGGTTTTATTATTTCATGTGACCAAACATTACAAAAGCACAATCAACCTATGAAATGTAAACTTGTTTTCGTTAATGCACATTAAGGTTGACTTAAACATGAATGCTTTGCAGTGCATATGATGACATGGCATGTTTTAGTTAATTTAACACTAGAGGTGTTACAGTCTTTCCCCCTTAAAGAAATCTCGTCCCGAGATTTAAAGCCTTGAGTGAAGTAATGAAAAAGAAAATGTGTCAGGAAAACACACTTCAACTAAATTTATAAGGGAAAGGAATTGTACCACTACATAGAGAAGTTACAACTCGTAGAAGGAATTATCATTTAGATGGAAGCATAAAACTCCAGGAAATTCTCCAATAAGTAATCCTCTGATTCCCAAGTAGCTTCTTCTTCGGAATGTTGATCCCACTGTATCTTGTACCACCTGATTGTCCTACTTCAAGTAACACGGTCTTTCTGATCCAAAACTCGAATTGGATACTCGGAGTAAGTCAAATCAGGTTCAAGTTCAATACCTTCAACATCAACGACTTTATCTGGTACACGAAGACACTTTTTGAATTGGGACACATGGAACACATTATGTACAGTCGACAATTGTTCAGGTAATTGCAAACGATATGCTGATTGTCCACATCTTTCTATAATTGGAAATGGTCCAATGTATCGAGGTGCTAACTTACCCTTGACTCCAAATCGGGTAACTCCTTTCATGGGTGACACCTTTAGATACACGTGATCTTCTTTATTGAACCACAAGGGTCGACGCCTTTGGTCCGCATAACTTTTCTGACGAGATTGTGCCACCTTTATATTCTGTTGTATCTACTTAACTTTTGCTTCTGTTTCTTTTACAAGATCAACTCCGAAGAATCTTCTTTCTCCGGGTTCGGACCAACTTAACGGAGTTCTACATCTGCGACCATATAATGCTTCAAATGGCGCCATTTTTATACTTTCTTGATAACTATTGTTGTAAGAGAATTCTGCTAAAGGAAAACACTCATCCCATTTTTCTGGAAAATTAAGAACACATGCTCTCAACATATCTTCAAGTATTTGATTTACTCTTTCAGTCTGACCTCCTGTTTGTGGATGGTGGCTGTACTGTGCAAAAGGTTAGTACCCAAAGACTTGTGTAACTGCTTCCAAAACTGGGAGACAAACTGCGTGCCTCTATCAGAAACAATGGTCTTTGGTACCCCATGAAGACTTACGATGCGCTCAAAATACAATCTGGCATATTGCAAAGCTGAATTTGTACTTTGAACTGGAAGAAAATGTGCCATTTTTGTGAGTCGATCCACTATAACCCAAATTGAATCAAAACCTCTTGTTGCCCTGGGTAGACCCACTATAAAATCCATACTGATATCTTCCTATTTCCAAGTTAGAACGGGTAATGGTTGAAGTTCTCCGGCTGACTTCAAATGTACAGCTTTGACTTTCTGACAAGTATCACACTGAGCCACATACTTAGCAATTTCTATCTTCATCTTGGTCCACCAAAATTTCTGTTTCAAATCATGATACATCTTATTACTTCCTGGATGAATAAAAAACTTTGAAAGATGTGCTTCATCCAGAATCTTTTGTCGCAACTCTGAAATTTTTGGTATGACCAGACGATTCTTATACCATAAGACATCTGCTTCATCAATTGTGAAACAAGAAACCTTTTCTCTTCTAACTTTCTTTTTAATATGTTTAATGCCTTTATTACTCCTCTGTGCAGCAATAATTTGATCTCTGAGGGTTGTCTCAATAACAATGTTAGACAAACTTCCTTGTTGCACCATCTCTATACCCAACTTTTCTATGTCATGACATATAGAGACATCCAAAGGCTTCACTGTTAAGCAATGACAATGGCTTTTTTGACTAAGTGCATCAGCCACTACATTTGCTTTACCAGGATGGTAATAGATTTCCAAGTCATAATCATTGATTAATTCTAACCATCTTCTTTGCCTCATATTCAACTCATCTTGAGTGAATATGTATTTTAAACTCTTGTGATCACTGTAAATATTACATTTATTACCCCACAGATAATGTCGCCATATTTTTAAGGCATGGACAACAGCTGCCAATTCCAAATCATGTATTGGATAATGCTTCTCATGCTTCTTCAATTGTCTAGAAGCATAAGCAATAACTCTCCCCTCTTGCATCAACACACATCCAATACCAATACCAGAAGCATCATAATAAACATCAAACGGCTTCTCAATGTTTGGCTATGCTAGGATAGGGGTAGTAGTCATCAATTTCTTTAATTTCTGAAATGCCTCTTCACAGGTAGGTGACCAAATAAACTTAACATCATTTTTCAACAACTCCGTTATTGGCTTTGATATCTTTGAGAATTCAGGTATGAAACGATGGTAATAACCCGCCATTCCCAAAAAACTTCAAACTTGATGCACGGTCTTGGGTGGTTCCCAATCAAGTATATCTTTTACTTTACTAGGATCAACAGCCACACCCTTGTCTGATAAAACATGTCCAAGAAATTTCACTTCTCTCAGCCAAAACTCACATTTGCTAAACTTGGCATACAGTTGATGTTCTCTCAGACGCTGCAAAATAATTCTGAGGTGTTTAGCATGTTCTTCTTCATTTTTGGAATATATCAATATGTCATCAATAAAGACAACCACAAACTTATCAAGTTCTGGCATGAACACTGAGTTCATCAAATACATGAAATAGGCCGGTGCATTGGTAAGTCCAAAAGACAACCAAATATTCATACAGACCATACCGAGTGGTAAAAGCGGTCTTTGGAACATCTTCTGGGCGAATCTTGATTTGATGATACCCAGATCGAAGATCAATCTTAGAGAACAACTTTGCTTCCGCCAATTGATCAAAAAGCAGATCAATGCAGGGTAGAGGATACTTGTTCTTGATTGTTACCTCATTCAAGGGACGATAATCCACACATAACCTCAAACTTTGATCTTTCTTTTTCACAAAAAGAGCAGGGCATCCCCAAGGTGACGAGCTAGGTTGAATGAAACCTTTATTTTGTAGCTCTTGCAATTGAGTCTTAAGCTCTGCTAACTCAGGTGGTGCCATCCGATAAGCTCTTCTAAATATTGGAGCAGTACCAGGTTTCAAATCAATTCTAAATTCCACATTTCTGTTAGGAGGTAAACCCGGTAACTCATCAGGAAATACATCAGGAAACTCACAAACCACTGGTATATCCTGGATCTCTTTTACAGAAGTTGCACATACTTTTTTAACATTCTTTTTAAGTGTCGGAAGTTGGATAAGAAGTGAAGATTTACAATTGGGTATGTTCAGTCTCACAGTTCTATTCAGGATGTCTATTACAGGACCATGCCGTTTCATCCAATTCATACCTAGGATCACATCTATATCCTAATCCTTTAATATTATCATATCAGTGGGAAAAATGTACCCACCCAAACTTACTGGCACATCATGTACCATTTCTTTAGTGCACATACACCCCCCAGGCGATTGTATAAAGAATTGTTCTTTCGTCCCCATTATTGGAATTTCATGTGTCTTAACAAATGTTCCATTAATGAATGTATGAGATGCACCAGAATCAAAAAGCAGAATTGCAGGATGATCAGCAACAGGAAACGTACCCATCATGACGGGCTCTCCTTCTGGGATTTCCCCAACTTGAGTGTAGAACACTCTACCAGACTTTTTTGCATTCTTATTATTAGACATCTTCTGATTTCCTGTCTTATGCTAATTCTGTGGTTGTGGTTATGGTGCAAAAGTCCTGGGGACATAGGAGTTATACTGCCTCGGATGCGGGCAGTTTCGTGAAAAATGGCTAGGCTTACCACAATTGTAACATGGGAAGATTGGTGGCTGGAAATTGGGGTTATGAACACCAGGAGCATTCAGCTGTCGTGGATATGAAAGATTAGCAGCAGGACGAGCGAATGCCTGTTGCTGTGCTTGGTATTGTGGTGGACGATAAGGCGGACAGAAATGACTCTGTGGGTGATAGATTATTTTCTGGCGTTTTGGGTTGCCACCAGAAAATCCAGATGGTACACTTTTCTTCTTCTTAGTTTCCAGATGCTGACGATTCTTATCTCCTTAAGATATTGCAATATTCAGTGCATCACGAAAAGTGGCATTAGGACTCCCAGTCATCATTCTCTAGATTTTACTATTCAGACCTCTCAGGAAACACTCTTTCTTTTTACGGTCAGTACTAACATAGTCTGACGCGTATTGAGACAAGTGATTGAATTTGCCAAAATATTGCATTACTGACATATCACCTTGCCTCAAGGAAAGAAATTCTTCAAGTTTTATAGTCATTATTCCCTCAGGAATAAAATGTGCTCGAAAGGCTTCACAAAACTCTGTCCAAGTAATGCGATGGCCTTCGGGCTGAGCAGCAACAAAATTGACCCACCAGGCTCCTGCAGTACCTCTCAACTGCTGTGCTGCAAACATGGGCTTTTGATACTCTGTACACTCAATCAGTCCAAACTTCTGCTCCATAGTGCGGAGCCAATCATCAGCCTCCATGGGTTCATCTACCCTGGTGAAAATCGGAGGACGAGTGTCTGTGAAATCCACATATGTGGTTTCATCTCTATTGTTCCGCCCATGATTTTCCTGTCTGGCATTCTGATTCTGATTTTGAGCCATCATTGTTGTTGCAGCGACTAATGCTGCAACTGCATCAGCTAGAGTAGGTGGAACTGGTGGAGGATTTGGGATATTACCTCCATCATGAGATGAGCCAGCAGCATCACGAGAACGGGTGTGAGCAGGCATCTATTGATACACAAACTATACTTTATCCACAAAACCTTATGGGATTTCATAAGGAGATATTACAATAGTGCAACACACTTATGATACACTATTTTTATTACAACAGCCTGCACTCCGGCAAGACTTCCCACACCTACTAGGCTTTGAAAAGCAGGAAAAGGATATATTACACGTCTTACTTTCCAATTTCCTTATTCATCCTCCTCAGGATCCTCTTCCTCTTCAGGATCTTTCGCCTCTTCAGGCTCTTCCTCTACTATCTCTGGATCTTCTTCTTCCATAACATCTTCTTCATTTTCATTCTCTATATCCATTTGGTTTTCTTCTTCTTCATCGATGACATCATCATCGACAGATTCTAGTTCTTCAGGGTCTTCCTCTTCTTCATCCTGACCCATTACAAGACCAAGGTCGTCCTGAACTGCCTGTCTTTGATATTCAGGATCCAATAAGTTATTTAACCTCACACATTCATCATCAGCTTCCTCCGCATATTCCTCCAAATCTTTCACATAATCCTCAAGTTTTTGGATACGATTATTTGCTGCATCTTCTTGTGCCCAAGCATCATTTCTTTGGTGCTTCATATGCTTCCGGGATTGCCTCAACTGAGTAATTTCGACGGCCTCTTCAATCCTGTCGGCTTTAGCCCTCTCTAACTTGGACCTAAGCCTTGCTATTTTAGCTTGGGGATCCGGATGCGGATTGCTACTGCCTTCACCAATCTCGTATCTGGGGGCTAATTGATGTCGAGGTACCCCCTTTGGTGCAGTGCTCTTACGAGGAGTTTGCTTGGTAATGGCCATCCTGAAGCAGATAGGTCATGAGAGATAAGAGTAGATAGAGAGAAATCTAAAGGTTAGCATGAAAAGGATTGACACTACTTAACCCAAACCACTTTAAAGGGGAAAGTAATTAAACAGATTAATTAAGCATGATGCATGAACGGACTTACGATCTAAACGTAAAAGAGTTATAAAGCAATACTTATATATAAATAAATTTTATAACATAGGGCAATATAATATGCTATTCCACCACCACATTTTGTAAAATTAGAATAAGGGTCGATAGAAAGAATCATAGATAAGGAATAAGCAATTTGGACCCAAAATAGTCAAGTTAAAATTGTTTGACTCAAAACTTTTGAAGTTTTCACAAAAGAATACTACAACAACTCTTTCGAATAACGATCCAGCTCCGATACCAGCTATGGCAGAACCTCCTAAATCATATAGCCCACACACATGATTATTGTCTAAACAGACTCCAAATAACCATGACTATGTTCCATATGACTTAAAAAGTCTGTCGGGTAAATCCTGAATCATCCATGATTCTTCGAGCAGGATCAATCATTATAGAGAGACATTGCAGTATTACGACAATTTGATATAAATAATATACATCAGAGTAAAACAGCGGAAGACTTACAATAACATAAGTTTACAAACTCTTGAGTTTCAAATAATTACCACCATAAGTTTAGATTATACAAACCATAATAGTAGTGGGGTAGCAATAGATAACTTTATTACAGTACCAAATGATAAGCTCTGCCCAAGAGCTAAACATCTTACTCGTCGTTGCTTTTCTCGACGACTGTCATGCAGCAGGATGCGAAGCATTCCTGCCCATGAGGCTCACCTGCAACAAGGGTTCAACAAACCCTGAGTACAAAAGTACTCAACAAGACTAACCCGACGAAAAAGAGGGGTGGAGACTCAAGAAATGCAGGCTAGAGGGACAAGGTAAGGCTTGTAAGAGATAAGAAATTTTTTGCGGAAAAGCTTAACATAAAGTAAAGTTTACTTGGACTAGCTCCAATTATCAACCAACTTCGTTAATAAACCTGAATCTTTGTTCAAGTTGTTACTACGATGATGAACACCGATCGAGTCTTCTTCTCCGAGAAGCAACGGCGATTTGAATCCATTTTCATACCTAGCTGGGACCTAGGTCACTGGAATACCGAAGACTTTAACTCCGATGCACCCCAGATGAACCGATATACCGGGATAACAACCGCAGCCATATATCACACATGGCACACGTGAGCTCTGCGGCCCAGCGTACCGAGATACGTGGGAACTTAAACCCCACAGTAAAACATACTATGACACAGATGGGATCTCTGGCCCCACGCTAGGTCACTCCATGATATACACGGCTCCAACCATCCGTATATCACTTCATGCATGTGGATTTCTAAATTCTTGATATCACCAGTTCACCAACGGACGGGACCTAGGGGCTCAACAGACGGAAACACTACAGAGGGACTCCATTCCCAGTGCAAGTTCACCGTTCGGACTCGATTTATTACTATCATCAAGATTCCAACAAGAAAACCAATCTCATCTTTTTCATTCTTTTGCCTTTGAACAATTAATTAAATAAGCAGGGCTAAGCGTTACTACTTATCTTCCCGAGCAGGTAACAAGGAATAAGGAAATAAGACAGGTAATGCAATTGGTGGGTTTTCACTCAACTCCTATTACCTAATGCAACATATCATATTTGAAGCGATAAAACTTTTATAAATAGAATAGGGTTTGAATGCATCCGGGGCTTGCCTTGGTGTTCGGGGTAGACGGTCTCAACTCTGGATCAACTCCCGATTCTTGAATCTTCTCGTCCTTCGGATCTGGGCGACAACGTTAACTCTCCGTTAACGGAAGCTATTCGATAATTAATATGCTTCAACATGATGGAATAGTAAACATGATGCTCGATGGATGCATGATCAGATTAAGGGATCGAGTACAACTTTTCTCCACGATAAAGTTGCAAGCTAACAAAACTTTGCTTATAAAACTCATTAGGGTTAACTTCGCAATTTAAGAAATTAATTAAACACATGAAATAACGTTAATTAAGCCCTAATGACATGATTAAGGTAAGCGCAAATAATTAATTAAAGTGCCAAAGGTCATTAGGGTTAATGACCCAAGGTCATCAATTAATCCCAAAGTCAAACAAATCCTATAATGATTAAGCTTAACTAAAGGGGTTAATTAATTATTTAAAAGCATTAAATAAAGGCATAAAAATTAAAGTTATCAAATTAAGCTCAAAATTTTATTTTAGAAAGCTCTTAGCTTAATTAGATGGCAAAACAAATTTCAGAATTAAAAGCCAATTATTTTATTTACTAAAAATCATTGAAGGTCCATTTTTCAATTAAAAGGGCTAATTTTAACATATGCAAAAAGTACTCAAATTTGGCATTTCATATTTTTTCTAAGTAGATGACATCATAAAGAACACTCATAAAAATTTTTAGAATTTTTAGAGCTATGTATGAATTACTATGATTTTTCAAACAAAATAGTATTTAAATCATTTTCTAAAAATAGAAAAAGAAAATCGGCACAGTACTCCCGCGCTGACCGACAGTCCGCCGACGGTTGACCGGCGATTACTCGCCGTCGGCGAGGTCTCCGGTGACCGGACTTGGATCATCGGACTCAGCTTGGCACGGGGAGTCGATTGAGGTAGCTAACGGCGAGGCGGAGCGGCGGCGGCATCCACGCCGGCGGCCATGGCGGCGCGGCGGAGATAGGGCGCGGTGGCGTCACTCACCGGAGCGGTTTTCGACGACAGCAAGGCCACAAACATGCGCAGGGTACTCAAACGGACTTGTTTGGCAGCAAGATGACATCGTCTCCTGGTCCCTAGCCAAAGCGGCAACGCGCGCGGCGGAGCGGCATGACCGTGCCGGCGGCGAGCCACGGTGGCCAGCGACTACGACACGACAAAGACCAAATTGATGGCACAGATAGATGCAGGAGCTCACCATGGCACTGATGCGCATGTTAATGGAAGCTCGGAGCGGCTGGGTTGAGCTGCGGACGTCGGCGGTGATGGCGGCAGCGGCGCTCCGATGGCAAGTCGGCGTCACCGGCGTGTCCTGTGGAGCATCAAGTCGGCCAAGGTGTGCATAAGATGCAAAAAAACATGGAGAACACGATTGTCAAGTTAAAGGTAATATATATTCACCTTATGCGGCGGTTGACGGCGAAAGAGCTCGCGGCAGTGCGGTGACCGGCCGCGAAGAAGATGACGGCGTGCGGGCAGTTCGGGCGAGGAGAGCGAGCATGAACTGGCTCAAAATGACTGTGAGGATGTGGCGGAGCTATTGGCAAGAGCAATCGGACTGAGATGGAACGACGGCGGCGAATTTGAGCGGCGGAGCGAGGTCGTCGGCGACGGCGGCGGGAAGAAGAAAGAGGAGAAGAGCGGCGGCCGACCGGTATTTATAGAGCGGAGACGATGTATGAGCGGGCGACACGATGACGATGAACCTTCGCACGTCCAGGAGTGCGCTGGCGGTCGAGGAGGTGCGGCGGTGGACGGCGGCGCGTGTTGAGAAGCCGGCGTTGGCGGCCGACGATAGGTTTCGGTACTGTTCGAGAAAATTACAGAAATGCCATCCGTTTCAAAATATAAATTACTCCAAAATTTATATAAGAACATGAAAATCTCCAAAAATATCATTTGCATAACTTTTCAAGAGCTACACTTTTACTTTAACTGGCATCCTCAAATTCTATCTGGATTTTGAAATTTGAATTCAAATTCAAAAAGGGGATAAAACCCGAGAAACAAACATTTAAAATTACTTTTGATTTTTCAATAAAACTTGAAAATCTTTAAAACTATAAAATGTTTAACTTTCCAAACTAAACCTTTTTCATATACAAAGTTTTCCAAAATTATGCATAATTTTTTAATATGGTTTTAAAATCAAAAGGGGTCAAATGCTGGAAAACTGTATTTTCAAATTCATTTGAAATTTCTTTTGGAAACTTTAAAAACTTTATATACCAACTTTGTAGCTCTTGTCAAGATCTACAAATTATCTTTTTAGAGTATCTCCAAATTATTTATAGATTTTGAATTAGAGAAAAGGGGGTAAAACTATGTTTTGGAATAAAGGGTTTTTGAAATAGAATTTAAACTCAATTTGATTTCTAACTTAATTGGTTGGTTATTAGTGAGCAAAAACATCATCCAAGGACATTTTTAGGTCATTGACCCAATGACACCCTTGGTTGACCAAGTTGACTTTTGAAAAACCTTTTATATCATTTCCAATTTGAATTTAAATTTGAATTGCCAAACTTAGAAATAAGCTTTGGAATCCAAATTAAATTTAAAATATGGAAATCATTTTTAGGGTTGGACTTAGACTTATACACTATGCTTGACACTAGTGTAAACACGGTTTACACCTCAAGTACATAGAGTATAAACTAAGCATTTGCGATGACATTCGAAAATAGGGTTTTATTATTTCATGTGACCAAACATTACAGAAGCACAATCAACCTATGAAATGTAAACTTGTTTTAGTTAATGCACATTAAGGTTGACTTAAACATGAATGCTTTGCAGTGCATATGATGACATGGCATATTTTAGTTAATTTAACACCAGAGGTGTTACACATATGCATGGGGCAGAGAGAGGTTTGAGTGAATTGTGTAGCATGTTGAAAACAGTAGAGGCCGACATCAAGAAAGGTGCCGACAGTAGCCAAGTGTTGGCGGTCCAGAATAGGCCTTGTTTCAAGAGGAAGGGCAATTCTTGGGAGAAGAAGAAGGGCAAGGCTAAAGATGAGATCTCTAAGCCAAACCCATCTGTTGTCATGGCTGGACCATCTGTAAATTCAGATTGCTTTTACTGTAAGGAGAAAGGTCACTGGAAAAGAAACCGCAAGGAGTACTTGGCGTCCTTAGAGAAGGATGGCAGCGGTAAAGGTATTACTGCTACTTGTACTCTTGTTGTTCACGTTACGGACAGTTTTCTCTCTTACCCTTATATTAATTCTTGGGTATTTGATACCGGATCGGTTGCTCATATTTGCAATACGATGCAGGGAATGATAAGAAGTAGAAGCATTGAAAAGGGAGAGGTTGACTTCCGCGTGGGCAACAATGCAAGAGTTGCTGCGTTGAACGTCGGGACGATGCAACTTCACCTGCCATCAGGATTTATCATGGAATTAAATAATTATTATTTTGTTCCTAGCTTAAGTCAAAACATTGTGTCACCTTCATGTTTGATGAAGGATGGTTATTCTTTTGCGAGTAAAGACAATCGTTGTGTGATCTCCAAGAATGACATGTTTGTGGCTTTTGCATCCATTGTGAATGGGTTATTTATATTAAATCTTGATGACACACCTGTCTGTAATGTTATTGCTAAAAGGCCTCGGCTTAATGAGTTAAGTCCTACCTATATGTGGCATTGTCGCTTGGGTCATATAAGTGAAAATCGCATGAAGAAGCTCCATGCTGATGGGCTTTTAACTTTGTTTGATTTTGAATCTTATGAGACATGTGAGGCCTGCCTGCTCGGCAAGATGACCAAGGCACCTTTCACAGGTTTTCCTGAGAGAGCGTCTGACTTGTTGGAACTCATACATACTGATGTGTGCGGACCACTGAGCACAACAGCCAGAGGCAGATTCCAATACTTCATAACTTTTACTGATGACTTTAGTAGATATGGGTATGTCTACTTAATGAAGCATAAGTCTAAAATATTTGAAAATTTTAAAGAATTTCAGAATGAAGTAGAGAATCAACGTGGCAAGAAAATTAAGGCCTTACGATTTGATCGTGGAGGTGAATATTTAAGTCACGAGTTTAGCAATCATCTTAAGAGTTGCGGAATTGTTCCACAACTTACGTCGCCCGGAACACCGCAGAGAAACAGCACGTCTGAGTGTCGTAATTAGACTTTGTTGGACATGGTTCGGTCTATGATGAGCCAGTCTACCTTTATCGTTTTGGGGATACGCTCTAGAAACAACCGCTTTCACACTAAATAGGGTACCATCTAAGTCTGTATATAAGACAACATATGAGATGTGGACTAGTCGGCGTCCCAGTTTGTCTTTTCTAAAAGTTTGGGGTTTCAAAGCTTATGTCAAACTGTTGATATCTGATAAGTTAGCACCAAAGTCGGACAAGTGTTTCATCGTGGGATATCCAAAGGAAACTTTAGGGTACTACTTCTATAACCGATCAGAGGGCAAAGTGTTTGTTGCTCAGAATGGTGTCTTCCTAGAAAAAGAGTTTCTCAAAGGAGATAAGAGTGGTTGAAAGGTGTATCTTGAAGAAATTCAAGAGGAGCCAGTAGCGAATGACTCTACTAGTGATGCTAATGTAGCAGAAAAAGTTGAGACACCAGTGGTCGATACAACGGTGGTCGGTACACCACCCCAACCACGATGATTAGCAAGACTTCGTGTTGACACCATTTTTTTTGACACGTGTCAATATAGGCCGAAAGCTGTGCCGATTGGCAAGGGAGTGGTTGTGCTTTTAAAGCTTACTTTGCTTTGAAGTATGGCTAGCAGATGGTTGCCGATGAAGGTTAATATGATCTTGCCGATGAGAGCAGAAGGCTGTTGCTGATGGAGAGAGAGAGGCATGGTTGCCGATGGAAAACAGAGCTGAAGAATGTGGAAAGCAGAGCTGAATCATTATCGATGGGTTTTGCCGATGGAATCTACAGAGATGAGGAGCGTGCCGATAGAGGTTTCATCGTAAGCAATGGATAAGGAAACTGGCTTATGCTAATATTTTAATAGTTTACTTTTGAGTCCGACCTTGGTACGAGTCATTATTTTTTATTCCTTAGAGATAAGACTTGTTTAGGTAATACTTTATCGTGTCTGTTTAGGACTCATAGTACCAGGGTATAAATATGTACCGAGAGGCAATGTAAAAAAGGTGAACCAATCAAATACAACAAATCTATTACTTTTATCTACTTTTCAAGCAATCTACTTTTCGACGGCTTCGTCACCAGTACCTTTTCCTTTTCAACGAGTTCTTTCAAGAATCGACAGGCTGCATCAACTTGATCTCCGATGACCTTGCAGGTTTCGCGTCTACCGAGCATGATTCAGGCTTTGACGTCCGGGTGTATCGCTGTCGTCTCGTCTGATCTGTTCAACAGTTATCGAATATCCTCTGAGCTTTGACGTCCGGGCGTATCGCTGTCGTCTCGTTCGGGTTTTATTCAAATTTATCATCCTTGTCGATTAACAGGTCAAATTGACTGGCACGCCTTGATATCGAACTTGGGTATTAGCCCGGTGTGTTTGCAGATCCAACGCATTTTTGCATCAACACATCTTTTGGCATGCCTGGTGGGACCAAGTCAACAGATTTATCATGAAGAATACTACTGATATCACTCCAAAAAACATCATTGAGATATCAGAATCAGATCTCAAGGAGGATCAGAGGCAAGCCATGGAGAAAGCTATGGAGGATTACAGGCAGCTCTGCTTAAAGTCTTTCAGCATGAATAGGGGAGGAGAAGTCATCCAGAAGCAAGATCTGCCGTTGCCTCGGCAGGTAACCTTTGACTCTAACCCTGGTAAATTACAAGAGATGGTTAATTCTGCATTAAATCAAGCTTTGATCAACCACTCCACCGTGCTGTCCAATACTGTCTACAATGCTGTTGTGCAAACGTTAAGGGACGGACAAGCACCAGGGTATGTCGGGCCGGCATATCATCAGCCGGGATCGGCATCTACCAGTTCTCCATCGGCAACTCCAGCCGTTGAGAGTATGGAAGCGCCTACTCTTTCAGCTATATCAGGACCATCCATCATTCAAGCCACACCGATAGGATCAGATCTAATATCTCAGGAGAGGCCTAGTACTCAGTTGAGCACAGATCTATCGGCATCGGCAATGTCAGGTCCTTCAGGTCAACATAGTCAAACTGCTGCTAATTGGTGGGGATACGGTATGCCTCCAGGTCCATCTACTGCCAACTCTGGACTGCCTCAAGTGCATGATGTAGCAGGGAAGGGTCCAATGACATCAGCTACTCCAATTCGGCCGGTGGCTCAAGCGCCACATTATTCTACTGTACCTCCTGCTATACAGCCATTGTCAATGGGATTCTACGCACCTCCACAACAGATATCTTATGCGAATCCATTGACTAATCCTCCACCAGTTCAACAGAGAGCTTCCACTGCAGAGCAGCCCATAGTACCATTCATATCTCAGTCTAGATTACCTGCAATTCAGGGCAATTATGCTGGCTATCATCCATCTATACAAGAGCATCAATTATCTGCAAGCTATCAGCCATCGGCAAGCCAGGTGCCGATGAGTTACAATCTTAATTGGTCAGGGCAAGCGCCAATTCAGCAACCTGCTATTCAGCCAAGCTACCAAGCAATAGGGACTCAACGGTATAGTCCACAAACAACTTTCCAGGAACAAGCATCGGCAAAACAACCAATGAACTTTACTCCGCAGATTGGTGCCGTGAATATGCCGATTTATCCAAGCCAAGTGCCACAGGGTATGTAGAAGCATATCAGCCAACGCCTCCAGTAGAGATCCAGCCAGTGCATCGGCAAGATCAGGATGCACTCTTGACCGATAAGATTGCAGAAGTGATGAAAGAACAATTTGGGATTCAGCCCAAGATCGATACTTACTCTTATCAGACTCCATACCCTTCATCTTATGATTCAATTCCTTTCCCAAATCGGTACAAGGTGCCAGATTTCACTAAGTTTTCTGGGCAAGATGATACGTCAACAATGGAGCACATCAACCGATTCATTATCCAGTGCGGGGAAGCAGCGAACAGGGATGAGCTGAGGATCCGTTTATTCTCATCCTCTTTGTCTGGATCAGCATTCGCGTGGTTTATATCATTGCCATCGAACTCTATTCTTACTTGGACCAATCTGGAAAGACAATTTCATAAATACTTCTTTGCTGGTGTCCATGAAAAGAAGCTTACTGATTTAATGAAATTAAGACAGCGAAGCGACGAATCAGTAGAGAGTTTTGTGCAAAGGGTACGAGACATGAAGAACAAGTGCTACAGCCTAGTGCTTGATGACCGCCAGTTAGCTGGTTTGGCTTTTCAGGGTTTGTTGCCGCATCTCAGGGACAAATACGATGCTCAGGAGTTTGAAAGTTTAAGTCATATTGTGCAGAGGATCTCTGATCAAAGTGCTCAAGCTCCAGAACATAGAAAGAGCTGGAACAAGAAGGTGTCCTTTGTAGAGGCAGAGGAATCAGATTCAGATGAAGAACCAACTATCGGTCTGGCTGAGTGGGTAAAAGGTAAAAAACCTTTATCGTGTCCTTTTGGTCAGAAAGAGCCAGAGAAATTCACGTTTGACGTCACAAAGGCCGATAGAATATTTGATCTGCTACTTCAAGAGGGCCAAATCAAGCTATCACCCAATCATGTGATTCTATCGGCAGATGAGCTGAAGAAGATAAGGTACTGTAAATTTCATAATGCAACTTCGCACAGTACCAATGACTGCAAGGTTTTCAGACAATAGTTGCAATCGGCAATTGAATCTGGGAGGATCAAGTTTGACAACTCTAAAGCTCAGAGGCCAATGAAGATTGATCAACATCCTTTCCCAGCAAACATAGTGGAGGCTGTAAACAAGACCAAAGTGTTGACATCGGTAAGCGCTAAGAGGAGAGCATCGGTGGATCCTAGAAATCAAGCAACTGCCGATGACTTGAAGGGGAAAGAGATAGTTGAAGAAAGCAGTAGTTCAAGAAGGCCTCCTAGACCAGCTCCGTACAGAATTCCATGTAACCGCTATCGGCATCGGCAAGAGGAGTTGCGTTGGGAAGCGTGGCATCGGCACAAAGACCATTGGAGATGCCCCTTCTTCATCTATTGTTGGGAAGAAGGCATTAAATTGCCTACTGTTGATAGTTGCCCCGAGTGCAATGGTTATGATTGAACCGATCGGGCAGAAAGAAGGCCGCGCTATGGTGATCGGAGCAGATACATCGGTAAGCCGATCAGAGAAGGGGTATCGGTACATGATCGGCTGGGGGGCAGGACCAGTGTATATGAAAGGCTGGGCAGGCATGCTGACTGTTTACTGATGAATCAAAAGGAGCTCGAGGAGATGACCAATGCAGGAGTCCCTGATGAAACAATACTCTGCAGGGATCCCAATACAAATTGCCCAGGTTCAAGTGCAAAAATTTACCAACCCGTCTGGAAGACGAAGCTTCCTCAATGGTGCCCTAAAGGTCTAACGAGGACTCAAAAGAGGAAGATGCAATGTGAGCACAAAGAGGAAAGTTCCCGTGGAGCAAAAACTTAAGTATGACGGCTGAAGCGCAAAAGTGAAGGTTCATCGGCAGACATCAACATGGTTTTCCTATTGCTGATGAGGTTCTTAGCACTTACCAATAAAAAATATATATATATAGATAAAGTGCTTGTTCAAAAAAGAATGTATTGGCACTATGTTAATGTGAAGTTTTACAAATTACCGATACATCACATTGCCGATGAAAAGGGAGGTTTACAAGTTCAACAATGAATGGATAGTTGATATCGCACGCAGGCGAATTTGGTTAGCTTCCTCCAGTATCTTTGCATCTTCATCGGCATTGCCTTCAACTGGCTTGATCTTCTTCTTGAGCGCCAGCGTCTTGAGGACTTGGTTGTCCCTTTCTTGCTGAAAAGTCTTGACAGCTTTGGGCATTTGGGCCTTCTCATGATTTGCTGCGTCCAAGGCTCCTTCAATCTGTCTCAGCTCCGCTAGCAGGGCTTCTCTTCTTGCCGATAGTTGAGCAATCTTGTCCTCCAGATCTGCACAAGAGGCTTCTAGCTTACCGATGTCTTTGTGCTTCTCATTGGCAAGTTGCTTATGCTTCATCATGTCCTCCTGGAGTTTTGCCTGAGTGGCTCTATCGGAAATCCGCTGGGCAGCCCTCTGATACTGCAACTGCCGACTCTCCAAATGTGCAGCTTGGAAGAGTGCTTCCTCGACATCGGCAGGAATATGACCTCGAATTCCTTTAAAAGTTGCTCTTGCAGAATCAGAATCCTGGATCAGTAAAGAGGTCTCCTGTTGCAGCAAGGATAATAGCGTCTCCAGCTTTGACTTGGTTTCAGGTGATAGAACTCCAAGGGTTGGAGCAGAGCTTTCTTCATAATCTTCATCATCGGGAACAATCCCACTAATAGAGAAGGAAAATAGACTATTAGGGGAATCTTGCTCCTAAAAAGGAAAAGGTGATATCAGCAGAAGAGCTCAAAGTGTTAAAGGTTATCTAAGGGAGTTAACTCATCTGTTTCAAGGCAATCTCTCGCCTTTGGCTCAGAGAAACAACCTTAGATACAATTACCGATGATGTTTCTTGTGTTGGTACCTCGATTGGTTGCTGCTGTGACACCGATGCCGATGAAGATCCTTGTATGGGTACAATGGCCGATGGAAGAGCAGTTGCCGATGGAAAAGTCTGCACAGATACGTCAGGCGATATCGGGCGAGGCGAGGACGCCGACGGAGATGGTGTAAGAATTGCCCGCTTGGATTGTGATTCTTCGTCCGATGAAGCCTTACGCTTGTGCTGTAAGATATCGGCATCGGATGGCTGGGGGCATTGGCAATGGATGGCTGAGGAATCGGTACACTTGGGATGGTTGCCGATGCAATTACTCGATGCTGCAAGAGAGACAGATGAGTAAAAGTGCCGATCCAATAATCAAGGTTTGAATAAAGAATACCTCTGGAGAGTCATCAAGGACAACAAGGTGGGGCGATGAAGGTGCTACAGGTGGAGACGAAGGGCGAATTACCGATGAAGGTTCTAGTGGTGTAGAACTCGCGCCCTGAAATGTGAAATCGGTAAATCACAGCAATCGGCATCTGCAAAAGAAAGTGAGGTGGTTACCTGAGATGTCTGTGCCAAAAATGTGACCGATTTTGTGCTCTTCTTGGTACGACCACGGCCCACTGGAGCATCTAGCGAGGGAGCTTTATGGCCGATGATGGATACCGGGGAGATCGGTTGCAACCGTATGACTTTGTCGCTCTTACTTAATGTTGGAACTGGGTCATCAACCTATTAAAAAGGGGTTAGTTGCCGATGAATCAAAGGGAAGGTAAAAGAAGTGCAGAATCCCTTACCGCATCGGTAGGGATGGCATGATCGGGATCAATGAGGTTCCAGTAAAAATGAGGAGATGCAAAGAATAGCTGCTCTTTCCATTCTTGCCACCATAATTTGAAGGATTCGGTGACGAAGGAAGCCGGTACCCAATTGGTCAGATCAACATCAGATGTATCGGCATCGGGAAGGAGAGTAACAATCTTATGCCAATCCACACGGTTCGCAATAGTCTCTCTCGGTTTAATCACATCGGCAAAACAGAGGTTGATGGGCAGTTGTCCAAAAGCTAGTTGTCTTGCTGCTGCTGATGGATAATAGAACTCGTATGTGGGATTAATGTTTTTCCCGCTTCCAAATATGTTGATCGGGATGGCACGAGGGGTGATTATTGCACTAAGAATGTCGGCATCCTGGTTCAAAGCCTCATCGATAAGGTTAAAGGAAAGAGGGAATCTTGCTGCTTCATCAACATACGGGACTCAAGCCCGAAGCTCAGAAGGGATGCCGATGTAGAATCTGTGGAAGAGATTGCCGATCTGGAATCTGTTTGCCTCTGCCCCTGGTAATACTGCCAGTGCTTCTCCAAAGTTGATAGGGGGCGCGTTGCCGATTCTTCTTCCCCGAGTTGATAATCTTCAGGGAGACTTCGAGGGAATTGCTGGGCGAACAGATCAATGTGGAAATACTTGTGCATATGGGCATTCAACCACATATTGATGAACCACCAAGGGCCCCTCAGGTTGCCGATGGATTTGCCTTGCAGCAGCCTTTGTGATACTTGGTGAAGGAGATGGTAGACTGAGCCAAGAAGGTATCGGCCCAGTGGGAGTCTGACGCCACTAGCCAACAGCTCTGCTATAGGAAGGTGCATGTTGGTCGGTCCAACTGTTCTGCCGTAGAAAATAAATTTCTCAAGCCACATATTCAAAAAAGCTGAATGTTCCGTGTGACTGACTGAACCAGATTTCTTATACTCGCTGATATAACCAGTCCAGCCACCAATGTTCCTGGTAGTCAGCCGATGCTCAGGTTTTCGCTGGAATAGTGAGTTGTCATCGGCAGATGAGATGTCTAAGCCAGTGAGCATGTACACATCGGCAAGGGTGGGAGAAGCTGGCCCATGTTTGAAGATAAAGGCATTCAGGGTATCCGACCAGAAATAGGAGGCGGCAATTAACAATGACTCATTCCTCTCCATATCGGCAATAGATATTCTGATGCACTGTTCTAATTTGCGTTCCACCCAATATAGCTCCATTGGTCTGGCAACCCTCAAATACCAATCTTTCCATCCCTTGGTGGTTTTTGGCCAGGATCGGAAGGTATCAGTCCAGAATCCCAAGTCAAAATTCTGAGCTCTAAAGGGGATTCGATTGGTTTCTGCGTTTATGATGTCTGTTGGGTCTGGATTTCCCATTGGGCCTAGGCAGATAAAGTGATCCTGATGCGTTGGAATGAGAAGATTATTACAAAGTTCCTGAGATTAAAGATTGGGAATAAGGAAGAGTCATGAACTGCGCGGACAAGGAGAAACAAAATGTTAGAGGACTGGTAAAAGAAGAAGACTAACCTTGGGGACGTCGAAGCGAATAGCCATAGCTGCAACGAAGATGGAGAAAACAAAGAATGCTGATGGAGGATAAGAATCACCGTCAAGAGTGCTGCCGATCAGGATCGTTAAAGGATTGCCTGTTGATGTCGTCGCTGGAGAGAGAAAAACTAGGGTTTGAATCGCAGATGAAAAATGGGCCGCGGTGGAGAAAGCATTATATGGGCCTGTTGGTACAGGATTTCCACTACCGCGCGCGCAACTCTCGAGGAGAAGTTCAAGCGGTTTGGGCAATTATGACCTGGAGGAAATTTCGGCGCATAAAGTATTTTATACTCCGAAATTGGGGGCATGTGTTGACACCATTTTTTTTGACACGTGTCAATATAGGCCGAAAGCTGTGCCGATCGGCAAGGGAGTGGTTGTGCTTTTAAAGCTTACTTTGCTTTGAAGTATGGCTAGCAGATGGTTGCCGATGAAGGTTAATATGATCTTGCCAATGAGAGCAGAAGGCTGTTGCCGATGGAGAGAGAGAGGCATGGTTGCCGATGGAAAACAGAGCTGAAGAACGTGGAAAGCAGAGCTGAATCATTATCGATGGGTTTTACCAATGGAATCTACAGAGATGAGGAGCGTGCCGATAGAGGTTTCATCGTAAGCAATGGATAAGGAAACTGGCAATATTTATGCCAATATTTTAATAGTTTACTTTTGAGTCCGACCTTGGTACGAGTCATTATTTTTTATTCCTTAGAGATAAGACTTGTTTAGGTAATACTTTGTCGTGTCTGTTTAGGACTCATAGTATCAGGGTATAAATATGTACCGAGAGGCAATGTAAAAAAGGTGAACCAATCAAATACAACAAATCTATTACTTTTATCTACTTTTCAAGCAATCTACTTTTCGACGACTTCGTCACCAGTACCTTTTCCTTTTCAACGAGTTCTTTCAAGAATCGACGGGCTGCATCAACTTGATCTCCGGCGACCTTGCAGGTTTCGCGTCTACCGAGCACGACTTAGGCTTTGACGTCCGAGCGTATTACTGTCGTCTCGTCTGATCTGTTCAATAGTTATCGAATATCCTCTGAGCTTTGACATCCGGGCGTATCGCTGTCATCTCGTTCGGGTTTTATTCAAATTTATCATCCTTGTCGATTAACAGGTCAAATCGACTGGCACGCTTGATATCGAACTTGGGTATTAGCCCAGTGTGTTTGCAGATCCAACGCCTTTTTGCATCAACACTTCGTCAATTGCGTGGGGAGCTATTGTTGTTGGACGATGACGAACCCGCGAATTATGCAGAAGCAATGATGGACCCAGATTCTGAGAAATGGCAGAGTGCCATGAGATCCGAGATAGATTCCATGGGAGACAATCAGGTTTGGAACTTGGTTGACCCGCCTGATGGGGTTAGACCCATTGAGTGCAAATGGATCTTTAAGAAGAAGAAGGATATGGACAAAAATGGTCACGTCTATAAAGCTCGACTTGTCGCAAAGGGTTTTTGGCAAGTTCAAGGAATTGACTATGATGAGACGTTCTCGCCAGTAATGATGCTTAAATCTATTTGGATCATTCTAGCAATTGTTGCGTATTTCAATTATGAGATATGGCAGATGGATGTTAAAACAGCCTTTCTGAATGGATATTTGGAAGAGGACGTGTATATAATACAACCCGAAGGTTTTGTTGATCCTAAAAATGCTAGAAAAGTATGCAAACTTAAGAAATCCATTTATGGGTTAAAGCAATCATCTCAGAGTTGGAATATTCGTTTTGATAAGGTCATCAAAGGGTTTGGCTTCCGTTAGAATGAAGAAGAACCTTGTGTTTACAAGAAGAAAAGTGGGAGCGCTGTGGTGTTTCTGATCTTGTATGTAGATGACATATTACTGATTGGGAATGACATTCCAATGTTGTAATCCATAAAGACTTCACTGAATAATAGTTTTCTATGAAGGATTTAGGAGAGGCAGCATACATCTTGGGCATTAAGACCTATAGAGATAGGTCGAGAAGGTTAATAGGATTAAGCCAAGACACGTACATTGACAAGGTGTTGAAGCGGTTCAACATGGAATAGTCTAGAAAAGGGTTCTTGTCTTATCACATGGTATGTGTTTCAGTGACAAACAGTGTCCTTCCATTGATGCTGAGCACAAACGCATGAGTAAGGTTCCATACGCTTCGGCAGTTGGTTCCATCATGTATGCCATGATATGTACTCGCCCAGATGTCTCATATGCTCTAACTGTTGCGAGCAAGTACCAAGCTAATCCTGGTGAGAGTCACCGGACGCTGGTTAAGAACATTCTTAAGTACTTGAGAATAACTAAGGATGTGTTCCTAATCTATGGAGGTGAGGAGGAGCTCATTGTAAACGGTTACACCGATGCTAGCTTCCAAACCGACGGGGATGATTCACTATCTAAATCAGGTTTTGTTTCACAATAAATGGTGGTGCAGTTAGTTGGAAAAGTTTCAAGCAGGAGACAGTGTCCGATTCTACAGCAGAAGCCAAGTACATTGCAGCTTCTGGCGCTGCAAAGGAAGGTGTTTGGTTGAGGAGGTTCCTCATTGAGCTTGGTGTGTTTCCGAATACGTCGGACCCATTGAATTTACATTGTGATAACAATGGGGCGATTGCACAGGCTAAGCAGCCTAGGGATCACCAGAAGAACAAACATGTACTCCGGAAGTTTTATCTCATTCGAGAGTTTGTTAAACGAGAAGAGATCAAATTGTGCAAAATACATATGGATTTAAATATAGCAGATCCTTTGACAAAGGCTTTTTCACAGCCTAAGCATGAGGCGCACATGAGGTCTATGGGGATTAGACATCTAAGAGATTAACTCTAGTGCAAGTGGGAGACTGTTGAAAATATACCCTAGAGTTAATCATAGAGATGATGATATTCTAATTATATCCAAGACATGTGTTAAGTGTTCATTGAATATTCATTATAGACAACTTGTATTGATTGGCAATTGTGTGAATTCTTTGTGGAACTCTTTACTTGAATGTTTGTTCTAAAGTTGTCCCTGGTCGACGTTCTTGTGAGAACACACTTGAATATTAGACCAGCACATATATTAGTTGATGAATATGTTTCACAAGTTATAGACACGGAGATATCGAACTAATAATGTGGGCACATGTGAGACATGTAGGCTGGACTGACCCAACATGAGAAAGTCTCTATTCGCGTCATGTACATTATGTCCTTAGACCTGAGACTGTGATATGTACTCAAGATGTGAAACGGCCTACTTAGGGACTGTCAAACGCTGCTCCATAACTAGATAGTTATAAAGGTGGTCTTCGGGTGGTCGGGAAGCATGTTATGAGACATAGACAGTCAAGATTTAATTTACCTCTCTTTGTGTGAGAGAGATATCACTGGATCACTCAAGTGATTGGATCAACAAATGCATGGTCGTGCTTGGGTTTAGTGTTAACCCAAGAGTTGAACCATATATCGAGTGGCAAAGGAAATAACCTGTACGTGGTCGTAGTGGTTCGTCTGATATGATCTTTATGTATGCATAGGAGTTGTCACACCTTGCTAGAGGTCGTTTTCACACTATTGGACAAGTAGGAATACTCGGCCCATGTCTATGTGTGCATGAACTCATAGGGTCGCACGCTTAAGGGTTGGAAGCCTAAATTGGGTTAGACCCAAATTAGACAAGGCTTAGGGTTTCCTAATGGGCCTCCAAGTCGGGGTCGTGTAGGAACGCCTATATAAGCAAGGGGTAGAGGCGAGGCAAGACTGATCCGCTTGATCTATTCAGCCGTCGTCGCCCACCCACGCTCACGTCTTTGCTCCTCGCGGACCTAGCAGTCCGGTTGCGCATTGCTTCTTCCCACATGAGTGTGATACCTCGGAGGTGCTGCATCTACGGCACAAGGATGGACTTAATCAATCACGGTGGTCGAAAGCTGGTCGGCGACTGGTCGGGAACGTGCTCGGACGATCCGCGAACGAAGGGTGTACTTGACGGATGACCACGCAACTGCACGGCACTGCTGCGACGCGTTCGACTACATCGAGTCTTCCGCTGCACCTGCGCGTCTAGTGGTAATCCCATGACCTATATCTGTCAATAGATCCTGATCTATGAGGTAGAAAAGTTTTATTTTATGGCTAGCGTAGCACCCTCATAACCCTTCAGTGGTATCGGAGCCGTAGCTGCTTTGTTATAGGTCGTCGTCATTGTAACCCGAACTCCCGGCAGTCGTCGTCGACGGACAGAAAGACAACACCTTTAGGAAGGTGAGGACGTGGTCGCCACCGTTGTCAGCCCAAGACGCAAGGCCTGAGATGGAGGGTTTCACCCCCAAGAGATTACACCGCCCGCTAGAGCGCCGGCGGCAGGTGGCACGAGCCAGAACTGGCATGTCCATCAATCCACCACAGTGGGGAGGACGAGCGCTGCCACTCGCATCACCGCCGCTAGCCGAAATCCCGCTGGCAGGGCGGCGCGAGCTGAAACTGGCAACGTTGTCCACTTTGACAAAATTGTTTCGGCCATTCTGTCTGCAACCACTGTTTCGACAAAATTGTCCACTTCCATCAGCAGAACCTCATTCCTATCCTAGCCATGCTGAATTTTGTTTCCCTTGCAAGCTTTGACTGGGAAAGGTGATCAACAAGATCAGGTCTATTAAGGATCAAAGGATAGCACTGTGCAACCGTAACATAAATATCTTAAATTCGCTTTATTTTTGCCAACATTATGGCCTATGGTCCCTTTAGAAAATGGGGAAAAGAAATCGTACTCATGCACACTTTCAAGTCCCAACAGTTCTTGTTCCTGCAGATGCTTAAATGAAGTTTGCCTCAATGCATGTGTTCATGATAACGTGCATACAAATCTGATGAACAGAGCATCTCACATGAAGCTACAAGCCACCAACTGCAGCGTAGACACCATAGACAACATTTTACTTTTACCGGCCGTGAATTTAAACTCTAAATTATACAAGCAAGTGAAAGGCCTCAACAGGCTAGTAATTGGCCTCAACAAAAGTAATATACTCCAAAACGTTATATAACCTTTATACAAACTTTCATTACACAACCATTGTATAGCGCTGAACGCAAACAAGCTATTATACATAAACGTTGGGTCCAGCGCTTCACATATGCCTTACTCCAAAGGTTAATAATCTACATACGCATGCAAACTTTCATTTAAAAGTGATCGTACATCTCAAGCAAGCATTCAACGGGTGCCCTTCTGTGCATTATTTATTTGCAAGATGCACTATTGATTGCTTTCTGAGAAGCTACAAACATCTGCGCTCATTCGAGGGCTGCCTGTGCTGCAGCTAACCTTGCAATTGGGACCCTGCATCCAAATATATATACACCAAGTTGTGGAGTGTGTTGAGTCAAACCAGAGTCCAATTAGAAGCATTGTAATACATCTGCACCTTCTGATTAATTAGTTAGTACCCTACTGCACATATTGTAATACCAATCTGATACATGTGCAGATGAGAATATCCATTCTAAGTTCTAACATGATCAATTTGATTAAGTAGAACGTTCCAATGAATTATTGATGAAAAGATATAATAGTGCCTAACCTGAAAGGCGAACAAGAAACATAGTCAAGACCAGCCTTAACGAAAAATGCAACTGAAGACGGCTCTCCACCATGTTCACCACAAATGCCCACCTGTTATTCACTATTTTGTTACCTCGAAGACAACAATTTCATAAACAAGAGACAGATTTACGCTTCAATATATGTAAATTTAAAAGGAAGTATGGATAATGCATCTTCTCATTACCTCCAAATCAGGTCTTGACTTTCGGCCCCTCTCAGTGGCAATCCTAACCAGCTCCCCAACTCCCTTCTGGTCAAACACCTGGTGATCCAAACAAAACTTATCAAATCATAGAAACATGCTAATGATACAAATGGAACAGAAAATAGAACATCAGGACTGTGACAACCATAGCTTGATCAAAGAGTAAAGCTTACCTCGAATGGGTCATGCTGGAGAATACCCTGGGACATGTAGGTTGGGAGAAACTTTGTAACATCATCCCTGCTGTAACCAAATGTCATCTGTGTGAGGTCATTTGTCCCAAATGAGAAGAACTCCGCCAGCTCTGCTATCTGTCAACCATTGTAATGAATACTACCAATCAGTATTCATGATAGCCAAATGATGAAAATCATAAATTTATTTTATAATATAACCTTTCTTGCTCATATTGAGCACAGTACGTCCGATGGACTACAAGGTTCAAGGTTCATGTCCATTTACCTCATTAGCTATAAGGGCCGCCCTAGGAACCTCAATCATGGACCCAATTTTGTATCTGATAGTTGTTTCTGAATTGGCAAAAACCTTGCGAGCGACCTGATGAATCACACTCATTTGCTGCTCAAGTTCCTGAAAAGCATCACATAGTAATAATTACCTTGAGAAAAATAAAAACAACTAAGCAATGCCAGTCCATGTTATACTGCAAACATTCTGAATCTAACCCGAAGCACATGACATAATGAAATATAAATCAAGCAAGAATCAATTTGAACCAGAAATACTAGTGCAACCAAGGAAAAGTGGAGATCTTCAAAAGAATGAAAAAGCCCATCCCCGGTGCAAATACAGACAGACACACACACACACACACACACACACACAGAGAGAGAGCAAACTAGGTGGCATTTTATTAAGAAGAAAATAGGCACCCAAATTCAACTTGGGTGGTCTGGCCATACATCACACCCTCGACCAACATAGCTAGTTCAGGAGAAAACAATACATCCTAACTTTGATGTGGCACTCCAATAGTAAGTTCTTAACCCAAATCCCCAATACATGTCAAACACCACAAAATATTGAGAAGAAACTTTCGTACCTGAGGTGTACCAACAAGAGGCACCATTATCGAAAAACTTGGAAACCTTGGTCATTCACAGCAATAGCAGCTTCAAAGATAGCACGGGCTTGCATTGCTGTTAGTTCTGGGTACGATATACCAAGCCTGAAAATATTTAGCAGATTCTACATCAGAAATGCTGCTGTGGAACATAAAATAAAGACTAACAATGACAAGTAAAAATCATGTGACTTCGTGCCAATTCCAACCAGAATAGCACTGCCCTTTTATATTGGAAAGGACTGGTAAGTAAATGCATGCTGCAAGTGAGCACAACATGAAAAACTGACCTACACCCACAGAAGCCAAGCATAGGATTCACTTCAGAAATTTTTTCTATCCTTGTAAGGATTTCCTCATGAGTAGAATTAGTGTGACAAGATAACATGTGAACAATATCCTCAATGTTTCCCTCTGGAAGGAACTCATGGAGTGGAGGATCCAAGAGCCGGATAGTTACTGGAAGACCTGAGAATAAGCATGAATGCAAGTCCATAGTCAGATAAGCAATTTTACTTTTATGCCTCAAGCTCATTTTAATTTGAGAAATAATTAGCATGAGTGTTGAATACAGAGATCAATGTCCATCCAATAAGAAAAGGACATCAATGTCCATCCAATAAGAAAAGGACATCAATGTTCACCCCTTAAGGATCTCAATGTTCATCCCATAAGAAAAGGAGATCAATGTTCATTTATGATAGGTACAGAGCAGTCAACATTACTTGAATTGAAAATCATAGCACTGCAGCTGTAGTCTTATCAAAGGCCATTAATGACACTTGAACAACTGTGAAGTCAAACAAAAATGCATGTCTGTGAGCACATACCATTCATTGCACGAAAAATCCCTTCAAAGTCTATCCTCTGATATGGCAGGAGAAGGTCTAATGCTTTCTGCCTCTGTTCAGCACTATCCGCCATTATCATCTGCTCATGGCCTTAATCCTCTCATCAGAAGAGAAGAACTGAAGCAGAAAAAATCGATGCAAATCATTAATTATATACATATTCCTATAATTATATATTTTTTTTCCAGACCCCGCAGTGTGGGAGCCTATGGCACTGGGTACGCCCTTTTTTTTTTATTCCTACAATTGTAACATAAAGCATTGTACCAACCATGTGTTCAGTTCTGCACAATCCAATCCCTTGAGCGCCATTTTGCCTTCCAGTCAGTGCATCTGCAGGAGTGTCTGCATTGACCATGACCTAGAATAACCATATTTGAAACAAGTATTATGATGGAAGATTGATTTATTAACTGCTTGATTTGAATTTGCTGAGAATCATTAAAGGCTAATAATGGTCAATAATAAACTCATATCAATGCAAACTTTTACCTTTATTGGTTTAAGTTCATCCACCCAAGTCAAGAATATCTCTAAATCAGGACTAAGTGCTGGTGGGAATAGAGGTAGCTTGCCCAAAATAACATCTCGGGTTGATCCGTTTAGTGACAACCAGTCACCTTCGCAAAGCACCTGGTCTCCAACCACTACCACCTGCATGAAAACAGTATAAAAATGTAAACAAACCTTATTTGAAGGCAAAAGTGAGCTTTGTTTGTCGTCCTCATTGTCACTGTTCTACCTTAAAACGTGTGCAGGCAATGATTTATATGTTAATCACCTTGTCTGCATCATTGACATGGATACTTGAGCATCCTGCCACACAACACTTTCCCCAGCCACGTGCTACAACTGCTGCATGAGAAGTCATACCACCTGTGGCCGTGAGAATTCCAGCAGCTGCATGCACGCCACCAACATCCTCTGGGCTGGTCTCAGTCCTCACCTTAAAAGTATACACAATAAAAAGAATTGTTATATTGTATGAACATAAGAAAAGAAAATAATATCTAACAGCTTTGTTGAAATATAGACTAGCAAGTGTGTATTAAAATATTACAACATTCTTACCAAAACAACAGATTTTTCTTCTGAATGCCATGCTTCAGCATCGACGGCTGTGAAGACAATCTGACCCACAGCAGCACCTGGTGATGCAGGTAAGCCTGTAGCGATGACGTTATCTTCATATGTCGATGGGTCCTCAAACTAGTTTAACAAAAAAAACCGAAGAGTGTAATAAATAGGTATTGCCATCATTTTTTATTCTAAGTAGAACACTGACTGAAATTAACTAGCAAAGTTCATTCTAGTCACAGAGAAAAACACATACCAAAGTACCAGTGACTACAGGTTACGTGTGAAAAAAGATTAAAAAAGTGACCTTTATTCTAGAAAAAAACCAGGTCTGAATTCACACTTCATTTTGTAGCCTGGCAAGTTTAAAATGCAGTATTTTGACATAGTTATATGTTAAATTATATTTAGATGCAATTTATTGGTTTTAGTTTAATAGATATGTTTTTCTGCTACCTTTTCTTCTTTAAACATAAAATTGTGAACTAAGTATAAAATGCAACAGACTTGTGATACTCCTTACTTAAATGTACCTGAGGATGAAGAAGCTGGTCCAAGTGTCGTGGTTCCACCATCTTAATTGCCCTAACGATGGTCAATCAAGCCCTCATTGACCATGTCTACAGCAATCTTTACTGCACCTTTGCCAGTACGCTTCCCTGTTCGGTACTGAAGCATCCAAAGTCTGTTTTCTTGAACAGTGAACTCAATGTTCTGCATGCATGTGAACTAGGTGGTCAAAACCAAAGCCCCAAAGTCCCAAACTGCCACTGTAGTTACACTAAATGACAGCTGATTTGAGGGTCAGCACAAAACATCATTGTGGGAGCAATAATGCGCGCGTTTGCGAGGGCGGCCCACGGGCTCGGCTGCGCTCATGGGCTGCAACTTGGCGTGTTTGTGGCGTTGGCTCGCGAGGTGGCCTGGCTCTGGGGAGCCAAAAATGCCCTCTCCGCCTGGCTCTCCGGAAACGACGATTTTCATCGTTTCTTCCGAGCCGTGCTCGTCGCGGCGCTCACGGGCGATTTCGGGCGGCAGCGGGGTGGCTCGCGCGGGCTCTGGCGGGAAGGGGAAACCTCCTTCCCGCGCCATGGCTGCCGCGCGCGAAGCGAAAGCACGCCGATTTCGCCTGCCTTTATAAGGGTTTGCCACTCTCCACTGGAGTTCTTCCTCTCGTTGCTTGCTCTTCCATCTCCCTCGTGAGAGACCGGCGGTGATTGGTGGCGCGTGGCTGCGGCGGCGACCTCCGGCTGGTTTTCGCTCCGGCCCCGAGGTTCGTGGCGGTGTCCCCACCCCGGCTGCTGCTGGGACTCCGTGGCGTTGGTCTTCCTCTTCTTCTCCGTGCGCATCTTCTTCGTCTTCCTCTCGATCTGCATCCTCTACTTCCAGATCTACTTTCTCTCCGTTCGTGTGACCCCAAGGCAAGGTGAAATCCACCCCCTTCTTCATGATCTGTGGTTCCCTGTTCTTCATGTGTTACGGTTTACTTATCTTCTTCATGGTCTGTTAGGGTTTGTTCTACTATACGGTTCTTGATCTGTTAGGTTCACTACCTATGTGCATGATCTGTTAAAGTTTATTGTACCTTCCTGTTCTTGATCTGTTAGGTTTTAGTACCTATGTTCTTGTTCTGTTAAAGTCTATTGTACCTTGTTTTTTTAATCTGTTTGGTTTTAGTACCTATGTTCTTGATCTGTTTCGGTTTCTATTATCTTGTTGTTCTTGATGAGTTTGGGTTCACTGCTTATGTAGTACTGTTTCTGATTGGTCGATGATGTAGTCCAAAGATAGCACTAGGAGGCATCACTTACAAGATGCAGCCGTGCTTTTCATATGCATTCATTTCACATTCATGTTGATGCCTTAGCAGGGTACAAAGCTGAATTCATGTTACATTTTTACATGTTTGTAGATGGATCTGTGTTTGAGCCGTGACATACTATCTAGGAAGGCAGCTGCGTTGACTGTTGTTATGGTTTCCTTTGTATCCAGTAGGCTAAAAGGAAAACCCCTGAACCTGAAACCCCCCAGCCTGACCCTATAGCACTGGCTTTGATTAGGGATGAAAATGAACAGCATAGACAGAGAACACTGGCAATGATATACCACTCCACTGATTCAGAGTGTATTTCTATGATTAGGATGAAGAGAGCTGCCTTTTTTGGGTTAGTGAGCACTTTTAGAGAGAGGAGTCTTGTCACTGATAGGGAGGGGTGTCAGTGGAGGAGCAGGTTGCCATGTTTTTACATGTTGTAGGGCACAACCAGAGGTTTAGAGTTATCCACCAGTCCTTTAGGAGGTCCATCCAAACTGTCCACAAGCACTTCCATCAAGTGTTGTATGCTGTGGGTGAGCTTAGGAATGAAATGATCAAGCCAGCTAACACAAGCACTCACCCAAAGATACTTGGAAGCCATAGATGGAATCCATATTTCAAGGTAAATGAACATCCTGGGTTCATTAGTTAAATTAGACATGTTGCAATGACTGACACAAGGTTTTTAGGATGTAATTGGCTTTATAGATGGCACACATTTCCTAGCAAGGGTTCCTAGGCGCATGCAACAAGCTTTCAGGGGTAGGAAAAAGGATCCCACCCAAAATGTGTTGGTGGCTGTGAATTGTGATCTCAAATTCACTTATGTCCTGGCTGGCTGGGAGGGCTCTGCCCATGATGCAACTATTTTGGCAGATGCTGTAGCCAGGGCAGATGGCTTGAGCTTGCCAGAAGGTAATTGCACAACCACATTTTACATCTACTATGACATATTCCATGGCCTATTAACACAAATCTCATAGTAGATGTCTTGTGTAGGTAAAATGTTCTTGGTAGATGCTGGATATGCTTGCAAAACTGGTTTCCTACCTCCCTACAGGGGGGTTAGGTACCATTTATCTAAGTATGGCCCAATGAATAGACCCACCAATGCAAGGGAGCTGTTCAACCTTAGGAACTCATCACTTAGAGTGACTGTGGAGAGGGGTATAGGAGCACTCAAGGGAAGGTTTAGGATCTTGGACAATAAGCCCTTCCACAAGTATAGGACACAAGTGAAGCTGGTTATTGCCTGTGCCATTTTACACAATTGGATCCTAGGTTTTGGTATTGATGAAGTAGTGCCTGCTGAGGAAGGTTTCACAGGGTCATCTGATCCAACCAACCTGCCCCCAGCTCATCCGGACCAAGACTCTGTTGAAATGACTGAAATAAGGAATGCCATTTGCAATGCTATGTGGGAAGGGAGGGGGACAAACACTACTTGATGTAATATGTTGTTGAATAGCTGTTGTACCCTGCTGTGGAACTCATGTGTGTGTGATGTTGATGTAATAATTTGGTGGACAAGGCTGAGACCATTCTATTGTTTCTTTCATCCTGTTATTCATGCTGTTACTTGTTCATCCATTCTGTTATTCATGTTGTTTATGTTTCACTCTATCCATTCTGTTCATGTTTCTACAATGCTGTTACACATTATTTGATTAAGTTTGTGTGTTGTCAAACATGACAGTACTAGGATGGTTTCATCTCCATTTGAGGGTGGGTTTGTTGCTGGTTCTTCAGTCATGGAGCAGCTCATCAGTGGTGATTCTGCTCCTGTTGATGCTGCTGCTGGTGCTAGTGCTGCTGCTCCAGTTGCAGCTGGTGCTGATGCTGCTCCAGTTGCACCACCACCTACTGATGTTGCTGCTCCTGTGGCTGGGGCTGGGGCTGTGAGGGCAATGAGGTGGACCAACACCACCTCTGGTTTTGTTCTTAGGAGGATGGCTGCCCTTGTTAGTGATGGCAGCAAGCCTGACAAGGTCTTCAAGGACAAGGATGTGAATGTTGTGGCCAAAGCCCTTAAGGAGTTCTGTGGGGAGGTTGTTAGCAACACTCAAGTGTACAACCACTTGAGGAAATGGAGGCAGAAGTGGTCTAGGGTAAGCAAGCTCAAGGACCTTAGTGCTGCTCTTTGGGATGATCAGAATCATGCTATCATGCTTGATCAAGAGCACTACCTTGGCCACTGCAAGGTAGCTAATTGATCTCTTATCTTTGCCTTGACTTTCATATCCTTTCTTATCTTTGCCTTGATCTATTATCTTTGGCCAACCATGCAGGACCATCCTAAAGATGCAGAGTTTCTTAACTGCCCTATTAGGTTCTACTGTGAGATGGAGGCTATCTTTGGTAATGCCATGGCCGCAGGCAAGTTTGCACTTGGGTCTGGTGAAGCCTTAGGGCAAAACCAGGCTGATGCCCCTCCTGTGACCCCTACAACAGTCCCTAGTGAACAGGGAGGGGATAGCAATGCTGCTCAAGTGCTTCCTACCTCCTCAGCTGCTGGTACAAAGAGGAAGAGAGGGAACTTCTCTGAGGATGAGATTCTGATGTTGACTAACATGAGTGATGCTGTGAACAATGTGGCCAATGCTCTTAGGGAGACTGGGCCTGCCCATGTTGATCCCAATTTGTACCTTGCTGTGATGGAGATGCCTGGATTCTCTGAGGAGGCACTTATTGTTGCCTACACCTTCCTCCTAGATAACAAGGCCCAAGGCAGGGGCTTTGTGAACATGAGTGATGCCCATAGGGTCATTTGGCTTAGGAACTACCTAGCTAAAAACTACTACATCTAGTCGCACTACATGAAGGTAGTGTTGGCCAGGAGGGGGTTGACTGTAGAGATGTATAGTTCCTCCACCCCCCTCACCCACTCTCTCCTCTTTTGCCTGCTTTTGACATCTAGTAGCTTTTCTGGACAGTTCTCACTCTTTTGACACCTAACCTTATTGGTGTACTTTGGCTGGGAGGGTGGTTAACAGCTGGTAAGAACTTTGGGTACCATTTCAACCCTTGGATAGTAGTCTCTGTCGACTGCTTTTATTGTAACAGCTTAATAGTAGTCTCTGTTCACTACTTTTATTTCATATTTGCATGCTTCTAGTTGCTTCAATTGTGGCTTCCTACTTCTCTATTCATTACTTTTATTTCATATTTGCCATTTTGCTGGTGGTGGTGGTAATAGTGGGAAATTTATGGCCTATGATGCAATAACATACATGAGGTGGATGCCATTTTGCTGTGTTCTATACGTTACTGTTGTTTTATCTGCTTTCCTATGCTTGCCTTGATCACTTTGCTCGCATGCCTTGCTTTGCAACAACATCCATGATGATTGATGGCAGTGAGTGCAACCCTGTGAGTACAAGAGTTGATTGGCAGGCTTGCAAGTTTTCTGGTTTTCCAATTATGCTGTTGTTTGCATTCTATTTTGTTTTGGTTGGCATCCACTAGTGACTATGATTGAGTAACTAAATCCAACAGAATTACAAAGCTGAGATCAAAATTATGTTCTTGAAGCCAATGATGTAAAATTTGCCGTCATTCAATGTAAACAATCGACTGAGGCGCAACCTTTTTTCATCTGTAGTGCCTCCAGTGTCAAGCACTTGTACTTGCCCTATGCTATCTCTTGTTCATGTGCAAGAAGTGAAACTGTTGTGATGAGGGCGATGATGACAATATAGATGGACTAATTAGCTTGCTACATTGTGCTCCTTTAACTTGTTGCTTCTTTAATTATCTCTGTTGACTACTTTTATTTCATATTTGCATGCTTCTAGTTGCTTCAATTGTGGCTTCCTACTTGTTTGTTATGGTGGATGTTTTGGTATGCAACTGGCCTGTGATGCAAAACAATTACATGAGGTGGCTACCTATTTGTTATTTGTTTTGGTTCTGTTGTGTTCTATGGCTCTTTATGGCTGTCATGATCCACTTGTGTTCTGTTGTGGCTGTCCTTAGCAACAACATCATTTTTTGTTGGCTGATGGCAGGAAGTGCAATGAGCAAAATGGTTATGTGGCAGCCATAACATTTGTTTTTAATTTGGCTTTTTCTCCATGCTTTCTATTCTTTGGTACGCACCAATGACTTGACAAATGAACCATCCATTTTTGATAGCTGAGGCCAATTTTTTGTTCCTGTAGCCACCAATGACTTTTTTGATCCCCCAGTTGGTGGTAAGCATGCCTGTTGGAAAAATATGATCATCTTGTTCTTACTTACGGTTGTAGTTGCTCTATGCTACCCGTTGTACATGTGCAAGAAGTGAAACTATCATTCATTAGGCCGATGATGACAATGTGGATGGACTAATTAGCTGGCTACATGTCATTTTGCTTTACAATTCTGTTCCTTTTAGTTGTTCTTCTGCTCGGCCACTCTCATAACTTATGCTGTTGTACTTCTTTCATCTGGTTTTATTATTCCTTGTAGCCAGCAATGCAATGTGAACTTTGCATGAGGCCTAGTGCTAATGTCACCACTGATTGTGTATGGTTTGCTAGTGGTGTCCAAGCTTATGTCCATGATCTCCTTGCTCAAGTCTCAAACATTCTCAATTGATCAAGCTTCAAATCTGTTTTGATCCCTGGGTCAGGCTGACCACAGCCAGTTGCCAAACATGTTCTCGGTTTGGTAGTTGGTGGCGGTTGGTCTCTCAGCCCGGCTGAAGGCTGGGTCGCAAACACGAGCTCGTTTGGGCCGAGCTCTGTTGATGCAGATGCCCAAACACGTGCTCTTGCACCACTTGGGACAGGCCCGACCTAGCCTGGTCCAGTTGAGCTGGCCAGGCTGCGCTCAGCCAGGGTCGCAAACGCGCCCAATGTTTCCTAACACTTGTAGTTATGCCTATCACTATCAGTATTCATGTTCAACATGTCAAAGAGTCAATTCAAAATGTCTATACTATATGCCTAGAATTCATTCTGTTTAAAAACATGCTGTCAGCCACGGACCATCCCATCAGTTGAAAATGAAGGCAGTAACTTGGTCTGGCAATAGGTCAATTTTGCACAAACAACTTCCGAGTTATTTATTCCAGCACAAAGAAAGAAAAGTCCTTTTCGACATGAAATCTATGTAACATGTAGTAATGCACGCACAAAAACCGAATACTAAATTACTTAGAGATAGAATTCTCAATAATTGAAGTATACTGCACCATCATCTCTTTGTAATGGCTTTCCAAGATTTTGCAGTTCGTGACAAGTCCCGCATAAGGCTCTGGCATGCACTTCTTCATCGCATCAGGCTCTTGTGGTGTTCTAATTCCAGAAACCACATCCTCGCCCTAAGAAACATGTTAGTTGTTGAAAAAAAATCAGTAAAAGTTGAAACCAGGAGAAAAATATGACATTTAAACAAAGCTATGCGTTATGGAACATTAGATACTAAAACGACAAATAACTACCTGAGCATTGACAAGGAATTCTCCATAAAGTTTTTTCTCTCCGGTACTAGGATTCCTAGTAAAGAGAACACCAGTGCCTGATCTATTACCCATGTTGCCAAAATACCATGCACTGAACATTTACAGCAGTGCCCTTCAATCCAGTAATCCGATTAATGCTTCTGTACTTTTTTGCCCTAGCACCGTCCCATGAATCAAAAACAGCCAAGATTGCCAAATGCAACTGCTTCTTTGGATCTACAAATATTCACAAAATATGAAAAATAAGAACTATCTGGGTCTATTTTCAAGTTATGACATTGCCACACATAACAGATAATGATTAATATAACGTTATAAATGTTGGCTACATGCCTATACATACCTGAGGGATAATTTTCACCTTTGGCCTCCATATAGACATTCTTATATTGAGCTACAAGTTCTTCCAGATCCTTGACATCTAGCCCAGTGTCATTACGTAAACCTTTGGCAACTTTCATAGCTTCTAGTTTTTCTTCAAATAGATCATGAGGTATGCCCATAACCTGACAAAATCATATAGCGTATAAGCATTGAGACAAACACACTGGTAAACTTTGAGGAAGGGCATGAGTCAACTCTTTGAGGAACTTGTAAGACATAATCTGCTGCTGCCCAATTCTCTTCTTCCTGATGAGGTCAACGGCATGTAGATGGGTCAGCTCATAGTCATGGCTGTCCAAGTCCTTGTTCCTGTAGCTAGATTGGCAATAGGCCATACCTTGTACTAGTAGAGGTACACTAGCAGATAGTGGGCTAGTTTTAGGAGTAGAAATGACTGATCTAAACCATTGTACCTTAGGAGTAATGAGTAGGTAGAAGTGTACCTTAATTGGTACAAGTATGGTGTATATAAACCTATTCAATACAATGAGAAAAGGCAGCTCTTTGCCACCATTCCTGGGCTTCAGTTTCAGCCAACGCTGAAACTTGGACAGAGCAGTGTGTGTGTTCAGAGAGCTCGAGGCTCATCTTCAACCTTGGGACAGGGGAGAGGAGAGCAGAGGCGAGCAGGCTGCTCACCTTGGTGCTTGGTGCAGGTGCCAACACAACTATATGAAGAAGACAGAAGATGTACCAAGTTGTAAACATGATTTTGTCAACAGGCGCCAAATTTCGTGTCGAGATAAAATGCTATTTTCATACAAATATGATTTCATGGAACCCATGAAACATCAACAGTCACTTGGCCATGATCACTGGATTATTTTCGTTATAGAGCTTGTAATACCAAGAAACTTTTAGAGCATTCACATGGGGTCTTACATAGCATTTTTGACACCGGAAACAAATAGTATTGCATTTCTTAACTTGAAGGATAGCTTCCAGGGGGATTACTCCCACCTGAATATAGATTCAAAAAGGCCCAAAACGGCTCATTTATTACAAAAGGTTTGAGAAGGAAAAACAACATCATAGAACGCCCTATCTCCAGGGCGAGTAGTGGATGAACCGTAGCGCTAGCAAGACACGGAGACTACCACCCAAGACACAAGAGCTCTTTAACAATGCCTCCAAGGAGGTGTATGACGCCGTAGCGTAATCACCGTCAGCCAAGCAGACAGTTGACGAGGCTTTCGCCCGAGCTATGTGCCGAGGAGAAGCAGCATCAAAGGCTCTTCAGCGACGCCTTCAACAAGGGCAATTTCGTCGCTGACTTAGATAAAATTGAGTTGAGCTTTCGCCAAGAGCCTTTGCCAAACCTCCCGAAGACCCACCCTCGATGAGGGAACGCGAGCACAGACAAGCGTCCACACCTGAACTGAGGTGGTAGTCGGTTGCCACCACACCACGCGGAGCCATTCGCGGACTCGCCCGCGTGGATGTGAGGCGCGCACCGGTATGCGTCAACGCCACGGGCAAGAGAGAAGGGGGTGTCGGCCGCCTCCACTTTGGTGGAGCCGTTTCTAGACTCGCCCGCGACGAAGGAAGGCGCGCACCGACAAACTTCCATCCTCGCCTGGACAGTGGGGGTTGCCAGCTGCCGCCACACCACGCGGACCCGCGCACGGACTCGCCCGCGATGGTGGGAGACGCGCGCAAACAAGGTCGCCGCCACACCGTGCAGAGCCGCTGCCAGATTCGCCCGCAACAGAGGAAGACGCGCACCAGCAAGCATCCTCGCCCAGACGAAGGGTGTGCCGGTCGCCGCCACACCACACGGATCCGCTACTGGACTCGCCTGTGAAGTGGGAGGCGTGCACCGACACAGCCAACACAATGCTGACAGTCAGAGAGCAGCACGGAGGGGAGGGCACCCACGAACACTCAGCCCCGCTGCCGGCAAGCCCGCAGCCAAACAGCGTGAACGTGCTGCTGTTAGCCCTTGCACACGAACGCAAAGAACAAGCACGCTGCCCCACCGCCGGCACGCCCGCAGCCGAACAACGCGCCCCGCGACGCTGCAGGACCACCCAATCAGTTCCGTGATGGAGTCGTCGTAGCTGACCGCCTCAGCGGTAGCCGTAGCTCGCTGCCTTGACGAACAGCGACCTGAACCGGCCCAAGCCATCGTCGATGGCATGGGGCCGACGACTTGGAGCAGCCCACAGCGCGATGGAGGCCTGCCAGAGTCCCGCAGCGAGCCGGAGGCGGCCGGAGACGAGGGGGCGGTGGATCCGGTCCCGGGGAGGCCGGACCCACCCCACCGGCCGTCGAAAGCCAGCCGGAGACGCGGAGAAGAGGATGGTCGGCCGCTGGAGAAGTCGAAGAAGAGGAATACGGGATTGGGGGCGTCGGCAGCCGCGTAACCACCCGGATCCGGTCACCGGAGGTCAGGATCCGCGTTGCCGGCCGCCGCTGCGCACATCGGGAGCCGATCTGGAGGGTGGCGGAGGAAGAGAGGCCGGAGCTTCGCGCAGCCGTCGAGTAGCGACGCGCCCGAGAAGACCTCGCCGCCGCCGTCCTCGGGAACTGCACGGGCTTCCCGGCGGCTGCCTCCAGCGGCGGCGAGGCGTCGCTGCGCCGGCAAGAGGCTGTGGCGGCTGTGGTGGTTGGGGCGCCGCCCGTGTCGCCCTAACAGCCCTGGAGGGCTCGCTGGTGCCCCGGTTCGGCCCACGGCACGGCGCGGCGCCTCACCCCCGGCCACGCCACCCTGAAGATCCGCACCCATGGACGGAAGCTGAGGACTCGTCCTCCAGCCGCGACCTCGTCCCACAGCCCCGGCGCGGTACTGCCGGCACGCCTCCGTGGACACGGTGAACCCCGGCGGCACGGACAGCCCGATGCTCGCCATCTCCGCCAGGTTCGCACCCTTCCCGCCCAGCTGCATCATATGCACATGCGTCACGACGCGGTTAAGCAAATACACCAAGTACGTAGTGCATTCGCACTGTGACGAGAACGCACGTACCAAGTCTTTCATCGCCTTGTTGCCGTCGCTCCTGCCCTTGCCGAAGTGGGACACCCTCTTCGACTTCGTCGTCGTCTCCCCGTCCAGGTGCCGGCGAGCCGCCGACGCCATCGATCGATCGGGGCGGCTAATTCAGGCCTCGTTTTCAAATTTTCTATTTTCCGTCACATCGAAATACCAATAAATACATAAAATACTAAATACAGATAAATCAAAAATTAATTACATAATTTTATTATAGTTTACAAAACAAATATTTTAAATTTAACTAATCAATATTCACCAATTATTAGCAAATAAAAATAAAATTACTACCATATCGACACCGTTTATTTTACCGAATCGGTGGGAGAGCTCACTTAATTGGCTTACTACCACCGTACGATGACTTAGAATCACGTGCCAAGATTAGCTTTGCAGTGCCGACCGCAGCAGGATATATGCTTTAATATATATATATATACACACACACATGCGCCGGTGGCGGCCAGGCAGGCGCCTCATGGGCTCGCACGCTCGCACGCATTGGATAAGCCAAAGAACCGCGCGCATGTATATCCTGATCTGGTACGTCTTTTTTTTTAATTTCATCGTCATCGTCGGTGCACACGCCACATTTATATTTAGGACGGACGAAGTACGGAGTACGTCGCTGCTCACTGGGATCGCGCGCGTGGGACAGACTACGTACGGTGTAACCAGAATACCAGCTACTCTCACGCCGCACCGGCTGCCACGTGTGGCGGCGTGCATGGTTTATTGCTTTGGTATGTGCTAGTAAGCTGGTTGCCGGATGCTCCCACACAAGACTGGATAGACGTTCCCCCAAAAAAAAAAGACTGGATAGACATCACCGAATCCGACATGTTGATGGATCACCGAGCAGGAGGGGTTTTTTTTTTTTTGTTTTTTGAAACTATGCCCAGCTCAGGGACTGACCGACCTGATTCAACTGCCGTTTTCGTTACTGAAAAACAAATGTTCGTGCTTTGCAATTGCAATATATGGTGGCGTCTTGGAACGGTTTTCTTCTTTTAGCATTTGGGTGTTTTTTTTAAAAAAACATTTGAGTGCTTCATTTATGCTTGTGCATGGATATGCTCTTTCTTGTATGCTTTGAATATTTGAGCGTTTTTTTTTAAGGTGGTAAAAGCTTTGCCGCCTTTTATTAGACGATAGAAAGGGGAAAAGGAAAAAAATTACAAGTTCACTTTTACATGAGCCGCCCAATCACAACTAGCTAGCAGAAGCCCAAAACAAAAAAAAAACCACATTTGAGCGTTTTTGACAGTGCTATATTTCCAATATATATATCGACTATCGAAAAGTGCCGTGTATAAGAAAGTACCGATTGCCGAAGACGGCCAACTTTTAACTTCATGTGTCTTTGCTAGTTGCGTATTTTTCTTTCAGAAGCTTTGGCTGCAAACTTTGATCCCCTAGTCAGATTCATCATCTTCCAACTGCTGGTGGTGCAAGGTGATGAAACCAGTGAACAAGCAGTCTAGAAAAGGACTAAACATACTTATCATTCCCAATGCTTGCGAGCTTTCGAAGCATCATATATAATGTTTGCATTTTCAACAATGTTACTCTGCCGCTGAGGTGTTCTGGTGTGTCTTTCATTTCTTCTTTAACGGTATGTCATGCACCCTCTTGTTTGTTCAAGAAGGAAACAATGCCTTCACTAAGGGTTATAAAAATCACTTATACACATTGTCAGGTCTTGATTTTAGGTTACACACCATGACAAATTTAAGGACCCACGGTGTATGTTCTTTTAATCCCTTTTGATTTGATATTGCTGCTTAGTTCTGATCTGTTGCCTTCCAATGAGATTGCTTCGTTACTGCCATTGGTTTTAATCTGTTGCCTTCCAATGAGATTCATCCTACCCGCTGCAGCTATTTTGGCGGTGAAGGCTCTTTGATGTACCAGCTACAGACCTACAGTAGATACAAGTTCATTCTTTGCAGCCACCGTTGCAGTTCAACAAAATTGTCCACTGCCATGAGCACAACCTGTTTCCCTTGCAAGCTTTGACCGGGAAAGGTGATCACCAAGATCAGGTCTATTAAGGATCAAAGGATGGCGTAACATACATGTCTTAATTCGCTTTATTTTTGCTAACTTATGGCCAATGTTCCCTTTAGAAAATGGGGAAAAGAAATCGTACTCACCACAATTTCAAGTCCCAACAGTTCTTATTCCTACAGATGCTTAAACGAATTTGCCTCATGATAACGTGCATACAAAACTGATGAACAGAGCATCTCACATGAAGCTACAAGCTACCGACTGCAGCGTAGACACCATAGACAACATTTTACTTTTACCGGCCGTGAATTCTTGAACTCGAAATTATACGAGCAAGTAAATGGCCTCAACAGAAGTAATATACTCCAAAACGTTATATAACTTTTGTACAAAGTTTCATTACACAACCATTGTACAGCACTGAACGCAAACAGCTATTATGATAACTTTTTTTTTCGAATACGCAAAAGACTTGTGTATCTTTTGTATTAAGAAGAAAAGTTTTTACGTCGCGCGCGACGCGTTGGGGAGGAATGATTTTACAATAACCTTTGCCTCCCCTGCGGGTTTACACATGACGACTGCTCACGTACTAATTCACCTAGGTTGCGGGCCCCCGCCTCTATCCAAAGGTCAGCTATTTGTTTGATCTTGACGAGGATCCGCGCTGTGGTGGCCGCTTCGTTCCTGAAGAGTCTGGCATTTCGTTCTTTCCAGAGTTCACATGCCACCAGCGCGAAGAGGGTGTCGGCGCCCTTCCTCTTCTCTCCTTGCCACCTCCGTCTCCAGTGCTCCCATCAGTCGGTGATGGATCCCCCACCCACGTGTGAGGTAGCGACCCCAAGCACCGTCAGTATGGTCCACCAGACACATCTGGAGAATGAGCAGGAGGTGATGATGTGGTCGATTGTCTCCGGGTCCTGGTCGCACAGGTAGCATTCCTCGCGTGCATCAAGCTCGTGCCGGTGCCTCCTGTCAGCGGTCTAGTGCCTCTTCCGGATTGCCAGCCATAGGAATATCCTGACACGTAGCGGTGCCCAGGTGCTCCAGATTCGAGTGCATCCGGCAATCGGGTGTGAAGGCAGGTTTTGTATGCTGAGCTAGAGGAGTATGTTACCTGTTATGTCCATCTCCAAATCGGTCGATCCGCGTTGCCGCTCAGGTTCTCCAGGGCTATCATGTTCCAAAGCCTCTGGTACTGCTGAGTTGCAGGAACGGAGATGCCTCCCGAGATTTGGCGTACCTAGGAGCGCCCTTGCATGCCGTCGGCCACGATAGTCCGCTGGATGTCCCTTTTGCTGACGAAGTTTAATAGGCTAGGCGCGATGTGCTTGACCGCCCTGCCCTGGATCCAACGACCCGTCCAAAAGGCAGTAGACCTTCCATCTCCGATGATCGTGTATGTGGACGCCTCGAAGAAACTTTGGACCTCTCAGGAGACGGAAAGCGGTAACTCGGCCCAAGCCCTTCCTTCGTCGGTCTGCTGCAGCCATAGCCATCTTGTCTGCATCGCGATGGAGGATAGCCGTAGGTCCGGGATTATTATAACAACCTTTAAACGTCAGGTCCAGTGCTTCACATATGCCTTACTCCAAAGGTTAATAATTTACATGCGCATGCAAACTTTCATTTAAAAGTGATCGTACAGCTCAAGCAAGCATTGAATAGGTGCCCTTCTGTGCATTATTTATTTGCAAGATGCACTACCGATTGCTTTCTGAGAAGCTAAACGTCCGCGCTCATTCAAAGGCTGCCAGTGCTGCAGCTAACCTTGCAATTGGGACCCTGCACCCAAATATATATGTGTTGAGTCAAACCAGAGTCCAATTAGCAGTATTGTAATACATCTGCACCTTCTGATTAGTTAGTAACATACTGCACATATTGTAATAGCAATCTGATACATGTACACAAGAGAATATCCATTCTAAGTTTCTAAATTGATCAATTTGATTCAGTAGAACAACGTTCCTATGAATTATTCATGAAAGGATATAATAGTGCCTGACCTGAATGGGCGTACCCAGTGCTGTAGGCTCCCGCACTGCGGGGTCTGGGTAAGAAAAAATAGCCAGCGGCCATCCCTGCACAAATGTGCAGAGGCTGAGACTTAACCCTGGACCTCTTGGTCACAGACGGTAAAGCTCTACCGCTTGCACCACTGACCTGAATGGTGAACAAGAAACGTAGTCCACTCCAGCCTTGGCAAAAAAAAAATTGCAACTGAAGCCGGCTCTCCACCATGTTCACCACAAATGCCCACCTGTTATTTACTATTTTGTTACTCCAAAGACACCAATTTAATAAACAAGAGACATATTTATGCTTCAATATATGTAAATTTAAAAAGGGAGTACTGATAATGCATCTTCTCATTACCTCCAAATCAGGCCTTGACCTTCGGCCCCTCTCAGTGGCGACGGATGGAGCAGTGATGATAAATACCTCTAGCCCTGTACTTGTTCTTATCCAGACCTTGACTGATGTCTTTGTGTTATGCACATGACATTTTATAGTTGCATCTACCTCTTTAGGTTCAGTGTGTTTATTGTCACATAGAAAATTAGCCAGGTTTGGAAAACTGTCCTGATATATATTCCACCATTCCAAAGTAGCAGGCTTTAGAATGGCAGCTACAATGAAAGTGCATGCATAAAACAAAATCAAACTTGGAGAAAAAGCAATGACTCTGCATATACAAATATGCGGAGTTTTAGCATTTGAGTGATCAAACTTCCTCATCCTTGAATTAAAAACATATTTGAAACCTGGGGAATTGATGGCCACAAACCTAACCATCTGCTTAATACAAGAATCGACAAACAATATTAAAGCAAGAAAAGCAAGCTCAATTGCTTCGATAACAAGCTGCACTTACTGATGAAATATACTTAAAGTAACCACTCTGAACGTCAGTTTACATGGATCCATAACCATAACTATTATATAAAGCATGCTAAATTCAGTTGTGATAGCATAACTCAATGCATAATAGCTACTAGTAGATGATGCACTTACTGATGAAATATACTTAAAGTAACCACTCTGAACATCAGTTTACATGGATCCATAACCAGAACTATTATAGAAAGCATGCCAAATTCAGTTGTGATAGCATAACTCAATGCATAATAGCTACTAGTAGATGATTACACAAGACCCTTCTAAACTGTAATAGCATTGTCTGCTGTTCAAGTTCAAGTAGCAGACTAATTTGAAGCTGCCCATGCCAAACTTCTGGACATCACAGACACAGCACATGCAAATGTGAAGGCATCTAGTTCGAGTTTTCCAATGCTGCCACCTCCAAGTAGAGTGGAACATAGGGTACAAATGACCACAGCGGGGATTCTTGGACGCTGCTACAGATAACATGGCCTCGCCGGCTGCCCATACCATATGACATTAACCTTACCTGCAGCGAATCAAACAAGAAGATGGAATCGCCGTGCGGATGAATGGCGGCCGCTCCTGACGTGTCGACACAGTGCTTCAAAGTCCAGGACCTGCCATTCTCCCCCGGCACATAGATCAGCTTGGAGGCGTTCCAAGCATCTCTGTTCGCGTAGAACAGGCGCCCCTGAGAATGGCTGAGCAGGACTCCTCTGCTCCGCGGGACAGGAACCACCCTGCGTGTCCGCCCTCTCATGTCCAGCGCCATGACCGTGCCGGCGTCGTCGCTGACAAAATGTAGCTGGCCGTTGAAGAAGGTCCTCATGCTCCGTTGGACACTGGGAGACCAGAAGCTGTAGTGAGGATGGAAAACCCAGGCCCCTGTTTCAGAGGAGTAGATGTTGAACCCCACGAACTGGCTGCCTTCCCAGTCAATCCAGACTTCCTCGTCGTCGGCCTCCCGGTCCAGGTCCAGCAGCTGAACGACATGTAAATGCACGGAGACGGCCGGGTCGAAGCACAGGATGCTAGCGGAGCAGATCTTGCCGGCACGGGTTGATCCCGGCACAGTAGTCCACTTCTTGGTGGCAGGGTTGCAGACGACGTACGATGCGTGGGGCTCGGAGCCGCCGCCGGAGTTGTTCAAGAGGACGAGCCCGTTGCAGCAGTCCACCACCCCGCCGCAGGCGTTCGCGGGCAGGAAATCGCATGGCGAGGGGGGGCGCACCCATCCTCTTCCCGTCCTTTTCACCGGGGGCGGCTCGGCGAGGCTGACGAAGGTGTAGGACTCCAACTTGTCGAAGTAGAAGAAGCCCATGAGGGTCTGCGGCAGCTTCTTGCAGTAGTCGGGGTGAGAGATGTGGTCGCGCCACGACGGGGAGACGCACTTGAAGCGGCAGATCGACTTGACGGGGACGCGCGATAGGATGTCGACGACGAGGTCGTCGGTGAGTGCGACGCCGCCGCCGGCTGCGGTGGAGGCGGAGCTAGTGACGGCGAGGCTCCGCTTCTTCTTGGTGTCGCGGGCCGCCTCCATGGCTGGAGACACTATCCTCTAAACCCTCTACGAAATCAATCTACTAATCGAAGCTGAGATTCTGGAGAAACATGCATTCGCAGTGGCGGCGGCGGTGATTGGAATTTGTCCCCCCTTTTTTTACTATCTACATTAAGTTATTTCCCTTTTATCATCGAGTAATGGAGCCGGCAATCGAATCAGGATAGAAAAGTTAACAAAGACCGATAAAACATGCCTTCTGTTTATATCAATCGACGACTTTGATTTTTATAGTATATATTCAATTTAGTTGTTTATAAATTTCAGTAACAATAATTTTAAGGAAATAAAATTATATAACGAGAGATCAAAAATATAAGTATAATACACTTTTTTTTCCGATGCGTGACAATAAAAATACATTACACAGCGTCCTATTTAATATTTAAAAGAGGAACCCAAGAGACTCTATATTCTTTCTAATTGTTAAAAACAGAGGTTTTGGTAATAAAAAAATAACCTTTCAATAACTTCTTTAATTGGTTATCTGAATACAACAATCTTCTATTTCGGATTTCTCTTCCCCAAAGATGGCGAGAAAAGAGCTCTCTAAAGTACAAATAAGATATAGAAAAATTGTTGGAGTGTGAAAAGATATAGACTACGACGACGATGTTTATGCAGTACATAAACATACTCCAGACGAATCACATGATGGCAAACTATTGGCCATTGCAGATGATTTATTAACAGTCCTGTCACTCCATCAGCAGCCCCTAAACTCTATGCTTGAGCTATGCCTGCCGGATTGCTTTCTTTTGAATTTGCTTGAGACACCTTATTACCACGAAACAATGTCTCGCAAGAAGAAGAAACGCTCAATTTAAGTTGGCAAGCCAATCTGGGCTAGGCATCGTGTGGCACTGAATGAGAGACCGACTGAGATAAGGTAGCACAAAAGTAAGTTTCTGACCCAGGTTTAGATGATGGCAACTGTATGTACTTCTATCTTTGAGACGGTGTCTCCTGCACCATCACATTGGCATAGGTTATAACACTTGACCATGACAGCCATAATCTGCAGTCTGCAGAGCACGTTCCTAGCAGGAATCTGACAATGGTGTTCGTATATAAAACTGTATTCTTGAATCTGAAATAGCCAAACAATTTGATGGTAAAACCTACAGTTGTATTTGAACCAAATGACAGTCATAAGTAAATTTATGTATTCTCAATATATTTGGTAACAACCAGATATACAGTAGTATAACATGTACGAAAAGATTAGGAAGCAATCATAATCAAAGTTGTCCTGCTTAGCGAACCTACTTCAACCAACGCAAAAAAAAAGAGAGATTTGTAAATCTAAAGGAAATCAGATTGGTGAATTAGCAACTGCAGATAATATGTTATATGAACGTTGGAAATTTAAAACTTAATATTTCTTGAGCAGCATTCAATAAATAGGTTGTAGGTTTTTTTTAGCCATAAATACAGCAGGGGAAGCCCCACCGTTGATATATAAATTTAAGTAAAGTAAACTGTACAGAGGGAAAGAAAAAAGAGGCAACAGGGTTGTACAACCGAACAGAAAATAGGGGGAAAGAAGTGGGCGGCGGGGAAGGAGTTAGTGTTGCAGCCCTAAAGAGGACAGAAAGGTTGCTCTTTTTGAATCGTAAAATCTATGAGCCTGCAGTCTAGCTTCCTCCGCAAAATTTTGCTTCCAAGGAACGAGGGGGGACGTCCCCGGTCATAAACAAAGAAGCACAAAGAAGAGCGCCCCTGCGAGTTTGAACCAGCGAGCGCCCCTGCGACCGTCGCCGCCGCTCGCCGCCGGCGGCCCCGCGGTCCCGGCTCCGCGCGCCCGTGTCCCGGCAGCGGCCTTCCGCGCGTCCGCGTCCCCCGAAGCTGCCTCCCGCGCGCCTGCTGCGGCCTCCCGCGTGTCTCCAGCGACTTCCGACGCTTGCGACTCCGCCTCCGTCACGAGCCCTGCGCCTGAGCCGCTCGACGTGGATCTGCGCACCGGAGTCCGTGTGCCCGTGCCCGAGCATCGTCGCGTCCTTGCGCGACCCTTCCCCAGCCCCTGCGCACAGGCTTGCGCGGACCTGCGGATCTGCGCGCCTGGACGCGGCCCTGCGCGCCCCTGTGACTCTGCCTCGACGCAAGTATGAGGTCGGGCTGCACCCCTCGTCGTTGCTGTCGACCCCTCGTCGCCGTTGTCCATTCTCGGCAGGTCCTTCGTCGGCGTTGAGCTCCCCTACATGGCTCGGCAGGTTTGCTCCCCTGCTGCTCTCCTTGAACTCGAGCAGGATCCTGCCCTTGCTGAGTTAGTTGAGGACTGGGATTTCTCTCCGGGTAAGAGATTCCAAGCTGAAGTCCTCCACAAGTTCTCTTCTTCGGTGCATCACCCATCTTCATCTCCGGAGGGCTCCTTCTTCATGCTCGTGGTTTTCCGAAGATACCTCTTCCGTTTGACCCAAGAATCAGTTGCTATGGCTCTTCATTGTTGCCTGGGTGGCTCTCCTGCTGGATTTCATGTCTCTTATCTACAAGAGCGACATTTTTGCTTCTCTGTTGCCTCAAAACATGTGGGTTTGTTGGTCCGTGCCCTTGAGAGGATCACAACCGATCATTTTGACATCTACTTCCACATGTGGCGTGATGGAGGTGAAAACTGGAAACTAGAGCACAAAAAAATGGGAAAAAGAAGAAAAGGATAGCTGGTCAGCTGTGATGAGTAAAAACAAACGCAAGATGTCTGCCAAGAGGGTTTCTTTTCAAAAAAAAGCTTATTCAAGACTCACCGGTTCATAAATCTAGTCCTAGAGAGCTTTCATCAATGATCAAGATTGGTGCTATTTTCTGCCCTCTGCCAATGGACTCCTACAATGTTGTGAGGAAATCTTCCATTTCCTCAGATTATGAAAGAGGTTTTCACTCTCCTGCTAATCAAGTGTGGGATGCTGCTAATGTTACTCATGCCCCTATCAAGCATTCCTGCTCTTCGGCAACTAGACAGACTGATGTCCCAATCCAGAAGGTTTTTCAAAATCTGAAAAGAGATCTCCACATTAACACCAATCTCAATCAGGCTGCCAACACTCAACTGTCAGCAAGGTTTAATATCGGGTCACCTCGCTTCAGTTTTTTCCCAAATCATGCAACTCGCCTTTGTTTCAGATGCTTAAGTCCAGCTCATCTTGTTAAAGATTGCTGGGGGGAGATTCGCTGTATTTACTGCTTCAAATATGGTCATCGAGCTCGCTACTGTGCCAAGAGACGGTCAGACCTCAAGCGTAAATGGACCATTAAGCCTAGCACTGCGCAGGCTGCTGACTAAGTCATGGATCACCTGATAGAAGTTAATCAGAATCAGGAACTTATACCTGAAGATCAAGAATCTGTTGCAAGGATTCATGTTGCGTCCTCTACTACTCATCCCCAGCCAGGGCAAGCTGCTAGCAGAGAAATGATCATTGCAAATGATCACAGTGCTCAGAGCGCTTTAGCAGTCCAGCAGGTGGTAGTTGAGCAAACACATGTATTTACAAACAACAACAACCTCCTTGTTCTCAGCATGAACAACACTTTGACAGAGGAGCAGAGGAACAACATGCAGAGAGAGGTTATCTTCAACTACCTGGCGGATGGTCTGAAAAAACTCATAGTTAAACAAAGGGCTTTAGGTGCCTCAGGACTAAGGGGCAGCTTGTCCACTCCAGGTTCCCTTATTAAGATTGATCTCTCTGCTCTAGGGATCAACTCAATCAACATCAATGTCAATGCTCCTACTCAGAATAATGCCATCAATGCAGTGACTGCTCCCAACATTTTACAGCTAAATAACGCCCCAGGAAGCTCTCTAGCTTTGCTAAGTCTGAAAGGTCCAGTTGCTGCCCCATACAAAAGCATCACTTCAATAAGTAAGGTCTATTATAGGAAAAAGCTAAAGAACAAGATTAGGACACTTGAAAACCGAACCACTGAAATGAGGCCCACCACAGAACGTGCAGACAATGCCTTACCTGACTCCCCTGAAGAATTTGGAGCTGCTCTACCAACTGAAACTTCCAATGTGAACAAAGGAGAAGGTACGGCTGCAAGAAAAAAGAGATGTAGCACCCCTATTACCACTCAGCAGCTCAGAAGGAGTCCGAGATTCATTGGTAAACTTGATGGATGCAAGCCAGCTGTGATCTCTGCAAAGAAGACAACCATCAGAAACAAAGGCAAAGGAACCATGCCCCAAGCAGATCTCCTGGGCAGTATTTTACTTCCTCCTAGTCAAGATATTGATTTCCCAGGACTATCTGATATTGCTAAGTATGCTGATAATGGTGCATCTTATCCTGAAATACCTATTGCTAAAATCCAGAAGATAGCAGTGGAAACTTATCGCTTAACTCTTTCGGAGGTGACAGTGGAGCTGCTCTTTGCGTCAAGGCCTGAAGATGAAGCTGGCCCAAGCAAGAGCAGCGGTACAAATGATCACAGTCCTTTTTGAATATTGGGACCAGTGAAAGTAGCAATGGTAGGCTTAATAGAGATTGGAGTATTCTTAACTGGAACATCAGAGGGATAAATTCAATTGATAAGTGTAATGTTGTTAAAGAAAAAATTGAAGAAAGTGCCTGTTCAATTTTCTGCATCCAGGAAACTAAGCGAAGTCACTTTGACCATTCTTATATCAAGAAGCTTGCACCCAAACGTTTCAACAAGTTTGCCTTCTCACCCTCAGATGGTGCCTCGGGAGGCATTTTGGTAGGCTGGATTAGCTCTATATTCAGTGGAGAGGTGTTTCAGATAAATAAGTTTTATGTCACAGTGCAATTTTCCTCAGCACATAATGGCCAAACTTGGAAGCTCACAACTGTATATGGCCCGTGTCATGGGGCTGAAAAAGATGATTTTGTTCAGTGGCTCAATAATCTACAAATTGGAGATGATGATAACTGGATGATATTGGGTGACTTTAATTTCTACAGAGCTCTCTCAGACAGAAACAAAGATGGCGGCAACATGAACGACATCATGATCTTTAATGAGATAATTAGCAACTTGGGTCTGCTGGAAATCCCTCTAAAAGGTAGAAAATTTACTTGGAGTAATATGCAAAATAAGCCTCTTCTACAACAAATTGACTGGGTTTTCACCTCCGTCAACTGGATTTCTGTGTATCCCAACACTCTCCACCTCCCGATGGCTCGACCAACATCTGATCATATCCCATGCAAGGTTCAAATTGGCACTTCTATTCCCAAGGCTCAGGTTTTTAGGTTTGAAAATTTCTGGATCAAGCATCCTGGCTTTTATGACACAGTCAAATCTGTTTGGTCTACCCACGTTAATGCTACAAATAGTGCCACAAGGATTACTGCTAAATTCAAACTCTTAAGAGCAGCCCTCAAAAAATGGAGTAAAAAACTATCGAATCTCAATTGTTTGATCAAAACTTGCAATAATGTCCTAGAAGTCTTGGATACACTTGAAGAACAAAGAACCCTGTTCATTCAGGAGTTTAACTTTAGGAAAATTCTAAAGGAGCATATCCTCAATCTGCTAAGATACAAGAGGGAATATTGGAAAAGAGATACACTATTAGATGGACCAAACTGGGAGATGAAGGAACAAAATTCTTCCATGCAGCTACTACTGAAAGGTACAAAATAAATACAATCACTAGTCTTGACACTGAAGACAACACAACAGTTGCATCTCATAGTGAAAAGGCGGCTCTCCTTCTGGATGATTTCAAAAAGAGAATGGGCTATACCTCAAATCCTGCAATGTTGTACAATCTCAGTCAACTGGTTCAGCCTAGAGATGATTTGGAGCATCTTTCAGCTCCATTTTCAACAAGTGACATTGACAAAGTAATCAAGCAAATCCAGTGGACAAGTCCCCTGGTCCGGATGGATTTAATGGCCTTTTCCTCAAAAATTGTTGGGAAATAATAAAGGAAGATGTATATACGTTGTGCTTCGATTTCTTCAATGGCTCACTCAATCTAGAGGCCATCAACAACTCTTTTATTACTGTGGTCCCCAAAGTGAATAATCCAACAACTGTTGGTGATTTCAGGCCTATTGGCCTTTTGAATTGTATCCTCAAACTCATCACAAAGCTCATGGCTGATCATCTACAAGCCAAGATAATCCCCGTGATTCACACAAATCAGTACGGCTTCATTAAGACAAGAACAATCCAAGGTTACCTTGCTTGGGCATATGAATATATCTACCAGTGCCAGCACTCCAAAAGAGAAATCATCATTTTGAAGTTGGATTTTGCTAAGGCCTTTGATACAATTGAGCATAACACAATCATTCAAATGATGCAGCATCTAGGCTTCAGTGATAAATGGATTGATTGGACTCAAAGAATTCTTGCCTCTGCCTCTTCTTCCATACTACTTAATGGTGTCCCTGGAAATCACTTCCAATGTAAGCGAGGTGTTAGGCTGGGGGATCCTTTATCCCCACTACTATTTGTTATGGCGGCTGATCTCCTTCAATGTATCATCAATAAGGGTCATCAAGATGGTCTTTTTGAACTCCCCATCCCTTCCTATGAGTTGGATCAATACCCCATAATATAATATGCTGATGACACACTGCTGATCATGAAAGCTTCTCAAAGAGAATTATTCACGCTTAAGGGGTTATTAGAGTCCTTCTCTACCTCGACTGAACTCAGGGTCAATTATAAAAAATCATGTCTTGTTCCTCTCAACATGAGTGATGATAAAGCACAACAGCTGGCAGGTGTCTTCGGTTGTAAGCTAGAAACCTTACCCTTCACCTATCTAGGTCTGCCTTTAGGCACCACCAAACCGAGAGTAGAGCACTACGGCTTCATAATGAGCAAGATTGAAAGAAGGCTTACTGCTACCTCCAGCTTCTTGACCCATGCTGGAAGACTCCAACTTGTCAATACGGTTCTCTCTTCTTTTCCTACCTATGCCATGTGCACTCTTGAAATCCCAATGGCTGTCCTGGAATGCATTGATAGAGCTAGAAGGCACTGTTTGTGGAGAAGAGCTGATAGTAATGCTAAAATGCAGCCCCTTGTGGCTTTCCAGAAATGTTGCAAACCAAAAAGAAAAGGTGGACTGGGAATAGTAAACTTAAGAAGCCAAAACAAGACCCTTCTTCTCAAACACCTAGACAAATTCTACAATAAGAAAGAAGTTCCGTGGGTTAAGCTTATCTGAAATACTCACTATCCTAATGGTCAAATACCCCATGTCACTTCTGACAGAGGCTCTTTTTGGTGGAGGGATGTTATGAAACTTTGTGATTTGTTTCGTGGAATTGCGAAATGCAAGGTGGGTGATGGTTCAACTGTTCTCTTCTGGCTTGACCTCTGGAATGACAATATTATGCAAACCAAATATCTAAGGCTTTATACCTTTGCAAAAAACAAAAACATCTCAGTTGCTCAGTTCCTGACAAGTAATACTCTGGAAACTCAGTTCCATCTACCCCTCTCTGAACAAGCTTACCATGAGTATCAAAGTCTCCAAGATTATCTACAAACAATTCAGGTTCAGCAAGAAGATAAAGACACTTGGCAGTACATCTGGGGAAACAATACATACAGTTCTTCTAGGCTCTACAATCTTCCCTACAGAAATATCTAACCTCCTAAGCCTTTCATTTGGATTTGGGACTCTAAATGCTGTAATAAACTTAGAGTCTTCACTTGGTTACTCCTAATGGATAGACTGAACACAAGGAACATACTTAAGAGAAAGAAGCAGAAATTAGAGGAGAACAACTACAACCGTGTGCTCTGCAATAGAAATTTAGAAGAAACAGCCTTTCATCTTTTCTTCTGTTGTCCATTCAGTCAAAGTTGTTGGCAGCAACTTGGCATACATTGAAATCTTGGTGCAGATTTCTTTCAGATGATAACTCAAGCTAAGCAACAGTTCTCGAACACTTTCTTCGTGAAAATCTTCATCATTGGAGCCTAGCAGATATGGAAACAAAGAAACAAATAGGTTGTAGGTAACTACGTTATTGAGGCAAATTAATAATTAAGCAAAAAGTAAAATGAATCACTCAATTAGAGTTAGTGTTTGTCCGGAAATGATTGTGAGAAAAATAGGGAGAATAGTGAAATCTTGGAAAAAGAACTTCAAAATAAGCTTGTTGTAATCATGTTTGAGTTGTAGCAACATTATCCTAAACAGTGACATTAACCTGAGTTACCTTCTTCTTATTGGTTCCTTCATTAAGTAGAAACTGGTCGAGCTTTACAGAACTGCTGTACAAATCTTAAGATTTCAAAGGTCAACATACAAGACGCCTAGTTTCTCCAGTGTTGATACTGCAAGTATGCTGGACAGATTAGTACGTGTAGACATGCAAAATTCAATTGACTGGTTACCTTTACTTGGAATCCTATGAAGTTTAACAAAAATATGGAGGAAACTTTATGTACAAAACCAGGAACTTGTCCATAATAGCTGCAGTTTCAATGTACTGCAAAATACTGAAAGCAGTATGCACACTTCTGAAGTAACCTGGAACATACATGACAAAGTCACTGAACCTGTTCATAATCTGACATTGTTGCAGAAAACTGAAATGTTTTCTGCCTTCCTGTTCAAGTTTTTCTCATAGTAATTGTGAGGCACCTCACTTTCCTCATTGCATTGATCTTTCATTGAGGAAGGACAATGGTATGAACTATAAAATCTGTTTTCTATAAAACAGGGATTAACCAATGGAGCAGTGATGATAAATACCTCTAGCCCTGTACTTTTTCTTATCCAGACCTTGATTGACGTCTTTATGTTATGCACATGAGGTTTGGAAAGCTGTCATGATATATATTTCACCATTCCAAAGTAGCAGGCTTCAGGATGGCAGCCACAATGAAAGTGCATGCATAAAACAGAATCAAACTTGGGAGGAGAAAGCAATGACTCCACATATACAAATATGCGGAGTATTAGCATTTGAGTGATCAAACTTCCTCATCCTCGAATACAGACGAACATATTTGGAACTTGGGGAATTGATGGCCACAGACCTAACCATCTGCTCAATACAAGAATCGAAAAACAATATTAAAGCAAGAAAAGCACGCCCAGTTCCTTCAATAACAAGCTACATTTACTGATGAAATATAAAGTAACCACTCTGAACATCAGTTTACATGGATCCATAACCATAACTATTATAGAAAGCATACCAAATTTAGTTGTGATAGCATAACTCAATGCATAATATCTAGTAGATGATTACACAAGACCCTTCTAAACTGTAATAGCGTCGGCTTCTGTTCAAGTAGCAGACAAAATGATCATCAGTTTACTGATGAAGCTGCCCATGTCACACATGTCCATCAGAGACAGAGCAAATACAAATGTTGGCATCTAGTTGGAGTTTTCCTGTGCTGCTATCTCCAGGTAGAGTGGAACATACGGTACAAATGACCACAGCGGGGAATCGTCAACACTGCGGATGACATGACCTCGCCGGCTACCCATACCATATGACATCAGCCTTCCCTGCAAGGAATCAAGCAAGAAGATGGGAGTCCCGTGTGGATGAATGGCGGCCAGTCCCACCAACAGCTCAGACTGCAAATACTCCTCCGCGTCAGCGAACAGGCCTGAAGTGTCGACACAGTGGACAGTGCTTCAGAGTCCACCTGCCACCCCCCCCCCCCCCCACGCCCCTCACCCAGCACATAGACGGACATCTTGGAGGCGTTACGAGCATCTCTGTTCGCGAAGAACAGGCGCCCCTGAGAATGGCCAAGGAGCTGGACCTCTCCGCTCCGTAGGACAGGGATCAACCTGCGTGTCTGCCCTTTCATGTCCAGTGCAGCCACTGCGCGGTCGTCTTCGGCGACAAAATGCAGCAGGCCGTTGAAGAAGGTCCTCCTGCTCCGGTGGGCAACGGGAGGCCGGCCGCTGTTGTAAAGATGGAAAGCCCAGGCCCCTGTTTCAGACGAGTAGATGTTGAACCCCTGAAACAGGCTTTCCTCAGAGTAAAGATGGCAACGGGTACGTATCCGACGGGTAGTGCCCATCCATATCCGCACCCGCGAGATGATTTTTTACCACCGGGTTACCCGTGAACGCGCACGGGTAGAAAACTTCTTCCATACCCGCACCCGCGTGGGTAATTCTACCCACCGGTTATACCCGCACCCGAGATTACATATACTTATCATACATTCATAAGTAAAAAAATAACTCTTTTCAACAGATAACATATTGACATTTATATTAAACTTGACATCATTGCAACAAGCTAACACCATGGGTGTTTTAGTTGGACTTGGGCCACATTCTTGGGCTTTATGAGTTAAAATGCGTAGGGTATCTTATTATTTCTGTGGGTTTTTTTACCCACGGGTACGCAGGTATGGGTAGTATACATCCACATCCGTACCCATCATACCCGTGGGTAAAGGTTTTCGCCCAATAACGTACCCACATGTGGAAAATTCATTCCACACCCGCATTTTTATTGGGTAAAACCCGCGGGTACTCGGGTTTTGGGTACCCGTTGCCATCTTTACCTCGGAGTACCAGTCATCCTCGTCGGCCTCCTAGTTCAGCATCTGAACGACATGGAAATGAGGGGAGACGGTCGGGTCGAAACACAGGATGCTAGAGGAGCAAATCTTGCCGGCACGGGTTGATCCCGGCACGGTAGTCCACTTCTCGGTGGCAGGGTTGCAGACGACGTACGGTGCACGGGGCTTGGAGCCGGAGCCGCAGCCGGAGTTGTTCTTTTCCAAGAGGACGAGCCCGTTGCAGTAGTCGACCACCCCGTCGCGAGCGTTCGCGGGCAGGAAATCGCATGGCGAGGGGGGCCACACCCACCCGAGGGGGGCCACACCCACCCTCTTGCCGCCCTCTTCGCCGGCGGCGGCTTGACAAGGCTGACGAAGCGGCACGAATCGAACTCGTCGAAGTAGAAGAAGCCCATGAGGGTTTGGGGAAGTTTCTTGCGGTTGTCGGGGTGGGAGATGAGGTCGCGCCACGACGGGGAGACGCACTTGAAGCGGCAGATCGACTTGACAGGGACGCGCGATAGGATGTCGATGATGTGGTCGTCGGTGAGGCCAACGCCGCCGCCGGCTGCGGTGGAGGCGGAGCTAGTGACGGCGAGGCCCCGCTTCTTCTTGGTGTCGCGGGCCGCCTCCATGGCTGGAGACACTGTCCTCTAAACCTTCTAGGAAATCAATCTGGAGAAACGTGGAATGGAGAGAATTTGTATGTGTAGGGTTTGAACGGGAGTTGACGGCAACGGTGATTGGAACTTCCCCTTTTTGATGATGTAGATTGACTCGGACTAGGATGGCTGAGTAGCGGCAAGCCGGCAAATCGAATCGAAGCCGATAAACCAGGGGCAGGCCCGGCCCTGTCAAATTATAGGCCCTAAGTGAGGCTCAAGTGATGGGCCCTAACATTTGTTGCTGCAAAGTCATTGATGTTTTAATATCAATTTCATCTAATAATTTCATGATGCATAAGTTGCCAAATCATTTAATCTTTCTTGGGACATTACAAACCTCAAATAATTCTTCAATAATTTCAGCTAAGGCCACAGTCACACAGTGAATAGGATCCAATAAACAATAGAAATATTATGATAATAACCCACTTCTATCACTCAAAAATATCCATAGCAGATATTGGCTTATCTAACGTAATAGACTGTATAACAACTAACTCAGAAATCATGTCATTTACATCAACATCGGATGAATCATCTGAAGAGAACTTTTTACAAATTTAAGCAATGGTCTCTTAAATCAGCACCATCCAATGCCTTTAAAGATGTTAAATTCATTAGAAATCTATTTTTTTATTAAATGACCAGAGTTCTTTAAATCTGCTTATCAATGAACGGGGCCAATTAGCTTTTTACCTCCGTATATCAATATCAATATATGAAGACTAGGAGCAGCCGAGCAGCATTGTAAGAAGCAGGCCAGGACAGCAAAATAGATGACCAGCGTGGCGGCGTCCGCTGGGACTTGTACAGGATCGCTGCTAGCAGCCTCGCACGCCACGGAGTCGACGTTGATGTCGATGACTCGCCCTCGGCCCTCGCGCACGAAGGAGTCGTGGCCGCGCGGCGGCAGGGCACGGGACGGGAGTCGCACCCGACGGACGCGGAAGACAGAAAGTCAGCTGAATCGACGATGTTTTCTTCGATTCTTCTTGCGCAGGGCTGAATACATATTTGCGGTTGGGCCCTCTGGCCTCGAGGGCCCTGTGCGGCTGCTCTGCTGGCACCCCCGAGGGCCGGGCCTGACCAGGGCCCTTCTGTTTTTTTAATGATAGCGAAATCGATATAAGCAACGAGTTTGAATTTTATATATTCAATTCAGTTCTGTAGTATAAATTTCAATCAGCAGTAACAATATTTTTAGGAAAACGAAAAGATCGATTCCAAAAGAAGAGACCGAAATAAAAATATATATACGCTTTTATTCAAACAATAAAAGTACATTACATCCCAATCCTTTCCTAAAATATTTATCCTAACCCCTAGGAATAGAGATTTTGGTGAAAATTACCCTCTAATAACTTTTTTAATAAGTTATCTAAATACAGCTATCTTCTATTGCAAATTAATCATTAGCCAAAGATAGAAAGAAAATTTTTCTCTAGAATGCAAATGAGATATAAAAAAATATTGAAGTTTGAAAAGATATATATAAAGCGACTTTTGTGCAAACATTGCTTGAAATGATGATTTGGAGACTGAGTTTTAGAAAGACCCTAGGAAATCCTCTAAATTATCAGTGCCTTCACAATTTATCCCAATTTCAATTGATTATAGGGAAGTAACCCTTTAGGATTAACAAAATAAGTTGTCAGCGGCCCTAGCTAATCAGAGTGGCAGAGTCTTTTTTTTTTTTTGGGGGGGGGGGGGGCATTTTGAACTATATCAAACCACCCAGGCTGTGAAAAAGTATTAGTAACCTCACTCTCGGCTATTGCAGCTTATACAAACTTCAGTTTATCCTAAAAGGGCTATCTCAATTTAAAAGACTCCCTTTGCATAGTATGTATTAATACCATTAATGCCTATCGTCAACCAAACGAGGGGCTTAAATACAATTGCATATTGCAACTATTTTTCTCACTATAAAGGAAGGGTATGTATCATTTAGTTTTTACCGGTCCCATTTGGATCAACTGAAACTCATTCCAGAAATCAGATTCTAAGAATTAGATTCAATAGGAAATGAAATACATAGAATTTGATTCAATTCAATACTCTTGTTTGGCTGGACATGAAATTCTTTTCTAAGAATCAATTCAGATGATTATTGAAGACAGCATGGAATTTCCAGACAGCTCTCTATCTCTTGACGCTCAAAAGCATGACATCTCTTTCCTCTCACAAGAAAAGTCGTTCTTTCTCTATATAATAATCTACCTCCCTCCCTCCTATACGGGACAAGCATGATTTCTATTTAAACAACATATTTCTCAGCATGAAAACCTTCTAGCCTATAGACAGAATAAGCATAATCTCTCTCTACATACATGATACAATTATATATAGGAAAAAGTCTATTTTTTCCCAACGAACTTTTGGCAAAAATCTGGAAATGACCATCAAACTTTAAAATCATGTATCTTTGGCTATCCAACTCTTAAAACCCTTCACATTTGACCATCGAACGGTTTTAGTGGATGGTTTCGTTGACATGGACGCCATGTGATGGTGGGGTCCACTTGTCATCCCTCTCCTTTCGTCTCTTTCTCTCCCCCTCTCTCTCTTTCTTCTCACGTCTCCACCGCCAGCAGCCGTCGTGGAGTCACCGTCACCTTGGTGCCACCGCCAGTGCTGCCATGGAGCTGGCTGAGGAGCCGGCGCAGCGCATGCCAGTGCTCCCCATGGGACACCTTCACTGGCATCGTGTACCCGTCGGCCGTACCCGACACGGTCGACGGTCAGCAACTCAGCACCCGCTGGCAGCCCGCCCGCGCGGCGTTGTGCTGCGCGTCCAAGCACTCGGCGGCGTTGTGCGATGACACCAGCAGCGCCCAGGCGAGCGCGGCCAGCGATCGTGCAGCGGCTTGCCGAGCAGGTGGAACTGGCCGAGCAGCGGCTACGACGGCAGACTCGGCGCTACAGCGCTTCCCCTGGCCACGCCTCGCCCTGCTGAGACGGCAGCCACGACGAGGAGCAGGGTGACGGTGAGGGCGAGGAGGAGCAGGGGGCGTCCCTTCTCCACGACATGACCGCGACCGCCGCGTCCATGGCTGGCAGTTTGGATGCCTGTGCCGCTGTGTATTCGAGCAACGGAACCAGCAACCTGCCAATGCTTGGCAGCCGCCATACCTAAACATCCATAAATAAATAAATGAGAAATATAGATGTCTTATATGTACGTAGTATATTCATCGATGTATTTTGGTCGTCTGATATGGGTCTTTGACTGGGCTCATGCGTTTCATGTTGATGGGCCGTAATTAATTAGCAAACCACAGAGGGAGCTGAAGCCTAATCTGTTCGACTCTTGGCCCTGATCAATCAACTGCTTCAAGCCTCTGTCTGTTTGTATTCTAGGATCTGATCACAACGCACTACTCCAGGACGATAGAACCCTAGCGCATGGCGGCCATAGCGTGAAAAGAAAGAGAGAGAGGGAGAGAAAGAGACGAGAGGAGAGGGATGACAAGTGGGCCTCACCATCACATGGCGTCCATGTCAGCGAAACCATCCACCAAACCGTTCGATGGTCAAATGTAAACGGTTTCGAGAGTTTGATGGCCAAAGATACATGGTTTTGAAATTCGATGGTCATTCTCAGACTTTGCCAAAAGTTCGATGACAAAAAAAAAAGACTTTTTCCTTAAATATACAAAACTCTATCTTTCCTCTCACTCTACGCAATAGCGCATGTCTCTGCCTCCTTGTTTCTCCACAACAATGTAAAAATTGGCAAGGTTTAGATAGAGGAACGACTCATCCATTTGCCTCCTCGTTTCTCTGAAAAAAAATGTGAAAATTGGCAAACATCATGAAGAACAGAATAGGTATCAGAACAGGAGAGGGAAAAAATAATATGGATGCAACCTCATTATGTCAAGGCTTACTTGTAAGAACTGAAGATGTCTAGAAAGGAGGAACTGACAAGCTAATGACCATATAGCAATGTAACAAGGACCATTTTAAGAACCATTTATTAGTTTAGGGTGCTATTGGGATCATTAAGAAAATAAAAACACAAATTGACGTGAACGAGGACGAGGAACATAAAGTTAGCTCCATCAGCTTTGTCAGGATCCAGATAAGCAGGTACTTAATCTTGTGTGAAGTAATAAATAGCAAATAATAAAAAACATAGGCAGTTTCATTTGTAGAAAAAGGCTAGAAAGCAACTTAAGACTGAACTCATAAAGGAAAATACTCCTTGGCTACTTACAATAATACCACTACAACCAACAACTTAATAGTTGTAGCTTGTAAGACCTTTTACAAATGCATGAGGATCTTCTAAGCTACTTTCCTAACATAACTAAAAATCCAGAAAAAGATAGTACTATACACCAGAAAAAGGCAGTACCATACACAGTTATGCAGCTCATACCAAATTCTATCAAGCCTAATTTTGGCTAGACCAAAGTCTGAAACTCCTGCATAGCAGCCTTTCCCAAGGAGTATATTGCTGCTAGATCAAACAAACAGGGGAAGTGGACCGAGGATCACGATGCACAATTCATGTCCTTCAACTTGACTAAGGGGAAGTGGAAGTTCAAGGTTAAGAATTTCAGAAACAATTGATCTAGGACCAACATAAATAAAAAATGTGACTAGACTACTGAAGCAATGTTCTGAGACTCCAAGGCTCACTAGACCAAATAACATAATGCATTCAATATACAGGTGAGTTTCTCATACATGTCAAATTCCATTTTTTGTACTGGCACAAACACCAACACAGCGGCATTTGTTAAAAGGTAAGCAGTGCAGTCAATTTTCATCTTATCGATGAGTGAGAACACAAGATATTTGATGCTGCATCTATACAGGAAGTATTATAATTTATTCATTCAGCAAAAGAAGGTTAAATCACAACTACTAGCTAACAATTTGGTCAAGCTAAAGGCAAAGCATTTTTGGAATTTTTACCCTCATCATTACAAAGAACTAGATAGTTGTCAAGTATGACTTGTGTTAGGTTTTGATAGCATAACAATCAGCAAACAAGATATTCAAACAAAAATAAACACCTTGGTTCAATATATTTGAACTCACTCAAACTGCATATACTGAGCACCTATCTATATGTAGCAAAGTCAGTTATACAGCCAGGGGGGATGGATTCAGCCCTGTTCACATATCAGCAGCATCTATTGTAGGCTATATCACAAAACCACCAGACCCAGCATTCAAAGACAAACCATGGCACCAGTATCATGTTGTCTCAAGGGAATGAATGTCACTTCTTATTCCAAATTAGCAAAATCGACATGCGTAGAGCCTACAACTGAGAAACAACGTAATAACAGGATTCTTATAAGCAGAATATATTACAGAATTCATAGAAAAATTGATACTAAGAGGATCATGATTCCCACAGTTCAACGCTGAACGGATCAGAGCAATTCCTTCAGTTGCGCATCAGGATTTGTTAAATCCACATAGGAGGGCACATAAACAAGGAACCTAATCTTTGCTTCTGGTTCCAACACACATATCTCCTTCACTTCAGCGTTGATCAGATTATAGGAGAGCAACTTGTATCCTTCCACAGGGACGAAAACAAGATCCCTCTCAGGATGAAACATGACCACATAGAAAATTTCGGCTGTGGAGCTACTTCAATCTCGAAACGGTGCTTCAGAATCCAATCCCCTTCCTCGAAATCCTTCAGAAACCAAATCTGCATCATGGTGCTGCCGCAGCCTTCGTGCACAGCATAATGCAGGAATCCCTGAGACTGTCCGAGGCACCCGACCAACCCAAACCAGCTGGATACAGGCAATGCAATCAGACGCCACGCCTGACCATCTGGATCGACAGCAAGAACCTTCTTCTCGTGGGTGAGCAAATTGACAAAGCCATTGATGAACACACTGCCCATTCCTTCCACCAGCCTGACACGGGAATCACGGCAGCAAGCGTGGCTCTGCACCCATTTGCCGGTCACCGACGAGACTACCTCAAGGCCCTGCACACAGAAAACGGTCGCCTCACACAAATCCAAAAATTCGTAGCCGCCGTAGCCACCACCGTCACCATCGCCGTCTGTGTCCGATTCTTCGAAATCGGAATCCAAGGAGAACCTTTGCACAGGCTCGGTTCTTGCGAAGTCAAGTACATTGAATCGAGGTGAGGCGCCGTGAGGCTCGAAGGCAGCCAGGGCCAGCGCCTGGAACCCAGACGACGGCTCCGGGAGAACGGTGAATTTCCCAGTGGCCGGGTTGCAGACATAGTGACATCCCCCGGCCCCGCCGCTGTCGCGGCAGAGGAGGAGGCCGTTGCAGCAGTCGAGGGGCCGGGCGCGGGCGCCACATGGAAGGAACCCAAGGTCGGGGAACGGCGACGAGCCGGCCGGCGCGAACCGGACAGCGGAGTCGGAGTTGAGGTGGCTAGGGGCGTGGTTGGTGTAGAGAAGGCCGGCGAGGTCCTGGGGCAGCGTGTTGCGGTGGTCGGGGTGGTTGGAGAGGTCATGCCAGGACCTGGAGACGCACCTGAAGCGGCAGAGCGACCAGTACGGGAGGCGGCGGAGGATCTCCACGACGAGCTCGCACGGGAGACGGCAGCCGCCGCCCTCGCCGGAATCCATAGGTTTCGCCGTCGCCGCCTGCCCGTGAGCCGTGCCCAAAGGGCTTTTCACTTGTGTGCCATTATAAAAGTTCAAAATACCCTGTGTACCATTGAGATGAAGAAAAGGTCCTCGGTTACCCTTGTCTGAAGTTTTCTTTCCCCAGGTGCCATTTCGGTCAGTTTTGCTTGCATAACAGCAGTTAATAGCCAGCGGAAAAGACAATTTTGCCCTCGGTTATAGAATGCATCAAAATACTCTTGCGATTCCCCCTTTTCTCTGAAAAACTTTAATAATTATAATCATATTTTTGAAATGCATCCAAAATAGTCGATAATTTTGACAATGACAATAAGTATTTAAACTAAAATACATTCAGACATAAACGAAGTCAAATTCATCATGACGTGCATAGTCAGCTTGATTATAGAATCAAGTTTTCACACAAAAGATGGTCACATTGACCTCATTACTAAAAGATGGTCACATACTTGGACTAATTATCCTGATTTCTAGATTGAAACTGTTCTGGATTTCATCCCTACAATTGAAAGATGAATAACATACATGTCTACAAAGTTTAATCAAATTCCAACCGCACCAAAGATGGGACTGATGTAATGCAATTGAAGCAATTTCGCAATTCATCGAACTGCTGGTTGCCCGTCCGCCATCTCCACGCGCGGGCCCTGCAGCCTCCCCGCGCGAGGCCCAGCGGCCTATATCCCGTCCGACGCAAGGGCCGCGGCGCCTGCGTCCCGCCTCTGTCCGCTCACCCTGCCCCCCTGAGCCCTTGCTAAGCGTGCGACGAAGGGGCCGCGACGCCCTGAGCCCCGCCCACGCGACGCAGGGCCGCGCCGTCTCCTTGATCCGTGATGCAGCAGCTGCTTCCCCCACTCCCTGCGCTCTCTATGGTTTGGTTTCTGGGAAGAAGAAAGAGCAGTGGGGAGAAGAAGACGGGATTGAACAGATCAGCGAATAGAGGGAGTGATGGGCAATAGAGTAATTTTAAGTCACGTTGGAAGGGAGCTCCGTTAGAATCAGACGTCCAGGTGACGGAAGTGGCAACCAGGGCAAGAAAAATTTTACTAAGGGTACTGAAGAACTTTTTGTTTCTCGGATGGTACGTAGGTCAATGTGAACTTTTATAATGGTACATAGGTAAAAACCTCGTGCCCCAAAGGTAAACCACAAATGGGCTGATTCCTTGGGCTTTCTTTGGTCCAGTAATGGGCCGGGCCGCATTTTACGGAGCATAGAGGGGAGGGAAGAAAACCCTTGCTCGCTTCTCACCTCCGCTGTCTCCGCACTCCGCAGCCGCCATTCACACTCATAGCGCTTCCTCACGACTCCCCACAGAGAGCCATGGCGGCGGCCTCCAAGGAGATGAGGAACCCGGCGACCTGCCTCACCGACGACCTCATCGTGGAGATACTCTCGCGACTTCCCGCCAAGTCGGTCTGCCGCTTCAAGTGCGTGTCCAAGCACTGGCGTGGCCTCATCTCCCACCCCGACCACCGCAAGAAGCTGCCCCAGACCCTCGCCGGCTTCTTCTACCACACCCGCAGCGACGAGCGCTTCCCGGAGACGGCACGCCACTTCACCAACGTTACGGGGAGGGGCGCGCCCCTGATCCGCCCCTCCCTGTCCTTCCTCCCGGACCGCGCCGACATCACCCTCTTGGACTCCTGCAGCGGCCTCCTCCTCTGCCGCAGCCCGACGGCCGCGGGCGCCAACCGCTACATCGTCTGCAACCCGGCCACCGAGGAATGGGTGGCGCTGCCTGAATCCAGTCAGGCTGGTGACATCCGCAACGCGCGGGTGGGATTCGACCCTGCCATTTCCCCCAACTTCCATGTGTTTGAGTTTGTAGACCTATATGGCTACCAAGTTGATGGGCTTGAGATCTACTCGTCGGAGACCGGGCAGTGGGCGCACAGGGACAATGGATGGAGTGACGATGTTGACGATGCCGAATTGACCTTGTTGGAGGGTGGGAGCACTGTATTTCTCAATGGCTTTCTTCATGTGCTTGCATCTGGGAATGTACTGGTGGTTGACACCGAGGGGAACTCATGGAGGACCATTCCCGAGCCGAACGGCATTGATGATGGTTTCATTGGACACTCTCAAGGGCACTTGTACTATATCAATACGTTTGAATTATTTGACGTGAGATTATCAGTGTATGTTCTTGAGGACTATGCTACTTATGAGTGGATCTACAAACATAGTGTCAGGGTTTCGAAGTTACTTGGAAATGAAATGGCCAATTTTGGTCTTTTGCCGCACTATAATGTGATCACGATTCATCCAGAGTGCCACTTGATATTCTTTGTTTCGGATTTGGATGATACAATAAGATGTTATGACATTGATAGTCGAAAAGTGCATGTGATTCGCAACATAGGGTGTGAGCTTGACTACAGTTTGAAACGTTGTTTGTCCTATGTCCCCCTTTTCTCGGAGTCATTGGCTGCCTGAAACTAGAAAGCAGAGTGCCGGTTCACATCTAGCATACTTGATACATCAACGGGATTACAGGAAGTCAAATCATCTTGGTGTCGATGAGCATGGACAAGGCAAGAAATACTTCAATTTATTCAGGTAATCAATCTTGTTGGAATGATTGTTGAGTGATGGAAATTATGTTTCTTTTGTAGAAGGCGAATGTTTGGATGAGCTATATTTTGCTTCTTGTGCTAGATATATGTATCATGTATGGCTGTTGTATCATATGCTGCTTATGTTTGAATGAACTATCTTTTAGCCTTTGTGAAACTTTGTACCCTTGATGTTGAAATAATTAACCTTTGTTTTTTCTCAATGTATATTTTCCTGTCTGTCAACCTCTCTGTTATGTGTCTAAGCATATTTATGTGGCGAACTGCAATGCATGTGCTGCCTCTGTTGTATACTATTGTATTCACATTAGAATAGGGGAATTTTTATTCTAGTGTAATGTGGGCATTCTTGTCATGGGTGATTGCATTGGAGATTGTTGCAAATGGTTTATGCTCTCACTTAGCTCATTATAAGAGGAAAGAAGAATAAATAGAAAGCTGTAGAGAATAGCTCCATCAGAAAGTAGTTAAAATTACATAGAAGCTAGGGACTAAATGTTCTTCCAGTTGTGATGTAACTTTCTTTTGTGGAGGTCTGGGATCTTATGAGTAACCAATATCCTTGGGAGGCTGCGAACTTGAGTATTTGAACTTGTTCCAACAAGGCATCGGATTAGTTCTTGCAGTATTTGAACTTGTAGCATCCTGAGTTGCTGACACTTGAGTATGCCGCTGGAGAAGAATCTTTCATTTTACCAGACAGCTTTGTGGTTACAGCATATATTAACATCCGCATGGAATCTGCTTCCATCCATGCCTCTTCCGCCTCCATATCCTTTACGTGTCTGGCACGTGTCCCCACCGTTTTAGTAGTTTCATTGCTGCGCGAATATGCTGCCGCGGAAGTCATTCGTGTGCCTAGAAGGAATCCCTGCATCCCTGTTCGTCGCCCTTCCCCATGCCTTTGTTGTCTGTGTAGGGGCGTTGTCAGTGTGAGCCTGTAGTCTCGGGAGCTACCTCGGCCCCAAGGCATTGCTGTTTGTTGCCGCGGTCATCTCGGATGGGGACCATTCTCGGATCGGAGCAGTGCCAGCCCCCTCGCCTTTCGCCTCTGCGTGCATAGTCCGCTCGACTGACCTTGCCTGCCGGTGTGCTAAAGGGGGGTCCACACACAGGCGTTGGAGTGGGAGGCATGCTCCTGTCGGTACCAGCGGCAATCCTCACCCACCTCGGCTTCTTCGCGACATTCCTTCTGCATGGTTTCCTCTGTCCATGTTGCTGCCCCCAGTATCTATCCTTCCTGCTCTGAATCCGCCTTCGGTGAGAAAACACGCTTCAGGGGCGTCGCCTCCATCCACTCCTCCCCGCCTTGGCTTGGCTCAGCTTTCCCATACACCCTCATTGCCTTCTCTGCCGAGCAGGGAGGGCGGCTCCAAACATGCATTCCTCCTAATTTTTCTCCAAATTTACTGATATTAAGTCTACTGATCGGTTACCTTTTTGGGCATATCCAGATCCCGATGTGGATGCTGTAATAATGCATACTTTTGCATCCTCATCTTGCATCAGTCGGGACAGAAATTATTGTTGGTGGAATTTGCTCTTTTTCTCTTCCTGTGTCCAGTTGAAGTGGGCATGCATCATCTAGTGTGGTGGATTTCTTCTCCAAGCTGTGCAGGTTCCTATAGGTTATTAGCTTCAAGAATAGGGTACCTGGCTACAGCAAGGTAACATGGGGCACCGTATTAATTCTACCGTGGGTTTATGGTGGTGCCGTGGTGGCTCAGAGGAATAAGTGGTCTTGCAAAATGCTTGATGACATGCAGCTAAGATTGTTCTGAAAGTGGGTGGTTCATTTATTTATTTATTTGCACACATGAATTGATTTTAGGTTTAGGTCATTAGGTGAAATACATTTGGGACCAAAACAGTGGTTTCTTGCTTTGCAGCAATGATATATCATATTCAATTTTCATTTCAGATGAGTTACACAAGAGAGGCTATGTTTTGATATTCCATACCATCCTGTTATTTTCCAATATCTATTCAATAAGATAGTTCTTTATTTCCTTGCATTTCAAACATGGGTGCTCGATTTGGTGTCCTAGAGACACCAGGACACCAAGTTCATTAAGCTCATTTCGTTACAGTGGAGTTGTGCATGAGTCTATCTGTTTTGGCATATGAAAGCCAGCTTTGATTTCTCAAACATAGCATGCATGAATTCTAACACCTGGATGCTCAAAAGTATAGTTCTGGCATGCATGAAGGTCGGGCATCATATGCGTAATCATGTTGCGCAGAAATACATTGCCCATGATAGCCTCCTGCTATGAAGGTGATCTCAAAGACACCATTGATTTCTGGCATATAAATTGTTGATATACATTGTGTCAAGAGCTTGCTGGACCATTGATTTAGTCAATTTTTTGTGTAGTAGTTTACATTATCTTTGCTTTGCTGCAAATAATCCTTTGTGGACCTGTAAATTTCTTCTCAGGAAAGGAAAGCTTCTTTGTTGACTAACCTCACTTGATATAGGCACATGACCGTGTTTTTAGATATGTGCATTAGCCTACCCTAACTTCCTTGGGACAAAAGACTATGTTGTTGTTGTTGCTGCTGCTGCAGCATTTGCTGTGTGATGGTTAATCATCGATTATGAAAATGGAACCGGCTAAAAACATCTCCGATATTGCTCCCTGAGACTGCCACAGTCCCACGTCACTAAGGGTGTGTTTAGTTACATTTTGAATGCAAAATGGAAAATACAAAATCTTTAGGAATGTGAAACACAGAATGCCAAAGTTTTTGAGGACCTGTTTAGTTGCATGTCAAATTTTTTGGCCAAACCAAAGGACATTTGCTTTGCTTGCATGCAGAGTGCTGGGCGTCCGGCTGCTGCCGCCTGCATATGTGCGAGCGCAATGCTGCTGCGGGGCGTCCGTTGAAAGTTGCGGGTGGTGTGGGTGCGGGTGGTATGTTTTTCTTGTTGGATGTTTTGCACCTCTTTGGTGCCAAATACAAAATGCAACATGGGATCCAATTTGCAAAATTTTCACCATGCTGTCTAGTTCTATTTTGCAAAATGAGGGACCAAAACACCAAATTTCACTAAACAGGCCCTAACTTTCTCCTGTTAAGAAATGAAAGCCCTTGGAGCCTTGGAGGTCTGAGATCTTATGAATAACTAATATCCGATTAGTTCTTGCAGCATTCGAACTTCTAGAATCCTGAATTCCAGACACTAAGTATGCTATACTGTAAACCGATTTGCTATAGTGTACCCAGTGAAACATGCCCCCTCAACCCAAATTTTTGGCCAATGAATAGGGGCACGCCCATCTTGCCGTGGCTTCCTCAACTCCTGCGAAGCTAGAGTTTGGGGAACAGGGTTTTGGGTTTCGCGGGCTGGGGATGCCAGAATCCAGCATGTTTAAAGTGATGGTGCCGGCAAGTCGGGATGTTGGTGCCGGCAAGTCAGTCCAGCGGTAGTTGTTCTGTGGCACCACCGGCAGTCTGGCAAGTGAGACCCTACCGCCCCGGTGATTGGGAAGGCAGACTGCAGAACGTCTGGGGCATGGCGTGTCCTGAGCAATATGGAGCTGACTTGACGAAGATGATAGTGGAAAGCTTCAGGTGTATAGGATGATGCTGATCCGATAGTGGAAAGCTTCAGGTGTGAATGTGTGATGTCCTTAAAAGATAAAGTACAAATGTAGTCAGGCACATGAAGACTGATCTTATATAGCGAGTAAATATCTTCTCTTCGTCTGATTTGAAAGTACTTTGTGTTTAGTGATTGCCAAATACTTTGTGTGTAGGATTTAACTACCAAACTTGGAACTTCTTAGACATTAGGAGATAATGCCTACTGCTACTGTAGAAACCACATGACCTTTTGGTTGAACTGCAGTGTAACTAGCCTTTGGAGCTTCCTGTGTAGGATTAGATTTGACTGTCAACTTGGAACTTTTGGATACAAGGGTTTGGCTCTTTCCTTCAAAAACTAATCATAGAAATGAAAGGAATGTGGAAATAAAACAAGTTTTGATCGAGACCACAATGCATCCATTGCTCGTCAAAACCGTTGATACTACGAATATCATTAGCAAACAAAGCAAATTAGTCATAAACTAAAGTTGAACTTTTTCACACATTCATTTGCATTTTATAGATATTTAGTTTCATGACTCATAAAGATCTAGTAATCGTTCCAAGAGTGTTTCATCTAGATAAAACTCATTTCTTCTCTCTTGTTTAAAATTTTGCCATGCTACCAAAAACGCCTATGTGATAGTCTATTAAAAAAAACTCAACCCATGGGGGTTAAGACAGTTCCCTGGCATTGTGCTTAAGAAGAAGAGACCTTCTCATACAGGTCGAGAAAACCCTCTAACCTCTACCCCATCCATACACAGCGGCACCGCAGCTCACGTGAGATTAGGCTGGCCACAAACCTGTGCTTTGGTATGGGGCGGACGAGGGGATTTTTTTCACCTCCGGTAGGGCAGGCAAACGTACCGCGAGCATTCGAGAATAAATATATAAATCCCCACGGCGAGCGCTCCCACCGAGACTGATCTTAGTACTGATGAGACGTAATTAAGCAGCCATATGTGACAAAACATCTTCCGCCTTGATTGATATAATTCCGCATATATTATTATGCTACTGATAAGTGATTTACACTAATCCCGCCGGCAATACTGCCTATAGCTCGCAAAGTCAACTCCAAAGCTCCGAAGTCAAGTGAGCACCTGCTGGGTTCTAGGATTCTAGTATCTCCAGTGGTGAACTACTATGATTCCATATGTCCTTGCAACATTTGATCTCGATAGCATGGTGCAGACAGCTTAAACAAAACACCAGATTATTAATTAGAAAAATGAATTGATAAATAAATAACGTATAACTATGTAAAGGTCCAGTCACCCCGTTACCGTGAATGACTGGGCCGGCCCAACCGCTCAACTGACGACTTCGATCCACGCCAAACGAGGGTTGGATAGTATCGAAATGAAGAATCCTATAGGTAGCAACAACTGAAACGATAGAGCACGATCATTGATGGAAGGGAGAATGATTTTGTGCATCTGTACTCAATCAACAAAGAATGTATATATATGGGACATTGATATTCTCTTGAATCAGGACAAAAATCCTTCCTACATAGTACTATGTTAGGATAAATTAAGACCATCCTGGCATCTACTCTTTTTTTTAAAGGAAACATCCCGGTATCTCGGTTGAAGAAGGTTCTTGGTTTGCACATCCGTAACACAAAAGGAAGCAGGATGAAAAAAAAAATAATTTTGGGGTTCTTGGTTTGTTACGGCAGGTTGGCCGCCCCCGGTCTCTGAGACGGACGCCTTGCCGCTTGGATCGGCCTCCGAGACGGCCGCCTTGCCCCGGAATGCCTCCCGAACCTCGGGCTACAGCTTGCCCATCACCCTCTCGTTCTGTGGAAATCTTCGGCGTCGACCAGGGTGGCACGCAGCCGCGCGCCGACCATCCTGGTCGGCATCGTTCTTCTTCTTCGCATTTCGGCCCAAGGCCAACGCGGCCCACTCTGTGCTCCCCTGAGATTAGGTTCCGGCGACGGCGACGGCGACGTTGGCGGTTAGGGTTCGGGCGAGGCCTCCCTGCTCCTCCATCCTTCCCCGGCTGTAGAATCCGTCCGGCCGGCCTGACGGCGGTCGTCGACACGACGGTGGTGGAGGCCGAGCCGGGCGGGGCTGGACAGCCGGCTGGGCATGGGTAGGCGGCGGGGGCGAACGGCGGTGGGAGCTGGGCGGGGGAGGGGAAGAACGCGGCGTGGGCGGCGGGGCTGCGTAGGCATGTCGCGAGGAGGAAGAAGGCCGGGGGAGGTGCCTGGTCGGCGCACGGCTGCATGCCAACCAGGGCGGCGTCTAGCACGACCCCTCGTTCTACATCAGCTTGCCCAGGGACGACGCCAGCATGCCCGTTCCCGGACATGAACACGTCAATATGATCGCTTTGATGTTGTTCCGGTTCAGGTGGAACCCAACACCGGAGGAAGCTCGCTCCTTCAGGTCGATGAGGAGGTCGACGAGGTTCTTGCTGCCGTTCGGCCTCGGGCAGAAACAGACCTTGCCGGCTTCTCGTCTCGGGCATGTGTCCTGTCCTCTATGACCTCCTCCAGGGTGGACGTCCTCCAGCGTGCGCCGCATGCCGGTCACCGCGGCGAGCACACGGGCGTCGGGCAGGGGCTGAACAGAATTATGAAAAACAATATAATATCAGTGATCCGTTCGATATCTGATATGTTTTTTCATCCCTACTTGCCACTCCATGGATGTGAAGGTTTAATTAGCAAGTGGTTTTCTTTTTTTCTCGAATAAACAAGCGGTTTTCTAGAGGGTGAACAATGCAAAATAGTCACAATGGAACTTTATTTTGTTTGCACATAACCGTTTGCAAGATAATGGCACACTATTGGACAAAACAGATCACAATAATCTTTATGAGGTTGTGTACATACATGTGTGGATCCTTGATGGATGGGTTGCTTATTAGAAAGGTCACATGTAGATTCGTGAACAGTGAAGGGTATTGCACATAGCAGGAGGGGGGACTTGCGACGGGCTCCAAGGCCGTGCGCCTCCGCCATGTCCAGCTCGCTCACACCATCTGGTAGCGACCAGTCAAAGTGGTAGAGAAGCTGCACGAGCACTATCTCCATGACGGCGAGCCCGTAGGCAATGCCAGGGCACATCCGCCGTCCAGCACCGAACGGCAGGTACTCGTAGCTGCTCCCGTTGAAGTCCACCATGCTGCCCTGGAAGCGCTCGGCTTGAACTCGTCGGCGTCGGCGTCCCAGTACTTTGGGTCCCTTCCAATCGCCCACGCGTTCACGACGACACGGGACCTGGCTGGAATCGTATAGCCCTAGATCTCACACGCTTCGATGCTCTCTCTGGGCACCAGAAGCGGAGCCGGCGGATGCAGCCGGAGGGTCTCCTTGATGACGAGCTTGAGGTACGGAAGGCTGCTTGCCTTTGCCTGGATGTCAGCTTCGGCGATCGTCGCCTTGCCATGGAACGCCTGCCGGATCTCGCCCTGCAGCTCGCTCATGACCCTCGCGTTGCGCATCAGCTCCGACATGCCCCAGCTAAGCGCGGATGCAAGTGTTCCCGTGCCAGCCGTGAACATGTCGAATATGACGGCCTTAATGCTATTGTCAGTTAGATTTAGATGGCCGCCTCTATCTTGCAAGCCGAGGAGAACGTCGACCAGGTTCTCGTCCTCGTCGTCGTCACACCGGCGGGTGTCTCTCCTTTCCTTTATGACATCCTCCAGGGTGGTGTCCACCGTCCTGTGCACCTGTTGGAGGGCACGGCGCATGCCGGTCACCGCGGCGAGCATGGGTCTCCAGGTCGGGAAGAGGTCGGGGACCTTGAATCCGCTCGTGAAGATGACGCCAGCGCTGACTGCCGACAGGAACTCGTCGGCGTTCCTCTGCACGTTGCCGAATGACGCACAGGTTATGGAACATTGTGCTCAGATCCACCGCCATGGATGGCCCGGCCGCTCGTATCCTTGCCACCTCACTCGCCATCTATATACAACGAAAACAGGGAGCAAGAGTATTTTTTAATGTTTTTTTCAATCACATTGGTGACTTGTGTAGGTACGTAGACGCCTGCAGCACGTACGATTGACCCAACCGTAAGTGAACTGCTGCGTGTGTGGCGCTCTGGCCCCCGTGGGTCACTATATATAGAGTCATGTCTCATGTGTGGGTATATATCTTGACACTGCATGTTCCGGGCAGTACGTAGTGCATTGCACGCGTTGCCTTGGCTAGCTAATTAAGCTAGTTGAAATTTGAAAACAGACCATCGCCTTCCATTTGTTTTTCTCCTAGATCCCTGCGTGTGCGTGATATACCAGTCGGTCAGCTATCATTTGCATGGCTGAATGGTCCACCGTGTTCCGATGGTACTATACGATATTGCGGTTATCAGTGGCGGAGCTAGCAATATGGCTAGCTCTGGCGGCCGCCACACCTAAAATACGTAGAAACTACCTAATATGAATATGTGTAGTGTATATACAAATGATATACGTCAATGATAAATGTTGATCTGTTGTATCTGCTGGCTGACTGCTCATTTAGCGTTGGGCCTATATAGCAATTATAGCAAACCCAACAGAAAGAAGCTAATTTGTCCGCCAGCCACTAGGCATGATATGTTCTGTTCTTTTCCTCCTTACTACTCCGTCTATTCGTATCTTGAAATCCGATCATAGCCCACAATCACATCAAAGAAGAGTACATACGTAATGTAAGGTATTGTTTTAATTTTGAATTCTAACTAGCCTAGATTTTGTAATAATTAATTTACCAAGGAATTTTCTAAAGGAAAATTAATTTATGTTTTATTTGAAGAGCATTTTTGCTACAGAAACCTGGCTGGTCCATCAGTGAGATATATTATATAACATTTTAGTAGATATATGTTTGATCTTTGCATTATAAACCTTGCCATACCAAAAAAATTTTCCTGGCTCCGCCACTGGCGGTTATTGCCCCATCCACGAATGAGCTAGCTCTCTTGCAAGTGATCGACAGCTCATGAAGCTGACTGCTAGTGACCTATCGTCTAATATTATTACCCGGTAATACGTACTGACCTTTCTCATCTACGTAATAAGTACTTTTCAGCTGCTCATGCAAGTTGTTATATTCAAAGGATTAAGCTTCATCATCTAACTCCTTAATAATTTCTTCAGCGAAACAATAACTAGCTAGGACTTGACTTGTTCCACGCAGATGTATAGGATGATTAAGAACCAGAACGCCAAGCAAAAATAAAAGGGTCGTGACGCCGTGGATTTCCAAACGTTCCTATCTGCTTAGCTAGCACAACGGTTTCTCCGAACAAATAAACTATATATATTGTAGCGTTTGTTGTACTCTCCATATTCCAATTAAATCATATAGTTTGCGTTAGTTTTTTTTTATCCTAAGTCAGACTTCTCCAACCAGTACCACGGTTGTACTGCAAGTCTGCCAAACAAACACTCTCTATCGGCATATCACTATCGTGTTCGTGAGGTGAGGTATTGTGGCGGCGTGCGAGGTGAGAGCGCTACATTGACGATGCATTGTTCTCTATTTTTATTATTATTATTTTTTGTTTTTTTTAATCTGCTGCACTGCCAGTTCAGGGTCTAGCAGCGACCTTTACTACCCACTGGCTGCTTCTGATGTTATTTTTATGCAGAAATAGAGTTTGTTACTCAAGGGAAAGGAAAGAGAATGGATACCGAAGACAATGGGACAGATAGCAAGCCATTTGGAGTCAAGCACCCAAGGGTGATGGCGTAGCAACATGAAGCATAGGAGAAGTACCTAGATGTGGCATAAGTCAAGAGTAGTTTTATGTAGCTCTACCGTGGAGTAGCTTCTCTTTTTCTATCGTTGAGTGGCTTTCTGTTACCATGAGTGTGGTTTATGCTTTAAGACTCTTTGTTATGAACCTGTCATGTAAAGCTGGTAACCCCAGTGAACATCTATGCTTTCTATAAAAAGCAGGGCCAATCGGTCTTTGGTCTAAAAGAAACCCGACAGTTAAAGGTGAATTTGTGGTACTGGTGGTCAAGTTGACCTATATCTATATATGTAACTAGGTGATTCTCCACGCGTTGCTACGGATATGAGGGAGGATTATAAATGGGTTAAAATGTTAACTACAAAAAATGGCATAACAATTCCAATTTGCCCCTAACGTGTTTGCAAATTGGGCATGTCTTTTGATTCATCTAGGTGTACTACCGCACTATGCCTAGGATTGTATTCACAATTTACATTTTCATTCATATTCAGAACCATAGAGGGGTGTATGTATTATGCATGAAAGATAGGATACCTGGATAAATGCATAAAGCTTACCACCGGAGATATACGAAATTGATGGTAATGGAGAAGGTCATCACTGACCGAACTTAGATAAGAATGTCGTGGCCTGTTGACTACCGAACCTGTGTGATTCTTTTTGGCTCTTGGCTATAAATAGGCCGAGATCAATGGCTTCTGGACTCCTCATTGCATGCTTCGTGTTGTGCTTCCGTTGCATGCATGCATGGGAGTGGAGATGAATTGTTGCTCCTTCGGTTGCATAGATGAATTGTTTATGGACTCCTCAGCTGAATAATAATGCTTTCAACTCTTGGCTTCAACTCTTTGTTTTGGAGCTTACTGACTTGTGGGACCCTTGATGATGTGACGCAACACGCAAAGAGGTGCTAGAGAATTAGGCTAGTGGGGTTTATCTTTATAGGAGATAGGAGATATATAGTGGGGTTTATCTTTATAAGAGATATAGATTAACTATAGGTTCATATCAACATGAAATACTTCTGAGCAAAAATCAAATACAATGATGACGGATCCGGAATGATGTAAGAGAGGGGCTGAATAAATGAAAGCTAAAAATGTTACTAGGCCCAAACTAAACGATATGACATGATTAAAATACAACGAACACATATAACATTACCAACTCAAAATGCTATAGAAACATCTAAAACAAGTTTGTAAGTACAAAATACCAGAAGAAAAGATATGGCCAAAAGATCATATTGTACATCTTCATAATTTAAAGAGTCTCACCCATCGTCTTCAAATTGATATTAATAAAATTTAAGTCTTCAAATTGATATTAATAAAAGAGTCTTTTTACAATGCTTGAAATTTCCTCCTGTTTCCTCCTATTTCCTCCGCAAAATCCTAATTTTATTGTAATTATGTTCATAAAGGGTATTCATGTCTTTTCGCACTCTAATCCCACCGTCCCACCCGTCCGGATCCCGTCCGGCCCCGAACCCGCTCGCGTCCCCCTGCGCCCTCTCCTCGGCCCGTGACGAGCTCATCGACCTAGCCGTCGCCAACCCCACGCTCGCCGACCTCCTCCTCTCGCTCCTGTCCCCCACCGGCCCGCTCCTCGCCGCCGCCGCAGCAGCAGACCGCCTCGCCCTCATCCGTTACGTCTTCCCCTCTGAGCGCCTCCCCGACTGGCTCTGCCTCGCCCTCGGATCTCCCCCTCCGCCGACCTCAACTTGCCGCTCCTGTCGATCCGCGTCGCCTCCGAGCTCCACCTCTCCGTCTTCGAGTACTACCTCCTCTGGTTC
>CM041629.1:25215794-25300439 GCA_023333625.1 Bothriochloa decipiens
AGCCACTTGGCGCCGTCCTCCTCGTATATGTGATGCCGGTCATAACAGTGTCAGTTCGTATGGAGAGATGCCATCAGCTTCAGAAATTCTTGAGTTATGGGAGCAGGAGAGGATAAATGGCATGTTTGCTCCAAAAACAGAAAGCAGAACCACTCTTATTAGAGGATAAATAAATGAAATGATGGCAGATATTATTATTTAATATGGGGCTATGGACAGTGCAATTCTTGCATAAATTACCGACAGCTGCTGGAAATTTGAAGGCCCCTAAGTTGGTTCATGGGATTCCATATGCAATCCTGTTGCCTAAATCATCATCAGAACGCATCTTATTTGTGTGATCGCAGCATATCTCATTTTGGATGGTGAGATGGTCCATACTATGCAAAAGCAGGGAATGTATAGATATGTAGTTGTCAATTCACCCAGCCAATGTTTCAGAAACACTAACTTATGCTCAGAAACAGCAATTTAAAGCTTGGGTCGTCCACTTGAGCAGTTAGCTCAGGTTAATAATCAACTTTCTATGCCACTTCTTTTTTTACTGCCCTGGTATGGATCTTATCCTTTTTCCAAAGGAGGGATTTAATGTAAGACAAAAATCCAAGACCATATACTATGACAGCAATAAAGATTCCTGCATAATTTGACGATGGAACATAGGTCAAAATTTGTTCAGTACAGAGCCCTGATACTGGAGACCTCATGGTGGTGACAAAATGTGGGTCCTGTCTAAATTTGATATGTCTGTGGATTTGTTCAATAGCCAGAGATCAAAGGAGATTGCACTAATGCTCAACGGTGACGATGAAGATTCCTGCAGCTTACCAGATCTGCATGAATTAATGGCCTCTTGGTTCAGTAGCTTGCATAATCATCTGAAAAATGTAAAGTTGCAGTTTGAGTTTTTTTTCAACACTTGCAGTTTGAGTTGGAAGAGCTGAATAGCTTTTAGGTTTCGCTAGCCAAGTTCTTTGCAGAAAATCGTCTCAGGGTCCTTGAAGTGCTCCAAATTGAAGATGGAACCAGAACTTTGTAATTCATATTCGCCGCAAGGTCGAGAGATGGAGGCTTAATGTGTTGAGTGATGGTAAATTCCTTCTAGCAAGTGGTAAGGCACCCTCCCTATGTCTAAACTAAAAATAGCTCTAATACAATATGTTGAAGGCTGAATGTTGGATTTGTGCAGCAAAACTTCAATAAACAGTTTACAATGTACTCATTTATTACTTAAAACAATTAATCACATGTACCAATTGATCCTAGATGTCCATCGTGCCTGCTTAAAAAAATTATTTTCCATCTATTGCCATACATATATAAGATGAGATTGGAACTTTAGCTCTTCGTCCGCTGGAGTCTGTAACACCGATAGGCTAGGAGGTGCGTCCCGTATTGAATGTGTCCAAAACGGATCCTATAAGAGTAGATTACACAGGTGGCCCTTAAACTTATTCCGTGTTCTCAAATCGATCTCGTACTCTCGGTATTTGTAATTCACATTTTTATAGCACTCTAAACTTTGTTTACCGTACCAATCGGTCCATCCCATGTTTTTTTTAACGCAAATCGTTCCATCCCATGTCTCTGCCCCTGGCACTGATGTGGCATACTGGCATGCCACCGTGGCCTAGGCCTACAAATGTATGTGTCACATGTGCAATAATTTGACCCTTCTTTTGGTTCAAATCAAAAGTCTACAATTCAACGAACAGCTCTGTAGCGGAATACTGACGAAGCAGGAGTAACCTCGTCAACACATTGCTGTCAATCTAGCTTACGACTGTCACAGCTCGCATGATTGGGACGGAACGAAGGAGTTCCACGGTTCCTCACATACAACGAATTCCGTCGAGTTTAATAAATATCATGTTTTTCCACCACGCATACGGATATCACATTTCAACTTCTAGAAGCACATGTGCAGCGACGTATATAGCAAACGTTTTATTTTTTCCACAGACTGCAGATGATGTACACGTAAGAACTAGGATGTGTCTTTTGGATAGACACTAGATTATCTTTTATTTTCTTTCTTGCGAGGTAGTAGTATAGTACAAATTTATTAGTATATACTCCCTTTATTTTAAATTATAAGTCACTTTATTTTCTTTATTACACTTGTTTTGCTATACATCTAGACTTTACGTAGATGTATCACAAAAGTCAAAATAATTTATAATTTGAAACGACATAAATGTATTCTAAAGCACTAAAATTACTTTAATATTCAATAGATTGTGTTTGCGCACCCACTTCATGAGTCTTTCTTAAACTCTCTAAATTATCATCTAGGGAAATATTTAAAAATAATAATTTTCTGTATCTTTTTACCCTACAATTTTTTTCCATATCTTGTACTGTACTTCCTTCTTTCCAAATTATGAGACTTCAGGCTTTTCTAAATTCATAATTTTTGCTATACACCTAGATAAGTAAAAGCTATGAATCTAGAAATGCAAAAATGTTCACTTTGGCTAGTTAGAAATTCACAGGTATGGTTACTATATTTAAAATTCTTATTAATGAAAATATTGGAGGGTTTTTTCTATCAAAATGTATATTCCTATTGTTTAGGAAGGATATAAGTAGTCTCTTGGAGTTGCAAAATGCCCTCTATAACGCTAAAATTGTTTTAAATTTGCACATGCGTGGCATCCTGGCATCCTAGCTTATAGGTGCGCGGGAGAGAATATAGGCGCGCGGGAGAGAATACGCTGATTTATTTTACACAAAAAAAAAAGAGAATACGCTGTTTTCCGAGCATTATTGTTCTACAAAGCAGTACTGAACTTTTATCTTTGGGATTTTAGTGTTTCTGCCTCTATTTTAAGACGCAATGGTGATTTTACCCCTCCTTTTTTAGTTTTGCGTTTTTGCCCTCACATTTTTTACTTGAACCTGCCATTTACCCTTGTTTTACTACACCGTTTGAAGTACATGGAATAAGTAGCGAAAAAAAGAAAAGAAAAAAGACAGCAGTGCAAAAAGACTGGGGTACCCTCCCTCCTTCACTTCCTGTCCATCCGCCCCATAGAAGAAGTCGGGCGACTTCTTTTCCCCCCGACTCAACGAGAGGCCGCGACGGTGCTTGGCAGCGCCACTTCTCTGGCGCCCTCCTCTGACAGCAGCGGCTGACGGCCCCTCCTCCTCCATCCCCGGCCCCTTCCTCCTCCACCCCGCCCTCTCTTCCGGCCGCCCCACCCCACGCCCAGCACCCGCTGCTCGGCCGCCCCATGGCCTAGGGTTTCGGCAGCGAGGGGGGCTCTGGCGGCCACTGCAGGTTTCAATGGAGGAGCCTACAGGGGGCCTCACGCCCTCGCTAGATGGGCCACTCCCCACGGCCCCAAGCTCGTCCACAGCAGCAGCAAGGTATTTTCTTCGATTTATTCTGTAACACCCCTGGTGTTAAGCATGCATAATCACTTGCATTCTTTAGCATAAGCATCATTATGCATGACATTAATGGAAAGGTTAATCGTCGTTTCATGTGTGATGCTTGGTTTGTTCAAATTGTGCTTGCATTTCACATGAATGGGATAAGTGGTATGAGTGTTTGATGTTTGTTGACCACTAAAGCAACCTAGACATGATTAGGGCACCAAATGAACCTAGGTTTATGTTAATGGTTTTGGCTAATTAAGCTTCGATGTCATGGTTGACCAAGGTGGACCTTGAAAGTGACTTTGTTTGACTTATTCAAAAGTGGTAGCCAGAGTGTTTGCATGTGTGTGCATCCTTAATAACGTTTGTAGAGAATTTCATAAGGAACAAAAGTTGTTATTATCACTTTTCGTGAAAATGTTTGGAAAATGTTCAAAAATGTTGGAAAAGGCAGGTTTGGGGGCTGTTTTTCTATTTTAGGGAATTTTAAAGGATTTTTCATTTGGAATTTTGTATTTCAAAATCTATGCAGAATCTTGCCATACTTTGTATAGATGATCCTTCAATATAAGTTTTGGCTAATTCGGCTTGGTTTGGGAGCAATAGAGCAGAGAAGTTGTATTATAAGTCATGGGAATAGTTTTTCAATGACGGTCCGTCCTGGCCGTCAAGGAAATTGCCAACCACCGCCCATCGCCCCCAGTCCACGCGCTCCGCGTGGCAAGCGGCCACCGGCTGTCCGAGGTGACAACGGCCGTTCCGACCGCGTTAAGTCGGCCGCGGGACTGTTCCTTCTTTTCCCCCCACTCCATTTTCTCCTCTCCCTGCTCTCTTCCTCTCCGCAGCGCAGCTCGCCGTCGTCGTCGCCGACAGCTCGCCCACCGCCCCGCCCCGCCAGCAGCGCATTCTCTTCCCTGCTCGCGTGCACGAAGTCTCCACGACGCGTGCTCACTCTTGAGCCTGCTCGCAGCCGTCGTCGTCAAGGGTAAGAGCCCAGTCGGGCCGTTTCTTCCCCACGGCCGGCGACCGCCGCCGCCGTGGCACGTCGATTCGGCCGTCATTTTCTTTCCCTGCCTCGAGCATTAGGTGCGCCTTGACGTGTAGATGCTGTAGACTTAGTTAATAGAGCCGATGTGGGTCGTCCCTCGCCGTATTTTAGCCTCGCCATTGGCCGGGGAGTCGCCGCTCCGCCATGCATGCGGCCGAGCCGCCACGGCCGTGCTCTGCCCACAATAGGACCCTCGGTCGATGCACGTAGTTCCCCTCGTGCTTTCCCACCACTCATCCTCGCCGGAGAACCGCTGCAACGGCCGGCGACGGCACGCCGAGCCACCCCTCTGTTTCCCTCTCTCGCAGGGACTTCGTCCTTGAATTCAACCGAAGTCAAGGGCCTTCGTGCATAACTGCCAGACACAGAGAGTTTCTTTATAGGACTCGGTTAATTATTGAAAAGTCCAGGGTTCTTGATGCAAAACTGTTTTCTTTTCGATTTAAAGAAATGGTTTTCCTAGATTTGAATAAAAGCTTTGAAAAATCATAACTCACTCATTTTTAGTCCAAATGAGTTGGTTCACATTGCAGTATTTTTCTTATGAGTAGATCTATGCACGAAAAATATAAAATGTGATTTTTGTGATACTTTTCTGTATAGATTTATTTATCCCTATTAAATTTCTTTATCTTTGAAAATACATAAGTAATTCTCTGCTGCTCAGAAAAATATGAATTCAAGTTTGTTAGTCTTCTTATGTTATGCTCTATCTGTGAAAAATGTTGAAAGGCTATGTCATATATATATTGTCTTGTTTAATTATGGTGCCTATTTCAAGCAGATGATAAATAATTCATAATAAATAATATATAAGTGATTTATGCATGAAACTTTTTAGAGGATGTTTTTATGCTAATCTAGAGCTAAAAATATTCTGAGATCTGTTGTTTGATATTTTTCTATGTATAAAGTATTTTATGCCTTTTATTTGTGCTGCCTTGTCATTTTTGTGCAAGATAAAGTACTTACTGTTTTGACCTAAAAATTTGATGGTACTCTATATTAAGCATGCTTAAGCTTTTGTAATTTTTACAAGATTTTTTGAGTAATCTAAGGTCATGTTGCAGTTCTGCCTTTATTATTTAGGTTTATTAATAATGCTTTAAGTTAGTATTTCATGTGTATAATAATGCTTTTTCTGATGTTTTTTATATGTGTAGTCTGTTATTGGTTTTGGTTCAGTAGAGGGTAGTGTGCAAAATATTATCGTTTATAATTTCTTTTAATGTGTAAGTAAAATGTATTGTGATGCTTGTATACGATTTATCGTAGAAGAGAATGCAGATGACATGTGCTTATCATACATGTTTTAAAATTATGTCTATTATCTTTAACTGAGTATTTATTCACCATCAGCATGTACCTTTGTAATTACTATGTATTCGCGGTATTCATACGCACCATGCATCATACAGGATCGTCAGAGCTCGAAACGGTAGTTCTAGGAGTACGAGAGGAAGGCCAGCAGGAAGCCTTGGTGCAGGAGATAGCAGCAGAAGAGGATCCCGAGGTTGATCTTCCCGAGTGTCCCGACCATCAGCCAAGCTCTTTCCTGAAAGGCAAGCCCCGGAGCATTCTTCCTGTGGTTTACAAAAATATCTAACTTGAGTCTTTTACTTGTTTGATGCATTAAGTTATAGGCGTTGTTTTTATACCGTTGCTGCATTACTTATATTCCTTGCCCACTGTATATACTTCAACCTTGTTAGGTTCCAGTGCGATTGTCTGCTTAGCCTTGCTTTAACTAGATCGGTAGAAGTCGGGTGATTTTCTGTCATTCGCGAGTTATAGGTGGTGACTCAGAATTGTTGAATAACATTATTATCTTGGATAACCATGTGGAGATAATAAATTGAGACCGGACGGGATTGGTGTTGGGACTAAACTGGAGGTTCGGTGAGGTTATCCCATCTGTGTCGAACTAGGACCTCGTCCGTTGTACGTCCTCAAGTCATATTGAACACATGCCTCACATTTAGCTGGAAGGATAAGTCATTCCGACCGCGAAGCCGGGGTTCGGTTTGGGCCGGGAGTCGACCTACTGTACGCATCGTATTGGAGAAGATGGGGGACCATGGGTTACGTGGAGAGTAAGTCCAAGGTCAGGGTCGCCCTGAATAAGGCAGCCGAGCGGTTCCCTGATACGATGGTACCTGTTGATCCCGCGATTTTCTGAATCGAATTTTCGGTGATTTGTAGCTCACTTTAGCGGGTGAGTGTTGTTTGTGTGAGGAATACCCACCAGCTGGTTAGTAATCGATTATAATCGCCATCGTTCCTGGACAGTGAACACTTGACTTGAGCAGCGGCATCGTAGTAATAACTTGAACAAAGCGATGAGATGGTTGAGCCGTGATGTTGAAAGGTACTCAACCAGAATTGGTTACTATTCTGTTGAATAATTATTACCATGCTTATTTAGTATAGGTGCTAATCTAGCATGATAAGGTTAATCCAGCTAAAATACAATGCTAGAAGGTTATAATAAATTATTCCTTTAATGCAAGCTTTTTTGCAACTTAATGAGTTAGCTATCCTACTTATCCAGCCTTGCATACTCCTTGGAGTCAATTTATTTTTAGTTTATGATGGTAAGTCTAGCTGAGTACATTCTCGTACTCAGGGTTTTATTTCCCATGTTGTTGTAGATGGTGAGATGTACTATGGCTATTGCCAGCACTGCTTCTATCCCGCGTTGGGTGATGATTAGACCTTGGGCATGGTTGCTCTACTCTACCTTGTACTTTTGCTGGATATTGACTAAGGACCTAGCACTGTATTTGAACTAAGTGTGTGTGTGGATTTGAACTAAATCACTTTCGTTATCTTCGAATTTGAACTCAGTTTGTAATAACTTTATTCGTACTCCGATGTGTAAAACTATACGCAAACTATGTATGCTGTGAATGGTGATGGCTAAACTTATTATGATCTTGGCTATGCCAAAAAGTTTGAAATCCTTCGAGATTTTAGTATTACTACCGGGTTTATTAGGTCTCAATCATGTAAGTTTGCTCTCTAATGGAGAATTACATGCTTGTGCTCTAATAAATTGGTCGGTTCTGTGACATATTTTAGGCTGTTGACACAAGTAGCTTTGGGCTGGAACATTGCCAGACCAAGGTTGTTGACACAAGTAGCTTTAGGCTGGAACATCTGATTGATTACATTGGTGAGCACTGCATGTGGGGTTCTAAGTAGTACATTGCCTTGTGGGGTGATTTGGATGAGTCTGAATGTGTGCAAATAAAATCTGATGAAAATCTGTTAGAGTGGTGTAAAACCAATGTGAAGAGTGGATTAGTTTGTATCAATGCTTAGATAAATGGTTTTGAGGGGCCCCTGCAATTATCTCCAACCAAGAGAAGTTTACACCCTTCCGTGAGGGCTAGTGTGCTCCTAACTTAGGAAGATTCTATTGAGGGAGCCACAAATGAGAATGTTACGGCTGCTGCTCCATTTAAAAAAAAGACAATAGCCACAAAAAAGAAGGTAGCTGCCACAAAAAATAGTGCTTCCAAGGGTGATACAAAGGTACTAAGTGATAGCAGCTATGACACTAATTTGGCTGCTTCATCTGACTCAGATGTTGATTGTTGGTCCAGTGACTCTAACACTGAGTTTGATCCTAATGGTGAAATTGTTGATGAGGATGAGAATCTTCCCATGTTTTAATATGATGTTGATGATCCATGTATTGATATTGGAGTGTTGTTCTTGGATGTGGACGCATGCAAGTCAGTAGTCACACATTATTCCATCTTTCATAATCATGCTTTTGAGATTGTCAAAAAGACAAGAAAAGATTTACGGCCAAGTGCAAGAGGGCTAATCAAGGTTGCAAGTGGGCTTTTCATGCATCTACAAGTAAGACCAAATACACTGGGTGCAAGGTATTAACTGTTTCTTTTTGGTTGTAAGTGCATATGTTTGGTTCATTGTTGCAAGTGGAATTATTTTGATGACTTGTCTTTGTTTATTATTTGCTGCAGGTTAAGACAAGTGGACCCAAGCATAACTGCGGTTCAGTGAACGAGTGTGGTCTGACAATGGCCTCTAGTTATTTGTATTTACTTGTACTAACATTTTTCTTCCAACATTTAGTGCAAGTGAAAGTTCTAGTGCAAGTGCAAGTGCCACTCAAACTGGAAGGGGAAGAGGAAGGGGCAGAAGAAGGGAAGGGGAAGGGGAAGGGGATCAGGAAGGGGAAGGGGATCAGGATCAGGATCAGGAGATGGCAATAATGAGACAAAGTAAGAAAAGCTAACATTATTTCTATCTATTATAAATTTTAGTAACTTTATTAACACAATTCCTCTCTTTTTGGAATAAAATGAAATACAAGTGCTACTGGAAGGGGTGGAGGTATGGGAAGAGGAGCAACTACTGGGAGGCTTGCCACTTTGTTAGGTTTCAATGCTACATATGTCTAGATGCTTAGAGAACTCACTAGTAGCTGCCACTTTTGTTTGACATGTCACTTAGACCTATATGTTAGTGTTTGGCATGTCATTTGGACCTTTATGTTGGCTTTTGTTGTGGTACTTTGATGACAATTTGCATGGATCTAGATCATATATATTATTTGTGTGATATATTTGTTAGATATGAAATTGTGTTTATGTGGATTGTGCGTCGAAATGCTGTCGAAATTTTCAAAAACTTCTATGCAAAAATGACAACTTGCTATCCCAAAATAGGGGTAAAAACACAAGGGGCATAATATAATAGGGGTAAAATCACAAGGGGCAAAATTATCCGATTGTTGAAAAGTTAACACCATTAGAGGGTGTTAACTAGAGAGGGGTAAAGTGTTCTTTTGTTTCAAAATAAGAGGGGTAAAATCACAAAGTGAAAAAAAGAGAGGTAAAATCACAAACGGTTACAAAAAAAAGGGGTATAAACGCTAAGACCCTTTTATCTTTTTTCAATAAATTACCTGCATGGGCTAAGGCCCCTCCAGTTCACTCAGAAAACCGAAATTGCATCAAGATAAAAATGGAAGATTTATCAACTCATGTTCGGTTCTTCAATCGGCCCTATAGCCACGCAGGAAACGGGGCTGAAGTAACTCAACACTAATACACTATTTACAGCATGATAAAATGAACTGTACAATTAAGGGAACCATGCAAGGCATCAAAATTAACCACAAAAAAGTTTCAAGGAACTAACTTTTAAACTGTGGTAACTTTTCCAGCTACCCAATTAGCTATAGTCTCTAGTGTGTATGCTTGGCTTGTAGTCCAATGGTACGACGGTCTAGTGGAATGCTACCCATCAAGGTTTAAATTCTGGTGCTCGCACCTTTTCCTGGGATTTTTTCAGAATTTATCGGCTTATGCATTAAGTGGTAAGCGACGTTCCCGTCGACAACGAGGCGTCAGTGGTGACGAATCTCTAGATCAGGCGGCTGCTTAGTCCTTCGGAGGTGCTCATAGGGGTAGGGGTAGGTTTACGTACATGTATTCATAGGGGTGAGTGTAGGTGCGTCTTGTGAGCGTCTGCGTTGTATTGTGTCTGTTGGCACTCAAAAATGTCTGATGCCATATCTGATAATACAAGCGAGTCATAGAGGCCCTGGACAGGGTTGAGGTCAAGTGACGCCGTTAATGGAGCAGGGACACGCGAAGAAGACGGCGAGCCACGAGCGAGCCAGCCTAGTCGGCTAGGCCAGTTGGCCAGGCCAGCTAGGCCGGGTGCCCCAGACGGCTTAGCCGGGTGTCTGGCCGGTTAAGCCGGCTCCTCTGCCAGGTGGCCAGGCTAGTCAGTTAGGCCGGCTAAGCCGGGTCACCAGGCCGGCTAAGTCGGCCCAACGTCGACGTGGCAAGTGGAAGCCGGCTAAGCCGGTTGTTAGAGCCGGCCTAGCCGGGTCCGCGCTGGAGGCCAGCCCGCCCCCGTGAAAACCGGCTTGGCCGGGTGCCAGGCCGGCCTGGGCGGCCAGGTGCTGGAGTCCGAACCCATTTTTTCTAAATTGTGTTTTAACAAGTTTTAAGCGTAGGAAACTTTAAGATTACGTGTTAGAGTTCTTTCTTACTGGGATAAGACCACCCCCTCTATATAAACGAGGGGATTATGACCGATTGATCCCATCCAACTCAATCGAACAAAAAACCAATCTATCACCTCTTTACCCCACTTCTCTCCTCAACCTCTCTACCTGCTGTCCGGTCCTTCTCTTCACGAGATTGGTTGACATCTTAGGCGGCCTTGCTGGTCTTAAGAGATCCCTCGTGTGCTTCCTCCCGACGGATCCTTCCGGAGGCAGTTCTGAGGTCGTTTCAGCCATACACGAGCTCTACATCGGCCTTTTCGATCTCTAGATCGGTTTGGCCGGTTACGCTGCGTGTTTGCTATGTTGCAGGTTGTCCAAGCAACCTCCTTGGACGTCCAGGGCCCGCTGGTGTGTTGACATAATCGTTAATCGGCGTCAACAGTATCATTTTAAAAAAAAAGTCTAGTAGTAACATTGTACTAATATTCACATGAAGCCTGCTAGCTTAGCTGCACGACGCACTCCGTCAGCCTCGTCGCTACCCTTTTGGCGACCTGACCACCTCTCGTTCGTACATGCCGCTGACGCTGCCTCCTCTACTTCTTGCGTGTGGCCGCGGCGAGACGAACTTCTTTTTCTCCATGGACATCCTCATGCCGGCCGGGCCCCGGCGCGCATCCTCGCCGGCGCCGCTGCCTAAGGTGGGAAGCACGTACCACCATATGGACGCGAGGCAGATGGCGAACACCCGCCCGAACACGGCCAGGCTCACCAGCGTCAGCAAGATGACGGACGGCCAGTAGCACGACGGCCGCCGCATCCTCTTTCCCCACGTAAACGACGCCTTCCTCGCCGGCACCTTGGCCTTGCTGGTGGCGACGACGACCTTGGCGCTACTGGCACCCTCCCTCGGACTGGCGGGATCCGGCGGACTGCGGGGCGAAGCCGCAGGAGCCAGTGGTCGCAATAAAGGCCCGGCGGTCGACAACGCTCTCGCAGGTTTCTTGGTGGCGGCGGCCTTCTTCTTGGACGGCGGCGGCTGCTCGGGCAGCTTGACGACGACGGGCGTCCAGTCGCCGTTGCACTGGACGAAGCGGACCAAGACGAGGCCGGTGTCGGAGTCGGAGCCGCCGACGCGGCGCAGGATCTTGGCCCGCCGCGTCTCGAGCTCGGACAGCACGACGGAGAACCTGTCCAGCCCGCGCTCCGCGTAAGGGTTCACCTTGCCGCCGCCGTGCTTCTTCCTGGGCGATCCGCCGCCGGTGCAGCCGACGAGATCCTCCGGGTCCTCGTCGACGTGCTTGAAGCTGCCCGTGCCGCACTCGCAGAACATGGTGGTGGATGATTATTGGATTGGCGTGCCGATGACTTTTTCGAGTTGGGCGCCAGGCGGTCACGAGGGGTCGGAAGCTTTATAAACGGGGTGATTTGAATGGTGATGGTGCCGTGGGAAGAGTGGATGGTCGCAGGTCAGGCAGAAGCTTCCACTGTTCACGACTTCGTAATAATCATGCCTAAAATTAAAGCTACTAGAAGAGGACTACTAGAGCAGTGGCTGCATTACTGTTTCTTGATGTACTAGATTTGTATGGTTGCATTGCCCGGCCCTATCCGGATCAGATAAGTGAGTGATTCAGAATCTAATTCCGTAGAAATTAAATTAGAATAAAAAGGGAAGAACAACATAAAACTATAGCTAATTGCCTTAATAAATTTGGAATTTTCTTAGTTGACCAATCATTGACAGTCCAATCTACATTTAATTAACATACTGTTCGGCGTGGCTACATTTTTTCTTTAGAAATAGGGGGAACGAAGTGTGGGCTCTCTTCGTTCTTTCTTTAGGGGAGACACGACTGTTTTTATTTATAGGAGATAAGTCACCCTCATATCCTAAAATGATTAGCTTTTAAGATATAGAATGTTAGAATAGGAGATATGGCAACTGTAATCAGTGATCATTCTGACCGAGAGATCCCAATAAGAGGTGTGGAAGAATAACAAGGTGCATTAAAGATTTTCTTTTTTGACCTCAAAGTATGTTGGATATATTAAATTACAATTAGATTCATGTTTCAACATGCTTTCAAATTGCTGGGGAAAGAAACAACCTATAGATAGATAAGAGAGGGCCCTTGACCTCGCCTAAGGACTAGAGGAGTAGATGGAAATGAGTAAGAATATTTGTTTTACTTCTTTTTCTTTTGTTCGATTACATTATATAGTGGCATTGAGGTATAATTGTGCACTTTATAACTTGATGATAGCCATTATAGGAAGAAATATAATTTGATTAAACCTGTATTTAAAGTGGATACAATGTAGCAAAAATTAAGTGGTTGTTTAACTGCGGTGCAACCCATTTCAATCCACATGGATTAGCATGTGGACTAAGTGTGAATTTGAGTGCATTCATGTGCGTTGAACGGATAAAGATGGATCCAAGTAAGGACTTTTGGATATAGTCATATTCGTATCAATTCATATGTGTTAAGGTGAATTGAAGTGTAATTTAGTTTAGATTCTACCTCAGTCTACTCTAATACATATAGATTGATGCCAATACAACTACATTCAAACAAGACCTTCTCACCTCGAGCACAATGAATCAAGCATTTGGCTCGTCGTCACTCATCATTACGCCCTGCACACCGCACCCGCTGCGTGTCCAAACCGAATTTCCAGCACTAACAAACTTTGTCTTTCTGTGTTCAACTCATGGTTCCGCAAAATTTCCACGGCTCACTGCTCAGCGCTTCTGACTTCCATTGTGCGTATACCATTTCCACCAGCGATCAATATTGTTCAACTGCCTTTGTCACTGACCTTAAAGCAACACTCTTGTCATTATATTCAGAATTTCAGATAGAGACTTCAGGTCGTGAGAGCCGCGAGTCTAGTTGGCAGGAGGGAAAAAAGAGAGAGAGAGAGAGAAAGAGAGAGGAAGAGGGCAAAACGCCAAGAGGTAGATAATTCGGCACGGCAGAGCAGGCTGCCGATCTAATACTAGTAGAATGAATCGGCTATTCAAGACTGTTAGTGGAGTTGGAGAACATGGTGGAAAAACATTTTGTTTTAATCAACGTTTATCTGTTGATGAATACATTGCCACACTACACGAACACACAAACCAACCCTATAAACGCACGTGGACCATTAGTTCTAGACTAGATATTGACAAACTTATAGAAGCATAATAAGCTAAATATATATTCGATATTAGAAAGACCCCTTCTCTACACGTGCTAAATTTCATTGCATTGTTTCCAATTGAATAAAATGCGCTATGGATCCTTACACTTGTAATGAATTCTCATTTTGGTCCTCAAAATAAAAAAGTAACCATTTGGATCCTCAATCTATTGTAAATCTCACCTAGGTCCTCCAACTAAACAAGTGACCATTTAGGTCCTTCAACTAACGTTGCACTTGAGTAAGGTCCAAATCTCACATCACCTCTATGGGGGTGATTGGTTGTGGTGAACACCTCGAGCTGGGATGGCAGGGCAGGAGGGTCTCATACAAGTGATCGTGTTTGGTTCTTCTTGCTATAGGTTTTGTATGAGAAGAAGTCTCATTTGGTTGCATGTACCAATCGAAATTCTAGAAGCATGACATATGGGCCCATGCTTCGCGCGTGCATCAACTCATCCCAGCTCACATGCAAAGCTCATCTCACGGATATGACGTGAACCGGGATGGAGGAGGGGAAAAGAATGAGATGGTTCGAGGAAATGAGCAGGGCAATCAAACACGGGCCAAATGACATAAATGAACCCGAATGGCCCTTTGCATCATCCTATTCGGGCAACCAATCACCCCCTATATGGCTATGTGGTTGTGTCGCATGGTTGTTGAGCACAAGGGCCTCCAGAGCATCCAGTGTCACCCATGTAGTCCCCCTTTCTCTTGCAGTCCACCTCTCTTCCATGGACGTTGAGTGTGCCTCCAAAGCGCAAGCCACAGGCTGGTGGGCAAGCAACACATGCGTGCACAAGGTGCAGCCACGAGGCGTCGCCGAGTACATGGGCAAAAAGATGGAGAGGGAGATTTTTTTTCTCCAACTTGAATCAGCATGACCATGTATCAGTTGGCGGTGGCGCTACAAGTTTTGAACCTTTGATAGAGCGCGACAGATTGAGGACCTAGATGGTCACTTTTTAGTTTAATGATTCAGGTAAATATTAAGAGATTGAGAATCTAGTAATTACCTTTTTAGTTTGAGGATCTAATTGGAATTCGTAAAAAGTTTAAAGATTCAGGATGCATTTTACTCTTTCTATTTTATTAATAACTATCTTAATGGAACTCATTTGTCCGATGTATTAACTCGTTAATACAAATGAAACTCTCGCTAGATTTGGCTTTATAGGACGGTGACATACTTATGGCTCCCGGTGAAGATTGAAGAACTACTTCATATGCCATTTGACTTTTTTTTGGCAGACAGGAGTTTGTAAGCATTTTTTTTGTCGGATAGAAGTTTGTAAGCATTATGTTGAGTTCCATAACGTGGTTGAGTTTTATTTTTACTTGAAGAAAACTGTAAGTTTTGAGTTCCCTCAGCGATTCTGCTCGTTGCATAGTTCCAACCTAAATCTAGGACTTGATGACTGGGTTATTTATTGCGTTCATTCTCCTCCATCCTGTGATAGTGCCTCCTTACAAGTCAAAGCTTCTAGATGGTACTTTATCAACCATGACGTGTAGATGATTGAATTTCTTGGTGGCAGTTGATCACATGATATTCGTCTAACCACGTGGTTATTACCTCGATCAAATTGGCTTAAAAACCAGCTACATTTTCTAAATTACACTATAAACGTAAGCACTCATAAAGACGCATGTACACTCATCTCTATAGTCGTACACATACACGTATCCTTACGAACACCCTCAAAAAATGAAGAAAACAAATCTCAAGATAATAAAATTATCATAGGCATCTCCATCAACAGAGATATCACCAATCACTGGAAGATGTCGTTTAATTATAAAATAAATCTGGAAAAGTACAATCACGCGTGTCTGATTGAAGCTAAACAGTATGAAAATTCCACAAGAAACCAACCCACTGAATTACGCCCAATTCACAACCTAACTATGTTAGATGGTGAAATGGTGATATCCTGTCAAAAAAATATTGATATCTGCACAGACTTCGGATGCATATCAAACATCCATTCACCTATTTTTTTCTTGTAAACTGAATTTTTGTACACATGGTTCTTAACCCTTTAGTCTACCAACACAAGACAGCAATAGCAACGAACCCTAAATTACAGTACACATTTGCCTCTCTCTCTACATCCAAAATAGTCTAATAGTGTCACTTTTAGTAATCAGTTAAGTATATACACCCAAAAACTAATTTAGGATTAAATTGCATGCTTCTAAACAAACAATGAGAGCCAGACTCGTTCTTTTATGGAGGCCTTATTTCTTCACCAGAAAGCTCTCCTTGAGGATCTCAGCAGCCAATATTAGTAGCTCCACCATCTCCATGCCTGCAGAAGAGAGTGGGTCTACTTTCCCAGACTTTGATTTAGGTGAATCAGATGGATCACACAGAGCTTCATATGTAATTGCATCTGATGAATCCCCAGACCAGCTTACTGGAAGAACCACATTAAGAGCCGTCTTCATAAGGTTTGCTTCAGTTATAAGACTGTTGAGCGCTTCAAAGGTACTCTCCCAAGAATGAGCTGACTTAATATCATCATAAGCCTGATAAGTTTGTTGCTATGAAAGTTAGTTATGTATCACTAGCAATGCAACCCAAAAAAATCCTGCCAAATAATTGTATGGGAAGGTGTACAGTGAGGTAGCAAAGATTTTAGATATCTAGCAAATATTGTTGAACCGATCATGCATTGCTTTCGAAAAATTTCTTCCCATGATAAGAAGCTGCTTTCTGTCAGTTCAAATAGCATACCTTCAAAAGCACAATATGCAGTCTATGCACTGAAGAAGTGAGACGCTCAACAGTACCAACACCTTCAAGAAGTGTAGCATTTTCAACTCTTAACCTGCAATGCAGTAGGATGAAACAGAAAAATTAATGTGGAGATGCATGTACTTGAAAAAAGAAGTTTGTGTTACTAGTTTAATATGCCATCACATTTTAATGGTCAGGAAAAAACCAAAAAGAGTTCTTTTGCCAATGTTTATTCACCAATTCTAGTAACATTTTGCTAGGCATCTACAAGTTCCAATCATTTTATTTTTAACAGCAATAATTTCAGGCAGATGTTTTACCATGAAGGAGAGAGAAGGCAACAGGAAAAGAAAGTTAATCACTTTTAGTTAGGGGACACTGGGATCAACAATGAATTGATTCCTCAAAGTATCAGAATCAGCAATCCCTTCTTCCAAACAGGTATTTAGGGTAAAAAAGAATGTCTAACCTTGTCTGAATATGAAGCAACATCTCTAGATGGAATCATTTTTGTAAACTTTGACTAACAACAATGCCAGCTGTCTGAATTTGTTATCAGATTTTTCAAAACATATTACAAAAAAATCATTGGAGATCTATGATGGTGTCTAAATAAAAATAAGCGACAGTCCAGCGTGACTTAGTATTGTCTCCAATGTAGCATTTTGAAATCAAAGGATACACAAAAAAAACGAAATGTAGGGAATAATGTGCAAATAGAACAATATATCTATGTCACAAACCTTGCAACATCCACTAAATGCTCTTTGCAAACTGTATGATCATTTCCATCAGAGCTCCCATGTCCCATATTACTACTTTCTTTTCTCATCCAGTGTCTTAAAGATGTCCTCTTCAGCATAGTCTTCAGCATCCCTTGTTGGTCATGCCCAGGAATGACTTTAGATGAATCACCAATATCATGACCTTCCTTCACAGCAGAGCTGCTGAGAAGAAAAAGATAATACAGTTACAATAATAACATATGTATATTTTGGTATATTATGATTAGTTACTGAAGAAAATACTTACCCCTTCAATAGCAAATATTGTTCTTTCAGATTTGCTAATTCCATCAGGACCTTCACCTTTTCATCTTTAACCTGCAAAAAAGACGAAGCTAGTCAAGCGACACACCAATCCAACACTACAAGAGTGCTGATGTGCAACAGAAACTGACACCTAAAAGGTGCTATACTAAAAGAGTAGGACACGACTAATTACTGTCAATCAAGGATGATACTACTGGCAACATTTAGGATTAGTGTCAGCAGTGTAATAGTCAAGTTCACTATATATTGACAATTTTCCCCAAGAAAAATCCAAGTTCAAAACTAATTCTAGTCATTCAGTGCAAATCCAAGTTCACCATATATAGTTCAGTTTTCCTTTTCCAACAACTAGGAGCAAAATAAAAAATAGTAATGGTATTAAGTATCAACTTCATGACAACAATGATTCTCAAAAACAAAAAACTTCATGACAACAATGCCAAATGAGACTGCACCATACTTGTACTATTCAGAACACTCGTCGTATCATTCAAATATGTACGTTGTGATTGAAAAGTAATGACAAGTAGAAAGTGTAGAGGTAATACTTGAGATAAGTTCTTCTGGAGTTCCTCAATAACAATCAGGTCTCTCTGTTTTTCTAATAGGTATCTTTCTTGTTCCTGTGAGAAGAGCATAAGTGCTTCCATCTGTAACAGACACCACTGTAATGTGAGATTATTCAATTCCAGTGAAAAAAATCATAATGTATTTTTAACATAAAATATGATTTTGCTATCATCTCATAAATTTTGACATTAAAACTCAACTTGTACGTGGAGAAACAAAAACACAAATCTTGTTGAGTAACTAGACCAAATGAAACAGTTGTTTGTGGTGGTGGGGGGTGGGAGTAAACTGAACCAAACGTTAGTTTATGGGGTTATGTGAACATTGGCCAATTTTGACTTTTTCCACCCAAAAAAGAAACCTCACTATAACTTTTGAACAAAATTGGGAAAAAAAGTTAAATAGGGCTATAAGAAATTGATTCATGAGGGCCAAAAAAAACGCTGTAGTGAATTGGTACCTTCTCCTGTAAGGCTTGTGCAAGTGCTTTAGATTCATCAAATGACACGGAGTTAAGATCACCAGGAGAATCACTCTGCAGCATATACAACCAAAATAAACTTTGATTATCTATCAGAAAAGTGTTTCTTTGGAAAAAAAGGTAAATAAATTTGTAAGGTACATATCAGAACCCTGATACCTGAATAGGAAAGCAATTCTGTTTTCAGTTCAACACTCAAAACACTACTCAATTATTCCCCAGTAAAGAGCTAAGAAGTTCACATTTTCAACCACTATCACTTTCTCCATTCACGTGTCCATCATGTTAACTGAGCCTATAACATGCTTCCAAAAACGCACATGTGCCTTTGTAGCAAGGTTACAAAACACGCTAGGCGCTGACCCTCCACCTAGAGTTTAGGCGTGCCTAGGCAAAGCCTTAGGTGTTTATATACTATGCATATGTAATGTAATTGACTATGAATTAAACACCAACGTGTGTGTGTGTAATTGTTGTTGCTAAAGTACCAAAGAGAAGGTTATGAGAAGAGAAATAATGAATAAAAGTATATCTAATAGTATCTTGCAGAATCAGTAAAGGGAAATCATAATAAAGAAATTTTAAAAAAGTAAGGGGCTGCAGGCCAGTCGCAACACTGCCCTGTACACTCCCCACACCACCATGAGTTGCAGCACGCCAGCGCAGTCACGCATGCTCCCCACTCTGCCATGACCCTAAGGACTTCCCCTGCTGCAGCTCTGCTCCCTTACCCTCCCCTTCAAACAGATGTGCAATGCAGGACTAAAGGTAGACTAGGGAGGAAAAGAGGAGGCGGCACAGTTCCCTCCTTCAGGCAGCATGTCTCTCAATCTGGGGGCACGTCACCCTATCCCTCCGCCTACCCCCCAGGAGGTGGTGCCCCTCCACACAGGCTTAAGCACCGCAAGCCTAGACAAGCGCCTAAAACCACCTTTTGGAACACTGCTTTGTGCCAGCCTTGTGATAACTGATGTCATAAAACTAACAGTATGGTTGATCCAACATTAATTGCAATAAAGGACATTCAGATTGTGCGTCCAAAAGTAATTAAAATATTTAACATAAGCCATAAAACATGTGTTTGGTCCATCGAATTTGAAAATTCATCACACATTAATCCATCCATCAATTATCAGCTTGACATATAGATCCACTGCTAAAGAGGTGTTTAATATCAACACAGTTTTCAGTTAATTTGATTTGACTAGAAAGCTTGCCCTAAAAGAAAATGCGTCACTTGTCAGTTTCTTACATGGCTAGCATCTTATGATCTTAAACAGCTATTTCCATATATTTGCTCCAGTTTATGCTATGTTCTAGCGGCTGTGAATGTTGAACACATTTGAAGTGTCAGATTCAGATTTCTAACTTAGTGACCTAAAGGCTGAAGTTCAGGAGTAAGGGCATTCAATTATGTTTTAGTATGGAGTAATTGTCAATATCCTCAAAGCATATGTTTCTGTACCCAGTAAACATAGGAAGAGGCTCAGCGTAAATGTAGAGGAAAAAGAAGTCTGCTGTCAATGTGTACAAACCTTAGGACATGTGCTAGGACTGATATCTGTAGTAACATGCACGTCTTTACAACTGCTGTCACAACATTGAATCTCATCGGCAGGGTGTTCATTAACTTCAGTGTTGATGCAAATTTCAGTTAGCTTATCCTGAATCTCTGCAACAACTTTGATCAACTGCAACGATTCTTCTTCCAATATTTTCATAATTTCAGCCTTTTGATATGTGTAGAACTTTTGAAGTTCTGACAATCCATTTCTCAGAAATCCATCATACAGTGCCTGCACTCCGAGATATACAAATTAAAGAGGTCATGAGAAAGAACAGTATAATACTTCAGAATTGTACCCACCTGTCTTTTCTCTAATATTCGTGCATTTCTTTGCAAATGTTGTTCAATTTCAAGGCCCTACACAACCAAAAGCAGTTTTCAACGAACCAAAATGATTTGTTATATCCAAACTTCACTTAGCATTTCCAAGCTTATCTTACCATCCTTAAGTTGCTTTGCAGCTTTGATATTTTAGCTTTAAGTGACTCTTTCTCCTCTTCTAAAGATGCCTACAAAAAATTTCAAATAAATTGAAGGGAAAATCTCTGATGCAAAACAATCAGTACAAAGATGCCATCATTCAAAGCACTTTGGTTTAGGACCAAATCTACTAGAAAAAATTTCGATAAACAGTAATGCGTGGGCACTTTAAATACACCATTAAAGCAGTTCTTGAGAACAAAGTAGGATCTGCAAGTCATGTTGTATTATTCAAGTACACGCACAATTAGGTCAACTAGGAGATGACAGTCACAATGAACTGAGATTAGCACTAAATTTATGAGTTCCATCAACAGCACCGAATGTTTCAGTATGTTCATGACAAACTGGGAACCAAAGCATAACTGCACAAGTCCTGAAACAGATGCCAGCAAAGTTTCATCATTTCCTACCTCCCGCCTTCCTTTAGTTTCCAGAATAAAACTAAACAATAAGCTACAACAATGCATTAAGATATTCAGGGTCAGGAGGGGGGAGGGACAAGCACCCCCGTATGCTAGATGAATTCCTCTTATGCAAATAAAATTCAATGTGTTGATTTTGCCTTCTAATAATTTATCTTTTAGCATCCCATATCTACAATTTTCTCGCTCTGCCCCAGTTGATGTTTAGTGCCACAGATAATTTGCATCTTGCAATATACAAATGAAAGAAACTAAATACATATTTAAATATGAATTATTCTTTATAATAGATAAGGGCTTAAGGTTTACAATGTACTTCAAAGTTGAGGTTTCGCCATCAGAGCTAAAACTCCAATTGTCAGCAGAATCATCTAGAAGGACTGAACACTTCTCTTCAAAAGTAACGCTTGAAGAACATTCAGAGTCTCTGCAACGAAGGTCATAGAATTTTAGAATAACCTGAAAGAGAATCAAATATCAGCTTCTGAATGGGAAAAAAAGGTCAAAAATAGGTACAAGTAAAAAATTATTACAACAGACTGTAAGGAATATAACAGACAATAAACAACTATGTAGATGAAATACATAGGTAAAGGACATTCTTATATACTTGGGAGTTCATTAAGATCACTATTGCATAGACACATAGTAGAGTAGTCCTAGGTCCAACCCGTTCACAACCTAGAGTGCTGGGAAGAAGAAAAGAAATCACTATTTGAATCCTACGTTCGACCAGGACGTGTCAAACATGTATAGTGTAGATACAGAAATGTAGCAGTTTTCATAAAGATACCAAATTTTTAATACTAATGTTTTGGCGTCCTGGGTGCAGGCATCCTCTTATGTAAATTCCAACTTTTCATATTGGCAATCGACAAAAAAAATACTTACTTTCAAGGACAATTCTGTATTCGCCTTTAGTTCTGCCAGTTCCTTCTGCAAATCATCATTTAAGTGTTTCTGTTCATCAATTGCTGATTGATATTCTCTCATCCTGCCAATCAGTAAGCATCATGATATTTTGTGCCCTTGTCTAAAAGAACCGTAAGTGGAAAGTACAAGATAAACAAGAATGGAAATTAAAAACATCATGTATTGATGTAACAATTCCATCATCATTTTATGAATGTTAAATGCTCATAAAAGGGGCAGAAAATAAAACATCATGTTTCGGTTTTCAAAAAATCAGAACACCACATTATATGTTCTTTTCAATACAGTTATGGGTAGTTTGTGCATACAATTAAGACCATAAAATCAAAATACATGTATTCATATAAAGCCACTAAAACCTCACTCGGCAAACTCATTTGAAATAAAAGCTCAAAACATTGTCATCTTATAAGTTCACTAATACACTATGTAGGGTCCTTAAGTCCATTTTACAGTTATAGAAACAAATCACATATATATAGTAATAAGTAACAGTTATGCAACATACCTTTCCTCAAAATCAGCAAACTTTCTTGACACTGCTTCCTCCCGCTCTTTTGCTTTCTCACACTAGAAAATTAAACAGAATAATGTGATTCCCAAATTCCAGCAGAAAAACTAAGTCATGCATGCAGCATTTGTATTTAGATACTGTTGACACCGTTTTTCGACACGTGTCAATAAGGATCAGAGACTGGACTAATCGGCAAGGAGGATGGTTTTTCTTCGATGTTGCTTCTGATGTTGTCGATGAGTAGTTGCCGATGAAGGGCAGGTTGATCTGGATTATTGCCGATTGGGCTGAAGACGTGTTACCGATGCACTTGAGCCAACTCTCGAATACGACCCCTCGAGTCATTGACCCCTCGAGGACGGAAATTCCCTCGAGCAAATAGGCGACCCTCGAGCACAGTATACTCTCAGCCGTCTACTCTCCGTACATTGTTGATGAAGCTAAGGAGCTGTTGCCGATGAGATTGATAGAGAGCTAAGGGATCGTTGCCGATGAAGCTGAAAAGCTGTTAGAGGATTATTGCCGATGAGACGGAAAAGCTATTGCCGATAAGATAGGCAGGAAGACTAGAAGGTTGTTGCCGATGCCAGGGATGTGCCGATGAAGAGATAACTTCATCATGACGGAAGCGGACAGAGGATCGGCGACACGGAGCTTATGATTTTTGTATTATAGTTTAAGTCCAACTCCTATACGAGTTTTATTTCTTTCCTTAAAGAGATAGAGTTTGTATAAGGAATTAGTTTATTTCTTCTATATTTGAGCTTTGCGTGTTAAATTAGGACTCTTCGATTAGCGGAGTATAAATATATGCCGAGGGGCATTGTAATGAATATCCAAGCATCAATAAACAAATCTACTTTTTATCGCAATTTACTTCTACCAGTACTTTACTTTTTGACGACTTCGTCAAGGATTTTCTTTTTCAACGAGTTCTTTCAAGAATCGACGGGCTGCATCAACTTGATCTCCGGCGACCTTGCAGGTTCCGCGTCTACCGAGCACGATTCAGACTTTGACTTCCGGGCGTATCGCTGTCGTCTCGTCTGATCTGTTCAACAGTTATCGAATACATTCTGAGCCTTGACGTCCGGGCGTATCGCTGTCGTCTCGTTCGGTTTTTATTCAAATTATCATCCTTGTCGATTAACAGGTCAAATCGACTGGCACGCTTCGGATATCGAATTTGGGTATTAGCCCGGTGTGTTTGCAGATAAGAATTTTGCATCAACAGGTACAGAATTAACTTATTAAGTAAAGTAAAACGAACCTCCATTAATGAACTGTCCCGTTCAGCAAACGCTTGAGCGACACTGCTCTGGAAAAATCTTACTTGCTTTTCTAGATCCTTGTTCTGCATTGTTATTACAGGAAAGGCTATATCAATAACAAGCTAGAATGTATACATATGCGCAAGGAATCTCAAGCGAATGCATAGTAGTTTGCTACTCGCGTACTCCACAACAAAGTATGAACTTCTACACAAGAAACCAATGATTTTGCTATCTTTCACTACAGTTCATGTTACTGCCAACTTGAGACAAGACATGCCTCAAAGTTTCCTTCACAAAATAAGATCAAGCACGAGTGAGCATGACTAAACTGCTGACATTTGAAATTTGATTTCAATTTTCAATCAGAAGATTTTGGACAAGGACAAGCATTTCATTTACGTTCTTCATATTTCCCCATTACCTTCTGCTCTAATAAATATCTCACCCACTCAAATTCTTTATCTAACAATATTTACTCTTAGTGAGCAGTGACTGCATTAGGCGCCACTGACATTCAAAACCTTCCCATGTATGCCCTATGTTATCCTCAAATTAATGATATGATGATGACAATTACCCTCTTCTATCAAAACATTTTGCAATATTGCAATATTTTAGCACGCTAGATGTTTGGAGCCTAAATTATTTTTCTCAAGCTAATAGGGAACTGCCCATCATTATATTAAGGAGAGTAAACGAATGCAAGTACGCAACAAAATAAATTGCTGAACCCAGCAGAAACCATTGGAACCCAAAGAGCGAAATAAAAGAACCAAACAGGACCAAAACACAAGAACATGCATAGAACCTAGGACACAAAACAATGGCAAACTGCAGACGCGCTGCGCTAGTAGCCCTGCAAGCCTTTAGCGCTCACCATGATCTGGAGAGCTTGGTTGCCTTGTTATACAATACCACCACATCTAACTGAGTTCTAAGAGCCTGTTTGGCAGCAGTCCAGATCTGGAATCCACACAAGACTACCAGAGCCTTGCCAAACGGGGCTGGGGCTGTTAAAAAAAGCTTGGAGCACGTGAGCTATTCAAACTCAACTCATCAATAGCTCGATCTGATCTGATTCTGCTGAAAAATGTGCCCAGCTCGACCCTGCCATCAAACTCACAGCTCCAACCGCGCAAGCTATTCAACAAGGATCATTAATTTTCCATCCTGCATTCCCAGTTTTGAAATAGCAGTGTGTCAGCCCATTACACCCACACAGCCATGCCCTCACAGGCATACCTTTCCCCGATCTTTATCCTCAGACATTAGTACCCTTCCATACTTTTCCCAATCTTCTCCCGTCCCATGGCATCCCCTGCTGTCATGCTGATGCCTTGCTACTGGCTCACCGTCGGCACAAAGCACATCTCTGCTGCCTCCCATGTCTCCATAGGACAATACTCATCAAGGCCAGAAAAGGTGGACAGAGCAATATGTGTGCATTTGTATGTACAGGTGATGCTGCACTGGTGTGTACTTCTTTTCTGTGCATTTATCGGCTTCAATCTTCAGCATTTGTTTGGTCTTTCCTATACATCTGCTTTTGAGTATTTTGTGTATTACTGTATTCCTTTAGCAGGGATGCCATCTGTTAGTGCTTAGCCAAGCTGAACTCGAGCCTTTTTGAGCTTCATTTGAGTCAAGCTTGAGCTTGACTGCAAGATTGAAGAAAATCCTAGGGTTCCTCGAGATTGGCTCGTTGACAACCCTAAACAGGGCAACTCCATGTTCTTTTGGAGCAGAGTGATCAACGGATCGCTACCATCCTCTGTAAATTCATCGAGCGGCCAGAACATCACTACAAAAGTGAATGTGGAACCACGCCTCAGCAAACCAACCAGCCTGTCTCCACTCCCCAGTCCTCCCTCGCCAACCTAAGCAACCCAGCAAGGTTGGTATCAAGTCCCATGCCTGGATCAGCGCTACAAAACTGCCACCCAGGGAGATGCCCTTTGCCATGGGTCATGGCCACCGGAGGACACTGCCACCATGCTCCCAGCCTCCTGACTGCCGCTCCACTCCTACAAACACCATCACCTTGAGCTCTGCCGCCCTGAGCAACGCTGCCCCAGCCCCCACCCACTTCTCTAACCCGAGCTCCACTAAAAAAAAAAGACGTACCCAGTGCCGTAGGCTCCCGCACTGCGGGGTCTGGGGAAGAAAAAATAGCCAGCAGCCATCCCTGCACAAATATGCAGAGGCTGGGGCTTGAACCCTGAACCTCTTCAATGCAAATCATTGCCCCAAGCACCACCCTTGCCAATGTTGATGTCCTGGATCCCAAGCCTGACCAGCGCTGTGGTGTGAGAGGGAGGATAACGGGCCATGAACCTCACCAACACCAACTCCGATGAGGTCACATGCTTCGAGGCCGAGCTGCTCAAGCCTTGAGGAGAGATTTGAAATTGCTGCTGTTTGGTATAGCTCCAGATCCACTCCTAAATAGTTTGAAGGGACAATTTTGCCCCTTTGGCTCACTGATCCTTATTTCTTAATATCTAGCATGGTTGCACTTCACTCCCTTCAAAGGCTGCACAGGTTTACATAAAACCCTCTGCGTCAGCCGCTCCAAGGCAGTCTTCACCACCAAAAACTACATCTCCCTATGATTCAAACACACTACAGTTTCACCTACATATAATCATGGTAGTAAGGTTGATCTCGACATCACTGGAAATCTAAGATGTATGTGTGAAAGAGGTCTGAACATCTCTAACTCGATATATACACTATCAGTTGGCTTCATTCCCCTGAAATCAAACACTTCTAACTTCTAATCCATCGCCCTGGCTGCACCTTTAAGGCCTTGCAACCCCAGGCAGGTTCAAGCATAAGCATATCCTATCCACTAGTAGTCCAGACTCATTACAGTTGCATTTTTTACATTGAATACATCTAATACATAGTATCTTGAGTTTGTGCTCAGCAAGCAATGTCCACTAAGGATTACTGCCCAAGATCAAGATGGAAAATGGCACTCTGCTGGGATGACCTACCCACTAAACCAAATTTCATCTAATAAACACATATTCATTACTCTTTGCCTATATTCTAAAGGTAGAGGAGAAGAACAAAATCAGCATAAATCCCTTAGCAATGTTCATTGCTGCTAAAAGTTACAGTTTATTAAATAAAATAGCCACACATTTTAAGTCAAAGTAAGAAACCTTTGATAGTGCAGCACCATGTAACTCAGCAAGTTGGCTCTGAAATTTAAGTAAATGAAAGAATCAGAAAACAGAAAAATAAAGCTGTTATAAATAACAGTAGGGAGAAAGAAGTAGCACTTTAATTCGATAAGCTTCAGCAAGTTCCTCTTGCAAATTTTGATTCTCTCTTAAGCAACCACCTAACTTTTTCTGGAGGTTCTCAATATCCTGTTCCAAAGCTGTTGTCCTGAATAGTTACAACAAAAATATTGCTTTGTTTGCACAGTGAATAAAAATGTAAGATTAGATTAGATATGGAAGTGGAAGCACCTCTGAGTAAGCATTCGAGTTGCAACAGAAACATAACCAGGACCGGCTTGTTGCATACATAATTGCTCAATATCTTTTCTGAGCGCATCACGCTCTGCAAACAAAGTATCTATCAGCACACCCTGTGCCACAAGAACATATACATATATGATGATAAAATCATTAAACAAAAGAATCTCTTAAACAACTACTGTCTCCAGAAATAAATGTAAGTCCATCCAGGAAAAATGAGAGAACACACTATCAAAAAGATCAGCAGTTTTCTCCAAACATCATGATTATTCGTATTGGAATATGGAAACAAAAATAATGGAATGAACCAGGGACTTGGGCAGCTCTTTCAGGCTTCTTGCTGAATTGCATCATACTGGCATACGTAACCAAGTAACTCTTGAATTTCTCAGTAATAAAATAAGTTAAGTGATTAATCTCAATGTGCGCTCCTAAGACCTCATCTAGGAGTACTTAGATATGTCAGAGGGCATAATTTTTTGTTTTATAGAAGCAAAGGAATTCCAGTTCACTATCTGCATTTTTTCATATTTATTAGGTTGCATAGTTATACTATGTCTTCCTGTATATTAAATGAGGCAGCTGAATCAAACTGCTTCAACAAAAAAAAAAGAAGTACTGCAACTAATCTACAGGATGGAGAGTTGATCTACATAGAACTGCATTAATAAACATCGCAAAAAAGCAGTATGATATATGATGGCATCGATTAGCGAAATAAGTACATATGAAAATCTTGTGTTGTGTAGCACAGTGCACAGATGTGATGTGAGTCTTACCTCGCTGGAGTTCTTCAACTCGACGAGTTAACACTTCAACAAGATCTACTTTTTCATCCATCTCTACAGAACAGAGAAGGGAGCAATTTCTTGAATGACCAGAAGCATTTTTTATATCATAATATTGAAAAACTTAATAGCAAATTTATGAGAAATAGAAGCATGGTGAGGCCATTACATAACTATTTGATTCAACAACATACTTCCTTAAAAATAAAATTAGCCCCACAAAGCACAAACATACTAGACTAGCAAGGGCACTTAGATTTATAGCATATCCTGAGAAGGTACGGTAGAAAAATATTTGGTTCCTGTGAATAAAACGGCTTCTGAGGGCATGATTCCATGACTAGAAATGGTACTAGAAGCATATGACTAGGAAAGTGGAGCTTCAGACCATATATTATTCTAACAAGGATAAGGCCAGAGAATGCAGATGAAAAATAAAACAGAAATGACTAGCTAAGACCCAAGAACAACCTCAAAGAGCAATGATAATGACCAAGACTCAGAAGTAAGAACATTAGGTTTAACAAAAAGGGAGTCATAGAACATGTTCTATCCGACACCCTCCATTCAAAATTATAGTTCACTTTAGCTTTGTCTTAAGTCAAACTTCTCTAAATTTGACCAAGTTTTCAGAAAATATATGAACATCTACAAGTTCATATAAATGCTCTATTAAAACAGATTTCATAGAAAATTTAATGAAACTAATTTGATGTTCTAAATGCCAGTGCATTTTCTATGAACTTGGTCAAAGGTGAAGAAGTTTGATTTAGGACAAAGCCAAAGTGAACTATAATTTCGTTAAAAAAAAGGTGAACTATATTCAAAACACCGGAAATATTAAATTAAACCATCATAAGGTATGTTCGAGAAAAAACCATTGTTGTAAGGTATTAAGCAGTTGAAGTCATCATACAGACAAAAGTCTGTTAAAAATATAAGTAAACCTGGACTTTAAACAAATTCATATTTCCTGCAGTCAAGGAATTACCTTTTGCTACTTTAACAAGACATGTTCTAACTGATGAAGTATTTCAGAGACATTGATCAAAATAAGTAATCTGAAGTGAAATTTGGGATTACCATATTGTAGCCCTTCAACCCGTCGTAACAATACTTCCAAAGAATTTTGTTTTTCATCCTTTTCTGTTACGAATAATGCAGATAATTAAGTTACATGAGTCCCATTGTATAGCAAGTACAATGACAAAATTGAATATATGTACTCAAAACAGAAATGAAATCACTTGCCAAAAAAAAACAATGCAATATCTTTTTCTGGAAAATGGATCAGATATGTCAGGTTAAGTGATGAGAGAAGCAACTAACAATTGGACAGTAGGGAACATTGGAAATTAAAGAAAATTTGCTAGTTCAATTAGCTAAACAATTTTTGTTCCCTGACAAAAGGCAACAGGGAAAGAAGAATTTAATGCAGGGAACTAACGAAAAAAAACTATGTGACATGGGGATATATTTGTTGTAAATGAAATCCTTCTGTAATGACTATTTAAATTGTGGGAGGGAGGAATTGAGTCTAAACCACGAACGCTAACACTCATTCAGGAATCAATTTTAGAAACAGTTGCAAGCAAGAGTCATGCAAATAAGATCTTATTATCCTAACATGGATTTCGGTAAGCCTCAATATTTGCACCATTTATTTTGCTGTCCAACTCCAACTTGTACTTTCAGTTCTCACATACAAATAGAGCTCCCCAACCATAATAGCAACAAACATGATAACCTTTCATGTGCCCGTTTGCACTACTGCTTCAGTAGTGCCTACTTTCTGCGTGATGGAAATGCAATTCCTTTTCACTGGTGGGATCAATTTGGTTGGCAGGTACCCACAATGACCTCCCAGTGCGCTCTACTTGGAAAGAATTTTGGATTGATCGCATGAGACAGAGCGGTCCAGTCTTAGGACAAACACCCACCACGAGGTAAGAATGAAGAACCGATAACACCATAGCACAAAGGGAAGCTAGAACAGACAAATAATACTGTAACACTGAAGACTGGAGATTACCTCGCTGGAGCTCCTCGACGCGACGAAGCAGTTCGGAGGAATCTGCAGCTTCGTCCATTTCAGAGCCCAACCGAGCAACTGCTTGCAGGAGCACACCCAGTAAAGGACACGGTGTATGTTATCAAAAAAAAAAAAAGGACGGGTGTACACCCAATAATTTTTTGCCAAAAAAATAAAAAATCGAAGTTTGTAGGCATAATACATGTATACTACACATGTAATTGGATCAGATCAGATCGGAATACAAAAAAGCTTAAGCTAGGGTTCGGGGTGCTCGGTTTCGCACAGCAGCAACGGAAGAGATGGGGTAGACGTACCTGGTGGGTGCTCGTCGTCGGCAAGGGCCCGGAAATGGCGACCTGGGGCCTGGCGTACGGCGGCGGCGGCAAGACGTCGCTACTGATACAGGGAGAGGATGCGAGGGTCACCGGAGGAAACCAAGACAGAGAGACAAAAGTACGCGGGGGCAAAGGGGAAAAAGAAAAAAAATAACAGGCCTTTTGGCCATATAGGAAGGGAATGCATGGGCCCAGGTCCAATTATCTCGTAGGCTAGGAACACCTTAACGGAAGAATAAAGGCTCGGAAAAAAGTTTAGTTTAGGTATCAGGCCTTTTTCTTTTTAAATTCGGGTAGAAGACCTTGAAATAGAATTTTCTTAGTTATTGGCCTTCCGTTCAATCCGTGAGCCAAGTCAGTTAGTTTTGGTATGTAGTTCATGTGAATAGATCCTGTACGGCGCGGCGACCTCGGGGCGGCAGCCTCCCCCGCCGGTAGCCCTCAACGCCCAACGGAGCCGAACTTTCTGAGCCACCCAACGGAGCCGAACTTTCTGATCCGTCTCACTGCTCCTCTCAATGTCGTTGTATTATCTTCAATTTAATTCTATTCGTGGTGTATATGTGTTCACTGTGTACCTGGATCTACTTTATTCAGTGATTTGATTCACTAACCATGTTCGCAAAATCAAATCACACTATTTGAGCGTCTTCTGAAGGAATATTATTATTCAAAAGTTCAGTACTAAGATTGTTTACTACTCATTCAGTACAAAGAAGTTCTGTTTGTTACTGAATTTAATTTTATTAAATAAATAATCTTAAATTTTGAATCATTTCACGTAATTCCTTGTATATCTATTGTAACAAATCATAAATTTCCTTAATCACATGCATTCACGGGTAATTGTGAGAAATTAAACCATTAACTTTCTTCAATTATATGCATTTATACATTATATATTGAATAATATAAATATATACACATACTCAAAATATTATAAACAATTTGTTTTTTGACTCAGGGGTAAAATCATCTTTTTACCCCTGACTTAACACTGTCAAGTGCTGAAAATAGATGAAAGGCCTAATAGCTAAGAAAATTTTGATTCAGGGTCTTTCAGCCAAATTCAGGAAAAAAAGAGGCCTGATACCTAAACCGAGTTTTTTTCAGGACCTTCCACCTAATTCTCCCTTAACCCTTTGACATAGATAGAGTATGTAAATTCCGAAGGTTGAGAAACCAGATGAACTTGGACAGTTTAGGCCGATCAACTTATGTAACGTGATCTACAAAATTGCATCAAAAATGGTGGCAAATAGACTGCGATGTATTTTACCTGAAGTTATTTCTGAGGAACAGTCAGCTTTCGTGTCGGGCCGACTGATAACTGATAACTGATAACGTCATCATAGCCTATGAGTGTCTGTGAAGAAAAAGAGGGCATGTGATAGCAGATATTGTGCTCTGAAATTAGATATGAAGAAGGCATATGACAGATTCGAGTGGGACTACCTGCAGAAAATCATGATTAAGCTGGGCTTTCACAAGCTGTGATACAGATGATTATGAGAATGATCGGCTTAGTGTCATTCTCAGTGTTGTTTAATGGCCAAAAATTGTAAAATTTTAAACCTTCGAGAGGTATACATCAAGGTGATCCAATTTCTCCCTATCTTTTCAAAAATTCAGTCATCGATTCTTAAGGGCATAAGGGTGGCTCCATCAGCTCCGATGGTGAGCCATCTACTCTTTGCGGATGACAGCCTGTTGCTTTTCAATGCAGATAGAGAGAATGCGGAGGAAGTGAGGAGTATTTTGAATCTATACTGTAGAGCGTCTAGACAGCGGATGAACTTGGACAAATCATCGATTCACTTTGCTAAAGGCTGCAGTGCTGTTGTACGCAATGAGATCAAGGAGATTTTTAGATGTTCATAAAGAGGCCTTGTGTCGGGTACCTAGAAAAGGGGTAGCCTTAACCCTCGACTAAGTGGATTAACCTCGGGCATCAACAAACCAAAAACCATCGCGGCAATTATCCTTCACCTAGCACAAGAAGCTCAATAGCCAAGTCATACTAGGCCGAACCACGAACGGGCCTCGGCGGTCCAGGCCGCTACCTACCCGACGGGTCCCCGCTCGAGGCAGAGCAGATCACACGAGGGTGCCACTCGGGCTACCCCTCGGTGACGGAGATTTACCCAAGCGAACGGACGCCCCTCGAGTACAGCACACCCCTCGATTACCTACTCTCGATACGAGTTTCAGGGCATTTAGTGCGTTCTACCTGCTCCCGCCTAACTTCGTGGCTACAGTCACGGTAACAGTCACGTGTACGAAGGTCAAATCCAGCTTTTATCGTCCATATCTGGGAATCTGCGAATCGTATTGCACTATAACACCATGCCGTGCACTGTGCCCCGTTCGGCAACCCCTCGAGACGCATTTATCAACATATTTCCCGCATTTCCTGAGGCTCGGCCTTATCCATTCGGGCCTCGACCCCCCTCGACCACCTCTCGAGCTGGACTTCATCATCGCCGGTCAACACTCCAACAACTCCCGACGCGATGGCTACAGGGATTTGCACGACCAGGCATGGGCGCTGGTCTTTCACCGGCCATCGGCTGCGTCATCCCACACACAGAAGGACGGCCGTTATCTTCGAGCACGTCACTTCAGGACACGCCACGTCCGGCTCACGTCTCTACAGCGGCACCGACATGATCGACATCTCCTCCACGACGTCAGCAGCAACGTCCGCCCTAGATTCATGTACCCCTGAGCCCCTCCTTCGCCTATAAAAGGAGGCGCCAGGCACTAGTTCAGGGAGGGCAACGAACTCAACAAAAACATAAGGCATAGAGAGCAATTAGAGCCTGTAATGCACAAGTCCTAGCTCAGTCACTCGCACACATGTATTCACCCCTGTACAAGCACTTTGGTGCAAGATAATACAAACTCTCCCCCCTCGCTGGACGTAGGGCCTTCTTTTGCCCAAACCAGGATAAACCTTGTGTTCTTCTTGCATCACCATCCGGATTAGGGAGCATGCAGTACATATTTACTCATTGGTGCTAGGCCCCCAGGGTCAAAACACCGATAGTTGGCACGCCAGGTAGGGGAACTGCGTGTCACTAACGATTTCCCGCCGTTTTTTCGGATGGCAGGCTCAACTTCGCCACTTCCACGCGCTACGGTGATCTGGTTCGGGAGCCTGGAGTTCATGTCCCTCAGCCACGGCTACGACATGACCCTGCTCTCGGTTGGAGATCAGAGCGGGGGCCTCACCGAGCCCCCACGTTTAGGAGGGGCCGCACGCCGGTCTCGCCACCATGCCTCTGCGTCCAGGAGGAGGCGCGATCGGCGCCACTGTCATCATCGACCTGCGTCTGGGTTGCCACCCGCCGCGTTTCACCCGCTCCTGGTAGGTGACGAGGGGCCCCTGGTTGAGGACCAATCTGACCCATGCCTAGGAGCAGAGGACCAGCCGGCAGGGCTCTATGGAAATCCTGACTTCACCTTCATGATGCGTTCATCGAGGGAGCCCAGCGAGGCTCCTCCGACACGCTCAACACCGACACCTCCCAATCTACTGCCGCACGGACTGTTTGGAGCTCGCCGCTAGTTCCCATTCGGTCTGGACAACACCGCCAGGATGAACTCCACCATGATGCGCTCCAATGTGGCACGCATGAGGACCGCCTGGAGGCTCTCTTGCGTGCTACCATGGACCTGGCAATTGTCCTGCCGGCCTCGAAGGACCTTGTTTCTTGCGAGCACCCGGCCCAAGATGGTACACCCTCGGCACGATGCGGCGTTAGCTGGAGGAGGAGCGGCGTGGGCAGTTCCCCATCTTCTACTCTAGCAGCCCCGACTCTGACTCCGACCCCTACGACCCACCCGCGAGTGTTTTCACATCGAGGGCGGAATCGCGTCGAGCGACGACACCATCGACCCGACAGGACAGTCGCCAGCCACAACCAGAAGGGCCCTTGTACTGGCGGACCCGGAGGAGCAGCCGCCAGCTGCACCCCAGGACGAACGCCCACGTCTGGATGACCAAGACACTCAGCTTGCGCAGGTCCGAGAGATGCGAGCCAAACTCGATGAGGATCGGGAGTGCCTGCGATAGCTCGAGCGGACCCTCGAGCAGGAGCGTCGGCCCCCTCCCGGCGGAAGGGCCCGAGCTAGAGCCCGAGAGGTCAACCGATAGATCATTGAAGATGGGGGACCCGAGCACCCTGTCATCAATCATTTCCCCCGAGCCAGTCAGAACATCATCACGGCCGGCATGCTTCTTCGAAACATGCCCGCGCCGTCGAACCCTCAAGCTCAGCGGATACAAGAAGAGGTCGAGGGACTCCTCAAGGTCGCGTCCGCACAGCAGGCCGAGAGCTCAGCCTCGAGACGTCAAGGGGTGGCCTTGGAGCAACCTGTCGAGCCCCCCGCAATGAGAGGGAGGTCTCGGTTCATCAGGGAGCGGCCCCCCGAGTAAAAAAGGCGAACCCCATTCGAGACCGCATCATCCACAACCACGAACCCCAAGACGCGCGCTATGACATCATCGAGAACCGACGGTGCAAGAGCAGGGATGCTGAAGATCAAGGCTACAACGCCCATCGAGGGGGATGCTACGACAGCGACGAGGACCGTTGGGCCCCTGAGCCGCCAGGCCCTCGAGTCTTCAGCAGGGTGATCCGCAACACGCCGCTGCCCAACCCCTTTTGACCCCCATGAGTGTTGTCAAGTACAACGGGGAGACCAAGCCCGAGCTCTGGTTGGCTGATTTTTGGCTAGCCTGCTAGCTGGGCGGGGCACGTGATGACCGCGCCATCATCCGCCAACTTCCCCTGTTCCTCTCCGACACCGCCCGAAGGTGGCTCGATGAGCTCCTTCCCGATCAGATCCGCAACTGGGCTGACATGGTGCGGGTCTTTGAGGGAAACTTCAAGGGGACCTATGTATGCCCCGACAATTCCTGGGACCTCCGCAACTGCAAGTAGCAGCCCGGGGAGTCCCTACGCGACTTCGTCTGATGCTTCTCCAAGAGCTCCCACACATCCACGACCACGACGTCATCCTGGCATTTCTCTCGGGTACCACCTGCAAGGAGTTGGTACAGGAGCTGGGACGCAACCGCCCCAAGACCGTCGATGAGCTAATGGACGTAGTTGCCAACTACGCGGCCGGTGAGGAAGCGGTCGGAGCCTTCTTCGGCAATGAGAAGGACAAAGGAAAGGCGCAGGTGGCCGATACCGAGGGCACGGGCAAGGGCCCTAAGAAGGGCAATAAGAAGAAGAAGAAGAACCAGCATGGCAAGTGTAAGGCTGTGGATGATGATCTCGTTGTTGTGGTCGAGCGCAAGAAGCCTCGAGGTCCCCCCGAGGGGGCCATCTTCGACAAGATGCTGAAGGAGCCTTGCCCTTACCACAAGGGAGGGGCTAATCATAACCTTGAGGACTGCCGCATGCTTAGGAACTACTACAAGAGTCTGGGCATTGAGAAGGACGGCCAAAAGAAGGACAAGGGCGGCGACAAGGGTGGCGACAAGGAGGACGACAAGTTCCCCAAGGTCTACGACTACTACATGATCTATGGTGGCCCCTCGACCCAGCTCACGCCTCGACAGCGCAAGAGAGAGCATCAAGAGGTCTTCTCCGTCTGAGTCACTACACCCCAGTACCTCGACTGGTCTGATGCTCCCATCACGTTCGACCGTGATGACCATCTGGATCGCGTCGTCAACCCAAGAGTCTATCCGCTCGTCGTTGACCCGATCATCATCAACACCCGCCTCTCCAAGGTCCTCATGGATGGAGGCAGCAGCCTCAACATCATCTACCTCAAGACCCTCGACCTCCTTGGGGTCAAGAGATCACAGCTACGACCCAGCGTCGGAGGTTTCCATGGAGTTATGCCAGGGAAGAAGGCCCTGCCCGTTGGCTGCATCGACCTCCCCGTCTACTTTGGCACCCCCACAAACTTCAAAAAGGAGATCCTCACCTTCGAGGTGGCTGGGTTTCACGGCACGTACCATGCCATCATCGGTCGACCCGAATACGCGCAGTTCATGGCGATCCCCAACTACACGTATCTCAAGCTCAAGATGCCGGGACCCAAGGGCGTCATCACCATCGGCCCCTCCTACGAGCACGCATACGACTACGATGTCGAGTGCGTTGAGAATGGAGAGGCCGTCGAGGAGACCACTAGGCTGGCCTTGACCCTTGAGGGCCTCGCCGCCGAGGCCTCTGAACCCAAGCACCACGCGGGCAGCTTCGAGCCCGCAGAGGACACCAAGAAGATTCCCCTCGACCCGAGCGGCTCCGGCGAGAAGGCGCTGATGATCAGTGCCACCCTCGACAGCAAATAGGAAGCAGTGCTCATCAACTTTCTCCGCGTGAACGCTGACATGTTTGCGTGGAGCCCCTCGGACATGCCAGGCATACCGAGGGAAGTCGCCGAGCACGCCTTGGAGATCCGGGCCAGGTCCAGACTGGTGAAGCAATGCCTGCGACGCTTCGACGAGGAGAAGCTAAAGAAATCCAAGCACTTTGCGTGGACTGTCGAGGCCAAGGAGGCCCTCGGTAAGCTCAAAAATATGCTGACCTCTCCCGATTCTCGTACCGCCTCGACCTGCCACGCCATCCGAACCAGCCAAGCCACTTCTCCTCTATGTTGCCGCAACCACTCAGGTGGTCAGCGCGGCCATAGTGGTCGAAAGGCAGGAGGAAGGGCACACACTGCCCGTCCAACAACCGGTTTACTTCATCAGTGAGGTGCTCTCAGAAACGAAGGTCCGCTACCCGCAAATCCAGAAGCTGCTCTACGCCATCGTGCTCACGCGCCGCAAGCTCCAGCACTATTTCCTTAGCCACCCGGTCACCGTGGTTTCATCTTTTCCCCTCGGGGAGATTATCCAAAACTAGGAGGTCGCAGAAAGAATTGCTAAGTGGTCGGTCGAGCTCATGGGTGAGACTATCACCTATGCGCCGTGCAAAGCAATCAAGTCTCAGGTGCTGGCAGACTTCATCGCTGAGTAGACCGACACCCAGCTTTCGTCGGTGCAGATTCAAGCCGAGTTGTGGACAATGTACTTCGACAGGTCACTCATGAAGATAGGAGCAGGCATGGGCTTACTCTTCATCTCACCCCTCGGAGTCCACATGCACTATGCCATTCGCATCCACTTTGCCGCCTCCAACAACGTCGCGGAGTACGAGGCCCTTGTCAGCGGTCTACGAATCACCCTCGAGCTCGGGGTTCGGTGCCTTGATGTGTGAGGCGACTCGCAACTCATCATCGATCAAGTAATGAAGGCCTCGAGCTGCCACGACCCTAAGATGGAGGCCTACTGTAATGAGGTACGCAAGCTAGAGGATAAGTTCCATGGACTCGAGCTCAACCACGTCGCTCGACGCTACAATGAAGCCGTGGACGAGCTCGCCAAAATTGCGTCTACTCGAGGCACCATCCCCCCAGATGTATTCTCAAGGGACCTTCTCGAGCCCTCTGTCGACTTGGGCTCGGGGGCTGGCACTACATCGTCAACACTCGACCCCCCGACCTCGACCAAGGCCCCCTCGACCAGAGCTAAGGTCATGGAGATCAAGGGGTCACTCCCACCATCAAGCCTACCACCAGACTGGTGCGTTCCCTTCCTCGACTTCCTTATTCGAGGAGAGCTCCCAGAAGACCAAACCGAGGCTCGACGGATAGCTCGACGGGCCAAGACCTACGCATCTACGGTGATGACAAGGAACTCTACCGACGAAGCCCAACTAGGATCGTCCAGCGTTGTATCGGCATCGAAGAAGGTAGGAGGCTCCTCGAGGACATTCACTCGGGGCTTGCGGCCATCACGCCGCGCCAAGGACCCTTGTCGACAACGCCTTCTAGCAAGGATTCTACTGGCTGACCGCCGTCTTCGACGCCATCAACCTCGTCCGCTCGTGCGAGGGGTGCCAGTTCTATGCCAAGCAGACACACCTCCCGGCTCACGCCCTGCAGATGATCCCCATCACATGGCCTTTCGTCGTTTGGGGGCTCGATCTCGTGGGACCTCTCAAGAAGACAACTGGGGGCTACACACATATGATCGTAGCCGTCGACAAATTCACCAAGTGGATTGAGGCCCACCCCATTGGCAAAATCTGCTCCGAGCAGGTGGTCGCATTCTTCACTGACATCATCCACCGCTTTGGGGTCCCGAACGTCATCATCACCGATAATGGCACGTAGTTCACTAGCAAGAAGTTCTTGAACTTCTGCTACCATAATCACATTCACGTGAATTGGTCTGCAGTCGCTCATCCTTGAACCAACGGTCAGGTCGAACGCGCCAATGGCATGATCCTTCAGGGCATCAAACCAAGAATCTACAACCGGTTGAAGAAGTATGGCACGAAGTGGGCTGCTGAGCTGCCTGTCCTATGGAGCCTAAGGACGACACCTAGTCGAGCCATGGGATTCACCCCATTCTTCCTGGTCTACGATCCGAGGCCGTCTTCCCCAGCGACCTTGAGTACGGGTCCCCTCGACTAAAGGCCTACAATGAGCAAACGAACGAGGAGGCCCTCTCAAATGCTGTCGACCAGCTCAAAGTAGCTCAAGACATGACCCTCCTCCACTCTATGAGGTACCAGTAGAAGCTTCGATGCTACCACGACAAGCACGTGCGCAAGAGCGATTTCCAAGTTGGCGATCTTGTCCTCCGTCGACGATAAAGCAACTAGGGGCACCATAAGTTGACTCCACCGTGGGAAGTCCCATATACCATAGCTGAGGTGCTAAAACATGGGACATACAAGCTAGTGAACAACAAAGGCAAAACCTTCATCAACTCTCGCTTTTACCCCGCGAACAACAAAGACTCTCGACTTTAGTACTTTTGTTCATTCAAAAAATAATAAAGGTAGGCTCGACTCTGCTTCATCCGAGTCGAGACTCCTTCGGGGGCTAACAAGGGGGGAACCCCCCTAAGCTCCCAAAAAACCCAAATGTTTTTTCAAAACTCGACGTTGCTCTCTTCTTCTATGCCTCGAACATGCTTCGCAACTAAGTAGAAAACACCTCGAACTCCGGAAGGGTAGAGGGCCGTTGAGCCGGGGGCTCTCCTATGTCTCTACGCTAAGGTACCCCCACTCGCTCCCCCCTTGAGGGATATGAGCCCGTGTCAAAAACTTAGTCAAAAAGTAAAATTTAGGCAAAAAAGAACAAGAGAACTCAAGCCTAAAAATATACCAACGAGCATTTCAAATAGTGCATAATGTTTTAAGGCCACCAAGGCCACAATATCATAAAACAAACTTATTACATGGGCCTCTCTGCCCAGAATTGGCTCACTGGCCCTGGTCATCATCGCCACCGCCGCCTTCTTCACCGGCGTCCCCCGCGTCCTTGGCAGGAAGAACCTCGGGCTTGAACAGCTTCGCCAGTTTCTTGCCTGGCCTCGCAGCATCTCGATCAGGCCCCAACACCGCTCCTCGTTCTTGGCATCCATTTTGTTGAGGTTGAAAACGAAGCCGTGCTTCACGACATCCATGTCGTACATGAAGCCAGAGTAGACAACCGCCATCGCCTGCTTCACGCCGATGTGGAGGCCTCGCAGACGTGATCCCTCAAGGTGGCCCTGAGGTGGTACAGCCAGTTGACGAGCGCGGTCCCATGCACCTCCTCCCTGGTCTCCTCAGCTGGTTCGATCCCCCAGGAGTCGTAGAGCCTGTTGATTGCGATGCGGAGCCGATCGGTCAACGCTGTTTCAACCAGAAGGCCCTCCTGCAATGCTTTGGTGGCGGTCTGAGCGGAGAGCAGGTCTGTCTTGAGGCCTAAAGGACGAAACAAAAGTTAGTCATGGCGCATGAAGACAAGGAACTAAGTAAGAACACTCACTGGCGCAGTAGGTGTTGAGGGCCTCGTGGGCGCCCGACGCTTCATCACACTGCTTCCGAGCCTTGTCCCGTTCCTTCTGGGCCTCCTTGAAGGCACGGACCACCTCCGTCTTCTCAAACCGCAGGTCTTCGAGGGCCTGGTCGGCTAGAATGATGGATTGCTCCTTCTCTTGAAGGGTCTCCTTTATCATGTCAAGCTCGGCGGCAAGGGTGTTGGCACGGTGTTTCTCCTCCCCAGCAGATGATGAGGGCATTGCGTGCCGTAGAGACTTGGGTGACATCGGTCTCGAGCCTCTGGATGCGCTCCGCAGTGTCTCGAGCCTCTCCCTCGAGCGACTTGACAAGCTCGAGGGCCCTCCGTGCCTCCTCTAGGGCCTGGACGCCATCGCTCTTGGCCTTCTCAGCCTCCTCCTTGGCCTTAGCAGCTTCTTCCTTGGCCCGAGTGGTTTCCCCTCGAGCCGCCTCGGCATCCTCCCTCATCTTGCGGCTTGTTCCTTTGCTTGCCTCGCTTCTTCCTCAGCCTGAGCCACCCTGTCCCGGGCAGACTGGCCGGCCTCGAGTTGATGTAGCACCTCCTCTCGACCATTGTGGGTCACATAGAGGAAGTAGGATTTCGAGTGGGAACAGTTTCTGTTAGAACCGAGTCCCAACAGGTTTAGGGTGAGGGTAGAACAAGTGGTCCAGACAGTCCTTCTCTCTTTGTATTAAATAAAGAAATTACAACATGCGCCCGATAGCAGGAGATCCTGTAGCTATCAATGAACCATCCTCTTTCATTACACAGGGGGCAGGGCCATTTATTGTGACTCCCTAGCTCAGAATTGAAAGTACAAGCGTGCCCCCAATGGGAGTTTTGAAACCCTAGACACTGAATCTATTACACAAGGGCCTTCTAAGGGCAAGCTTGTCTGTCACTTTGTCACCATAGCACATGGGCCACGGCCCATCATCGCCCTCGGGAGGCCCAACATGTCCGCTTGTTGACAATCAGCTTCAGCTCGGCCCATCTCATCACCCTGCCAACGTCATCTTGAGACATTTCCACCTCCACGCCGGACCTCTGCGGGAGTCAACGGCTAGGATGACGACCTCCGCAAGCATGGGAAGCAACATCACCGAGCCTCCACGCCGGACCTCCGCGGGAGTCGGTGGCTAGGACAATGGACCTCCGCTGTCGACCGCCTTCTCGGTGCCTCCTCGGCAGAGGTCCTATCTCTAGGGGTGTCGCCTTTGGATCATGCGGACACAGATATGAAAGGAATACTAGATTCGTAGGTTAATCTCCACAACGGAGGTAACAAGCCTCCCCGGCCACGGGGGGCATCCCCAACATTCCCTCCTTGAGGGTTAGGTCCAGCGGAGGCGGGTCTAGCCTTCAAGATGCTCCTAGCCGCAGGGGCTGTGTTTACCTCTGACCCCCTGGCCCGTTGAACGTTGGACCGGAGGTTTTGCATTTTTACCGTTGCATTGTTTTTAATCTTAGGTGTTGATTTTGAGTTGGTTCGTTTTTCTGCCATTCGATTCATGGGTCATCGTGACCGTTGGGCTGAGAAGTCAAGGCGCCACTTCACCGCCTATATAAAGGGGTGGGTGGTGAAAATGACCCGTAATCCTCTTGCCACCGCGTAGTTTTTCTGCTACTTGCTGCCTCCGCTCTAATTTTGCCTTGGCCTTATTTCGCTGTGGCACCTAAACACCCCAGCTACGCGTGTCGTCGTCCGTTCTTCGGCCCCTATTCCCAGTTCCAAGGTGTCGGATTCGGAGGTTTCCTTGATCTTTACGAGCAGTGCATGCTGGCTGCCGCGGAGGCCAAGGATCTGGAAGAGTCCCTTTCAGGCATCGAAGCTTCTCCAAGTGAATTGATGGCTTTGAAGGTTGCCGTGGCTACTGCGAAGGTGTCCTATGAGTTTGGTCATAGCCGAATGACGCAGAGTATGATTTCAGTTCTAGAGGCAAAGGGCTTTTTTCCTGCTGGTTCAGGGCGATCTCCGCGTGGAGAGACCGTGCCAAGACCTAAGAAGAATGAGGCCGTCGTCTTTTGGGATTTCTTTTCCTGCGGTCTCCGCTTCCCTTCAACCAATTTTCTGCAGTACATTCTTGAATGGTTTGAGGTTCAGCTGCATCACCTTACTCCCCATGCTTTCTTGAACATGAGCAAATTTCTCTAGGCCGTCGAATCTTACAGAGGTGGGCTTAGCATGAACACCTTCGCGGAGTACTATGAGCTGCAAAACAAGCACGCCTTGTAGGCACTAAGGTAGCCCAGTTTGCCTCGTGTAGTTTCATGGCTAAGAGAAAACCGAGCAAGGGCAAGGAAAAAATTGCAATCTCTTGGTGTCAGAGGGGAAAGTATGAGCCTGCTGATTGGCTGGATTTCTGGTTTTACATCTGGACCCCTAGTGTTACTCGCCCAGACAAAGATGGTAGGAGCATCACTCAGTTTCCTTTTGCCTCTGTGATGACTCCGATGAATCCTTTGACTAGTGTAAAGCCTGGTTCTATTGATTCTGATAAGCGGAGGTCTTACACAGAAGCATTCAGTGCAGCCTGCTGCTATTCTGGTGGAAGGGATCTGGTTGAGGAGATGATAGCCTTTGATTACTAGCCCCTGCTTGGTGGTTCGGGGCAGAAGAAATTTATTATAGAAAAGCTGGATCTGCTCGTGTTTGGAGCTGCCGAGGGCATCCCTTGCTCACATTTTGGGCTTTGTCTTTCGAAGGGTCAGAGCAAGGAGGAGTTCGTCCGACTGATCGAAGAGAAAGCCATTGAGATTCTTGGAGAAGTTTCTAAGAGGGAGTATCTTGCCTAGAGGTCAGAGGCTGGTATTATGCCCTGCCTTAATAGGGTTTTTGAAGAGCTCGGCGTGCATTACTACGAGCATGAAATCCCTGATAAGATAAAGAGGAAAGTTGACAAGAAGGAGTCACTTGGTGCTGCTGTCGTCGCTACTGCTGCTGCTGCCACTAAGGTTGCTGAGGGGACGAAAAGGCAGGGTAGTGCTTTGACCCAAGGAGCACTGAAGAAGCAGAAGGAAGCCTCCGCAGAGATTGCGGAGGTCAAAGATGTTTTTGAAACCTTGTACGATGAAGAGGAAAACCCTGGTGTGGATCTGGAAATGGCGAAGGTTGATGTCCTGATGTCGTATGATAAGGAGGGTCCCCCACGGCAGTCTCCGCCAGCCTCTCCCGTATTTGCTGGCGACGCCTCCGGCTCTTCTCCACCCCGGTCTGTCTTGTCGGTTACCGATGCGAGGCCTTTTGCCAGCGCTTATGTTGATGATTGCTCCGATGATGAGTCGAAGGGTTTAGCGGCTAAACTCGTCATTGTGGAGAAGCTTGCTAAGGATGCGGTGGTGATTGTTGACGGCAAGGAGGAACTCATGGAATTTGAAGAGCGTGGAACGGGGGGCGTGATCGTGGAACAAGATTCCCATGCTTCGAGTGAAGGTGAGGTTCTTACACGGAGTATGGTTTACCTAGACTTTCTTACTCTGAAGGCATCCTGTGGTAGGGCTTCGGAGGGGGAGTTGTCCTTACTTGGTGAGCTCGTATGTAGTATTTATCAATCTTAGGACTATTTGATTGGTTGCTTGACTTGCCTTGTTTTTCTTGTTTTTCCTAGCTCGTAACGCGGTGAAGGTAGCACAAGTGGTACGTCCGGCGCAGTAGACACCGGCTGGTCCTGAGGCTGGCGTTGCCCCACCCCCACCTCCGCCCAGCTCTAGTGTTCCTGGGGCGGCTTCGACTGACGCCGGCACTGATGAAGATAAACATTTTCTTCTTGGCTGGGCCGATAGTATTGGTAAAATGACGGAGGTGATGGGTGCGGATTTAACTCGGCGTCTTGTGCAGCTGCCTCATGACGTTCTGATGTGAGCGCAAGTTGATCATCATGTTATAGTGAGTTTCTTCGTGATATTATTCTTTTTGGCCTATTGTTTGCCTGGCTTATTTCGTTGGTAGTAATGTTTACTGTCCTTTCAGAGTCATGCTATGTCATTGGCTGTTCAGTCTAGCAGCCACTTTGAGCTTGAAAGAAAAGATAAGGCCATCCAAGCACTGAAGGTGGAGGTCGAGTCTCGGGCTAGTGAGAAAGATGAGTTGTCGCAGCAGGTGACCGAGCTGAGAAAGCAATTGACTAGCCTTGAGATGAAGTCTGCTAAATTGAAACACTCTTTTGATTTTGCAACTGAGTGAGTGGCTAAGGCCAGTGAGACATCCGAGAACCTTCGTAAGGAGCTGGATGGTGAGCGTCTATAGGTGGAGGCTTTGAAGGCAAAGGTTAGGAGCCTTGAGATAGAGATGAATGCTCTGAGGTCGATCGGTTTGGAGGTTGTGGAGTCTTATGTCTCTGCCCTTCATGCCTTCGGTGGTGTTGCCACTTCGTTTAATCCTGAGGCTTCTACCTCCGGAATCTTTTCCTGGATTAAGGGTAATCTCAGCAAGCTGAATGAGTTCATGACCGGAGTCTCTGACTTTAGTGCAAAGACCTTCGCCACTTGTCTATGTAAGCTATTTGTATCGAAGGATATTTTTCAAATTGGTAATTTTGAGTGCCCTGAGCTAGAAAATCCTGCCGAGCTTGGCAAAATAGATCGGTTTATTAAGACCACTGTACGTAGCTTCATGGAGAAGTTCTGGTCCAAATTTGGCCGATCGAAGACCATTGCCATGGCCAATATCACACGTGAAATGGTATGTACGGTTAGCCTTTTCGTGTCTTACTTGGTTGTAAGAGTTCTGGTGTTTTTCTTCTCTTATTTTCTGCCCTTTTCCAGGAACTGAAGTATGGCAAGCGTGGCGGTCCTGGCCCTTCATCCTCCGGTAGCACTTCTGCACGTACTCAGGGATCTGCTGAGGGTGGTGCCTCCCCTACTCTCGTTCCTCCTGCAGGCGCTTTGACCGATGCCGTGGTGGAGCTAGCGGTGGCCTCTCTGGGAGCTTGAATGGAGCCTCAGGACTTGACTGGAGTGCAGGTGTAGAATTTTTTCTTGATTTGCGGCTGTGTATTGTCTTTTGCTGATGTAGTGCTGGCGCGCACATGCAAAGAACGATTTATGTTACTCTGCAAAATATTAATGGCTAGATCATCCAGCAGGTCTGCAATTTGGGGCCTGTTCAGGAGGTCGAGCCTATCACCTTTATGCGCAACGATGTTTACGTTAGCGGCGAGCTATGGACTTATTGGAAGTCAGTGTTTCCTAGGCTCTCGATGGACGACATGTTTGATTTTGTTCTTAGCAACTTAGATGGCGCGCGTCCTAGTTTTATTCGCTCTCTTGCGTGGCGTGGTCCATCTAGACCTTTGTAATTGTCTTTGTTTGCGTGGTGGTTGAGTGTTGCGATTGAACTGTTGTTTGTGAACTTGTTTATTTCAACCTCCACTCTGCTACAGAGGTCTGTTTGAATTAGTCGGAGGCCTTCATTTCAGGTTGCAGGTGTGACCTCCGGAAGTGATTTCTGTTCTCCTCCCCGGAGGTTGTAGCCAATTTAAAACACATTTGTGTATTAATAATTTTATTGCTAGCATACGGTGGATATTACAACTGTTGTTTCTCTTTGACCAGTACTGGTGTAGTTTTTGCTGTGTTCGACTTTGCGGTCCTTAGCTATGTCTCTGCGCGTCCCGACGCTTATTATGCGGAGGTAAGCTACGGTTGATTTTAGCGGAGACGGGGGGACGTTACGAGTTCTTACGCGGTATCCCCCTTGTCTCCGCTCAGGCGATGATCCTCACTGGCTTGCTCTGTTGGCTAACTGCTCGGGTGTTCCCCCGGAGACCCCTGCTGCCTCCGGGAGGTTACTATTACCAGCTTTCTTACGAATTCTTGTGTGGTATCTTGTTATTTTTGGTCGTCTGTATGTGGACGTCTGCCTCCATTTCCCTTAAGCGGGTTTTGGTTACGTGGAGCTGGTTGTGGTTGGCCCTTTCCTGCTGCTCATGCATGCAGGCGTTGAGCTCTACTTCTTTTATAGTACCCCTTGTGTACTTTGCGTATCCTTGGTATTTATTTATTTAGCGTCCTCGCTTGCAGAGGCTAGTTAACATAGGTACTGGTTTGGTACTTGTTTCCTTTAATGATAGGTAGCTGTAGCTGGTTTAATGGTGCTTTAGAGGTCCTTATAAAAGGATCTATTCCCCCTTGATCATTTGGGTTGCTTTGTTGTGTACATTATACTGATGGTGCTTATTATGAGCTTTTTTGTGTTGGTACTGTGTAAGGACTCATAATGGAACAGCCTCGAAGATTGCAGCCGGCTGCTTTCTTATTTAGCATTGCTGATGTAAGGATTTTGGATACGGTGGTTGCTTGCGAATGGAAGGTGCAAAGTGGTGTGCTGACAGCTAATTTTAGAATTTGCCATGTACAAGCTGGCGTTGGAGGTTCACCTCCTTCTCTTCGTACCGAGTGTCTGTTGGACTTGATTGAAGTGGCCTGGTTTTCGGAGGCACAGGGTGGTATGTAGCCGGGAGGTGATAGGAGATATCCTGTAGCTTCTCAGGGTTTGCCTCCATCATTGCTAGTGCCGGAGGTTTAAGCGCTGGCAACTTCCTGTCCACTTTCATGTCTTGTGATAGCAGGTTAGCTGGGTGGAGTGGTTGGATATTTTGACCCGGAGGTTGTGTATTTTGGTCTAGCAGCTAGATACGTGCATTTTGCACATTGTTTCTGTTATGAGCAAGGCGTAATGTGCCCTGACTATTGTAAGCATAAAATCGAATGAATAGACTTGTTTTGCGTATTGCCTTCATTATAGATTGCGGAATATCTGTTTCTTGTGATTGTATTGCTTTTGGAAAGTGTATGACGCAGAGGTTGCTTGGTTCCATGAACTTGTACCTGCCTGAGTGTTACCTCCGCTTGTTTTAATATTGTGTTCCGGAGGTTGCTTTTGGTGATTGTAATGTTACCCGTTTTTTGAGCTATCGGTGCCTGAGCTGGTTGACAGGTCTTTTTTAGGTTCGCTTTGCAACTTATGGTTGCGATTGCCTACCTCGATGCCTGATAAGACAGGACTTTTTCGAGGTCTTTTGGTATTTAGCGGAGGCCGGTTCATGCCTTTTTTGTTCGTTCGTGATCTGTGGTTGCTATTGCCTGCCTCGATACCTGATTAGGACAGGGCTTTTTCGAGGGCTTTTGGCATTTAGCGGAGGCTATTTCATGCCTTTTTTGTTCGCAACCTATGGTTGCTATTGCCTACCTCGATGCCTGATAGGACAGGGCTTTTTCGAGGGCTTTTAGCATTCAGCGGAGGCTATTTCGTGCCTTCTCATTTTTAGCAACGCATTGTTGCTGTTGCTTGCCTCGATGCCTGATAGGACAGGTCTTTTTTTGAGGGCTTTCGGCATTTTCGCAGAGGCTATTTCGGAGGTTGCTGCATGCTTCATCATTTTTCTTAAGGGTGGCATGAAGTAACCTTGTGAGATCGTGAATAGTTGTCAAATATTGCAGCCGTGTTGCTGGCTGCTTTCGACTATTTTTTGTGTATCACTTTTTGGGGTCCTCTTTATACATTCAGAGGTTAATTACATACGGTCTTGCCTCATTAAAAACCTCACCTCTGATTTGGAGCCCCTTTTATGAGGAAAAGAGTGCAAGCCATTTTTGTAGAAAAAATAAATTACGGGAATTTAAATCTAGGGACTTCTGTTTATAATTCTACGGAGTCCTTACATTCTATGTGTAGTATTTCTGGAGGCTATCAATGTTCCAGGAGTGGGCTGATGTTCTTCCTTCTGTGTCTTGCAAATAGAATGATCCTTTCCTCCCTCCTTTCCTGGCTATAAATGGTCCTTCCCATTTTGGCTGTAGCTTTCCAATGTTCTGAGCGTTTGGCCTCTGCCTCATTACCCAGTCGCCATCCTTAATGTTTTTGGTGACCACTTTTCTATCCCTCCATTTTCTGGTTTGTTCTTAGTATTTTTCGATATTGTCGATTGCCTCTAGCCTATATGCTTCGGTCATTTCCTTGGTGTACTCTTCATCCTTTGTGATGTTTTGTTTTATTGTGCGGAGGCTCTGGTATTTAATCTCCTCTGGCATCATTGCTTCCTCTCCGTACAGTAGCTTGAATGGAGTGAACCCGGTGGCTCTTGATACGTTTGTGTTGTGAGACCACACAACCTTCGGCAGCTCTTCTACCCATTTGCCCTTTTTGTGATCTAGCAATGTCTTGGAGATTGCTAAGAATATGATCCTATTTGACCTTTCCACTGCTCCGTTACTCTCTAGGTGGTAGACTAAGGCGAAGGCTACTTGTATGCCGGTACTATTGCAGAATTCTTTGAACTTGTCTGAATCGAATTGCTTTCCATTGTCGACTGTGAGCATCCTTGGAACCCCAAATCTGCAAATTATATTTTGCCAGAAGAATTTCTTGACTGTTTTGGAGGTGATTGTTGCGAGCGGTTTGGCTTCTATCCATCTTGTGAAGTATTCTACTGCTACCACTGCATGTTTGCTTCCGCCCTGAGCTAGAGGTAATGGGCCTACGAGGTCCATCCCCAATCACGGAAGCGGCCAGACCGAAGGTATTAGCTGTGTCTGTGCTCCCAGTGATGCCTGGTGTGGTGCAAAACTCTGGCATGCTTTGCAAGTTCTTACTATATGCAATGCGTCCTTGATATGTGTTGGCCAGTAGAACCCTTGCCTAATTGCCTTCGCTGAAAGTGCTCTGGGGCCAACATTTGTGATCCACATGTTCCTGAGTGGATATCTTGCAAGAGGTCTCTGCCTTCTGATTCTGTGATGCACTTGAGCAGTGGTTGGACTATTCCTTTCTTGTATAGAACTCCATCTATTATCGTGTAATTCCTTGCCCGTACAGCGAGCCTTGATGCAACTGTTTCATCTGATGTCACATGGGCTCCATTGATAAAATCAGTTATAGGTTTCCTCCAGTCCTCTGTGTCTACTAGGAGTACCTCTGCAAATGCTTTTGTTGTTTTTGTGGTAGCTGATAATGTCAATTCTTGGTAGAAGGTTCCTTAGGGTACCTCCGTCTGATTTGCCGCTGCTTTGGCTAACTCATCTACCTCCGAGTTATCCCTCCTTGGGATGTGCTTTAGGGTAAAGCCTTGGAATCTCTTTTCTATACCCCTGATTACTTCTAGGTATGCGGCCAATTCTGGGTTCCTTGCGACATAGTCTTTCTCGACTTGTCCTGTTACTATCTTGGAATCAGTTCTGACCATGATGTATTTCGTGCCAAGTGCCTTGGCCTTGCTGAGCCCCAGGATCACCGCTTCATACTCAGCTATGTTGTTGGTTGCTTTGAAGCACAGTCTTGCTGCGTATTTTGTTTTGATGCCCGATGGTGATATTAATACAGCGGAGGCTCCTACACCTTGGATGCCCCATGCGCCACCTGTGTACAGTGTCCATATTGAAGCCTCCGCTTTGTCTTCTGTGTGCTACGGAGATGTCCATTTTGCCAAAAAATCTGCTAGCACTTACGACTTGACTGATGAGATAAACTTGATGCCAAACTGGGATATTTCTGTTGCCCATTTACCGATTCTGCCTGATGCTTCCTTGTTGCCTAGGATATCAGCTAGCGGTTGTGCTGTTGGTACCAGGATTTCATGCTCTTGAAAATAGTGTTTGAGCTTCCTTGATGCTGTTACTACTGCATATGCTATTTTTTCGACCTTCGAATAATTCAGTTTTGCTCCTTGCAGCACTTCTGATACATAGTACACTGGGTGTTGTACGCTTTTGTTGTCAATTTCCTTTTCTTGAACTAGCACTGCGCCAATCGCTCCTGCGGAGGCCGCAACATAAAATAGCAAGGTTGCCTCCACATCTGGTGCTATAACCATGAGGTCTTTTGTGATGTAGTTTTTGAGTTGCCGGAATGCTTCTGACTGCTCTGTGCCCCATTCAAATTTGTCCGAGGCCTTGAGTGCTTTGAAGAATGGTAGACTTTGTTCTGCTAACTTTGAGATGAATCTACTGAGCGCTGCTATTCTGCCTGTCAGTCGCTGTACTTCTTTCTTATTTTCTGGTTCTCTCATTGTTAATACTGCTTTTGTTTTGTCTGGGTTTGATCTTAGTCCTTCTGGACCAACAATGTACCCGAGCATCATTCCCCTACTTACTCTGAAGATGCACTTTTCTGGGTTCAGTTTTAGTCCTGCTTCTCTGAGACTAGCGAAAGTTTCCCGGAGGTCGTCCAAATGATCTCCGGTCTGCTTGTTGACTACATCTAAATCATCAACATAGGCTATAATGTTTCTCCAGAGTTGAGCTTGCAATACAGTTTGAATCATTCTTGAGAATGTTGATCCTGTGTTTTTTAGACCCTCCGGCATTCTAACAAAACAGTAGGTACAGAAGGGGGTTGTGAAGCTTGTTTTCTCTTCGTCTTCCTTTCTTAAACATATCTGGTGGTATCCTGAGAAACAATCTAACAGAGAGAATCGCTTGCATCCTACTGCCTTGTCAACTAATGCATCTATCCTGGGTAATGGGAAAGGATTTTTTGCAGGCCTTATTGAGGTCTATGAAGTCTATGCACATTCTCATTTTGCCATTCTTTTTTGGCACCAAGACAACATTTGCTAGCCAGTCTGAGTACTTAACTTCTCTAATGACCTTGGCATCTAATAGTCTATGCACCTCCACTTTCACTGCAGTTATGCGCTCGTCAGACATCTTCCTCTGTTTTTGCTTTTTGGGTTTGACATTTGGGTTGAGGTCGAGGGTGTGTTCAATCACATCCTGACTGATTCCTTGCAGATCTGATGCTGACCATGCAAACACGTCCTTGTTTTTTGATAGCAATTTTAACAAGTCTTGTCTTTCTACCTCCAATAGATTGGCACCTATGGTAACTTTCCTGTTCGGGACTGCTGCTTCCAATGGTAGTGTTATTGTGTTCTCTTGGTCTGCCATGTTGGTTTTTCCCATAGGCATGTCCGGAGGTTCCTCCGCTTCTACGGTGTTGATGTTTCTGTGTGCTTTGTAGATTGCTTTCTCTATGTTTCTTGCTTCTTTTTGGCTTTCCCTCACTGTGATGATTCCATGTAGTGCTGGCATCTTCATGCAGAGGTAGCCCATGTGTATTGCCACATTGAACTTGTTTGTGAATCCTCTTCCCAGTATCGCATTGTACTGGTAGTAGATGTCGACCACATCAAAGATGATGTATTCTGTCCTGGCACAGTCCCCACCTTTGAATGATACTAGTAGTGATATCTTGCCTAGGGCGTTGATCTTCTTTCCACCGAATCCGATCAGTGGGGTGTCCAGTGGCTGTAGCTAGCTTCTGCTTAGCTTCATTTGGTCAAACACGTTGGCGAAGATGATATCTACTAAACTCCCATAGTCAACAAGTATTTTGCTTACCTCCCAGGCAGTTATATTTGCCTTTATAACCATGGCATCTGCATGCGGATAGCTTTCAACTTGGAGGTCTTGTTCTGTAAATTCTATTGGCATCTTGGACCATTCTGTTGATCTGTAGGCGCCCTGAACTACCACATTGTTTACCAACCGAAGGTGGTCCTTATTTTATTTTTTGGTTTGGAACTCTAATGCTGAGCCTCCAGCTATAGGTAGTATCATGCCAATGGTTGGTAGCGCTGAATGCGGGTTTAGCTGGTTTTCTGCCGGAGGCTCCGCCTTCACAGTTGCTGTTGTGGTTAAAGCATACTGTGGAGGTGCTGGTAATGCCTCATACTGTCTCTGCCGTGCTGCCAGAGGCGGCTGCATATGTGTTGGTTCAATGAGTGCTATGTGCGGAGGTCTTTGGTTGATGTAAGTTAGACCATTTTCTACTCTGTTCTGGGTGTAGCCCTGTTGCTGCGATGTCTACTGATAGACTGGTCTCCAGGCCGGTAGTGCCGCTGGATAGTACTGTTGAGCCAAGTCATGCTGCGGTAGTAGCTCCGGAGCGTATCCTGGGAAACTTGGGTTGTATTGCTGATAGACCTGTGCACTGTGAGCGTGATTAACCTCCCTGCTACCTTGCTGTTGGGGCTGTAGCTATGATGGTTTGGTTTTCATCCTGTCAAGTGTCTCTTGGGCCTCCGAGCAGTCCCGTGTGATGTGCCCTTTGTCCTCTCTGTAGAAGAGGCAGTATTGCTTTCTTGGTTTCTGATTTTTGCTCCAGTTCCTGGACTTGTTGCTTTTGCTGTAGCCTTGTCCCCCTTGATTTCTCTGGTCATAACTTTATTTTTTGTCCCGAGAATCCGGAGGCTGCCTAGCCTGTAAATTAAAAACTTATTTCTGCTGGTTCTGGTATTGTTGTCTCTGCTGATTCCTGTTTTCCCTTCTGTTGCTATTGCTTGAAGACTGTTTACTTTGAACGTTTACTTCCTCCAATCTTTTGCGGAGGTCATTGTCAGACCTATAGTATTTTTTGAATTCCTCGTGCAGTTGAGCCATTGTGGCTGGCTTTTTTCTTGCTAAGTGACTGGCGAATGGGCCGATTCTGAGTCCTTTGATTGCTGCTTCTATGGCCACCCCGTCAGGGACATCTGGTGCTTTAGCTCAGAGGTGTAGGAATCTCCGATAGTAGTCTCTGAGTGGTTCGCCCTTGAGGTGCTTGTTGCTGAACAGGTCTAACGATGTTAGCAACTCGCTTGTGTAAGCTTTAAAGTTTGCCAATATCTGGTCTCGTAGGTTTTCCCATGAATATACCGTGCTTGGTTTTAACATTGAGTACCATGCTAGTGCATCTCCTTCTGCTGCAATCATGAATGACTTGGCCATTACGTGATCGTTGCCTCCGGCGGAGGCTACCGTGGCTTCAAAACTCATTATAAACTGCTTCGGATCTGAATTGCCATTGAATCTTGGCAGAGATACAGGTTTGTAGCTCGGAGGCCATGGTGAGCTTTGTAGGCCTTCGGACAGTGGTGATTTTGGGTCAAAGACTCTTGACGGTGTAGGTAGGTTTGGAACTATGGTGTGCATAGGATGCGCGTTCACAGTTGGGGGTCGACCTACCATAACTGGTTGAGCGACCTCCACTGGACCTGCTGCTAGAGGTTGAATGCTCTGTATTTCTGCTTGTAGAATGGCCATTTGCTGCCTTATCTCGTCTGCTTGACGCGATGATTGTATCGTTCTTTGTGTGGCAGCTTGCTGCGCCCTAAACCTATATCTTTCAGCTTCCATGCGGTGCATCTCATCTCTCAGCCTGGTCAACTCGTCATCTTGGTTCTAGGCTGTCAGATGCTGCTCAGACGGGTCCCTCCTTTGCACAGCGTTGTTGTTCTCTTCATCACCTCCGTCCTCCGGTGCGGAGGCATAAGTGCTCCGAATATTTCTCCTTGGCCTCCTACGAGGAGAGGGCTGCAGTACCTCTGCCTCGGCGGCGGTACGTCTCCTCGCGGTGTTTTTTTTCCTGGGTGGCATTTGTGGGTGTTATCTCTGGCCAAACACAAGTGGTGGGCGCCAACTGTTGGAACCGAGTCCCAGCAGGATTAGGGTGAGGGTAGAACAAGTGGTCCAGACAGTCCTTCTCCCTTTGTATTAAATAAAGAAATTACAACGTGGGCCTGATAGCAGGAGATCCTGTAGCTATCAATGAACCATCCTCTTTCATTACACAGGGGGCAGGGCCATTTATAGTGACTCCCCAGCTTAGAATTGAAAGTACAAGCGTGCCCCCAACGGTACTTTCGAAACCCTAGACACTGAATCTATTACACATGGGCCTTCCAAGGGCAAGCTTGTGTGTCACTTTGTCGCCATAGCACATGGGCCACGGCCCATCATCGCCCTTAGGAGGCCCAACATGTTCGCTTGTTGACAATCTGCTTTAGCTCGGCCCATCTCATCACCCTGCTGACGTCATCTTGAGACGTTTCTACCTCTACACCGGACCTCCGCGGGAATAGACGGCTAGGATGACGACCTCCGCAAGCATGGGAAGTGACATCACCGAGCCTCCACGCCAGACCTCCACGGGAGTCGGTGGCTAGGACGATGGACCTCCGCTGCCGACCGCCTTCTCGGTGCCTCCTCGTTGGAGGTCCTATCTCTGGGGGTGTCGCCTTTGGATCCTGCGGACACAGATATGAAAGGAATACTAGATTCATAGGTTAATCTCCACAACAGAGGTAACAAGCCTCCCCGGCCTCGGGGGGCATCCCTAATAGTTCCTCAAGTCCTAGAAACAAGAAGCAGAAAATCAGTCACCAGTTAAGGAGGAACCAAACCTAAACACGCTTGGAGAAATATTTACCGAAAGGCCTCGGCCAAGGTCTTCGGTGATAATTTCGGTGGCTAACTTCAAAGCATGCGCCAGACACGCCCGATACTCCTCCACATCCTCCCAGCACTTCACCTCCGCCGGGTCATCCATCCAGATCCTGGGAGCGCTGGGATCATAAGTTTCTCAGAGCAAAAGACGCTCTTGGCCCCAATGGAGAAGGGCCACCTTGAGCCTCGCTCGCACCAAGGACCTAACGCTCTCCACCGCCTCGCGCGAACCACCATAGCGCTCCACCCGGTCGGCTAGGGTGGGGAACGACGACTCGGCTTCACCACCACTTGGCCTGATGTTAGGGCGGACCATCTCGATGGACCAAGGACCCCTGGGTGGCAGATACCCTGGCGAGCAAAAGGGCCTCATCCTCATCCTCCCACCAACATAGTGTCGAAGGACTTATGGCTGCCGTCTCCTCCTACCACCGTTGTGGCAAACCCGAGGTAGCCAGCTCTTCCAATGGCGTGCCCTGCAGTTGCGGCAGCTGGCTCGGGGCAGCCACGGTCACCTCCTGCGGTGGAGGAGGACTCGAGACCACTGTATCCCCCAGCGCCACATCATGCCAAGGCAGTAGGTCCGACATCACCACGTCCTCCAGCTGACTCAATGCCGTATGCTCCCCCTCCCCCTGCGCCTACGACACGTGCAGGACCAGCGACGCATCCCGCGCCCTATCTTGCTACTGCAGCAACTCATCCAAGGTAATCATGACCTCCCATTGCAACTGTGGGAGGCTCGAGACCACCAACTCCTCCGATGGCTCGACCAGCCATTGCGACGATGAATCCAGAGGTGTCGCGTCCTCCGGCGGCATTTGTTGCTGTTGCTGCTGTTGTTGTTGCTGCTGCTGTTGCTTTTGCTCGGGCTAGCCCTTGGCCGGCCCCCCTTCTCTCGGCCACTCCTGCGGCTCCTCCTCCTCTTTCCTCTGCGGGCCCTCCTGCTCCTACTTGCGCCGCACCTCCACCTCACGCAGCCCCTCCGACCATGGCTTTCGCTCCTCGACGGGTGTGGATGGAGCAGTGGCCTCCTCGTCCTCGAGGACGATGGGGGTAATCTCCGACCCCAATTCATGCCCATCGGAGGCTCCCCCTCGAGCGAGGTGGCAGAAGTTCTGACTTGACCTGGGAAAGAGGTCACAGGCGTCGGGATCAGGACAGCACTCCCACCTTCCGACACCTGGTCAGATGCGAGGGCCACGGACACCGGCACCAGGGCAGTGCTTCCCCTCTCCTGCAACTGCTCCAGCTTGGAACCGCCTCCCACCGCGGCCCCCGAACTGCTCGAGCCTACAACAAGAGCAGAGCCCATCAGCCCACCTTGAGCCATAGCTGCATGGGCTTGAGATAGCCAAGCCCCCTCCAATGGTGGCAGCAGTCTTGAGGTCGCACCTATTGCAGCTGCCGCCGTTCTCGTGGCTATGTCCACCCTAAGCTATTTGGCTGGTGAAGGGTTTGCCTCCTCCACCCGCCGCTTTAGCCTAGAACATGAGGAGGTGAGCAAAGATGCTTAGTGGTTCGGTAGGTCAAAGAAACAGGAAAGGAAACTTCGAAAAGCATGGCTTACCCAAAGGGGACGACGACCTTCCCAAGGCCCATCGAGCCGCTAGAGCGCCTTAAGGCCCCACTCAAAGCTACACCTCCCCCGGAGCCGAGGCCGGCTGACGCTTCTGATGGTGTCGTCGCGCCCTCCTGCTCCGACGAGGCCGCGCGGCCCCGAGTCCATGTCCCGAGCACCGAGGGCTGGGACTGGGTCTCCCGAGACGTAGCAGGCGGGGTCCCGCCGCACGAGCATCGAGATGAGGACCCAGCACGGGATGATGAACCACCTTGACTCCTATCTTGCGGCTGCTCCAGAACGTCCTCCTGCGTAGAGAGCACGTTAGCTCGGGGGAGACTGGGGAGATGGGGCTCGAGGCGCGCTGCCATCCCCTCGACATCATCATCATCATTTTCCTTCTCATCCTCCTTGGGGGGAGACTCCTCCTCAGGCAGCCCATCGCGCTTTTGCTTCACGCGGTGCTTCTCGCGCTCGGTATGCATGAGGTTTTTTCTTTCTTCCTCTTCTTCTCCTTGTCCTGCCCCTTCTTTTATTGATGAGAGGTAAAGCGCCTCACCTATCGGTCAGGGTCATCCTCCCTCACCGGGGGCCTCGATGCCCTACAGTTGATTTTCCCCTGCGCGAAAGCATCCAGGCATAAGAGCAAAGGGAAGGAACACAAGCAAAGTAAAACTCAAAAGGCACAACTTGAGGCACTCACCAGGTCAAGATGGCCTTTCTCCAGCAGCATGGGGATGCGGTTGATGTGCTCCGGTTTGAAGGCGCCGGCGACCGCCCCCTTTACCCGTGACACAATCTCCTCAGGAGGCAAATGCCTCGGCCGACATGCGGCACCCCTTGAGCTGCTCGGGCATCACCTCGGGCCCCATCTAGTCCAACCGTAATGGACGCGCCATCAAAGGGAGCACCCTTCGACGGTGAAAGGCCGAGACGACGATCGCCGTCGTCAAACCTGCGTCATGAAGTCTCCTCAGCGTGGTGAGGAGAGGCCTCAATCGAGGCTATAAATTCGACACCACGTCATGCAGCCAGTTGAACGGACGCTCCGTGATGAGGCACTCGGTGTACGGCAGGAAGTACCCCTCGTCGTTGCAATGGTAGAACCACTGCGCATCCCATTGAGCGTGGTTGGACATCTGTCCGGTGGGGATGTACTCGCGCGGCTCCACCCCCAGCATGTCTTCAGCACTAGGTTGCAGGAACCAGCACGGACGATTCTTCTCATGCCCTGTTCCACCAGGATGGTGAAGAACTCCCCCTTGTAGAGGTGGAGCCATAGCTCCCAGTGCAGCTCCTCCCCCAGGTATCCCTGGCAGACGGCCGCAAAGATAGCGGCGCTAGAGATGGCATTGGGGAAGAAGTGCTGAAGCTCGACCCCGTAATGGTGGAGCAGCGCCCGCACGAATTGGCTTAGGGGCAATCCGAACCCATGCTAGTGGAACTTGATGAAGCTCACGACGTAGCCGTCTGGCGGGTTTGGCTCCCGATCCCTCCATGACAGCGCTATCCACTCTGGCTGATCCGGCGTGGTGATAGGGCGAAGGAGCCGCTCCCCCACTAGCTCCAACAGCCTCCGCTCTGTCACGGTCGACGGGCGCCAGGCCTCCGGAGGAAGAAAAGTGGGTGCCATGACGGCGGTGACGGCGGCACGGATTTGCTCGATGAACGGACGACCGGGAAGATTCCCAATCACGATCACGCTCATGAAAGAGTAGGGATTCAGAAGCTCTAGCAGTGGCGATGGAGGCAAGATGGCAAGAATGGAAGTGGATGGCACCCCACCTCCCACAAATTTATACTCAGGGGAAGAGCAACGGGCGGATTCGACGGTAGGAAAAGGTAAATCCCACATTTACACGCCCACCTAACCGCCCCTCGATTCTCATAGCAGAACACGTGTCGTTCGCCGAGCCCCTAGCCATTACCTGTGTCCACCACGACCGCGTTGTTTTGGCCCACACCTCAAAAGGCACGCCCAACGGGCGGGAGCGCTACATTATCCGCCAGCGGAGTCTTCCACGAGAAGGAAAACGGGCCTCGGCCCTACAACAAGCCTCGAGGGAGCGAAGGCTGACCCTCAGTCAGGGTTTGACAGCCACTCTCGAGCACCCGAGTCAGGGACACCCCAGTAGAGCCACACAAAGCTCAGCTCCAGGACGAACCCTCGAGATCCCCTCGGGTGTATCCAAGGCAAAACGAGAGGATTACCATGGAATCCCCACGGAGGGATCCATCGAGCCACCGAGTCCTATCGAATGGAACTGGTATCCATATATCTACTCGTTTGCATCAATGAGAACTCCTCCGGGCCACTAGTCGACCTCTACCAAATGAGGCATGAATTCTCACTTGGATCTCCCGTTACCAACTCACTGAGGACTTCGAGGCTCGCCAACCGAGGGTAGCACGACACTCCTCACCTCACGCTCGATCGAAAGGGTTCATGGGATGAACGCTGAAGGCTAGCAATGCCCTAGCCACACGAGGCTCAGGGGCTCAACTATGCCACGGAACCCCTCGATGAAAGAGGGCCGAACTCACCCAGGGGCTCGACGGCTCGAGACGCCCCTCGATAAGGTACTACGACCCCAGTTCATGTTATCCTAATCTTTCAGGGATGCCAACTATGCTCAACTGGACAAGCACCTCTCAACAAAGCCCTCGAAGGAGTCTCCTTACTCCTCCGAGGCCTCGGGGGCTACCCCCATGGGGGACGCTCGCACGCCCCCCATGGAAAGTCATGAACCATGCCTCAATCTCGACTTATAACCTCCAACTCGAGTGCCAGCACTCGAGCTGAGGCTCGGGGGCTACTGTCGGGTACCTAGAAAAGGGATACCCTTAGCCCTTGACTAAGTAGATTAACCTCAGGCATCAACAAACCAAAACCATCATGGCGATTATCCTTCACCTAGCACAAGAAGCCCAATAGCCAAGTCATACTAGGCCGACCCACGAACAGGCCTCGGCGGTCCAGGCCGCTACCTACCCAATAGGTCCCCGCTCAAGGCAGAGCAGATCCCTCGAGGGTGCCACTCGGGCTACCCTCAGTGACGGAGATTTACCCAAGCGAACGGACGCCCCTCGAGTACAGCACACCCCTTGATTACCTACTCCCGATACGGGTTTCAGGGCATTTAGTGCGTTCTACCTACTCCCGTCTAACTTCGTGGCTACAGTCACGGTAACAGTCGCTTGTACGAAGGTCAAATCCAGCTTTTACCGTCCACATCTGGGAATCTGCAAATCGTACTGCACTGTAATGCAATGTCGTGCACTGTGCCCCGTTCGGCACCCCCTCAAGACGCATTTGTCAACATATTTCCCGCATTTCCCGAGGCTCGGCCTTATCCATTTGGGCCTCGACCCCCTCGATCACCTCTCGAGCTGGACTTCATCATCGTCGGTCAACACTCCAACAACTCTCGACGCGACGGCTACAGGGATCCACACGACCAGGCATGGGCGCTGGTCTTTCACCGGCCATCGGCTGCGTCATCCCACGCACGAGAAGGACAACCGTCATCTCTGAGCATGTCGCTTTAGGCCACGCCACGTCTGGCTCACGTCTCTATAGCGGCACCGACATGATCGGCATCTCCTCCCTGACGTCAGCGGCAACGTCAGCCCTAGATTCATGTACCCCTGAGCCCCTTCTTCGCCTATAAAATGAGGTGCCAGGCACTAGTTCAGATAGGTTAAGAGGGAGCTACCAAAGCCCAAAATGCTCGTCCTAGCTCACTCACTCGCACGCTTGTATTCTCCCCTGTACAAGCACTTCGGTGCAAGATAATACAAACTCCCCCTGCTAGACGTAGGGCCTTCTTTTGCCCGAACTAGGATAAACCTTGTGTTCTTCTTGCATCACCATCTGGATTAGGGAGTACACAGAACATATTTACTCATTGGTGCTAGACCCCTGGGGTTGAAACACCGACAGAACTCAACAAAAACATAAGGCATAGAGAGCAATTAGAGCCCGTAATGCTCAAGTCCTAGCTCACTCACTCGCACACGTGTATTCACCCCTGTATAAGCACTTCGGTGCAAGATAATACAAACTCTCCCCCCCGCTGGACGTAGGGCCTTCTTTTGCCCAAACCAGGATAAACCTTGTGTTCTTCTTGCATCACCATCCGGATTAGGGAGCACGCAGTACATATTTACTCGTTGGTGCTAGGCCCCCGGGGTCGAAACACCGACACCTTGAGTGAAAAGTACTTGGGAATGCCAACGGATGTGGGCACATTGGTGAACGGTGCTTTCACCTATCTCAAGGATCGTGTCTGGGAAAAGGTGCAGGGCTGGATGGAGAAATGCCTATCTGCTGGAGGCAAGGAAGTCTTAATTAAGGCAGTTGCTCAAGCCATTCTGACATATTCCATATCTTGCTTCAGATTGCCAAGAGGGTTATGCAAGCACATTGATGGCGTCTTGCGGGACTTTTGGTGGGGAAGCAAGGAAGGTCAACGGAGAACATGTTGGGTGGCATGGGATGACATATCAAAGCCAAAGTTTATGGGAGGTCTGGGTTTTCGAAACATAGATCTCTTTATGAGCCGGATTCACTTAGTGTAAGAATTTTGAAGGCGGTGTATTATCCGGAAACTGATCTGCTAGATGCAGAGGTTGGAGGGACACCATCAAGGGTGTGGCGAGCGATTGTTGACGGTGTTCATATCCTTCGCCAGGGCTTGATTAGGCGAAACGGATCAGGGACGTCAACAAACATATGGGATATGCCATGTATCCCAAGAGACGGATTGATGCTACCGATGGGAACAGCAAAAGCAGGTTCACCACTAGTGGTGAGCGAGCTAATTGATCAAACGTCTCGGAGTTGGAACATGCAGCTAGTGCGAGAATTTTTAAGTCCATTGGACCGGGAGCTGATAGAAGGTATTCCACTTAGTACATGTCCACAAGATGATTTTTGGGCATGGCACTATGAAAAATCAGGAGTTTTCTCGGTGCGTTCAGCTTACAGAATGCTTGTAAGGAACCAGGAAACAATGGGAGCTTGGGCAGAAGGGAGGCCAGGGATGTCTAATGTTAGTGCCCAAGAGAAAGAATGGACCGAGATATGGAGGATCAAGGTCCCCTCGAAGGTCCGAGTTTTTTTGTGGCGCTTGGCTAGACATTCTATTCCTACAGGAGATGTGCGTCACCATCGAAATATGGCTACTGATGCACGTTGTGGCCTATGCAGAGAAACCAATTCATGGAGGCATGCCCTTTTGGAATGCAATCTTGCAAAATGTGTGTGGGCCCTTGAGAACGAGAGCATTGTCGTGTTCTTGAACCAGCATCATTGTATGGATGCTCGTGCTTGGTTAGCAGAGATCATGAGCTCACTTAAACATGCAGATATTACACGGGTGGTTGTCCGCCTGTGGGCGATATGGTACGCTCGATGCCTAGCAATTTATGAGAACCAGTTCCAAAGCCCGCTCTCAACACACTCTTTTGTTGAGCGGGTTATAGGGGAACTTGAGGATGTCAAGAAGGAGAGTTCAGAAGCTCAAACATCGGTGACACAGAAGGCGGTGCCACGTTGGGTTAGACCCCCGAGAGGTTTAGCTAAAATCAACGTTGATGCGGCTATGTCCAAGAATTCAGGCCAAGCGGCGGCAGCAGCTATGGCCCGTGATGAAGATGGAAATTACCTAGGGGCGTCTGTCCTGGTGGTGGCAGGGCAGTCGGACCCAGAGACGATGGAGGCAGTCGCATGCCGTGAAGGTCTCGCGCTGGCCAATGACCTCGGTTTGCACTCTTTCAGAGTTGCGAGCGATTGTGCCAATGCGGTGAGGAGTTTACTGGGCGAGGGGTTCGGCAGGTATGGACCAATTATCCGGGAGATAAATGTAAGAAGAAGGAGTTTCACTAGAGCAGATTTCGTCTTTGAAGGACGTAAATCAAATGTCGATGCCCATATATTATCTAGGAGCTCTGTTAATTTATCGATAGATAGACATGTTTGGTTTTTGGAGCCTCCAGATGGAGTTTGTAATTCTTATCCTACTGAATAAATAAAGTCAGTGCTCCCCTCAAAAAAAAGATAGAGTATGTAAATACACGTATAAAACAAAGTACTATTCTCAAAAAAATGTAATTACACGGTTAATCTACTCAGATCTAGTCTAGGTAAAATAATATTTTGTGGGACCATATTTGTGTTTCAAATTAATAGATTTATTAATCGCACAAACTTTTTAGAATGGCACGTGTCATCCATCAACAATATAGATCATCCGAAAGAATTAGACTCGAAGAATGCAGGTAGGGATATGAGACTTCAAAAGCGGTCAAGAAGGCAGGTCCATTTACACCTGTTAATGCTAAAAGTCTTTCAAAAAATCTATCTATCAATGATAATGTTATTCTCTGCTTTTTTACGACACATGATAATCTTACTAGTACTGTATCCGACGAGTATGAGTGTATGTACGTCTATAAAGTCTTATACGTGGGTGTGAGTGTAGGTGTGTTTTTTTTTTCTTTTGGGAGGGGGCGTCATATAATATGGCTATAAAGCGACCATCATAGAATTTGCCAATTAGGTGTTCAACGATGTACGACAAGCTGAGGGAGGCAACCGCGTCATTGTTGTCGTGCTCCCTTGAGATCATTGATGTGCATAGGAAGGCGCCTGCTCTAACATTTACCATGCGTGACGCATGGAGGAACGTCCGCCGCCCATCCATCACCACTATGGCATTAATATTCCTTGGCGCATCAACGCTCTACAGGAAGAAGAGCCATGGGGCACACCATTGCCCCATCGTAGCCTTATACATATGTCATTCGCTCGATGGGCATGGTTGTGGTGGCTAGACACAGTGGTCGGAATCGTTCCTCAAAGCTCTAGTTTGGTCTCCACCTCTCTCACCATCTTCTTAGACATTGTCGTCATCACTGCAATAATTAATCTAGCTACTAGTACTTAATTAACATTATATTCGCGGCGACCCTCCTCGCCCGTGGTCCTGAGGGCGCCCTCAGTGACTCGGAGGAGTTGGTCATGGTTCCGGCGGATGCTTTGCCACCGAGGTCGTCATTTTTGGTAGATGCTTTGCCACCGAGGTGTTTCCGGCGGATGCTTTGCTGCCGAGGTCCTGTCATTTATTTCGGCAGATGCTTTGCCGCCGAGGTTGTTTGGACGGATGCTTTGCCGTCTGCAGATTTAGCGGATGTTTTGCCGCTGTTATCTATCACTACGACTCCTATCACTATCAGCTACCTTTGTGTTGAGTTAATGTGTTGTATTAGGCTCAGTTGCTGGGATGTTAGGTGGAGAGTTTCCCCCTCATGTTCTTGCTTTATTTGTGTTGAGAACTTTGTTGGTAATCCTTTTGTATCGTTTATACGTAGGTCTATTGACCATTCCCACTTCTCTTAGTAAAGAACGTACGATGCATAATTTCGAAAAAAATATACCCACAACAATCCATCGGTACTACATGTCACAACCTACGTATCCCTTGCTCAACAAAGACGACGTCGCCGGGATATATAAGCATTGCACAAGATTTGACAATTTGTATTCCCCGTCCTAATCCCACCAAAAACGGCTGCACAAACATATTAGAAGTTTAAGACATTCCTTGCATCATGTAATATTCCTGAATCAGTCAACACCATGCATGAGAAAATCCTAACCTACACATGCTTGTGCACATAACTAATTTCGATGACATCCAAATATTAATCAACTCTCTGGCGCTAGAGGAAAACTAATGATACATCCACGTACACATCTGTTTTAATTTGCAGCTTCAATCGAGCAGCAATTAACCCGGCCCATGCGATGGATGGCAGTTTGTCACACGATGCAGTAGATGATGGACGCTTTGCTGGAGTCAAACCTCCAGATGAAGCGATAGTCACCGGACCTGCCGACGAGGTGCTCAACGGTGCACGGCACGGTGAGGGAGGCGATGGCGCAGCCGCCACCCAGCTCCCACCTGATCCTCGCGGTGCATGGGAAGGCGTCTGCTGGTCCGGCATTCGGCACGCGTGGCGCGGGGCCGAACGCCCGCACATCCAGCACCACTACGCCATTGATCCTCCTCGACGCCGACGCGCCGGCACCCGGCAGGTAGTCGAGCCACGGGCACACCGGCTGCCCCACCATAGCCTTGTACGCGTCGTTCGCCAGGTGGACGCGGTGGTTGTGGAGGCCCGACACGACGGCCGGGAGCGCGCCGGGAGCTTCCAGCTCGGCCTCCACCTCCCTCGCCGTCTTGGTGGACACGGACACCGTCTTCGGGTACGCGACGCCGCCGCCGACGGCGATGTTGCTATAGTCGATGCAGATGGTGGTGCACAGGGGGCGAGCGGGGCGAGGCTTGATCACCTTGGGCACCTGCAGCTTCGAGATCAGGTCGCGCTCCACCGGGGCCGCCAGCCTCGTCGCGTCCGATGATGATGGCGCTGCTGGAGACCCCGCCGCCACAAGCGAGAGTCTCCGCAGCCGCTCTTCACAGCCTGCAAGAAGACCCTCGGACGACATAGGCATGTACCGTCGCGCGCCGCCGCCGGCTGGAAAGACTGGCGGAGGTGGAGGGTAATAAGGGTAAGACGACGACGACGTCGCCTCCCTCTCCCTCTTGGACACGGCGGCGGGCAAAAGAAGATGGTCTTCGCGGCCGCGCTTGCGCGCCCGCCCCAGCACGTTGCTCGCCGTGGCGCCCACGGACGACATCAGCGGCGGCGTCGGCGGCATGGGCTTGGGCGCGATTGGCCGGAGCCGTCGTTCCATGACCCCGCTGGCGGCCGGCGGACTCCTTGCTCCCTCTGCGGCCTGCGCCACGAATGCCAGGCCCGGCCGGGGGTTAAGAAGAGGTAAGAAGGCGCCGGCCGGCCAATCACCGGACGGCTGGAGCACGTGGGCGGTCGCGCGGCGGCTACGTGGAGTCGACGGCGCCGACACGTTGCTGGCGGCCGCGCGTGCATGGTCGATGCAACGCCTGCAGCCCTGCACTGCTGAGTGCTGACTCTCCTCTCTCTACTAGCTAGCTAGCTACCTTCCACATATAACATGAGTGAATCGAACGTAAACACTCTGCCGTTTCAGCTCCGCCGAATGCGTCCGATCGATAGATGGTGGACGACGGGTGCCTCAGATATGCATCGATCGAGCAACTAATCAAGCGGCCGGCCGGTGGCAAACATTTTACCTGCACGGAGGAAGAACCATGGCTTTAGGCGACCGATGCGACATTTCTGAGACCTTTGGCCGGCGGCCTCCGATCCTGAAATATAAGACCATATATATGTGGTGACAACTGATGATATGTACAACATGATGGTTGGTGTGGTTCATTGTTCGGTTCCCAATTGGAAAGAGGATGTTCATAGATCATTAGATTACGTGGTACACTGCTGCCAGTAGTAAGTATATCGGGACTCTTAAGGGTAATAGTGCCGAAAACAGTTGGTGTGTGTGGCGTGTGTCCTCTTACGATGACTCCCTTTTGACTCCGCTGCGGTTTCTACTTCAGCTTGTCACGGTGTACGCTTTTTACGGTGTGGTGACGTTGTGGTTTATGGCTGGGCCGATTCATCGGCAAGTCTCACAAGATTTCTCGACGACCACTTTGACCGCCAACTCTAGTTTGCATGCATGCATTTGCTATAGGCCGGTGCCGAGTTTTGTGTCCAAGCAGGCATCGCTAGAAAACAAAATAAGTTGAGCCATGCATGCAGCCGGCCATGTCGTCTCCTTGTGCGTGCGCGCATGCTAGAGCAAAAGGACAGACAACTTCTGTTCTGTTCTGTGGCGAGTGCCGAGTGAGGCTGAGGGGTACGACGACGAGTGGCGCGGCGCGCATGCACGCAACCATCCAACGACGCACTAGGCGGCGAGTGGCTACATGACTTTTCGCTAAAAAAAAAAAAAAACTGATTACCCCACGTTCCAAATTATAAGAAAGTTTGACTATGTTTAGGTTTATAGTTTTTGCTATATACTTAGATATGCATTATATCTAGATGATAGTAAAAGAAAACCTTATAATTTGAAAGGAAGGAAATATTTCATTAATATTGTGTTATTTATAAGTTCGATTAATTATTATAGTATTATTTGATTTATTTGGTTGGGAGTGCCTGCTAGGTAGTATTTATTATTCCAAGCAAACGCACATTTCCCTGGTCAGCTCTGACTGCGAGTTGGGTTGTTGCATTGCGATTGCAATCCCTGAACTGGAACAAGGTAATTAAACCTACTAGAGCCCGGATGACGTTGCATTGCATATGTAGATGCTATTTAACGCCGTGGGTCACCAATCCACCGCTAGCCTGTATATTCTATCCACTTTTACCTTTTAGATCCCTGTGTAACACAATAATTTTATAGAAATTATATTACAATCTCACCGTAACTAATTCATTTTTTTACAGGAAAAACACGCAAACAGTGAAACAGGGAAAAAAAAAACCCTGCGCGCCAAAGTGCACGGGCCGAGGCCCGAGGGCAAGCGCTAGGCTGAGTCGCGAGGGGGCCTTTGACCCCATGTCCACTAAAATAATGTACTAGTAGCGAGCAGGGGAAAAGAGATGTGCAGCGGCACACACACAAGGTGTTCGATAAAACGTTGCAGGCACGTGTCTCAGCATATCCTCTTCGGCACGCTGGCTGCCAGTGTGCCAGCGGTGGCGACGTCGCGTTCGCTTGCGTGGTTCGTGCTCGCACAGCGTTGTGGCGGGTGTGTTCTACGTACGGGGCCATAGTGTCACGCACTTGAGATGAAAAAGCCGCTCGATCGATGGCGGATGAGACGGCCAGACGGGTCGTCGAGGCCTTTGGGGAGGGTTGGAATGGCTCACCGAGGGGCGAGGGGCCTCATTGCAGGCGGACACACGAATGGAAGCAGGAAGGAAGAAACATGAAGACGTGGCGTGCCGTGGTGGAGGCGTCGTCGCTTTTTGTCGTCATGTTGTTGCTGTGGGTTGTTGTGCGTCTTCGTCTTCGCCTTGGCCATGTGTGGCGTGGCGTGGCACCACCGGAATGGCGGCGCGCGAGGGCAGCCACGGGAGGAAGACGACACGGGTGAGGGCTCGCGTCGTCGCGTGGGGAAGGAAAGGAAGGGAAAAATGGGAAGAAGCTAACGGGCCAGGTGGGCCTGTGGACTGTGGGAGTCGACGATCAGCGGTGTCTGCACTTCTGTGTGGTAACAGGCCACTACGCGGGCCGACATGCGCGAGAGATCACATGGTTGAAGCCTTTTGGTCTTTTACCTTTTCCAATTCCCTTTCTATTTTCATCCTAGGTTTCATTTATGGTTGAAAATATTCAAAAAGAAACATGGTTGAAAAATGGAATTTGAATTCATTCAATTACTTTTATTTGCACACTAGAACCGTAATTGCAAGTATAGTAGCAGGCTGTAAACCGGCTAAATACTGACGTGCATGAGAGAGAGAGAGGAAAAACGGACTTTAAGCTTATTATATATAGGCAAGGCTGGTGTGTAGGAAAAGTTATTAGTCACTTTAGCGGTGGCCAACATACGACTTGCTAGATGAACGCTAGCCCGCTAGTAGACCTTGTAATTCGATCTGCAATTGATCACTGATACGTATTGGAGTAGTCCACGCTTTCGGGGTTAGAGATGAAAAACAGAAAGGTGGTTTTCTGAAAGGACGCTGAAACGATATGCTAGAGATTAGAGTGAAGACACGAATATGACCCTCTCGAAAGAGCTAGTCAGCTAGACCCCGCGGCTGTGAGTGAAATGAAATTAACCTTTCGTTCCAAGCAGTCAGGCTCCTGACAACAAATCGGCATGATTCAGCGGCAATACGAGACTGACTCGTCGAGATCAGACAGGTTATCTTCTAAAATCTGAACAGCCACGATTGAAAGCTGAGATCAAGCACTGGTCAACAGAATGCTGGAGTATCATCTTATCGTGTTGCTGATTGAGACAAGGATTTCAATCAGAATCCTTTGTGGTGCGTTGATCGATGTCACTAGGTTGACACCTTGTGTGAATGTGAGCTTTTCCGTGTTCAGATACTATGTTTCCGAAGGGGGAAAAAAGTGGATTTGGGAGAATAATTTCACATTATAGATGCAAATTTAGATTGCATCCACAAATTTGCAGATGTACACTCTGGAAATTCCTACTGTTTCATACTAAGTCAGAACGAGATAAGATCCAAGTTTTTATAGTTAACACATTTTCATTTTGAAGTCATCTTCATGCCAAATTTGGTTTGTGTCCATACGTTATATCTTTTTCTTGTGGTTAGCCCATGGGAGTACCTAGCTTGTTGGCACTCCTAAATCCATCCATACTAGTATAAAACTAATAATAAAAACATACTACGCTCCGTCCAAAAATAAGTAATAATTAGTCGTGACTCTAAATTATGAATAATTTTAAGTTAGTCTTATTAGTAAGGGTTTTATGTCTCAATTTTAAACACATCTAAGTTTTGGAAACAAAAGAGTTCATCCTCCCCTATTCTATGATTTTTTTTAGTCATGTTTCCCTTTATCAAATTATAGTGTCACATCAGCATTTTTAATATAAACAAATCGGATGAAACTTCAGTTAAAACCTTTTTCAGAAAAGAAGGTTCCCCTGCTTTTACATTAAACTTAAAAGTTCAATAAAACCGACCTTGGTGTTAGTTCATTTGTGAACGTCTAGCCTTCCCAATTACTGACTCTCGGCCCCGACCGAGGGAATAGCTTCTAAAACAACTTGAGCCAATCGAAAGTCGAAACACGGGGTGCACTGTAGTAGGTTGATGGGAGTTGACTGGATCGTTGGTCTGTGGTTTCGGTGTCTGGTCGGATCAGATGTGCTTGCTGGACCCATTTTCTGTGGACATTTGATCGAACCGGAGAAAGAATCCTTTGTCCGACAACAGTGCTTGTGTACAAAAGGATTAAGATGATGGGTAAGCTCCACCCTCTCTAATGCCCTACTACTACCTGCCGTTTCCTAGTACGCCTTCGTACGTGTCCACTGGGGCATTGCCGACAGCGCAATGCAATGACGTGCAAGGCATGCAGATGATGCTATACTATCTATGCTTGTGGAAAATGAACCTGATCCTGCTCTAGTAGTGTCAATGTGTCTCATATCACATCGTGTCCAGGTCCGTGCATAGATATCCATCGTATCCGGTCGTAGCGCAGCGAAGAGACATCCAGTCCAGGTTCAGCATACGGACACAGCGTACGCCGCCGTCTTGTCTACCAATCCACTCTCCTTCCATCCGGCCGCTTGCTCCCCTGCCATGCCGGGACACCTGCCACACCCACACGCCTCCCCATCACCGCTCACCGCCACCATATGCGGCCGGCAGGTACCGTAGCGCGCGTCCCGCCGCTTTATCCATCCATCAATCAAACCCATCAATGGATGCCACATTGCTATGGATCAGTAGCGTCCTCCGATCAATACCAACGCCGGCCCAGCCTGAGATAGCCAGTGCGAATCCACCAATATACAAAAAGTAATGATAAAATAGAGAAGAAAAACACATCAAGGTTGAAGCCGTGCTTGGTTGTGAGCGAGGCTGTGGCCTTGCCTCGTCTCTCCTCGCCTCGGCCAGCCAGGAGAACTGTTTTGGTTGTGTAGTAGTTGATTGATCTTAAATGCATGGAAATCAAGATGAACCAACAACACACCTAAACAGCTCGTCTGCTTTAGACTCTTGCTCGGTAAGGTGTTATAGTTTTCGACAAGGAATCCAAACAAACCCTAAGTCTTAGATCTCGTTGTATATAGCTTACTAGCTAAATTCAAGTGATGTATAGTCTATTTAATACACATGGCAATTACTAGTTGAGACTAAATATTAGCTCATATTGTACTAGTAATAGTTGGTTAATAATTAGTTTAAATTTTAGCTAAAAATAATCTAGATATTAGCTCTGCTATTTGAATGCACTAGAGCTAATTTTCCATTAATCCACTGACTTATAGCACGACCGCCACCGTTACAGTTACAGCGGTCACTATTGCGGGAGGCGGGCACTATTGCGGGAGGCGGGCGCTATCTCGCTATTTAACACTACGACTACGATTACGTGAAAGGATTTTTTCTTTTTTTTTTTCCGTTGTTCTGGCTTGTGATTTGCAACTTGCCGAATGGCGACAGGTGAAAGATTCGATGCTCTAAATGGCCATCAGTGTTTTGTACTCCTTTTCTTTAAAAAAAAAAACAAAGAAATGGGTGGGCTGTCGATCGCTTGCTCTTGTTTTTGACGTCTGTGTGACAGATGTGTGAAAAATACTGTGAGGATAAGCATAAAAATCGTGCAAGATCAAAAACCACACGTCGGCGTCGGGGAGGTCGGACTCGGACCCAAAATCAAGCAGCAGTGCAGTGACTGACAGTGAAGAGCATCAAGCCATCGCCACCGGTGCACTGCAGCCTGTGGTTGCACGATTTTCTCAGGCTCCTGCGGACATGAATGGACTTGCTGAACGCATTTGGAAGGAGTAGTACAAACGTCGCTTTCATCGGGATTGCAGAACTGAAATCTAAGAAAATATTAGTAGGTGCAAACAATATTCTCAATAAAATCGTGAAAACCCCTCGAAAAGACTATTTAGGAGTTTCAAAAAATGGAAGACAAAAGTCTTATAGATGTGGCGTACATTACCATCTAATTTCAGACTCAAACTGGTTTTAGAAAAAAAATCAAACGAAAATATCAAGTTTTGTGTGGACATGTACTAGTAGATAATTTCTTAGAAATTGTCTTCTACTTCTTCCGTTCTAAATTATAAATTATTTTTACTTTTTTAATACATACACTTTGCTACGTATCTGACATAATAATATGTCTAGATACGTAGTAAGGTGTATAAACTTAAAAAAATCAAAATAACTTATAATTTGAAAGAGGGGTAGAGCCTATACAGCTAAAATTTGTTCTTTTCATTTGTTTTCATTTTCTACATAGAGTTTGAATATCAAATTTGGTAACAAACATACATCTATTGATGCATATAGTGTGCATCGTTTTAGATTTTTTTCGAAACTCCTGAGTCCTGACTAAATTTTTTCCAGGCAGCTTTCAGATTCTACGGTTTGCACCAGTTCTGATTTGCACATAATTTTTTCTTGTTTTGAAAATCTGCATCATCATCAAACAAACAAACAAACAAATAGAGTCCACGTGGTGGTGTGTCAGCATTCCTGCCCTGCGCCTCTCACACCTTTTTTACTGTGATGATGACACAAGGAGTCAGCGCTGTAGCCTCTCGCCTCTCCACGTACGCAGAGGCCGCGCGCCAGGTGCCGGCCACCACCAACCGACCGCCGGATCGCCGTCGCCGTCTCCTCGTCTCCGCCTCTCGCCGCTCACCTCACTTTTCCGCCTCCGCCATGGACCACCGATAATACTAAAATCTCTCTGACGGCGAGTCGGAGGCGCAGCGGAAAAGTCCAAGGCGTCACGGCCGGACGCCGGAAGCGCCACCGCGGGTCCGCGGCGTTACTATATAAAAGGCCCCTCCTCCGGTCCTCCCCCAGTCCACTTCCCCCACAAACCCCAGCCGGCCACTGGCTGCGCGCCACTTCGCCCGCCGCTCTCGCTCCCGCAACCGCCTGCTCGTGCTCCTCCTCTCGCTCCCTTCTCGCCGCGTACGGTACGTTCGCCCGCACGCGGCACGCCCATCCCGTTCGCGCCACCTACCTCCCCACTACCCACACCCCCACCCCCCCAACCCCACCCCCCACCCCTCCCCCCGTGGATCCCGAGGCTACTAGCACTAGGCGGCGGCGGCGGCGGCGTGCTCCGCAGAAACGGCGGCCGGGCTCCCGCCGATGGCGGCGTCCCTCGCCGCACGCCTCGCTGCCGCCGGCGAGGTGCCGGGGTCGGCGCGGCCCTGCTGCCCCGGGACCGGGAGGCTCGCGGCGGCGAGCTTCCCCTGCGCCGGGCCCGGGCGGCGCCGGCGCCCCGCCGCGGGAGTGCGGTGCGGGGGTGGGGGTTTGCCTGCAGCCGCGGGGGCGGAGGCGGAGGAAGGGGGCCGCTTCGTCGGCTGGTTCCGGGAGGCGTGGCCGTACATCCGGGGCCACCGGGGCAGCACCTTCGTCGTCATTGTCTCGGGGGAGGTCGTCGCCGGCCCGCACCTCGACGGCATTCTGCAGGTATCAATCACTCTCCCGCACAGCGTCTCTGGCTGGCCTCCAGCGTTGCTTTGGTGATTTATTTCAAAGGGAGTGTGAGACGTGATGCTTTCTGCGGTGCTGATGCCTGCTCTGTTCCGCGCAAACTGAAAGAGGTTTTTGCTGATTTGGGTTTCATACCAGTTTGGAGGTGGCTGTTTATGGAATCGATCGATTTTTGGGTGATGTTCAAAAGCAGTGAAATGGCCATTTTTGTTAGGGAAAAAAAACATGTCTTTACTAAAGTAGGGAGTATCAGACACCGAAACTACTCCCTTTCATCTCCTCCACTGAATTTGGGCTCCCTTTCATCTCCTTCACTGAATTTGGGGAAGAGCGATTTTTTAACCCATTTCAGACCTGATTTTAGTTCAGCTATTGATTGTGTTGGATATGAGTTGAGCTTCAACGAGACGAGGTCACCATAATTGGTGAAAGAGTCTTGCTCATTCCTGTGGGTTTATGATCTTCCGGGCCTTCTTTGACTCACCTACCGTTTTGTTAAAAAAGGATTTCAGCTAACCAGTTGCACGTGTATTCCAACTTTCCAAGATAGTCTCAGTTATCTGTTTCTGTCCTTCTCGCCCAGTCTTGCTGCGGAAACTATTATTTTGCAAAATCTTGGATAGCTTGCCATTGGCTTCTCTGGCTGAGGAAAGGGCAATTTCCCTTTTAGAAAAATAAGTACGGTTGGAGTTTTCTCTGAAGCAGTTATGCTTCTTCCCAAGCCCTAAACTATCATTTCATTCTCTATCCAATGAGAAAGAGATTTCCTGAGTAATATATATTCTTAGGCAGGTGGGTAACTTTATTAGCTAAAAAAGCTTATTTACAATTAACTTAATCTATTAATATTGTAACTGAGCATCATGGAAGGAGATGTATGATGGGATAATATCTGGTGGAGTTGCTACTGAGCATTGGCTGCCAGTTGCCAGCTGCAGTTATTCTCTACCATGAGCTGTGCTGCTCGATTTGTACCCTCTGCCCCCAAGTTTTTACTGCTATCTGACCACTGTATTCTCTGATTCTTTACCGATCCCCTGCTACTTGCTTTCTTATATACTAAGGGCTACTATATGAAAGACAAATTTGCTAGTAAAGATTTGTCATTTGTGCCAGAACATTGTACTACTTACTATTATTATTATATAAACGGGTTGCTGTGGTGCATGGCATGCCTACTTTGTTGTCCTGCTTCATAATATTTAATTTTGAGTACAGGATATATCCCTTCTTCATGGTCTTGGGATCAAATTTGTTCTTGTTCCTGGAACACATGTCCAGATTGATAAGCTCTTGGCTGAGAGAGGTTAGCTACAGCTTTGCATCCTTACTCTTGTATCCTGATATGCTTTAACGACCTTAATATTTTGTGTTCTCAGCCTCTGTTCCCATTTCTGCGTGCTACATAAGATCTCGCGCAATAGCACTTTTTCTTTGTCCTAGAAAAACATTATATCCCTATCCTCATTTTCTTTCTTTTTCATTCATCACCAAATATATGATATCTGAGCATCATGGAAGATAAAAAACTTCACTGTTTTGGACCCAACCTTTAAATTGCTTAATGGATTTTTTTAGATGATGGAAAGAGAGTTCCTGCCTTTTGCATCCTCCAATGCATGTGGTCCAATTTATTATTGCATAGTCTCATTATAAAAGAAAGGGAACTATGAAAGGCAACTGAAATAATTCTATCACATCATCTCTAAACTTGTTGGTGTAGCACCAAAATTAGCATATTCTTAGGTGTGATATGCACCAAAGATGACTTAAGTTGTTAATACTGTTGCGGTTCATGCTTTTCTTTTTGCACCCTTAACTAATATTTTTCTATTTCCCAAGCATCAAATGTTTATTTTCTTTATTTAACTACAGCGATGTGCTTGTGGCGTCCAGTAAGCTCAGTTTTGTGAATTTCACAGGGAAGAAGGCTAAGTATGCTGGTCGCTACCGTATTACTGATTCAGATTCATTAGATGCGGCAATGGAGGCTGCTGGCCGAATACGGCTAACTATAGAAGCAAAGCTGTCTCCTGGACCACCAATGTTAAATCTCCGTAGACATGGTGTTAATGGCCGTTGGCACGAAATCTCTGATAATGTTGCAAGTGGAAATTTCCTGGGTGCTAAGGTTAGTACAATCATGCTGGTTCTTTACTGCATATTCTTGTTCATTTATATGTAGATGCAAATTGCATCATTTTATCACATTGTGTGAATATCTAATAGAAAGAAAATGTAAATACAAATACTTGGGTATCACTATATCAAGAGTAGTGTTTCTTAACAGTATTGCTTCTAGTTGCATTGATGAGGCATCGGGTATGGAGAAGAAGAGGTATAAGGTGGGGATACTTCCAAAAAAAAAAAAAAGGTGGGGAAGGAATGCTTGGGTTGCTCTGAAAAAAATGACATGTAGTTTACTTGCTTAATAATGTTGGTATGGCACCACCCTTATGTTGGTATTATACTGTTCCCTTTGTGGCACCACCCTTTCAGTGAAATAGATGAAGGAGAACTTATGTTTGTGTGCATCTCAAATGTCATGGACCTTAGTCCTGAGATGCTGAATTAATTTACCTCTCTGTTCTTTTGGCAGAGGCGAGGGGTTGTTGGTGGTATTGATTATGGATTCACTGGTGAAGTTAAAAAAATAGATGTTTCACGGATAAGAGAAAGGCTTGATAGAGATAGTATAGTTGTTGTGAGCGACATGGGGTACTCCAGTGCAGGAGAGGTCTTAAATTGCAAGTATGCCACTTACTCCATTCATATCTATAGCTTTGTTATTAACTTCAGATCACGAACTCTGTCAAGTTCCCAAATAATATGTGCTCATCATCCAAAAGACACTACAATTTTATAGGCAGTGTTCACAGTAGCACCACAGCACCAGTTCATATTTATAGGCTCTAACAAAACTTATTTTGGCTTATTTTCAGTACCTATGAAGTTGCTACAGCATGTGCTTTATCCATAGAGGCGGACAAGCTTATTTGCATTGTTGATGGCCAAATATTTGATGAGCATGGTCGAGTCAATCGTTTTATGTCTCTCGAGGAAGCAGATATGTTGATCAGAACACGTGCTAAGCAGAGTGAAATTGCTGCAAATTATGTGAAGGTTGTTGATGAGGAGGACATCAATCATGTCCGCTACCTCCCAATGAAACATGATACGGAACATGGTTTGAATGGAAGGGACCATATTAATGGGTATACTGCATCTTTTCGGAATGGTGTGGGTTTCAACAATGGAAATGGTCTGTCTGGTGAGCAAGGGTTTGCTATTGGTGGGGAGGAGCGCTTGAGCAGGTCAAATGGTTACCTTTCAGAGTTAGCAGCGGCAGCATATGTATGCCATGTAAGTATTGAGCTTCTACATTTGTTTGAATAATTTTGCATGATTTATTGATTCCTAATTTTTTTTTATCGTGGTACAAAGTCTATTATGTTCTCAATTTGGTTTTCCTGCAACATATTATTCCTGCTTGTTTTGTAGGGTTCCAGCAATGTTCAATAACATCAGTGTATGCAGGATGCCCATATTTTCAAAATTGCTATTAAATCTGTGCAAATTTCTACTTTGGCTGACATCTAACTTCATTCATTGGCGTGTACTGTCATGTATAAATATTTTTGTAGAAAATCACTATCTTGCACAAGGCACTTTCTCGTGTTGGATGATTGTTCTTTTGTCCAATTATCTAAGTTCAGTGGTACACATACTAAAACAGTCCATTCTAAAGCACTACGAACGATACTCTCAACTGTTAGATCTGTTAAAGGGAAAGGTAAGGCAAATAATAATTTATTCAGACTGCCATGTCATTGTTGTAAAACAATTGTAGCGAACTTTAAGTATGTCTACCTTTTCCCTAGTCTAAATTGTTCTTGGATATGCATCCGTGAATAGAATCTGATGGCTATAATCCATGGGTTATTGTTATTCTTTTATGATGCAGCAATATGTGACATACATTATATATGTTGTTTTGTTTGTTTTCTTTTGTCCTAATTATGGTTTCCTTATTTTCTCATGTCAGGGTGGTGTCCAAAGAGTGCATATCGTAGATGGTACTGTTGGTGGATCATTGTTGCTAGAACTATTCACTAGAGATGGTGTTGGAACAATGATAGCTAGGTATAATAGAACTGTTTTTTCCATGTTAGCTGCCAATGAACATAGCAGCTTGGGCGTGTAAGCCCCTATTGGCCTTAATGCCTGTGATGTACATAGATGCATCTTGAGCAAGTGCCTTTTACATGTTTGTCTTAGCTTACAAGAAGTCTGCCCCCTGAATCCTGTTAAAAATAATGCAATGCATGGAATCCATGTTTGTCTTTTACTTAATTTTCCTATCTTGTTGAAATGGAATGCTCCAATTCCATGTCAAAATCTATGTTAGATAACAGGGCGATTCGCTTAACGAAATCACTGGTGGATATTTGACTCTATACGATACTGTATAAATAAGATACAAACTAATGATCTCTTTGAAAATGGTATATTGGGCCTAGAAAGACATTTTTTTTATCTAGTTTCAAGTTTATTGTTTTACATGTCTGTGGGAGTTCTCAGTTATTTGTCATCATAATATGTAAGGGCAAGCGAAATGGAATATGATATTCAATTAAAGAATGCTTTAGCATGTGATATAGTGTAGGGCTTCTGGAATGCTCATATCTTTGTATCTTTTTTTTTTTTTTGCTATCACGCCTAAGCGCGTTTTTCAATATCCTTGTATCTTTAACGAGGAGAATGTGGGCATTGATATTTTTCATATTTTTGTAGGGATATGTATGAAGGAACAAGAATGGCCAGAGAGGAAGATCTTTCTGGTATTAGAAAGATCATTCGTCCTTTAGAAGAATCCGGTGTCCTGGTGCGCCGAACAGATAAAGAGGTCATTATTTTCTCATCTTCTGAACAAAACATCGATGAATTCGGAAGTTGTGTTTGTTTTATGCAACTGAACAGAGAATTCTTTTGTTTCATTAGCTTCTTGAAGCATTGCCATCATTTATTGTCGTGGAAAGAGATGGCTCAATCATAGCGTGTGCTGCTCTCTTCCCTTTTCTTGAGGATAAATCTGGGGAAGTTGCTGCTATTGCTGTATCTGAAGAATGTCGAGGTCAAGGTCAAGGAGACAAATTACTTGGTATGACTGCATTCTAGTATATTCTTAATTGCTTTGAATGAATTACCATAACTTACTCGGTTCAGGGTAGATAAGTGTTTGTACTAGTGTTTTAGAAATTGGTTTACTTCATTGAAGACAAATGTAGATTGCCTGGGTCAATCGGCGCCTAGGCTAATTTTTCTCTTTTTGTCTTGGAATCTGTATAATATTTTGTTTGGTATCGCAAGCATTTATTTCTGAATAAAATAATAAAATAATCAAGAAGCCAAAGGATCAACTGCAAAAATTTTGGAAACAGAGGCATCTTCCCTATTGTTTCCCTAAAAAGGAGAACTGAAAGCAGGCCGGTAATTTCAGAACCAACAAGGTTCTAGGATGTATCCAAAATGGAAAAAAAGGAAACCAGGGGGTCTGATAGTATCTTTGGAGCTTTTCTATAGTATTTATTTTTTTTCCTTTCACTGCAAACTTGGAGAAAGTTTCTCAAGTGCTTTTTTTTCAATTCAAAGCATAAGGACCCATGTTCATTTTGAATTTCTATCATGTTGGTTGGTATATATTCTGTACTGTATAAACTCATTAACAGGGTCTATTTAATTTCTTTCCAAAGATGCATTAAAAGGAAACCAAAGCATTTGTCCTGGTTTCATGAGCTATCAAGATTTTAACCAAGTGTGGAGGCCCATGTACCTCACAGTACCCTGTGCGGCTGCAAGCTGCTGGTCAGGACTCAGCCATTTGACTCCCAGTTGACACAGAAAAAAAAAAAAGATTCCTCGCCAGCTACTCTAAAGTACAGGGGGGCATTTAGCCTGGAAATCTTGGCTGCCTGTGGTGCCTCTTGCGCTGGCCGAGTGAGGTTCCTACATACATGCAATGCCCGAGGACGTTTTCACTGGCTGGTCGATTTATCTTTATTTTGTTTTTTTGAGTAACCAAAGAATATGTATTTCAAATTTAACTAATTTGGTCACCTTTTCTGTTTGCGTGGTTGCATTTACACTAGTTCTAATTTGCAATGTTAAAATCAGAACTATTTAGTTTGTGGAGCAGCAAACTATACAATTTATTAAATGTTCAGATACATATCATGGTGATATTTGTTTTTCAGATTATGTTGAGAAGAAGGCTTTATCCCTTGGACTTGAAAAAATATTCTTGCTTACCACAAGGACAGCAGATTGGTATGCACTTGTGTTCTATTAGTGATGATTGATGAGAATGTTTTATATGCTAGGACATCTTCTTTTTTAAGAAATTCTGTTACCAGATAGTAAGAATTATTGTGTAGGCAGTTGATCTGGTATGCTCTATATTCAATACTGAAACGTAGTCAATCTCAATACATTACTAGGAAGTAGGGACTACTATTAGTTAAATTCTTTGGTTGCCAGGACTCTAGGCATTCAGAAAACATGCATCGAAACCCGCATGGGACATGGGACGTCAATTTAAATCATTGCCACGAAAGGAAAAAATAGATGATGATGCGTAATTGTTTGAATATCCTGCAGGTTTGTTCGTCGCGGCTTCAAAGAGTGCTCGATCGAGTCCCTGCCTTTAGTGAGGAGAAAACGTATCGACCTTTCGCGCGGGTCAAAATACTACATGAAGTGGCTCCAGGCAGCTGAGATTGGGCAAGTGGCTGTCAATGGTTTTGCCATGAGATGATGAGTGCTGCAAACAAAGCATGTCTACAAATCTAGATGATGGACATGGGGTTCCTTTGATGACCTCTGTAGCTTCTTGTAGTACATTGTAGAAATATGTATGTATTGTGCAAGTAAACAAAATAGTCAATAATCGAAGATGTGGCCATGGTCTTTCTAGAGTTGATTTCTTCCCGATCGTTGCAATGCTTACAAAGAGTTGTTGATCTGCACACTGCTGAAAAAGACTGCACAACTGCGCTTTTAAACTGACAGATACTTTGCTGCAAATTCAGCAATGTTCTTGTCAGAGCTCCCTCCTTCCTGCATCGCCTCCTTGGCCTTTTTCATCCATTTCGCCGCGTTCTGCCTGAACTCTGTTCTCCTCTCCCCTTCCATCACCTCCCTGATGCACCTCTCCACCTCCTTCCTCTTCAGCAAGCCCTTCTCGTCAAGCCGCATCCGCAGACCGATCCCCCACGCGCTCTCCACGTACTTCGCCGTGGTTGGCTGGTCAGCCGACCGCGGCATGCCCACCATTGGCACGCCGGCGACGATGGCCTCCGTCGCCGAGTTCCATCCGCAGTGCGTGATGAAACAGCCCGTGGCCTGATGTGTCAAGACCTCTAGCTGAGGGCACCATGACACGACGAGGCCCTTCTCCTTGCACCTGTCGCCGAGGTCCTGGGACAGCTTCTGCGCCTCGCCGGACCTCACCACCCAGATGAACGGCCTGCCGGAGTCGCACAGCCCGTTGCCGAGCTCGTGCAGCTCGTCGGCGTCCAGGCTGTAGACGGTCCCGTAGGACGCAAGCATGACAGAGCAGGGTGGCTGCCTGTCCAGCCACTCCATCGTCGGCCCGCTGCTGCTGAAGAAGCTGACGCCGGAGGTCGTGTTGGACGGCAGCCGGCCGTCGTCGAGGTAGAACGACGGCAGCGCTGGGCCGACCGTCTTGGCGCGCCACGTGTTCTCCATGTACTCCGCCTCCAGCGGCTCGAGGTCTCGGAACGAGTTGACGAACACGTCGTCGGCGGCGTCCAGGAACTCGAACTGACTGATGGACACCTTGAGGTACTGCGGGTACAGCTCCGGCGCCACCACGAAGGGCGGCAGGTCCTCCGCTGCCAGCTCCACGGCGAGCACTCCCCGCCGCCGGAGCGCGCGCCCGTCCGCCTCCGTCATCGGGAGCGGCGCGCGCCCCGCCCACGCCTCCCCGTAGACGAGGTCCACGGCACAGGGCTGCGATAGGAACGCCGCGGTCGGGACGCCCGCGGCGGTCGCCACCCGCTGCGCCCACGGTATGTGCGGGTCGTACACCATCACGGCGGGACGCCTCCCCGCACGGGCCTCGTCGTCGATGGCCCGCGCCAGCGTCTCCGACCCCACGGCCTCCAGCCGGCGGCAGTACTCCACGGGGTCCGTGCCCACCATGCCGCCCTCGTCGAAGCCGTCGGAGATGGCCGCTACGGGGAAGGGCGCGCCGGCGGTGGGAAAGGTGGACAGCACGTACCGGGTGGTGACGAGCGTGGGAAGCAGGCCGTGGTACGCGAGGCGGCGGCCGAACTGGATCATCGGGTTCATGTGGCCCTGCGCCGGCAGGGGCACCAGCAGGACGTGGACGCCGCCGTGCTCTCGGCCGGAACTGGGGGAGGCTGTCGTCGTCGTTGCTGCGCTTGAGCTCTCCATTGTTGTGGTTGCGATGCTTGGTGTTGGGGAGGATGGATAGCTAAGCTATATATATGGCTGTGATCTCTTGGGTCTAGTGATGGAATAAGTAGCTAGTTTTGAGGAAGGTTCCTGACATCCAATGGCACGACGAGCTTGCTTTGAACATTCTTTGACACTTTGATTGCTCTAAGATTGATCCATTTTCTATTGAAAAGGGCAGTTGCTAGGAACGATCTTGAGGAGAAAATATCTGCTGGGCCGTTGATGAAGGTCCTGTTACTCTGTTAGGGCGAATCCTTGATGTGCATAGCATTGACGCAATGATTGATCTTCTTGTCTGCCCTGTTTGGAAGCAAGCAATGGAACGGTGGCACTGCCATGATCCGTCACGTGCACACACTGCTTTTTTTGTTAAAATAATGCGGGCAGGCGAATTCCAACTTGTTCTTTCTCCCTCGCAACGTCTCCAAGAAAGCGCAACAAGCTTGCGCGCTACTCCACTGGTCCAATACTTACGCAGATCATCGACCGAGTAGCCATGTAGCCGTTTCAATTGCAACGCCACGAACACCGAGCCATGGACGACGGCGGCGCAGCCACCACCCCGGCCGTCCAAGGCGGCGGCGGCGGCGCGCGCGTCCTCCTCCTGCCGTTCCCCGGGATGCAGGGCCACGCGAACCCGATGCTCCAGCTCGGCCGGCGTCTGGCGTTCCACGGCCTGCGCCCGACGCTGGTGGTCTCCCGCCACGTCCTCTCCGCCACATCCATCACGACGTCATGCCCGTTCCCCGTGGCCGCCATCTCGGACGGCTTCGACGCCGGCGGCATCGCGTCGTGCCCGGACGTCGCGGAGTACGTGAGGCGCATGGAGGCCGCGGGGTCGGAGACGCTGGCGGCGCTCCTGGACGCCGCCGAGGCCCCCGTCCGGGTGCTGGTGTACGACTCGCACCTTCCCTGGGCGCGCCGCGTGGCGCGGGACGCCGGCGTGGCCGCCGCCGCGTTCATGACGCAGATGTGCGCGGTCGACCTCGTCTACGGCGAGGCGTGGGCCGGGCGCGTGGACCTGCCGCTGGCGCACGGCGGGGAGCTGCGTGGGAGGCTTGCCGTGGAGCTGGGCCCCGACGACGTGCCGCCGTTCGTGGCGGCGCCCCAGTGGTACCCGGCGTTCACGGAGTCCGCGCTCAGCCAGTTCGACGGGCTGGAGCTCGCCGACGACGTGCTCGTCAACTCGTTCCGTGAACTCGAGCCAACGGTGAGCACTGAGCACACCATCTCTGTTTGATTCTTTGTTCAATTTAAAGCTGGAGAAACAGAGGACATTCAATTCAAATCTTCCCGCTGACTGAACTCGCAGGAGGCGAATTACCTGGAGTCGACGTGGCGCGCGAAGACCATCGGGCCGACGCTGCCGTCGTTCTACCTCGACGACGGCCGGCTGCCGTTCAACAAGACGTACGGCGTCGACCTCTTCTCGAGCAGCGAGGCGCCGTGCATGGCGTGGCTGGACAAGCAGGAGCCCAGCTCCGTCGTGCTCGCGTCGTACGGGACCGTGGCCAACCTCGACGCGGCGCAGCTAGTGGAGCTGGGCAACGGGCTCTGCGACTCCGGCAAGCCTTTCATCTGGGTGCTGAGGTCCAACGAGGCAGAGAAGCTGTCGCAGCAGCTCGGTGCCCGGTGCAAGGAGAGGGGCCTCGTCGTCCCCTTCTGTCCTCAGCTTGAGGTGCTGGCACACAAGGCCACAGGTTGCTTCTTGACGCACTGCGGGTGGAACTCGACGATAGAATCGATCACTTGTGGTGTTCCAATGGTGGCGATGCCGCAGTGGGCGGACCAGCCGACGACGGCCAAGTACGTGGAGAGCGCGTGGGGGATCGGAGTGCGGATGCGGAAGGGCTTGGTGAGGAGGGAGGAGGTGACAAGGTGCATCAGGAAGGTGATGGAAGGGGAGAGGAGAACGGAGTTCAGGCAGAACGCGGCGAAATGGATGAAGAAGGCCAAAGAGGCGATGCAGGAAGGAGGGAGCTCTGACAAGAATATTGCAGAGTTCGCAGCCAAGTATTTATCAAAGTAGCAGATTTCCAACTATGTTTTTCGATCGATGGGTGATTCTTTTTCTTAGAAATACACAGTACAACGCAGACATCTCTAAAACTACTCTGTTAAAGACAGCTTTTGTAATCTCACTGAAATCTGAGGAGATTTGTCCTCTCTTTTTTGGCTAAGTATGTGGTTTCCAAGTGTCTGCATTATATCTGTTCAGAAGAGATGGAACTGAAAATGCAGATAGTACAAGCTGACACTTAATTATATCGTCCTGATTTTGACTGCATTCTACTTGTATTCTACATCTTGTAAAAAGGATGCCTAGCTTTTCCTTTTTTTTCGAATTGCCTGAAGCGATGATGTAGTTTTTGCAAGTTGTAAAGGCCAGATTTTTTTTTTTGAGGGAAGTTGTAAAAGCCAGATGGGCCGTCTGGTTTGTGGGATGGGCTGAGCACGATGATGTTTGGCACCAAATTATGCTGGGTTGGTCTAATGGGTTTAACACCACAATTACGTTTTGGGTATTGGGCTGGGTTTATTCTTCCTATATAGGGCCCGGTTTGTCCCCACTGTTCTCCAGATGCGAACTACTACCAGATGTCCAGATGTAACTGACGAACTACCTCTTTTAAAAGGCTCCGTATCGCATGCAAACCAAGGTTGCTGTGCAACCTTGGAAACTACCTTGGACCAACGATCTGAGATCCAGTGGCTGCAGAGAGAGGTGCGATCAATTTGTGAATTAACGCCCGCATTAGCCTTAGTAATTTGTTTTTTTCAAATTACCCCCTCTCCAAATCTGTCATCCTAATCAGCCGCGCGTCCAGAAGTCGTGCCCAGTCCTCGCAACCGTACGACTCATCCGCCGCCGCCGTTTTCTCTTCCACCTCCGTTGCCGTGCCGTGAAGATGATGGACGCCCAGCCGCCGGCTTCCACCATGAAGACGAAGGAACCTCGGCCGTCGGCCGCCGCCGTGAACATGAAGGATCCCCGGCCGCCAGACTCAATCGCTGGTCCTCGTCACAGGCCGCCAGACTCGTCTGTTGGAATCGTGCCCACGAACGCCACTCCGATGTTGGCCACGAACGCCACCTTGATGCTGCCCATGAATTCGGCTCCGATGTTGGCCACGAACGCCCCCTCCCCCCCCAATGCTGCCCACGAACGCGCACTGCCCCGATGAAGGTTCGTTTCTCCTATAATTCGTTCACCTTGAATTTCATCCTGAGTACGATCATTGCTAATGTCCTGCATGCCGCGGATGGTGAACCTGCAGTGAATGATGTCGTCCTGACCATCATGGATGTCGATGCCGGAGTTGGAGCCCACCTTGAAGAACCAAGCACACCACGGACAACACCTTCTCCTAATATAGCAGATAATTGCAAAGCAAATAAAAAGCCTGTGGTTGGAATGATTTTTGATACACTCACCAAATGATACATCCACCAAATCATATCAACTCCAAAGGGCGATGCAAAAGAATTAAGAAGGGCGAGGAGAAGAAGGCGCCCAGAAAACAGATGTGTGGAAAATGCAAGCAATTAGTGGATCATGATGCACGAAATTGCCCAAACAACGTTGCCGGCTGATTTTAAACACCTATTTGTACTAGTGCTAATTTTCAGTGTGTGAGTTTTGCTATAATCAGCATGCTATCTCTTCTGTCGATCACTGTATATGTTCCATTATTATGTTCTGCTGTCATATGTACTCCAGGAGGTAGCATGCTGATCACTGTATCAATCCAAAACAGTTGTAGATCAGATTGATGTCTCAGTTTATACACCTGTTTTGATGTCTCTGTAATTCAACTGACAGATAGTTTCAAGTACTAGTGATGATATTTTAGTACAAAAGAATCTGACAGGGATACAAAACAATATGACCAGCAGGAACGTAGTACCACTGCATTGCACATCAAACCATCCTTTTATTCATCCTTTTGTTCAGGCATTACACAGAGAAGGCACAATTGCCATTGGCATTGCACAACAATGAGCAACTGAGATACAGTTTTACATGTGCTGCCTTTCACTCTACGCACAAAAGAAAAGTAAC
>CM041629.1:25300449-25374142 GCA_023333625.1 Bothriochloa decipiens
TTTACATGTGCTGCCTTTCACTCTACGCACAAAAGAAAAGTAACTGCGCCACCAGCAAGCCAGCGGTGTTGTGCAGCATGGCCACCAGCCCCACGGTGCCGGGCGGCGCGGCGTCCACGACGCGCTTGGCGGCGTCCTTCAGGTCGCGCCCGTGGACGTGGCCGACGCCAGCCCGCCCGCGGCATCGACGGCGGAGGAGGGGGATAGCGACGGGAGCACGAGGAAGAGGCGGAGGAGGGCAGCAGCAGCGCGGCGGCGGAGGAGGGCACTAGCGCGGCAGCGGAGGAGGGGATCGCGGCGTCCCAGCCGTAACGAGGAGAGCAGCCATAACAAATCGATTGGGGATCGTCTGGTGGGGTGGTGGGCGCACAGGGGTGGTTTTGCAAAAGTGACAAGGGCTGGCGGGCGTTTAATTACAAATTGACCTACTACTCTCCCTAGCCATCGGATGCACAACATGTGGTTCATATTGTTAGTTTGCAAGGTTACACAGGAACCTTGGTTTTCACGGGATACGGAGCCCCTTTTAAAATATGTCACTTTATATTATTTACATATCTGTAAAATAACTAGACTGAAAGTCAAGTCGTCCGTGACATGTTTAATGCCCATGGCCTTTTTGAATGACCAAGTTGCAAACATTTGCAATAATACTCAAAGCGGAGACGTAGTTTTCGTTGCTGTCGCTGCTATGGCAAGTTGCTAGGCAATTGCCTTGCCATTTCCACGTCCCTAGTTTCGCTGTCAGTGCTATGAGACCGTGTGATCGGTACGGTAGGTCCAGCGTGACAGCGAAAATGCAGGCATCATTATGGCAACTAGCCGCTGATCATGCGTGCTTTAAAGCGTGCTTTAAAATTCACCCATAATAACAGAGTAATGGGCCAGGGGCCACACTGCATTAGTTTCCGTAGAAATCAGGACGCTGGAATAACTTGGATCTGTCTGTAGGGAGGTCTCCAGGGATACTGAAATTTCAGGGAAATTCTGCGGCAACTTCACATGAAAAACAGTCCAGTTTGGATCGGAACGTTGGGGCTCGGTTGAATCGTGGATTAGAGGTTCCTTTCAAACCACCGATAGAAGCAAGAGCATAGTCTAGATTGGAGGTCTTCACTCGCAGTCACATGATCTTAAATAAAATCACGGAACTATATGTTTTATTTACTAGAATTCCATAATCAATTGTAAAATCCTGCCACAAAGAATCAAGATTTTAACAACCATGAGCAAATGTTATTCCCTATTTCCCAATATTTTCACATAGATGCGCACAGGATGGCCATGATTTGCAGAGCGTTTGTTAGGGCAATCACGGAGGCGATCGTGAACCCGACCTCGATCTTGGCCGCCTCGCCGGCGACCTTGATCTGCTAACGCTGCCGGCCACGTGGCTGCTGTGTCCTCGCCACGACTCCACCCTGCAGCGTGGAGCCGACCAACAGCATATCGCCAGTTAGCCATTCCGGCGTCGTCGACCACAGATTAACCACTAGGGTTTCGCCGCTAGGTTCCTACTCGGGTTCTTGTTCTCGTGGCTGTGAAGATCGCATAAGCACACGCAATTTTGCCCCCTGATAGCGATGGCATCATCAGGAGAGGGAGATGCTGGGGGTAGGGGTTCCGGCCTGACCCCTAATGTTGAGGAGCTGCTCCGGAAACTCAACCTTACCGAGGAAGAGGAGGTAGTGATGGAGTTCAGCGATGAGGAAGATGAGGAGTCCCTGGCGGTGAGGGAATTGGTTTTGGCAAGGAAGGTTCTCTCGCCGGTGCCGGTGCACATCAGCACGATCCGATCGGCTATGAAACCTACTGTTGGTGTTTCTTAGCGAAACCCGCAAAATTCGCAAGCGCACGGAAATACCGTTGTAGCACTTCACCGGGTGATCCACAGGGTATCGTAATTTTCACGAGAAAACAGTATAGCACAGAAGGTTACTAGATAGTTACCCAGAGGAGAGAGATAGATAACTTGGGTAGTGAGGTTTTCTAATGGTCGATTCCCTAGAGAAGGATATCCAAGTCGCTAATATCTTACTTCGGGCACCGGGGCACACCTAGTCTGTCAGGTGATACCGGCCTGTAGCTCTACGCCGAACCCGAACGTAGGGGATTATAAGGGACGAACAGGGCTGTCACTGTTGGTGGTCCTTAAGTCACATTTTATACCATCAATAATAATATAAATCCATGAAACATCATAAAAAAATATTCTTTAACTAACAAGTTCCACGAGTTTTGGTGTTTTCTAGTGTTTTACAGGAAAGTTAATATTTTATGAAGTAAAAGTATCTCAAACAGTGAAATGGAGCACACCATTGAGGAGAGCTCGTCGCGCTGATCAAAATGCATATATTATTTGCATTATTTGGACCTCCCAATAGAAAGATATACATTTTGCAAATTAAAAAGGATGGTCAACGCCAGCAGCGCCATTGGCGGCCACGTGGCAGCTCCAGCAGTCGCTGCCAGTGGCAGCAGGCGCCCGTGCGCGTGGAAGACGGGCCCAGCTGCCCACGCGAAGGGGAGACAGGCGACGGCGCGGGCCACTGCCCTGGCGACGCGTGGCGCCCCGGCCTCCCATGCGCGTGAGCGCGGTTTGAAATCGCGGAGGCGGGAGCGGGCGATGGCAAGAGCCAAGGCGAGGTCGCCACGTGGCAGTGCCAGGACGCACACGGGCGCATCCGCGCGGGACGCGGTGCGGCGCGGTCCGACCGGTCACCCGGGACACATGGCGTTCGCTGATTGGCACGGGCGAAGCGGTTGCGCGGTCTGCTCGTCCAAGCACAATTCGCTCGCGGGTTGGGGCCGGTTTTGGCCGGTTCAGCTGCCTGCACCCCTGATTTACTTTCTAGAAATAGCAGACAGCCCAGAATCCACCGGTTCACCACCTTCTTGGCCGATTCTCTTCCGATTTTTTAAGCTGATTGATTGGCAATCAAGATACCGACCTAGGGAGGTCGGTTTGCATGCCTGGAACCGTCATTAGGCAGGGGGCTTAGTGTAAAAGTGTCCCTCTCCTCTCCACTATAAATAGGGGGCCTCTCCTCTCATTGTATCAACTCATGCTTAGTCATTCATGCACCAACACAAGAAGTCACAATGTAGAGAGAAAGAGCAAGCTCCATTCCATTAGCTTCTAGCTAATTTAGTATAGGGAGTGAGAGAGAGAAGGAGCTGGAGAAAGAGCGGAGTCGAAGCAGTTCTGCCTCCGGGTAGATGATGTTCCGGGCTTGTCGGCTCTCGCTCTAACTTGTACCTCTATGATCGTCTTGCTACTTGAAGTAAGAAGTTTGTGTTCAACTTTGGTTTGATTCATTAAGCATGTTACTTTCATAAAGCTACTTGTTTGTGGGATCGTCGTTCGTTCTTTGGACGGATGCTCTAGTAAGAGGACTCTTGATAGAGACGGATGTTCCTATACGCCGCTAGAGTAGTAGTCACCTTCGTAGACGTGGTTTCTAGGTCAGAGTCTACCTTCGTATGTTGCGCGCGCCCACGGGAAGAGGGGTAGGTGGCAGGTGGTGACACCCCTGACCACTCGTACCAGCATTCCCCCACATTCAACCACGGAATAACGCTGATGCTGATATCGCTTGACAGACCAAGTGCGTCAGTGGGCCTGAAGCAAGCAAGTAGTGGGAAAGTTACCATTGCTTATATGCGTTTGACCTTAGAAGAACCTCTCTACCCAAGCTATCCCTTCCGTCTCTTCTGAGTAAACTAGTTTAAGAGACTAAGTACAAAGATCGTTCCTCTGGGAAATTACGATACCCTGAATACTTCTGGGTGAAGGCTACAATGGTACTTCTGTGTGCTTGCGGACTTTTCTACTGATGCTAAGAAGCGCCAACAGTCACCACCTGCCGCCTACCCCTCAACCGTGGGGAATGAGGCAAATGATGATAACTCCCTAGCTTAGACACCACGTCTACGCTATTCGTTACAACTCTAGCATTGGCCAGGAACTTTCATATTTATCAGGAGTCCTCTACTAGAGCTTCTGCCCAAAGAACGAATGACGAACTCGTAAGATAGAAACGAACACGAATAAACTTGCTGAAAGGAATGTAATCAAAAGGTAAACATAGGTTTCTTACTTCAAGTAGCAAGGCTCCCATTGAGGTACAAGCGAGGAGGAAGCCGACAACTCCAACACTCCTCCACCAGGAAGACGATGCTTCCAGGAACCTCCAAAGGACGCTCCACTAGCTTGATCTCACTCACTTCCTACTTGAGCTAGCTAGAAGCTAGGTAGTGGCTCTACTCTTCCTCTTGTATACTATGCTAGAATGTGTATGAAGAGGAAGGAGTGTGGTGGAGTTTTTCTATGTGTGGAGAGAGGAAGGAACCCGCTAACAAGCATGGTTTTGTGGTCCCTCATGTGTCATGCTCACTTTTATGGTCTCTAGAGTTTGTTTTGCTTCGGACCACCTGCTTCTACGAGGATCTCAACCATCTCTTGATTCTAGTTGTTAAACTTTTTGAGAGAATGGTTGTCAATGCTTATGTTTATCATAAACATTGCAAATCTCATAGTAGCACGATGATGCGTACCTTGCAGCTTAAATATTAATGCCTATACTTGGTGGTAAAGCTGGGAACTACACCACCATTGATTGCTGCAAGAAGAAGTTCCCACGGTCAAGCTTAAGACCATAACTTGAGCACTGTCGGGAGATACCTCGGATTATCTTAAAAAAAACTTTTATTTTATTATTATTATTATTTTCAAAAAAATCCTCTTCAATAAAAGTAAGGGCATATTGTCAAGTTAGTATGCACCTTCGGGTATGTCGCTAACCTTTTCAGGAAAGATTAAGAAGAACTTGGGTCATATGATGCTTGACAACATGAAGCGACATCAATTACAAACCTTGATGCACTCCTAGGTGATGGAATACACTCGTAAGAAGGCCTTGACTCTACACTTGACTTTTACGCAAAAATCCAAGTGTGGGGGAGGACGGTGAGAATCCCAAGTTCCATACATACCAAGGGGTCATTCCAAAAAAATGATGATGATGATGATGTCAGCCTCGCCTTGGTTTAAAAAAGGTAGAGTTCAAAAAAAATATTGAAAAAAGGAGATGTTAAAAAAAGGAAAAAATCAAGAAAAAAATGAGGGAGACATAAGAAAGAGGGAGTAAAAAAAAGAGAGATTTGGAGTCTCCCTCTCCTGAACCTTTGCTAGTATCATCAAGGCCCATGGCCTATGCGCATCAATGTGTATGTGGCCTGGCCTCGGAGATCACCTGAGCGGAGCCATCATGCTAGCCGCAACAACAACTTCAACGCCTCATACTTATCTATTGCCGGTACATATACTCAGGTATGCGAAGGTAAATAAATATTCGCCAACACCTTTACTCACTTTTGTCTCCATGAAAATGCAATTCATGCTCCCTATGCTTAAGTTAGTATGCTCTGATTTGGGTGTTTTCATATGTGCACATATGATACATCCATAGGTCTTTTAAATTAAGTGTGGTGCTTAGGTTAAAATGACCTTTAATCAATTTTAGACATGGTGTTTAACTTTGATTAATGAACTTGGAATTATGCTTTCTTAGAAAATAGAAGTAATTTATGGATGGAGACAAATCAAGGCATATCTTTCTCTGCATCTTTATCTTGGCCTTGTTTGAGTTTGAATAAGAAGTTGGGTGAGCAAGTTTTCAATAATAAATAAATAAAAATAATAACTTCTTGCTCCCTGGTTTTATTGCCAGTAGAGCCCGTGCTTGTTTTTGTTTCTCTTGCTTTTGTTTTCTTTTTTATCAAAATAAAAGCAGGTACAAGAATAAGTGTGGGGGAGATCTCTCAAGCATATCTAACACACCTTCAAGATCTCCTCTGCACGTTGCACAACATCGAGTCACTCATCACGCAACAAGGATAGGACACATGACTTCCATAAATCTTCTTCATCTTCAACGGTGGTTTGTGCACCTCTACCCTCACATCTACCTAAGTTCTGAAGTTTTAAATCTGATAATCTAAAAATGCAAAACTTTTGACATGCCATCTCCATGCTATCCTTTGATAAAATTTGCATACTCCTTATTTCTCGCCAACATTTCTATAACTTGTGAACAACTATCATAGGGACCCCATGTTATCTAAGTAATTAGAATATGTGATATAGCTAGATGATTTGAACCTTGCTATTTTTATGAAGGACTTGGGATTTATTTTATAAAATCAAAATGCGATAGCATGCTCCTCAATGATAATGAATTCCCTACCAAGGCCATATGACATGTTTCATTTATACAAACCTTTCGTCATATGCTGCTTGTCATATCATTGAGTTGGGTCAAATTGTTGTGACCTATGTGAGATTATGGTCATGCACCCATGATTGAGATTCACACGCATCCACCAATAAAATGCCGACTCTTACGCTAAGAGTTATGCACAACATGCACCCTTTTGTCCACTAAAAATGTCAACTCTTACCCTAAGAGTTGTGCATTCCTCCACCAAATAAAAATGCTGACTCTTACCCTGAGAGCCGCGCATTTGTTATCCACCAAATAAAAATGTCGACTCTTACCCTGAGAGCCGCACATTCATTCTCTGCCATATAATTACTCCTCACATTCCATTATGACATCCCTTCATCCAAAGTTCTTCATATGCAAAGAAGAGATATGGGTTATGTTAAAAAAAAGTATGCCAAGGGGCACAAAAAAAGAGAGAGAGAAAAAAATTTATACATGCCAAGGGGCATGAGAGAAAAAAATTCAAGCAATAAAAAATGAGAAAGTCCAAAGCCCCGTTCAAATATATATATATATATGAATATTTTATTTTATAGCCCATACTCTTCAAAGAATCATCCATCCAATAAAGAGAGTCATGATGCATGTAGAATTAGAAATCATCTTCCATTCCACACACTTGCACATCTCAATCTAGTGTATGACTTGTATCTCCGTGTGGTTCGGTTTTTGACTCGACAATATATGTGATACAAGTATGCCCACTTTCATACCTAACCAAAACTTCACTCAAAAGCTTTAAAGATAGGTTATAAAAGAAGGCAATTTCAAAATGCCTTGGTGAGGAACCAGACACACATATATGAGCGACTTGAAAGTATCATTTGAGGAGCAAGGCTATCTTTTTCTTTCAAAAATCTTATAAAAACTCAAGTTTCTGAGCCAACTGATGCAAGAGGATTTGAATCCATGTTGTTCCATTATTCAATTACCTAAGAAAATACGGTAGACAATTTGAAGTTCACAAGTGCAGGTGAAGCTTGGAATATCTTGTATGCAGGTTATATATCAAGGAGATGACCCATCTTAGTCCTTCAAACCTTTACTCGAGGACAAGCAAATGACTAAGTGTGAGGGTCTTGTTGGCGGTCCTTAAGTCATATTTTATACCACCAATAATAATATAAATCTATAGAACATCATAGAAAAATATTCTTTAACTAACAAGTTACATGAGTTTTGGTGTTCTCTAGTGTTTTATAGAAAAATTAATATTTTATGGAATAAAAGTATCTCAAACAGTGAAATGAAGCACACCATTGCGGAGAGCTCATCGCGCTGATCAAAATGCATATATTATTTGCATTATTTGGAGCTCCCAATAAAAAGATATACATTTAGAAAATTAAAAAGGGATGCTGACGTCAGCACCCCTCAAAGTCAACGCTAGCAACGCCATTGGCGGCCACGTGACTGCTCCAGCAGTCGCTGCTGGTGGCAGTAGGCGCCCGTGCGCGTGGAAGACAAGGCGGGCCCAACGGAACCCGGCTGCCCATGCGAAGGGGAGACAGGCGACGGCGCGGACCACTGCCCTGGTGACGCGTGGCGCCCCGGCTTCCCACGCGCGCGAGCATGGTTTGAAATCACGGAGGCGGGAGCGGGCGACGGCAAGAGCCAACGCAAGGTCACCACATGGCAGCACCAGGACGCACGCGGGCGCATTCTCGTGGGACGTGGTGCGGACGCGGTCCGGCCGGTCACCCGAGACACATGGCTCGCTGGTTGGCGCGGGCGAGGCGGTTGCGCGGTCTGCTTGGCCAGGCGTGGTTCGCCATGGGTTGGGGCCGATTTTGGCCAGTTCAACTGCCCACGCCCTTGATTTACTTTCCAAAAATAGCAGACAGCCCAGAATCCACCGGTTCACCTTCGGTTAACCGCCTTCCTGGCCGATTCTTGCCTGGTTTTCGATGCTGATTGATTGGCAATCAAGATACCGACCTAGGTAGGTTGGTTTGCATGCCTGGAACTGTCATTAGGTAGGGGGCTTAGTGTAAAAGTGTCCCTCTCCTCTCCACTATAAATAGAGGGCCTCTCCTCTCATTGTATCAACTCATGCTTAGTTATTCATGCACCAACACAAGAAGTCACAATGTAGAGAGGAAGAGCAAGCTCCATTCCATTAGCTTCTAGCTAATTTTGTATAGGGATTGAGAGAGGGAAAGAGCTGGAGAAAGAGCAAAGTCGAAGCAGTTCTGCCTTCGGGTGGACGAAGTGCCAGGCTTGTCGGCTCTCGCTCCAACTTGTACCTCTACGATCGTCTTGCTACATGAAATAAGAAGTTCATGTTCAACTTTGGTTTGATTCATTAAGCATGTTACTTTCATAAAGCTACTTGTTTGTGGGATTGTCGTTCATCCTTTGGACGGATGCTATAGTAAGAGGACTCTTGATAGAGACGGATGTTCTTGTACGCTGCTAGAGTAGTAGTCACCTTCATAGACGTGGTGTCTAGGTCAGAGTCTACCTTTGTATGTTGCGCGCGCCCACGGGCAGAGGGGTAGGTGGCAGGTGGTGACACCCCTGTCCACTCGTACCAGCATTCCCCCACGTTCGGCCATGGAATAGCGCTGATGCTGATATCGCTTGGCAGACCAAGTACGTCAGTGGGCCTGAAGCAAGCAAGTAGTGGGAAAGTTACCATCGCTTATATGCGTTTGACCTTAGAAGAACCTCTCTACCCAAGCTATCCCTTCCGTCCCTTCTGAGTAAACTAGTTTAAGAGACTAAGTACAAAGAGCGTTCCTTTGGGAAATTACGATACCCTGAATACTTCCGGGTAAAGGCTACAACGGTACTTTCGTGTGCTTGCAGACTTTTCAGCTGATGCTAAGAAGCGCCAACAGTCACCACGTGCCGTCTACCCCTCAACGGTGGGAAACGAGGCAAACAATGGTAACTCCTAGCTTAGACACCACATCTACGCTATTTGTTACAACTCTAGTGTTGGCCAGGAAGTTTTGTCTTTATCAAGAGTCCTCTACTAGAGCTTTTACCCAAAGGACGGACAACGAACTCGTAAGATAGAAATGAATAAGAATAAGCTTGCTGAAAGGAATGTAACCAAAAGGTAAACCCGGGTTTCTTACTTCAAGTAGCAAGGCGCCCGTTGAGGTACAAGCGAGGAGGGAGCCAACAACTCCGACACTCCTCCATCGAGAAGACGATGCTTCCAGGAACCTCCAAAGGAAGCTCCACTAGCTTGATCTCACTCACTCCTTACTTGAGCTAGCTAGAAGCTAGGTAGTGGCTCTACTCTCCCTCTTGTATACTATGCTTGAATGTGTATGAAGAGGAAGGAGTGTGTGGTGGAGTTTCTCTATGTGTGGAGAGATATCGAATGGAGGCGGAGGGCCTCTCCTTAAGTAGTGAGTGAGTAGGTCGGTTTTCGAGCCCAAAAGACCAAAACACCCCCGCATCACCAGTCCCCAGCATTGAATGTACCGCCTCACCGAAGATCAGGCCGTGCCGCTCAGTCGGTGTGCCGGTCGACCCAGTTGCGCCGGCCGACGCACCCAGAGTGGGTCTGGAGCCCATCTTTGGTCAATTGGCTCTGGGCTGCGTCTGGACCTAGCCCATGGTGTGGATTTGGGTTGTCACATCTTGGTTTGGCCTTTTCCTGCTGATCTTCTCTGTTTTGCATTGGGCCAAAAGATGAGATGTGTGGAATGTTGTTATTTTCTTTCATTTTGGTCTAATATTGTGTATTTTCATGCATGACCAGCAAAACTAATGTATACACCAAAACTATGGAATTTGTTAGTTTAAAACTCCTATCTACATTGTTTTTGGTGTAATCTATGCTAATGTTGGCGGGGTTAGAATTGAGTTAAGGACCGCCAACACCTGCATGGGGCAACCCGGTAGGATTCAAGATCAGATCCATTGGGGAGAAAGGTGATAATCTCTTTGTGGCGGAGTTTGGTTGTAACCACAACTTGGAACGGGTACTGCTTGGTTTACCATGGTTGGTGGGGAAGTATGCAGTTCTGCTTCGTGAATATGATAAAAACTCTCTACGAAGGAGATTGTGTTCGATCGAATGGAAATATGGGTTCGGATGCTGGATCTCCCATTAGGGTGGATGAACCGATCCAGAGGATCAAAAGCTATGGCGTTGCTAGGCCATGTTGTGTCAATGGATGTTGACAAGGATGGTAAGGCCAGCGGTGCCTTCCTAAGGTCTCGCGTGGCTATCGAAATTGACAAGCCGATCAGGCGTGGTGCGATGTTACGATTGAGCAGAAATGAGGACCCACGGTGGTTCCAGGTGCAATACGAGAAGCTGCCATATATTTGTTTCTCGTGCGGTAAAATGAACCACTCTGATCTCGAATGCCCTACTCCGGCGGTTCAGAATGAAGAAGGGAAGCTCCCATATGATGTCCAACTACGGGCCCCGGAGGAACGACGGCGTCGCATTCAATCCTTTGCGGCGGCGGCGGTTGAGTCTTTTAGCAGTGGATCATCGTCAGCCTCCAAGGCCCCCAGACAGTACAGTCGATCAGCAGGGAGGGACTCTCAATCCGGCTCCCATAACTCAGGAACCCATGTTGATGAATCGAAGGACCCAGAAGTCGAATCCCCTCTCAAGGCGAAGGAGACGCCGGAAGTGAGGGAAGCAAGTACTAAGGGGGCAAGCAGGCATCTTGATATGGATGCAGTGGAACCTGGCGGTGCCCTAAATAAGAAAAGGAAATCGAAAGGTGCAGCCTCGTCGCAGCCCTTAGACCTGAATGTGCCTTTGGTGTCCAATGCTATTGTTCCCACTGGTTTAGTGAACTCCCGAGTAAACCAGTTAGATGGCAGACTGACAACAGTGGTGGGAGTATGATCGAAACCTTGAAGAAGCAGAAGAGAAGCAACACCCAAAATGCGAGATCAGCGGCGGCTGTGTGCGACAGCCCCCGCCGGGCACAATGAATCTCATGTGTCTGAACTGCCAAGGCTTAGGGCAGCTCGAGGCAGTTCAAGAAGTCCGTAGCTTAATACAGCTACATCGCCCATGCTTAGTGTTTCTATCAGAGACACGTTTGTTCAATGATTCTGTGGAAACCTTGAGGAGAGACTTGGTGTGGGGAGTTTTGGTCGTGGAGGAGGATTGGCACTTCTCAGGACGAATGTTGTCTGTGTCAAGTTTCAAAGTTGCGATAAGTTCCATATAGATGTGGTGGACAGTGCCACGGACGTGGTGCTTTGGCGCTTTACCGATTTCTATGGTGAACTGAGAAGGGAGCGCAGGTTTCAGAGCTAGGAGTGCATGAGCTTTCTGAACTCACGAAGCAGCGCATCGTGGTGTTGTGCCGAGGATTTCAATGAGATACTAGATGCTACTGAGCAATTTGGAGGAGTCGCACGACCTGAATCTCAAATGGATGGCTTTCGAAACGCTGTAAGTGAGTGTCGTTTCTTGGACCTTGGCTTTTTTGGTCTCCCCTACACGTGGGATAACCGCCAACAGGGGAGCCATAATGTTAAAGTCTGGCTGGATAGGGTCTTTGTCAATGAAGCTTTTTCGGATATGTTTAGCAATACAAAGGTGTGGCATGTGCAAACAACCGAGTATGACCATTGTTTCCTCATCATCGAGTAACCGTGGTAGGAGGAGCAGAGGCAGGAGGAGGAGAAGCTTCAGATATGAAAATATGTGGCGCAGGGACCCTTCCTATATGAAGCTAGTTGCGGACTCATGGGGGTCACCGGGAGGCGTTTAGAACATGGATGAACTGCAAACTACGCTGGGTAGGATGCAAATGTCTTTACAAGAGTGGGAATATTCAGTATTTGGCTCTGTGAGACATGAACTGGCTGCTCTACGTAGGGAGCTTGAGGATGAGCGGAGGAAAACAATTTTCTCAGGACCGTCGAGGAAGGAAAGACATTTAATGTCAAAAATCGCTGAGATGCTTGCAAGAAAGGAAGCAATGGAAAAGCAAAGATCAAGGATAACATGGCTAAAAGAAGGTGATCGGAACACTAAATTTTTTCAAGCAAGATGTAAAGAGCACGCAAAATGCAACTGCATCAAGGCTCTGTACAACGCTGAGGGTGTGATGGTCACCGACCAAAAGGTCTTGAGGAATTGGCAAATGATTTTTACATGTCTCTTTTTGCTGCCCAACCTAAACTGGACCGCGAAGGAATTCTTGCTCATATTCCAGTGAAGGTCACAGATGATATGAATGTAGCGCTTGATGCACCGTTCACAGCATATGAAGTGCACCGTGCACTGAGTATGATGGGTGCAAGCAAGGCACCTGGGCCTGACGGCTTCACAACTGGTTTCTTCCAACACCACTGGGAGATGGTTGGCCCAAGTGTCACAAACGTAGTGCTCCACTTTCTGAATGGTGGAGGTTTACCAACAGGAGTCAATTGCACAACCATTGAGCTAATCCCAAAGACAAAGAACCCGCAAGAGCTCAAGAATTTTAGACCTATATCTCTATGCAATGTTATTCACAAAATTTTCTCTAAAGTCTTGGCTAACAGATTGCGGGTCTTCCTTGACGACATTATTTCTGCAGAACAAAGCGCTTTTGTCCCTGTCCATTTGATTACTGACAATGTTTTGGTGGCCTATGAGTGCATCCATTACCTCAAGCGAAAGAAGGTTTAGCGGGGGGCTTGTGCTGTCAAACTTGATATGGCAAAGGCCTATGACAAGGTGGAATGGCCTTATCTACAAGGCATCATGCGACATCTAGGTTTTTCAGATCAGTTTGTTGCAACGATCATGAGATGTGTCACTTCAGTTTCGTTCTCGGTCTGAGTGAATGGGACTCTTTCACCCCCGTTCACACCCACCCATGGACTGCGCCAAGGTGACCCTATCTCTCCGTATTTGTTTCTGATATGTTTGGAAGGGTTGTCGTGTCTTCTAAAGTCGATTGGTCTGGTGCATATTTCAAGGGGAGTACGTGTAGGCATTCACGCACCTTGGATTTCGCATTTGCTGTTCACGGATGATAGCATTGTTTTTTCAGAAGCATCGCGGGCAGGGGCTGAACGACTTCAGTATATACTGGACACATACAGTAAAGGTTTAGGTCAGTTGGTGAACAAGGAGAAGTCGGCTATCTTCTTCAGTGCCAATTGCCAGGATGTTGACAAGCTGGAGATGAGTTCTACTCTGCAAATTGAGAAGGAAGCTTTGGCAGAGAAATATTTGGGCCTTCCTACGATGATAGGTCGGTCAACAAAAGAGGCTTTTGAGTATATGCCAACAAGAATAAGGAAACTGGTGGGTGCATGGTCTAGAAAGGAGGCCAGTGGAGTAGGCAGGGAAGTGTTGATCAAGTCAGTGGCGCAGGCTGTCCCAACATATCCAATGAGCTGTGTCCTTGTCCCAAAAGATACATGCAAGAATATGAGAACAATCATATCGAACTATTGGTGGGGTGGCTGTGCAAATAGCAAGTGAATGCACTAGCAACGATGGGAGCTTCTCACTCGGCCAAAGATAGAGGGAGGTATGGGCTTTCGTGACTTACACTTGTTCAATCTTGCTATGCTGGGTAAGCAGGGATGGAGGCTCATCAACAAGCCAAATTCTCTGTGTGCACAAGTTTTAAAGGGTCGCTATTATCATGATTCAGACTTCTTATCAACGTCTAGAAGAAAGCATGCTAGTCAGACTTGGCATGCTATCTTAGCAGGTAGGGATGCACTACAGAAAGGGCTCTTGAAACGTATTGGTGACGGCACCACAATGGATATCTGGCATGATCGATGGTTACCAAGCCACTTTGAGGGCAGACCACTAGTTGTCCTAGATGACCCTCAAGAAACAATGTTGTCCGAATTGATCACTGATAGCGAGGATCGGAATGAGGCATTGATCAAGCAGCTGTTTGTGGAGGTTGATGCCCATGCCATTCTGTGCACTCCAATCAGAGGAGTTGGTGAGGATACTTGGTCTTGGGAGCTGGAGGTTCATGGCAACTACCCCGTGAGATCGGCGTACAAGAGCATATATGATGAACAACGGTACCAAGGGGAGACAGGGCTGGCGTCGACTTTGGGTGATGTCACCTGGAAGCGCATCTGGCGCTTATGCATCCCACCAAAAGTCCGGGTGTTTTGGTGGCGAGTAGTGAATGGTTTCTTACCAGCCAAAGGAATTCTTCATCGACGGCATATTGAACCAGTACTGAATTGTGAAACATGTGGAGCTGAGAAGGAGTCGATCAAACATGTACTACTGGACTGTACGATTGCCAAACGATTCTGGAGGGAAGTTCAGGCTCTAGTTGGTGTCAAAACCCCAGTGCTTCACCCCCAGACTTGGGCGAGGGATTTGATTGATCCTGTAGGCGTCCCAGAAAGAGATGCAGTGACAATTCTTTGTGGCATGTGGTCACTGTGGATGAACAGAAATCAGAGGAAGCACGGTGAGTCTGAGATCCCAGCGAGGAAAGCTGTCGAATGGATCAAAGACACTCCCTCCGATCTGTGGCAAATCTCACACCCGATCAAGATCCAAAACTCACAGCAAGCTCGACAACATTGGCAGCGACCGACGCCAGGATGGGCCAAAGTCAATGTTGATGCCTCCTTCTTGGCAGGAGAAGGACGTGGGGCATCAGGAGTAGTGATCAGAGATGATGAAGGACGAGTATGTGGAGGAAGAGCTCGGTGGTACGACCATGCCTCAGCGTCCTATCCATAGAAGCGACTGTCTGTAGAGATGGCATCCAATTTGCTTTAGAGCGTGGAGCGTGTCGACTCATCCTGGAGACCGACTGCCAGCAGCTTATCAACCTGTGGGAGAAGCGCCAGACACAACTCTCTGAAGTTGGCCCCCTTCTGCAGCAGCTTGAAGTCTTAAGCCGGAATCTAGATGATTTTGTTTTGCAATTTGCTAGTAGAACTTGTAATTCTCTTGCGCATGAATCTGCTAAGCTTGTTTCGCAGTCAAGTCCGGTTGTGGAGTGGCTTATACCACCACCGGCCCTTTGGGAGATCATAGCGAACAATTGTAATCATGATCATTATATATGAATGAAGTCCGGCTGTTCTTAAAAAAAATATTTTCACATAGATGGACATAGACATACGCTTACTGTTTTTTGTATGGTTGTGTGGGTTAAAAAAAGTGGAAGCACTAGATGAATGCTTGAGTGTTTCTTTCCTCCCTAGTGGCTACGCTTGAATTTCAATCTTCACCCTCCTCTCCAACTCTGGTGAGATTAAGCTTCTCTGACGAGACTAGGTTTAGTATCTAGGAATTTCATGATGGTCAATGTTAGGGTTTGGCCCTGTAAAGGAAGAGCTGGCAGAGAAGGCTCACCTAGCAACAGAGGCAGTTGGTGGACAGGGTGGCAAGTGCCTTGCTGGCAAGGTTGGTACTGGATGGCCGATGGGGAAGGTTAGGACATAAGCCCTAAGATGAGTGCACTGAGCGCCATGTTACTTTGGAGGAGGAAAGAGACATGGAGGGAACATTAGGTTGGCATTTGAATTTTGAATCACTAATGAAGAACCAAGGCATCAACCAAACAGCTTATATAGACACATCCCACACATAAGACAACGCTAATGAGCAAAATGCAATGACTACAGAGGACAATAAAATTGACATCTCACAATGTTAGCTAGACCAATGAGCAATGATTCCATGAATTCCATTGGAGACAGACTAAGATGCTGCTAGGTACACCAAACATCTCAACGGATAAACAGAACGATAGGAGACGGGAGAGATATGATTTGCATAAGGTATCTTCGGTTCTTCATCAATAACAAGCCAATCCCAGTTATATCAACTGTGCGTAGCGGTTCCCAGAACAAGTTGTGCGCAGCTTCATTCTCAGAAGCAGGCTTCCAATAGGCAGCAACAGCAAAGGGCGGCTAAGCTGTGCACAGAGAAAGAATTCCGTCAGGAAATGGTATTCATGCTCATAAAAGACGGTAATTATTTTAATTTGTTGCTACAAAAAGGTAATCCAACGAATAATCCAACATTGATCATGGCTTCCAGCAGCTCAGCACCGATCATGATGAGTTCCACGGTGTATCACCCAAAGATGTCTAGGTTGGCAGAACAGGTTAGACAAGAAAAATAAATCGAAGACAGTGAAGCATAATCCCTTATTCGATTGTCTTTTCCGAGAGCCGGTTAGCCTCGAGCGACAAAGGCAAGGCATGAAAGCAGTAGACAACACGGAACTTAAGCTGGACGCAATTGCCATCCGTAACTAAACAACGACGTGCCGGTAGCTTGCTTTCCCAGAATAAAAAATTGCAGCAAACGTTATGAAATTGCCGCTGTAAATAAAAAATAGATTCGTCAAACTTATACGGTCCTATTGCACATAATCAATCCTACTACCCATCAGATAGTGATCTATTCGAAGGGATTAAGACAATTATCAGTTGGAGCTAAAAATTAGAAGATACATGTTTGAATCCCGATTAATAGGTACATGCATCAGTAGCAATAATAAACTATTAGCTTTTGTAAATTAGTTATGTTTGATTAATGGGGCTAACATCTGACCGAGGACTTAGCTAAAATTTAGTTTTATTAGCTCTCTTGTTTCGACGGATTGTTTAGAACTAAATTTTTTAACTGCTACACGCAAACGGCAGGACCAATCAGCAGATACTGGTGACAAGACGCGTCAGACGAGATGCAATGTCAACTTCATCCAACGAGACGAGAACGAGACGTTGCGATGCCCAGACGGCCGAGCCGAGCGATCCCTAAATTCACCGTCAAATTCCACCTAGAATTCCTATTCTCAGTCATATTAAAATACCAATAAATATATAAAATATTAAATGTAGATAAAATTAAAAATTTATTACATAATTTTATTGTACTTTACTATACGAACGTTTTTAAATCTAATTAATTAATATTTAAATAATTATTAATAAATAAAAATAAAATTAGGTTTGGCCGATTCGGCCGTCCGAATCGGGCAACTCAACGAGGCCACGAACGTTGTGGGCGTAGTGGGGACCACGCTTGGAGCTTTTTGAGGAGCACACCGAAGACAAAAGCAGGGCGCGGTCAACTTCACGGGCCACGGAGGCCGGCCGCACTGGACCCGCCGCGAGCCCGCGACCCACTCAAGCGCTCGCCAATTGGCGCTGGCACCTGGCAGGCCAACCGCGCCCACGTCTGCGCCACACAACACGCCCGCCCACTAGTCCACTAGCGCGCCCCGCCCAGGGCGGGCGGTCGTCTCCGGCGAGGCATTTTCGCGACGGCGAAACGAAAACGTAAACGAATCGGCGACTCCAAGATCTGTGGGAACGCATGGAATCGGAGGTGAGGGGGACGGGGCGAGGAGAGGAGAGGACGTACCATCCCTCCATGAAGGAGGGCCCGCTGCTCTGGTGCTGGTGCTGCGGCGGCTGCGCGTACGGCGGCGGGTAGCCCTGCTGCGGGTACCCCTGCTGCGGCGGAGGGTAGGCCTGCGGCGGGTACCCCTGCTGCGGTGGGTAGCCCTGCGCCGGCGGTGGGTAGCCCGCGGGCGGGTAACCCGGCGGCGGATACGCGTCCTTCCCGGGATAACCTGCACGGATCCACCACGTCACAACTCAGAAGGACGAGGCGCAGTCGATCGCGGAAACAGGGAGGGAGGGAGGGAGCACGAGAACTGAACAGAACAGACGTACCTTGCGGCGGCGGCACGCCGACGGGCGGCTGCTGCTGGCCGTAGTAGCTCATCGCGGCAGCAGAGGATCCGCGGTGCTTAGACGGCCGGGGACGGGGACGGGGACGGGGACGGTGGGCGGGCGCGGCGCGGCGCGGGCCGGCGATGAGTTATATAGGCAGACGACAGGCGGGCAGAGGTGAGGACTGCGGGAGATATTTATTTGGCAAGAGCCAAGAGGGGAGGAGGCCGCACGCTACGCCACGGCCAAAGCGGGGAGCGGGGAGCGGGCAGTTGGAGCCCGGCGCTGCGCGCCTGCAGCAGCTAGCCGGTAGCACTGTAGGACCAGGAGTGGGTGATCGCAACCGCGTGGGCTTGGCTTCCATGGGCTTGGGGCTTGGGTTGGGTCCGCAATGGGCCCTGGCCCTGCTGCTGCGATGTACTAGCCGTTTCGCCGACGACAAGTGTGTGGTGGCCGTGGAGTCAGCCAAATTCCAGCGTGTGTATTAGTCAGAGGAGGTAGAGTGAAAGATTCTACAGTTTTTTACATTCCAGGCGAATGTTCTACAGTCAGAGGAGGTAGAGTGAAAGATTGGCCAGGTGTGAAATCACATCGTATTTGAGGAATCAAGGATTTGCTGGGAATTCAGGATTGTACAAAGAGAAGGTCTAAATATGGTGCAGGAAGACCAAAATCGATGAATGGAAGATGACCAGTGAGGGAGCCGAAGAAGTGTTTTTTTTCCTATTGTTTTACATTCTTTTTAAATTATAGTTCGTTTGACTTTTTTATCTTAAATTTAACCACTCGTTTTATTAAAAAATTTATGCAAACATATTTAAATTTACTTTTATTAATAGTAAGCCAAGGCAAAAGAAATCATATTTTGCATAAACCTTTGAATAAGATGAATAGAAAAAATTGGAATACAAAATTTAAATGAACTATAATTTGAAAGCGAGAGAGTAAAAAATAAACTAATTTCTGCTTCCAAAACGGGCACACAGGCGTGCACCTGGAACAATATACGCCTCACATTGTACACATGTTAACTGACCCTAAAATTACGACTACTAGCCTACTACCATGTGGGATTGGCGAAGATAATAAAACGCATCACCATCTTATACTGAATGTAAGCATTTTGCTGTACTGCTGTGAGCCCAATATTTTCAGTAACACTAAACCGTCCCCCAATTATTTTTAGCACAAGGGCATGAAACTTTACAAGCGGGGGCTTCTATTCACAATTTATTCTCCCGTTTGTGATCAGCCCAGCAGCTGCTATACACTAAGCTTGGGCCGGTAATCTATGCCAGCAAATTTCTTCGTAATGGAATCAACACACACCATTCTTATTCTTTCTGGTGTCGCCGGGTTGTCTAGTGGGAACCACTTCAAGTGACCCTCCTCAGCCCTCGCAGCAAAGATTGCGTCCTTTATCGCAAATAAGACAGCGGAGCCTAGGAAAAATGGTGGCTCTCCCACGGCTTTGGAAGAATGAATAGCCTTTGGATTTGGAACCCCCTGCAACGAAAGAAGCAAAGATGAGTCATTTTGGAATAAAAATAACTGAACACATGAGACAAAATAATTTTGTTCACCAAGACCAAAAAAAAAACATTCGTATAATTCAAGGGCTGTAAAAACACCACCGGGTCAATCTTTAGAAGGTTCTCTTTGTATTTATGCCATTATGGAGATTTCATGTCATCTGACTTAATAAAAACAGGTATGTTCACGTCCATGACATTTAGGCTTTCCTTTTTGCACATAAATGCAACCTAAATTAAGTGCTAGAACCTCGGTAAAATAAACCTATGTTCTAGTAGCTACTAATTAATTTATATTGTCCCCCGGGCTATGTAAAATTGTCATAGTATCCAACCCCACCCCCACCCCCACCCCCCGTGGGCCATTAACAGTAACAGTTAAAACTTCATCAGTAAGGTCTGATTCTTTTACCCCAAAAAAATGTGAATACAAACTTATTATATTACCTTTAATAGAGAAACCTTGAAGTTTAGAGGTATATCATTTACAGAGGGTATTTTGTAAGAACCAGGACCAGAGGTGAAGAGGTGTCCAGGTCGAATCCACTTATGATTATCATCCCCCCATTTTAGCTCTTCTATGGCTGCCCAGCCCAATCCTTGGATAAAAGCTCCTTCAATCTGAAATACACTATGTTAAACTACAGAAGACAATGAAACGAGAAATATGTAGAAGGAACCTCTCTTTCATGTTGTAGCAAAACATTTCCTCTGCAGAGGACATACCTGGCCAATGTCAATTGCTGGATTAATTGATAAGCCGAGATCCATAACAATATCAGCTGTCCTTGTGTAAAAATCCCCAGTTAGGGTGTCGATCTCAACTTCTGCAAATGCAGCTCCATATGTGTAATAATTGAATGGAGTTCCCTTGCCAATCGTCCAGTCAAACCCAATATTAGGTGTAGCATAAAACCCATGAGCAGATAGATCCACACGTTCCATGTAGCATGCTTGAGCCAACTGTCAAAACAGTTGCAGGTATTTAGGTGTGACAAGAAAATTATTTAAAAACTTGAAATAGTCAATTTGTTAGCCCAACAGTCAAAACACTAAGTTGGGAGCATCTAAACAAATGATGGTTCCTTGAAATAAAGCTAACATATAACTACGTACAAATTATCAAACGTGCAAATAAACTTATGGTTTTCACAGTTCAATGAAGGTTTGTGTTCACACTAGAATCAATAATGTGGTCCAACCACTAAAGAAAGAGGATAAGACATGACATTACCTCTGCAAACGAGTTGTGGGTTCCTTTGCTAGCAATGGGTTCCATTCGAACCTTGATTTGCTGACAAGCATCCAAAACTGCAGCTCCATACAGATCTGAACTAGCAGAAGCTGCTGTTGGTGATGCATTTGGGACCTAAAAGATGGAATGATCACGTGTGACCACATCACCTCATTGTAGTGGCACAACGTATAAAGAGAAGTAATAAAAGCATGTACATCTAGTGTACTCCCTCCGTCCCAGAAAACATGCAATTGTGGGAAGCGTGCTGGTCAAACTGTGTCAACTTTGACCAAGTTTATAGCAAAAAATATTAACATTTATGTCTTAAAATAAATTTATTTAAAAACTAGACTTAAATGTCTTTCCGATGATACTAATTAGTTAACATAAATATTTATATATTTTAATATATAATTGCCGGCAGTTTAAAAAAGTTGATTCCTCGGGAAGCGAGAATTGCATGTTTTCTGGGACGGAGGGAGTAAGATCATGCAGAGCAAAGATCCATGTGTCGAACCTCACCTTATCAGTACTTGTCTCTGATATAAATACAGAGCTAAGAGGTATATTGAATGATGAAGCAGCAACTTGGGATATCTTTGTGTGCAATCCCTGTCCCATCTCAACCCCACCATGTGTTACCAGGACAGTGCCATCAGTGTAAACTTGCACAAGAGCGCCAGCCTACATTGTTCATCCATCGAAACTTATCTTAGATTGAATAAGGATGATGAAACTAAGAACTTTAAGTCAATGCTATGCCTAAGTTTAATGCTGTTTTGATAATTGTAGATGGAACCTCTATGATTCAAGCATGGGTTCCATAAAATTGGGGACAGTACTGGAATATAAATATGGCAAATAAATAAAAAGCACAATCATGTTTCCAAATCCACACTAACCAAGGTCAGTGTCACTGCACCAATAGAGTCCAAAAGATATTTAAGTCAGACACCCGAGTCAGATTTGAAGTGAAATTTTGTTGCCAAGTGGGGCACTAACAAAGGTACAACAGAAAATAAAGTCTTTCCTACTGCAATCCTGATGGGTCACAGACTTGACTCATAGGACCAGTGAGAGGATTGATACTGCTGCCAAGATAGTATAACCATCAAATAGCATGCTATGTGTTCTGGCAGTACATTCACAAAAAATGATGTGATCAATTAGAAACTAAAATCAGATAAGAAATGTGCAACAAAGAAAACAACAGAAGAAAAACAACCAAATTTTATGCAAATTGCAACTAAAATATGTGAGTGTATAATTTGCCATAAGTTAAACAATTGTGTGGGGTTATGGTCTCAACTAAATCACACCTTTAAAGAATTTTCACGCATCAAAAATCAAAACTAAATCAGCAATCCCACAAACTCCAATTCGTAATGATAGACCGGCACAACTTTCATGGTGGATCACCTGATTCATGAATTTTGCAGTGAAGGATATGCCAAATTTTGTGGGAATCATGGCAATTCCTCGCTTTCTCCAGCGGTTATTACTGTTAAAACTATTCACAGCTTTGCGAGCTTCCACAAAATTACAAGATGCTTTTAGTTCATCCCAAACTGAACCTATTGTACAATTCTGGAGCAACTGGCCATAATGCAGCACAACTCCATCATTGTGAAAATTAAGTTCCTGTCAATACTCAAATAGGTTAATCCCACAATAGTATGAAAAGGCCAGTACCATTCACAATGCACGTGCATGCTTACTTTTATCTCTTCAGGACTCCGTTGGAGTTCTGTAGCTATATGATGAATCCAATTCTCTGCAATCAACAAGCCTTGTGGACCACCAAAACCTCGGAAAGCAGTGTTACTTGGGAAGTTTGTAAAGCATACTTGCCCATTGATTCTGATGTTTGCTATGTCATAGACATTTTCTGAATGAAACATAGCACGCTCCAGTACTGCAAGGGACAGATCAAGTGAATGACCACCGTTGTTATAAATTTCCAGGTCTAGGGCCAGTATCTTCCCTTCATTGGTAAATCCCACCTAAAAGATCATGGGGAAGTTGGTTAATCCTAAATCCCAAATACTAAAAAAGAGAAGAAAAAAGTTTGGTATACGAGCGTTCACTAGTTATTACATGGCAGTTGTGTAAAGTATTCAATATTTAGCAATTAGCATTCCCAATTAACAGCAACACTTTCTATAAAAGCAGGGTAACCTTTTTAAAAAAACAAAAGAAAAAAAACACATGGCTTATTGATTTTTTTGGATAAAAAATGGACATACTATTAAAGTCTTAATACCTTATATTTCCCAAGGAAACTATGCCTCTGTCCAGATGATATCATGTCAACGTCTCTGTCCAAAACAAGCTTCACTGGCCTTCTCAGACAGAAAGAGGGTACAGATGCTGCTGCAGCAAATATTGCTGATCTGGTTTCTTTTCCACCAAATCCGCCACCAATACGCTTAGTCTTGCAAACAACTTTTGATTGTGGAAGACCAAGAACGCTAGCAACATATTTCTGATGCTTCTGCGGAGCCTATAAATAAACAACAATATGTCAATGACAGATACTGAACAGTTAATATAAAGGGCGTACCCAGTGCCGTAGGCTCCCGCACTGCGGGGTCTGGGGAAGGGAAAATAGCCAGCAGCCATCCCTGTACAAATGTGCAGAGGCTGGGGCTTGAACCCTGCACCTCTTGGTCACAGACGGTAAAGCTCTACCGCTTGCACCAGGGCCGCCCTTCACTGAACAGTTAATATAATACAAATAATATGGGAGCAGAGACCAGAAGGAACAAAAAAAAGAACTGCATTCCTAGCAGTGATTCATTCCTTAAACAAGTAGCCCCACAAATGTAAGGTTGGCAAGTATAGTGCAACCCAAACAATGAAATGAAATCTGAATTTTACAGCATTTTTATCTTGAATTTTGTTGGAGTATGAGTATTAGGCCCATGAGGTTAGGCCCATGAGGCCCATGTATGACATATATTGCTACCCTGTCTAGGGTTAGCCCAAGTGAGTGAATCAGAGATTCTAACATGGTATCAAGCTAGGTTTTCTCTCTCTCTCTCTCCCCCTCCCCTCCTCCCCACCTAGCCGCCAGGCCGCCGCCGGCAGGCCCGACGCCGCGCCACCGCCGCCGCCGCCATGGCTGGCCGGCCTCCTCCTCCACCTCCTCCTCCTCCCACCTACTTCCACTGCTTCCCCCCTCTTCCTTCCTCCTCCTGGGCGCAGGCCGCCGCCGGATCGGGCGTGCACCGCCCCCTCCTCCCGCCGCCGGCCCGACGCCGGGCGCCGCCGGATTAGGCGCGCCCCGTCCCTCTCCTCCTGCCGCCGCCACAGGCCCGCCCCGAGCCGCCGCGCCTGCTCTCATGGCGGCGGGCGGGGGTGCACGGGCGCGGGCGGCCCAGGCACCGGCGCAAGCGCCGGGGGATGGCCCTGGTGCGGGTGCAGGTGACCCCCCAGGCGCGGGCGGCCTCGGAGCCGGTGCCGGGGATGGCGACCCCCTGGCGGCTGCCCTCACCGCCCCCCACTGGGTATGCCGCCATGGAACCCCCACCCTCACCTTGGCGGTAGGCACAGGGTCTGGGGGCGCAAGTGCTCAAGCCGGCGCGACCCCGTTCTCCGCCCCACCTCCCCTGCCGCCCAGCGCGGAGCACCCCGGCTCCGCCCTTGTCGCTGCCCGGGCCGCTGCCGCGGAGGGCCATGCCCGTCTGCGTGCGGCCGCCCTCGCTTGGGAACGCGAGCGCGAGGCGGCCGATGCACTGGTTCGCCAGATCGCCGAGGCGGAGCAGCTCCTCGTCCTCCCTACCTTCCACGACGTCGGGGCCACCTCCTCCGGCTCGTCGGGCCACCGCGTGTCCCACACCGCGGTCCTCTGGCACGATACGGCCGATCCGCTCGTGGCGCAGCTCCACTACCAGGCCGGGAGTGTCCAGAACATCCGGCTCCTAGTCCCGGTCGTCCTCGAGCCGGAGTCGCCCTCCTACGCCTGTTGGTGGGACCTGGTCCTCCTCGCCCTCCGCCGCTACGCCCTCGACGACCACGTCCTCGTCGACGCCTCGGTCGCGGTCCAGACCCCCGCGTGGCTGCGTCTCGACAACATCGTGCTCTCCTGGATCATCGGAATAATCTCCCTCGTCCTCCACGACCTCGTCCGCAACTCCGTCGATGCTCGGCGGGCTTGGCTCGCACTCGAGGGCCAGTTTCTGGGCAATGCCGAGGCTCGGGCTCTACGTCTCGATGCGAGCTTCCGTACCTTTGTCCCGGGTGACCTCTTCGTCGGCGAGTTCTGCCGCCGGATGAAGGGCATGGCCGACTCCCTTGGTGACCTTGGCTGGCTCGTGGAGGACCGCATCCTGGTCCTCAACGTCTTCCGCGGGCTCAGTGACCGCTACGCCCACCTCCAGACGTGGATCACCCGACAGCGGCCCTTCCCCACCTTCCTGCAGGTCCGTGACGACCTCGTCATGGATGAGCTCACTCAGGGCATCCAGCCCGGGTCCACCTCTGCACCGGGGTCCTCGTCTTCCTCGACTGCCCTTGTCGCTACTCCTCCGCCGCGTCCGTCTGCTCCGCCGCCGTCGTCTCTTCTTGGTCCTGCCCCCCTGGGCTGAGCGGGGGTGGGGGGTCGTGGCGGCCGCCGTCGCCGCGGAGGGGGGCGTGGTGCGGGTGCTGGCCGTGGGAGCAACTCGGCGCCCGCGCCTCCACAGGGTACACCCTGGCCCTCCTTCAGCAACCCGTGGGCGGGGCGCATCTCCATGTGGTCCTTCAAGGCTCCTGGCGGTGAGACTCGTCCGCCGGCGGCCATGCTCGCTGGTGCTCCTCCGGGGTTTCACTCCACGGCTCCGTGAGCTACACCTCCCGGCACCTCGCCCGGACCGTGGGTGACCTCCCGGTGCCTCGCCCGGGCCTGTCGGTAGGAACCCGGCGGCCACCTCCTTCAGCACAATGGCCCTGACACCTCCTGTCGGACCAGAGTGGGTCGCCGATTCGGGTGCCACCTACCACACCACTCCCAACCCTAGTATACTATTCTCTGTTCACCCTCCCTCTTCCTCTCATCCTTCGTCCATCATGGTCGCAAATGGTTCGTGTCTTCCTGTCACGTCCGTGGGTGCCATTGGCGCTCATGGTTCTTTTCGTCTTCCTGATGTTCTTGTTGCTCCTTCCATGGTTCACAACCTTCTCTATTCGTCGATTTATAGCTGACAATTCCTGTTCTATTGAATTTGACTCTTCTGGTTTTACTATGAAGGATTTGGCTTCCGGACGTCTTCTTCTCCGATGTGACAGCACGGGCCCCTTTACACCCTTCGGTTTCCGGCGTCAGCCTCGCTTTCTTCACCATCCACCTTGTCAGCTGCTTTCGCTGCCACTACTTCCTCCACCACTTGGCACCGTCGTCTCGGCCATCCTGGACGTGATGCTTTGATGCAGCTTAGTCGTAGTTCCGACATTCGTTGTACTCGGGCTCACGATGAGCATCTGTGTCATGCGTGCCAACTGGGCCGTCATGTTCGTCTTCCTTTCCGGTCTTTTTCTTCACATGCTACTCATGTGTTTGATCTTGTACACTGCGACCTGTGGACATCTCCTGTCATCAGTATTTCTGGCTATAAATACTATCTTGTGGTGGTTGATGATTTTTCTCACTATTCGTGGACATTTCCCTTGCGAGCGAAGTCTGATGCTTTTCCCGCACTTCTCCACTTCGCCTGGGTGTCTACTCAGTTCGGCCTCACCATCAAGGCCGTCCAGTGTGACAATGGCCGCGAGTTCGATAACACCACCTCGCGCGCCTTCTTCCTCTCTCACGGTGTCCAGCTGCGCATGTCTTGCCCGTACACCTCCTCCCAGAATGGCAAGGGTGAGCGCATGATTCGCACCACCAACGACATCATGCATACCCTTCTGCTCCAGGCGTCCCTCCCTGCTCGCTTCTGGGCTGAGAGCTTGCACACCTCCACCTATCTCCTTAACCGCCTTCCTTCTGCTGCTTGTCTAGCTCCTACGCCACACCATGCTCTTTTTCGGTACCCCTCCTCGGTATGACCACCTTCGGGTCTTCGGGTGTGCGTGTTACCCTAACACCACTGCCACCGCTCCCCGTTCGACTCTGTGTGTCTTCCTCGGATATTCCCCTGATCATAAGGGTTACCGATGCTTTGATCTCACCTCTCGTCAGGTCCTTATCTCTCGCCATGTGGTGTTCGATGAGTCTATCTTTCCTTTCTCCACCACCACCACTACCACCTCCACCCCGGACCTTGACCCCTTCTCTCTGTTTCCCACTGACATGGTGGTCCAACCACCTTTACCGCTGTCTCCTGCAGGTACTGCTACTCCATGCCCGACGCCGGGCCCGTGCCCCGGCTCGCTGCCCCCCAGTGACGCCCCTGGCCCTGCACCCTGCCCGGGTCCGGAGGCGTCACCCTCCGGGTCTGCTACTGCCCCTACGTCCGATGCAGGGCTGGGGACGCCGACTCCCGCAGTTCCTGCGCGTTTCGCCCAGCCGGTGTATGTCTACCAGCGTTGTGCACGGGCGGCCCCTCTGCCTCCGCCCCCACCGGTGGCCTCTTCTCCATCGGCAACGCCTCCACCGTCGGAGGCCTCTTCTCCGCCGGGGACGCCTACACCACCGCCACGGCCGCCGGCTGCCCGTGTCGTCCCGCCGGTGTACCACCCACCGCTTCTTCACCGACACCCGCGGCACGTTCACCCTATGGTGACGCGGCATGTGGCTGGTACCCTGCGGTCCCGGGCTCTTGCAGCGATGCCCGGCGACCCGCAGGTCTCTCCTGTACCCTCTTCCGTTCGCGACGCCCTGTTGGACCCTCACTGGCACCGCACGATGGAAGAGGAGTACGCGGCTCTCCTCGCCAACCAGATATGGGATCTGGTGCCCCGTCCGCCGAGGTCCAACATCGTCACCGGTAAGTGGATCTGGACTTACAAGCGGCGGGCTGATGGTACCCTTGAGAGGTACAAGGCTCGCTAGGTTCTCCGGGGCTTCACTCAGCGCCTTGGGGTCGACTATGACGAGACCTTCAGTCTTGTGGTGAAGCCGGCCACTGTCTGAACGGTGCTCTCTTTGGCTCTAGCTCGCTCCTGGCCCGTGCATCAGGTGGACGTCAAGAATGCTTTTCACCATGGGACCCTCAATGAGACAGTCTACTGCAGCCAGCCGGCGGGGTTTGTTGACTCTTCGCGTCCCGACTTGGTCTGCCGGCTCAACAAGTCTCTCTACGGCCTCAAGCAGGCCCCTCGGGCATGGCACTCTCGTCTTGCTGCCTTCCTGCTGTCACTGGGATTTGTGGAGGCCAAGTCAGATACGTCCCTGTTCATCTATCACCATGGAGCTGAGACTGCCTACCTGCTGCTCTATGTTGATGATATTGTTCTCACAGCCTCCAGTCCGTCACTACTCTGTCGCATTATCAGCTCTCTTCAGAAGGAGTTTCCTATGAAGGACCTTGGTGTGCTCCACCACTTCCTCGGGGTCACTATTGAGCCTCGTCCCACCGGGCTACTTCTTCACCAGTGGCAGTACACTCTTGATATTCTGGAGCGAGCTGGGATGACTAACTGCAAGCCCTGCTCCACTCCGGTTGACACACAGGGCAAGCTGTCAGAGGCCGAGGGCACTCCTGTGGCAGATCCCACTGCCTACCGGAGTCTTGCCGGTGCACTTCAGTACCTCACCTTCACCAGGCCGGACATCACCTACGCAGTGCAGCAGGTATGTCTTCACATGCATGATCCCCGAGAGCCCCACCTCACTGCTCTCAAGCGCCGCCTCCGCTACCTTCGCGGCACCGTCGACTACGGCCTGCTCCTTCACCGGTTTTCCTCCACCGAGCTCGTCGTCTACACTGACGCCGACTGGGCCAGGTGTCCGGACACTCGGCGCTCCACTTCCGACTACGCTGTCTTTCTGGGCGGCAAGTCCTGGTCGTCCAAGCGCCAGCCAGTGGTCTCCCGCTCCAGTGCCAAGGCGGAGTACCGCGTTGTTGCTAACGGCGTGGCTGAGGCCTCCTGGCTCCGGCAGCTCCTCGCCGAGCTCCACAGCCCCCTCTCCCGGAGCATCTGGTCTACTGCGACAACGTCAGTGCAGTGTACCTCTCCACCAACCCGGTTCAGCACCAGCGGACCAAGCATGTGGAGATTGATCTATACTTTATCCGGGATCGGGTCGCCATCGGCGATGTTCGGGTTCTCCACGTCCCTACCACCTCCCAGTTTGCCGACATCTTCAACAAGGGCCTCCCGTCCTCGACCTTCACCGAGTTTCGCTCCAGCCTCAACATCACCGGTGGTTAGTTGCGTCTGTGAGGGGACTAGTGTGTGTGCTTCTTTTCGTGTCCAATCTGCAACTCCGCTGCGCCAGTAATTTAGACTGCGGGGGGGTGTTGGAGTATGAGTATTAGGCCCATGAGGCTAGGCTCATGAGGTCCATGTATGACATATATTGCTACCCTGTCTAGGGTTAGCCCAAGTGAGTGAATCAAAGATTTTAACAAATTTGACATGAATTTAAGTATGAAATAATTCTGTTGGGGCTCCAGCATACTCATGTGATGCTTTTCTTTGGTATATGTTGTTTTGAGTAATCTGTTGTGCTCGTGCACCACATGTTCTTAACTAATCCTGAAATGTTAACAGATAACCAAGGAAAGAGACATTGTAAAAATATATATCTTCCTGGAGATTTAACAAAAACAACTGTGTAAGTATAGAATTTGAAAAATTAACAATCTCAGGATCATGACAGGCAAGGCAGCTTCCACATGGTAGCTTCCACATGGTCGCTAGAGCACTCTAGGACAAGGCATGTGGCAGTTTTGAGGCACACCATGGCAATAGTAGAACCAAAGGCGCCAGGTGGGTTGCACTGTGGTAGAAGGTAGGGGCAAAACAAAAAGGAAACTCAACAAAAACAGGGAAATCAACCCCCTCAACGTGAATGACTTCTGTTCAATCAAAGCTATGGATGCAAGAATGTACTGAAAGTCTGAAACTCACAAAGATGACTTTATGGGTGCAAGATACATGATGGATCATTTTATTATAAATAAAAACCAACAATTACTGGGATCGAGTAGACATCATGGGACAGTTGAAACGTAAATATATCTGAAATGAATGCTACAGTGAAAACAGACAGCAGCAGGAGCTGGTCATCAGACAACCAAATCAGAAGGCCTCCTGACCAGCATCTATCAGTGCAACCCAGGTACCGTCCTAAAGTTTGCCGAGTTGGTCAGGAACGTAACTCTAGTAGATTTTGGGTTTATGTTAATGTTACTTCTGCAGATCTCCAGGTATGGGATTTTCTTAATGTTCCCTTCTACCTAAGTTATTTGCTAAAAAAACACTATTCAAGCATGCAATAACACTGAGGGCGTGCTTGGTTCTCAGCCACATTCCACCAGGCAGCATCTGTGGCGCTGCCAAACTGGTGGCATAAAAATGAGCCACACCTGTGGCGAAAATTTCTACTGCAAAAGCTGTGGCATCCAAAGCTCCGGAACCAACAAAACAGCAGCAATAAGAGGTGTGGCAGCCTTAGGTTTGGCGGTGGCCAGCAACCAAGCACACTCTGAGACTTGTGCCTTCCATTGTCAATCTAAAGCTGTTAAAAGGAGAGCATACCTGAGTAGATGAGACCATATGAATTTCATTTCCAGAATCCACTGGCCAGACAAGAGTGCATTGAGGTTCCATGTAAAAATGCTCTTGACCTCCAACATTAACTTGTCCTGATACAATTCTGTCACATGCACCAGACAGGAAACATTGTTCTACATCGCCTTTTACAAGGCATTTCTTGGTATTTGGATGAAAGCTTCCATTCTTGACAGCTTCCTCTATAGATAAAATCGCTGGGAGCTCAGAATACTCGATATGTACTTTGTTTGCAGCAGTTTTTGCATTATCATGGGTATCAGCAACAACAATTCCAATGATCTGCCAATAAGAAAGAAGCGTAAATGATGCAACAACAACAACAACATAGCCTTTTGTCCCAAGCAAGTTGGGGTAGGCTAGAGATGAAACCCAAAAGAAGCGTAAATGATGAATTAGCCTAATTGTGAGATTTCATATAAACTAATAGAAATCAGCGATAGTATGTACAGAATACACGAAGATACCTGACCAACACAAGTAACAATGTCTGATGCAAAAAACTCCTCATCATGGATGACTGGTCCAGTATGGTTAACGCCAGGTATGTCTTTTGAAAGGAACAGCCCCGCAAAGCCAGGGGAAGATTTGGCAAGTGAATCATCAATGGACAATATGCGAGCGTGAGCCTTCTTACTCAGCACCAAAGCAGCATGCAAAGTATTGGGAGGTGTCGGTGTGTCATCAGTGTATTCAGCCTCACCAGTGACCTAGCAAAATGAAAGAAATAGTAAATGAAAGGAAAATGCACAAATGACATGCTGAACATTTTCAAAGAGGAAACATCAATGCTGCAAGAAGGATGTATGAAATAAGGGCATGTTTGGTTCTCTCCAATAACTTTTATATTTTTTAATATTTTTCCTTTCCCCCTTCTTGTTAGTCAGAGGACATTCATGTATTCAACTGAGCACGTAGATCTTTAAAGAATCATTAACTCAAAAAATGAGGGTAGGAGTTGGGGCAGAGAAAATCCCATGTCCCCAGCCAGCTCTAGAAAATGGGCATTAGAAGAATAGATGGAATAGAGTGTCCTCAGGCTGACAAGGTTAGTGGGCTGTGGGCCAAAAATGTTTTAGGTTCTTTCTCCTCAACTTCCTAAGCTAGGATTTTCCTTGCTAGCAAGAAAAAAGGCAGAACAGGGAAACCAAGCTTGGTCTTAGTGAAGCACAAGATGAGTAAAATGAAGAAAGGTAAGGTGAGGTCTATCATGGCTTAAAGTTCTGACTGTACATCACATTCATTGCATGAATTGGAATACCTACATTTCGCATGTACAATTGATTAAGGTTTAACAGATTAAAAAAAACACGGACAAGAAATTGTTAAGGCTCAAGAATCCAAAGTAAGCTTGCTGACTCAGTTGCACCAGTTTGAGGGCGGTTGGAGGCTAGCGCCTTGGAAGGCTCTAGGTTCTGGAGGGTTATCTTTGTAGAAACAGTAGTGTATTTAAAATGTTTGCAAGGTGTGAGCCGTGAGTGAGTGATCTTTGTACAGGGTCAACCCCCTTCTCTTTTCTTCTTAATATAAAGATATGCAGCTCTCCTGTGTGTTCAAGAAAAAACTTGTTGACTCAACTTTTGGAAGCTTTCATGACAGATCTACTGAACCACTGTCCCTAGATGCTATAGGATTGACAGATGCTATAGGATTGGCAGAGTAGGAGTAATCCTTGGGGGAGGAGTTCACCGCAAATGGTTGTTTGTAATGTCAATGCGACCAAAACAGAATGGCATAAATCAAAATGTGTGCAATGCTTGTTGATTAATAGTACCTGAAGCATAGCTGACATATGAACCATTGGCTGACCTACAGAAGTTCCTTGCCTTACTAATTCATAACTTTGAGTTCCAACAGTAACAGGCCTACTGTAAGGCTGTACAGCTGACAGATGATCTGCATGCAATCCATCTTCTAACAACCCTTTTCTTTTCATTTCATGAGTAACAGAAAGGAAAAATTTGAAAAAGAAACTCAGTGTAAGCGATCTGCGAAATTCAATCATTCCACCAGGTGCATTCTCTGAAAGAGAGATGTCTTCTTTCAGCAAATTGAAAGTATCATCCAGCAACCCAGAGTCCCACTTCTTTCCAATAAGAAAGTTTTCGGTCCTTGAAGCACTAAGTGGAACTGCAGCTACCCCACCAAAGACAATTGAAACATCAGATATTATCCAATTTCCTTCAGCTTCTTGTAAATACACACGCATTCCAGCATTAACCAAAGCAATATCATCCTCCCTTCTATGTGCCTGTTTAAATTCTTTGACATATTCAAAAGGCCTTGTCCATGGTAGTATAATAGAAAGCAATATTTCTTCAGGCTTTATATCAACTTTACGGTAACCAAGAAAGAAATCCTTTGCAAGGGCAGTTCTGACATTGCTGTTCACATCTATTATCTGGAATTTTGCACCTACAGCTATCCAAAGTGGATTTAGGTCTGATATTGGACTAGCAGTACAAATGTTACCACCAACAGATGCAACATTCCTGATTTGTGTACCCGCAAACCATTTTAACTGACGTACTATTGCCTGGCATGACGAAGTTTCAGGTAAATCACGTTCTGCTATAACCTTTTTAAGGAAATTTTGAAGTTGTGCAAGTCTTACAGCAGAACCAATGTGTATGCCATCTTCTTTAACTTTGAGGGTATTAAGCTCTGGAATATGAGTAACTGAGATCATGACCTTATATTGGGCATTCTTAAACTTCGTTTCGACTCCCACTTCTGAGTTACCAATGATAAGCTTTGCATCCAGGTAGCAAGATTTCAAATGTAATAATTGCTTCAGTTTAAGAGGCCTATACCATTTGATCTCATTGTACCCATTTAATTTAAGTGGCATAACTTTCCTCAACTGAAGTTCTGGGGGGAAGATGAGTTCCCTCTCGTTGTATGCACTCCCATCAATTTCATTGTATGAATAAGGTGAATATCTTTCCACAGACGATGATAATGAGGACTCATTAACATTGATATCTGTCTCATTCCTGCAGGAACATGGCTTCCCAGTAGAAGGGCAGATAGCTTGGTCATTTGCATTTTCCGAAGATGAATTGGTATATGCCAAATTATCTGTTTTGGCAAACACACGGAAGGCATCTATAATTGGTCGGTAGCCAGTACAACGACACAAATTTCCTGCAAGGCAGTCTTCAATCTGGTCTTCAGTAGGAGGCTGTTTACTCGATCTCAGCAGTGCATACATAGACATCACAAAACCAGGGGTGCAAAATCCACATTGTGAACCATGTGCCTTGGCTAAACATTCCTGCAAGGGAAGCAGAGGATTATGATAGAAGAGGAAGGTGCACAGGTAGGAATGGAATGACCTGACTGCATGACAACTGCTTTATTTTAATTGTTAAACAATGACAGAATTGATCCTTCTCATCTATCCTTAAAGTTGTCAAAATTAAACATGACAGAGTTAAGATAACTTTTACAAGTTTTTTCCCCTCTAGAAGACACAGGAGAACTGCGTTGGAATTTAGCAACCCAAGTTGTATTGCAATCCCCAAAGGAGAACAAGTTGGGGTAGGCTAGAGATGAAAGCCCAACATGAGCAGCCACAAACAAGATAAATCCCTGACTGTCCTTAGAGACGTTTTTCTTTCAGTGTGTATATACTTTAGATATGTTTTTTTTTTTAAAAAAAAGCAAACATAGGTTTTTCTTTAGAGAGGGAAGCACCATGCTGTGATGTTTTCCCATTCTGTATAGGAAAAGTTAGCACTGGACCTATCTCTCTATTTGGTATTCCTATTACGCTCTGATACCTTCCATATTAGCCATCATGCATGGAAACAGCAAAACTTAAATGATGTCTTCTACCTCAGCCATTTCTTATAGATATATGAGCAGATGCCACATGAATATCTGCAAGTTATACAAGAACAGTGCATCACCTGAACTGGGTGCAAACCTCGCTGTCGATCTCCAATTCCCTCAACTGTGATTATATGCATTCCTTCCACAGAATAAAGTGGAGCCAAGCATGCATTGATCGCAAAATGCCTGAATAAATAAGGTAATTTTAATTTACACAAAGCCTGATTTATAGCCAGTATATAATACATATAAATTACAAAATTAAAACACACACAGCAACTAAAGTATATAGATTCTACATCCCATGCAAGGGAGTGATTGCAACTCTAACAAGGCAAAGCCAGCTTTTTAGAGAGAGAACTAAAGAAGAATAATATATTGAAATATATTTCTGTTGTCACCTGTCACTTTAACTTGGTTTAGGCAGAAAGAGAGATAGCGTTCAGAACATGATTCAGTACAGGAACATGGTTCTCACAGTGATTTCTTTGTAACTCGGTCATAGCAAGAGACCATGACAGTGCAGGCTCCACAACCCCCTTCACCACATCCAAGCTTTGTTCCTCGAAGGCCAATATCTACAATGCATAGTTTAATAAACATTAAGAAAAGAACTGCACAACATGAATTAAAATACTTTGTCTATGTGTGATATTTTTCAAATCAGATTGCAAAGATAGATGCAAGCTGAAAAAAAAAAGGACAACAGTATAGACAATCTTAACTGCACAACATGGATTAAAATACTTAGTCTATGTGTGATATTTTTCAAACCAGATTGCACAGATAGATGCAAACTGAAAAAAAAAGCAACAGAATAGACAATCTTAAAATTAACTAACATGCAAAAAATCCTTAGGTCATTTGCAGGTGAGACATTAGTGTGTTACCTGGGAAGTGTGTTGTCCCTCAACACAAGCTTGTGGTGGCGGATTTTCGCTTTCGGGTACGTGTCCATAAGGCCAATCGGGTCAAGATTGCGAGAACAAAATGGTGGAAGCTTAGGGGGGAAGCAGCGCAAACATTTAAGGAGAGGATGCTAGATGAGGGGCCGTGGGAAGAAGGAGAAGATGCAGATGACATGTGGCTAAAGATGGCAACATGTGTTCGGAAGGTGGCTTCGGATGTGTTTGGAGTGAGTAGGGGAGGCAAACGGGAAGCGAAAGACACCTGGTGGTGGAATGACGAGGTGCAAAGGGCTATTAGGGAGAAGAAGGAGTGGTGCAAGCGCCTCCATCATGACAAGAGTGCAGCCAACATTGAGGGCTATAAAATAGCGAAGCGGGCTGCAAAACGAGCGGTGAGTGTAGCAAAAGGTCAGGCGTATGATGACCTTTATCAGCGATTAGGCACGAAGGAAGGGGAGAAGGACATTTATAGGATGGCTAGGATCCGTGAGAGGAAGACGAGGGACATCAACCAAATCAAATGCATCAAGGATGGGACGGATCAACTTTTGGTGAGGGATGAGGAGATCAAGGACAGGTGGAGAGAGTACTTTGACAAGTTGTTTAATGGAGAGATAAGGGTCCTACCTTGAAGTTGGATGACTCATTTGACGATACCAACAGACGTTTCGTGAGGAGATTTCAGGAGGCAGAGATCGGGGAGGCTTTGAAGAGGATGAAGGGAGGTAAAGCGATGGCCCTGACGGTATCCCCATTGAGATGTGGAGATGCCTAGGTGCCAGAGCGATAGTATAGTTAACTAAGCTTTTTAACCTCATTTTCCGGTCAAATAAGATGCCTGAATAATGGAGGAGAAGTATATTAGTACCGATCTTCAAGAACAAGGGAGATGTTCAAAGTTGTACTAATTACCGTGGGATTAAGTTGATGAGCCATACGATAAAGCTCTGGGAGAGGGTTATCGAGCATCGCCTAAGAAGAGTGACAAGTGTGACCCAAACCAATTTGGGTTTATGCCTGGTAGGTCGACCATGGAGGCAATTTTCTTATTACGACAGTTGATGGAGAGGTATAGGGAGCAGAAGAAGGACTTGCACATGGTCTTTATTGACCTCGAGAAGGCATATGACAAAGTACCGAGAAATGTCATGTGGTGGGCCTTGGAAAAGCACAAAGTCCCAACTAAGTACATCATCCTCATCAAGGATATGTACAGGGATGTGGTGACGTGTGTCCGAACATGTGATGGCGACACCAGTGACTTTCCAATTAAAATAGGACTACATCAAGGGTCGGCATTGAGCCCTTATTTATTTGCTTTGGTGATGGATGAGCTCACAAGGGACATACAAGGTGATATCCCTTGGTGTATGCTCTTTGCTGATGATGTGGTGCTAGTGGATGAGACTAGGGCAGGGGTTAATAGGAAGTTAGAACTATGGAGGCACACGTTAGAGTCGAAAGGGTTTAGACTTAGTAGGACCAAGACCAAGTACATGAGGTGCGATTTCAGCGCGACTAGGAATGAGGAGGGAGACGTTAGCCTCGATGGGCAAGTGGTGGCCAAGAAGGATACTTTTCGGTATTTAGGACCGATGCTACAAAAGGATGGTGACATTGATGAAGATGTTAGGCATAGAATTTCAGCCGGTTGGTTGAAATGGCGTCAAGCTTCAGGCGTCCTCTATGACAGAAGGGTGCCTCAGAAGTTAAAAGGTAAGTTTTATAGGACAGCGATTCGTCCGGTGATGTTATACGGTGCTGAATGTTGGCCTACAAAAAGACGACATATCCAGCAATTGAGTGTAGCAGAGATGCGTATGTTACGATGGTGTTGTGGGCACACAAGGAGGGATAGAGTCCGGAACGACGATATTCGGGATAGGGTTGGGGTGGCACCAATTGAGGAAAAATTGATTCAATGCGTAGTGGGTTCTAAAGCGGGTCGATAATATAAAGAGAGGTAGAGGTCGACCTAAACTAACTTGGGACGAGTCGGTTAAGAGAGACCTTAAGGAGTGGAATATCCCTAAGGATTTAGCTATGGATAGGAGCGCTTGGAGACTAGCAATTAACGTGCCTGAACCGTAATCTTTTCTTTTACCATTTATGTGTTCTTTGTTTTCATACCTCTTTTGGGTTTCATCTCTAGCTTACCCTAACTTGCTTGGAACAAAAGGCTATGTTGTTGTTGTTTGTTGCATGTGAGACATTAGTGAGAGGGATAGCCTGGTTCAAAAGATAGTGACAACAGTGGATTTTTGGAGCTTTTTGCCAGCCTCTCTTGGTTCAAGTTTATCAGTATGAGGAGCATTTAATTGTGATTCCCCAGCTACAGTTAACCTCTGAGAAGTTGCATAGTATACTTCTTCTGTTCTAAGAGAAGAAAGAGGATCAGGCGACAGATTGCAGTGGATCCGGATCCCAATCAGAGAGCAGCGCATCGAAGCAGAAGCAGTTGCAGTAAAAACGCTCGTACCAAGTACCAACCAACTGCCAACCGTACAATTCCAGTATCAAGCGAATCTCCTAATCCTAACGTGCTGGCTTCAACATCAACAGAAATAGCAAAAACAGAGGTGTAAAGCGAATCTGAATCTCTCCTAATCGCAACGTGCTTCAACACAAATAGCAAAAACAGAGACAGGGAGCGACCTCTAAGGTACTGCAGCAGGGTGAGGTGGGCGAGGCCGTCGGGGAGCACGCGGCGGACGCCGTTGACGTAGACGACCGCCTCGTCGGACCACTCCTCCTCCGCGGCCGCCGGGTCCTCCACCTCCGCTGCTCTCGTCAGCGACCCCATCGGATTCCGGCTGGGGAACAATCACGGCTAGGCTAGGCCGGCGAGAGAACGAGGACCGACCAATGGGTTGGTTCCGGCGTTCCGCCCGCGGAGGTCACCCAGACGAGGTTGGATGCGCGCCTGGGACTCTGCTGCCGCCTCTCCGAGCGTAGCGGAAGTGGAACTGCACGGCACGGGTCTGATCAGCGATGTGGATCATGCAGAGAGGAAGAGGAAGAGGATGAGGCGGCAGCGGCAACCCGATTCCCGCATGTGCGGCAGAGTTTGGTGACGCGCACAGTACGTGGATAGAGACAAACAAGCGACGTGAGCGAGGAGACGACAAGCGACGTGAGCGAGGAGACGCCGGTGGCGAACTGGGAGATGTTGGAGGCACCCGGTGATTATTCTACGCAGCACGGCGGTCACCCGTAAAAAATTTCTGATTTTTCTGAGCAGGCTGTGGTTTGTTAGAATTTGCAGAGACAGAAAACGTGACGAAAGCGTGCGTCCTTTTGGTTAAAAGTGAACGTGGTCCACGTGGAGAGCTAGCGATCTTCAAGATGGAGACACATTGGTCCTGGTACAGGATCTTAGCACGAGATATGATCTCATATGTGTATGTTTGGTAATTGAAAATCAAGGAGAAGGAAAAAGAAGAAAAGAAGAACGGTACGCGTACGCTTGAGCGTGTAACTAGTTGTAGTGATGGGTAGTTTTTTCTAACCCCGCTAAATTTGAGTTGGTGAAGCATCCCTTGAGTTGGTCCGTCAAATTCATGGATATGAGGCAGATTCATTATTTTCATAGAATAGATTCATGATTGTAGCTAGGGGAGTTATAAGTGTTTCTTGGCTGAAAAATTGAATCTGAATTTGATTTTCGTGGACAAGTCGTCGTGACTTTTCTATGTAACTTTTCCAACACATATAGCTATGGTAAAAAACTAAAAACTATATATGTAGAAAACCAAAAATAACTTACAATTTAAAATAATGGAGGCTCTAAGATCTGGAAATTTGGTTCCGATACAAGTTAATTTAAATAAGCATTTGTAACTGCCAACCTACAACTCATCGGTTTCAGCATAAATGATGAGTTTAAGCTTTTATGTGCACCTCTTTGCATGCTGCTACGTTGGTCATTGGATCAAGTCATATAGCTCGGTACCGCAACATTTGTTCTGTTAATGTTTCTTTCCTTTTTTGATCAACCATACCTGTATTAAGTTAAGGAAACAGTACACATACACGTAGAAATACAGACATGGTGGAGTAGGATACAGAGTATAACTATACCACCATAATTGCATAGAGGTCCAAAGCAAAGAAAAATTACAAACGAGTCCCTAGGCCCTTCACGCATCGAAGCTTTCGGAAACTGCCACCAGCTGCCGCTGACGGCCACCAAAAGCCATGGCCACCATACCAAGGTCGGAAGAACCGCATCCACGTGGCTTTGAGAAGAACCGCAGTAGACACTCGCCCTTGGACGAGATGAAGGCAACACCGAGAAAACATCGGTCGGGGACGCGCTCCAAACTCCTTCGACCATGGAGTCGAACTCGTCGACGGCGACCGAAGCCACCGCAGAGAGACAAGTCTGCTCCACTCTCCAATCTTCCACCAAATCCAGAGCCGCCTCTGCATCTACCGAGTAAAAGGCCGGCATATGTACCTTTCTCAAGGACTCGCACGTCACCGAACGCGCCGTCAGCGTCACCGCATCACGGGACACCAGCCGACGCGGACTCCTGAGCAAGTCTCCCCAAGCTCGCCGGTGACATCGGAGAAGAACGCCACCGGGGCGAGGAAAGAGTTGGGAGAAATTATTCCCCTGCGTCGTCGCCACCTTCGCCTCGCCGATGCCGCCAGGAAGAGGAAGCCGACAAGGAACATGAACCCCACGGCGAAACCTAGCTCCGCCGTCGAGCACCGACAGCGAGCAAAACCTAAGCCTAGCTAGCTTCTATACATCCGCGCGTCGATTCCCTAGGCTACCTCGCCTTCCGGTGCCAACCCGGCCGCCAGAGAGGGAGGGAGCCGGTAGAATCGCCGCCGGTGACACGCGTCGCCTCCTTTTCGCCCGAAGCAACTGGCTCACCTCCGGCGTCGTCTACCGCGGCGCGTCACTCTCTCGACTGCAATGTCTCTTTCCTTTGAGATATACAATTTATGAAGTAACAATTGTCCATCCTAGTGTTTTTTCTTGTCAGCCCACTGGGCATTTCCAAGGGTTGAAATGGCCATGTGAGCTCCTGCACTCAGATCAATAAAAACTTTGAGAATATGCTTTGCGCGCAGCCTTGTCATTTAGCCGCAGATTGAAAAAGATCAGAGGAGGTCCCAATCCAATGCTTGACATAGGCAACCATGATGCATCCAATGCCTAACATAGGAAACCATGATGCATCTTGATCATGTTATGCATAAATCTACATAAGTCTGTGTATGGGTCCATGGATAACACCACCATGGCCGCACTGTCGTCACCATCCTCACCTGGCCTATCTTCCTTGACGTCTTCTGAGGATGATTTTGAGAAAGATGATGTCTCTATAGCTGGTGGTGGTGTCTCGTTGACAACTAATGTTGATGTGTATACCGGTGATGGATGCGTTGTTGTCATGTATGTAGAGGGACCGGAAGTTGTTAAAGAGGAAGCAATCGACGTTAGAGAGCATCGCCGCCTGGTCCTTTGTTGTTGTCATCCGCATCGGCTGCGGCGTGATCGCCGTCCAAGCCCAGCCATGGGGTTCTCGGGAACCTGCATGTGGAGAGGAGGCGTGCACTAGTGATGTTAGCCGCAATGGCTGAGCTAGGGATGTGGATTGGAGGGATCTTCTTAAGCGTTCTAGAGAGGTAGAGCCGCAAGGATTTGCGCAACCTAGTTCTTTTTCTTGTCGTCTTAGATTTCCACACTTCTCTCTCCCCAAAAGGCCAAAAAGCAAAGCCTAGCGTTCTATTAAGTGGTACAATGAGAAATAGGGAACTACGGTAAACAAGAGTCCCGAACGGTATTGGCCTTTCCCTTTTTTCTTCTTTATTGTGCTATAGGAGTTACTTACGAGTGAATTCATGAAGGATTAAATGAATTGTGCTAGGAGTGACTCACGACTTACGAGTGCAGGAGGTGTTCATCTAGGGTACTTTAATGATCCAGTTTTTCTTCCATGAAACATAATAATCAGAGATTTAGTGAATGCTTTCTTCCATGAAACATAATAATCAGAGATCTAGTGAATGTCACAATCAGAGATTTAGTGAATGTCGCAAGTAACTAGTAAAGAAGCGTAACGTTTTATCAGTACACGTGTACTTCCCACTCAATGCATAACCTTTTTCATAAAAAGAGATAAATCACTGTTTTTTTTTCACCGAAGAGGAGCACTTCCAGTTGTTGTAGCTGGTAAGCCTCTATTACCTACGTGCTAAAAAAATGTGTTAGCATCACTAGTAGTGCCTCAAAAGCTGCTTTCATACCAAAAAGCTGTGGCGTGCTCTTCTCTCCATCCCGGTCCCGGTTCTCTCTATTTCTATGTTTCTATCTCCACAGCACGAATGAGTATCAGCGCAAGAACATTCTACCGCTCCCAGTTTTGCTACATCTGGCTTAAACTCTCTCTTTTTTCTAGCTTCACTCAGAGACAACCAGCTCAGCCAGCCTTCTTTCCGGGAAAAAAAAAACATTGCACGCGCCCGTGCACGGGCGGGGTGTACTGACAACTAAAATTCATGTGGATTTTTGATAGGGTAAGCGACAAATAAGAGCAATAGAAGAATATATGTAATACAACATATATTAGTTATAGGTGTTGAAGCTTACATAGCGTCATACAGGAGCATTGATGATGATAATTGACATTTTCATACACATAGCATAAAGTATGTGAAGTTAATACGGAGATGGTTTCCGTTCTGAAATTTTGGAGCCCCACAAAATTCATATATGTAAACAAAAAGTGGGGTTCAATAATTATCAGAACAACGGTCAGTCGTTTGAGCGATATCATACACCATACACTAGCATGAGGCCGTTTCGCTTGCCCCAACGGTTGGTCGTTCTTTTTTTGGGGGGAAGAACGGTTAGTCGTTCGAGTGATGAATCCGAGATAGCAATGAAACGGCCCCACAAGGATCATAAACATATCTTCCGACACGATGTGCACGGTCACAATAGTGTCGATACCAATTTTCGAAGCATGGTACATTGCTATACACTGAGTTTGGGCCGGTAATCTATGCCAGCAAATTTCTTTGTGATGGGATCAACACACGCCATTCTTATTCTTTCAGATGTCGCCGGGTTGTCGAGCGGGAACCAGTCCAAGCGCCGCTCCTCAGCCCTCGCAGCAAAGATGGCGTCCTTTATCGCAAATAGGACGGCAGAGCCGAGGAGAAATGGTGGCTCTCCTACTGCTTTGGAAGAATGAATCGCCTTCGGGTTTGGAACTCCCTGCACCGAAATAATTATAAGGATGAGTCATTTTGGAAGAACTGGGCATATTTGAGATTAAAGTGCCATTTAAAAGGACGATAAAGGACTACCGGAGCAATTTGTAGCTGGTTGTTTTCTTTGTTTATAGGCCTAGAATATTTAATGTCATCCAACTGTGCTCAGGCTATATAAAGCAAGATAAAACTATAGCCGTTTGACACACAAAACTGATACAAGCCGGATATTCCCGGTTGACCTAAAAAAAATTATAAAAGTCTAATGATAAAGCTACCCAAACCTCTTATACAATTATTAGTTTTGACTCCAATAAATCCTCCAATGCAGGCAATATTTGGTTGAGGTCAGAACCTGTAGGCATTAATTGAAGGGCGATATCCGCAATGACGATGCAGATATTCTGAACAGTCTGGAACTTTCGGGCTCCTTACCATAGATATTTGAATTGGTTTTATGTTAGTTTACATTTTGACTCCATGCAGGGCAAGTCTTTCCTACCCTATAAATATATAAATATCAATGGTTGATAAAATCCATCTATTACTCTTTACCTTCTACCATTTATCCCTTTGCAGCTTTGCCCTATTTTTTCTAACCCTAATTGTTCTCATCTCTATGGCACTTGAGGATGCTCTAGCTGGCCTTCCGAACCTAAGATAACCCAAAGCGCGCTTGCCCTCTTACCGAGTTTCCACTGAGGCGAGTTGCCGATGGTTTACCAGAGAATTTGTTCAACTCCAAAAAAAGTTTCTGGTTATTATATGGTGGATCATCTAGCACATGCTGCAGTGGGTTGCATATGAGGTGCATAGTGCTCTGACACATTTTTGTGCCAACAATTGCCAGGGTAACAATATTTAGGCTTTTGTTTTTGTGCATAAAATAAATCATTGGCATAGGCTATTTAACATCACTAGAGTTGTAGAACTGGAAAACCACACTAACAGATATCATCACCTTTTCATCACAAACAAAATAGTTTACTCCCCAAATAACAGTATTGTACTCGAAAGTTGGCATTCCATTTAAGCCCATAGTAGGAAACATAAATGGAAAGTTTACTAAAATATTAAAATTAAAATCTATTTGGAAAGGATGTTGCGCAGTGGTTTACAGAGACTGTCATGATATTTCTGAACAAGTGTTTGCAGGCAATACTTCACAATTACTGAAGAAAGAACGAATCTAACATGAAAAAACTTCTAAAATTTTAAAACGTGTTGAATACCCTTTATGTGTTGTGGTAGCTAATTTTATATTGTCGCACTAGATATATAAAATTATATGTCGAAATACCGGTTTAGCCATTAATGTTAACAGTTAAAACAAGTTAAAAGAACTTGGTCTGATTATTTTCCCAATGAGAAAATAAACACCAACCAACAAATACTACATATAAACTTAATATTTTACCTTTAATAGAGAAATCTTGAAATTCAAAGGTATATCATTTACAGAGGGTATTTTGTAAGAACCAGGGCCACAGGTGAAGAGGTGTCCAGGTTGAATCCACTTATGGTTATCATCCCCCCATTTTAACTCCTCCCTGGTTGCCCAACCCAATCCTTGGATAAAAGCTCCTTCAATCTGAAATACAGTATGGTAAATTACAGAAGACAATGAAATGAAATATGTGTAGAAAGCATAACTGTTCCATGTGATAGCAAAACATTTCTTCTGTTAAGACCATTACCTGGCCAATGTCAATTGCTGGATTGATTGAGAATCCGAGATCCATAACAATATCGGCTGTCCTCGTGTAAAAATCTCCAGTCAAGGTGTCAATCTCAACTTCTGCAAATGCAGCGCCATATGTGAAATAATTGAATGGAGTTCCCTTGCCAGTAGCCCAATCAAACCCAATATTAGGTGTGGCATAAAACCCATGAGCAGAGAGATCAACACGTTCCATATAACATGCTTGAGCCAACTGGCAAAAAAATATAAGATCCACACTTAAATTAGTATAAATAAAGTTTTCAGTTTAACATTATCATATGACTATCTGTGGCAGGTATCTTGGTGTGACAAGAAGGAAATCTAGAACCGGGTGAGCGCAACCAAGGCAGCAGATGAGGGGAAAACATAGAAAGAAGGGAAATTTGAAAATGACATGATTGACACTTTCCCTGATAATGGAGCAATTAAACGCTGGGAGCAGAAACAAAGAGGGTACAGGTGTAATTTTGGCCTACTACATGGGGGAATCACTTAACTCCTCTATCTTGCCAAATATGGACGCACCTAAAATATTCCCCCCCCATCTTGCAGCAAAGAAAATTCTTAGGAGGCACTAGCACCCGAACATTCGATCTCGATGCTGGCTGTCAAACAGTGAACCCTAGGCTAACCATCAATCACCATCGCTAAAAAGTAACGCACGCAAGACAACCTTCTTTCAACCATCATTCTACCCATGCTTTCTTAGTTCCCCATCCCAGATTAGTTCCCCATCCATTTCCCACAAGAAAGAGACGTCGCATTCACTGATCTCCCACTACGAGGCACCCTAGATTCGATGATGCTACTTGCTTGCTACTCCTCGTCATCAACAGCTTGTTCTATGGGGGCACTGCACTGGCTATCGCTCTAGTGGCAGCTGAAAGGGGCAGGCACCAGATGATGCGAGAGGCATCATTGCCGATATGAGAAGCTGCAACGAAGTACCCATAGGAGTGGCAGACCGCAGACCAATTGGACCTACTCATGCACATGCAATGGCGCTTGATCTCCCTATTGGAGTATTAGGCCCATGAGGCCCATGTATGACTTGCTATATAGCCACTTGATGAGAAATCCTAATCTTAATATGGTATCAAGCTAGGTCTTCACCTCCTCCCTTCCCCTGTCGCCGCCCCTCCTCCGCCGGCCGGCGAGCCGCCGCCGCCGAGCCATGGCAGGCCGGTCCCCTCCTCCTCCCCCACCTCCCTCTTACTTCTGCTCTTCCCCCCACCTCTCCGGCGGCCTGACGTGGGCGCAAGCCGCCGTTGCCACCGCCCCCGGCGGCACGCGGGGGCTAGCGCAGGGGCCGGGGGGGGGGGCGGGGTCCGGCCGATTTGCACCCCTCGCCGACGCCGCCCGTGTCCTCCTGGGCGCCGGGGCCGGGGCGGGCGCAAGGGCCGGGGGCGCCGATTTGCACCCCCCCCCGCCGACGCCACCCGCGTCCTGATGGTAGGCGCGGGGGCGGTGGGCGCCGATCCGACCGACGACCCGGCGGGCGCCCCTCCCGCAGGCGTTCCACCGGGCGTGGGCACGGGGGCCCCGGGCACCGCGATGCGGCCCCACTCCGCCCTCGCTGCTGCCCGGGCTGAGTACGCGGCGGGACAGGCTCGTCTACGGGAGGCCGCCCTCGCTTGGGAGCGCGAGCGCGATGCGGCCGTTGCACTGGCTAAGCAGATCGCCGACGTGGAGCAGCTCCTCACCTCTCCTGCCTCCCACGACGGCGGGGCCACTTCCTCCGGCTCGGCGGGTCACCGCATGTCCACCACAGTGGTCCTCTGGCACGACCCGGCCGACCCACACGTGGCCCAGCTTCACTACCAGGCCAGGGGTGTCCAGAACATCCGGCTCCTGGTTCCGGTTATCCTCGAGCCGGAGTCGCCCTCCTACGCCCGCTGGCGGAACCTGGTCCTCCTCACCCTCCGCCGCTACGCCCTCGACGACCACGTCCTCCTCGACGCCGTGGGCGCGGTCCCGACCGCCTCGTGGCTACGCCTCGACAGCATCGTTCTCTCCTGGATTCTGGGGACGATCTCCCTGTACCTCCACAACCTCGTCCGCAACACTTCGAACGCTCGCGGGGCCTGGCTGGCGCTCGAGGGCTAGTTTCTGGGCAACGCCGAGGCCCGGGCTCTGCATCTCGATGCGAGCTTCCGGACCTTCGTCCAGGGCGACCTCTCCGTCGGTGCCTTCTGCCGCAAGATGAAGGGCATGGCGGACTCCCTCGGCGACCTTGGCTGGCCCGTGGAGGACCGCATCCTGGTCCTCAACGTCCTCCGCGGGCTCAGCGACCGCTACGCTCACCTCCGGACGTGGATCACTCGTCAGCGACCCTTCCCCACCTTCCTGCAGGTCCGTGACGACCTTGTCATGGAGGAGCTCACTCAGGGAGTTCAGGCCGTGTCGGTCTCTGCACCGGGATCCTCGTCTTTCTCGGCTGCACTTGCGGCTACTCCTCCGCCACGCCCGTCTGCTCCGCCGCCGTCGTCTCGTCTTGGTCCTCCTCCCCCCGGGCCGAGCGGGGGTGGGGGGTCGTGGTGGCCGCCGTCGTCGCACGAGGGGCGTGGTACGGGTGTTGGCCGTGGGAGCAACCCGGCGCCCGCGCCTCCACAGGGTATACCTTGGCCCTCCTTCAACTACCTGTGGGCAGGGCGCATCTCGATGTGGCCCTTCCAGGCTCCCGGCGGTGGGTCTCGCTCGCCGGTGGCCATGCTCGCTGGTGCTCCTCCGGGATTTTACTTAGCGGCTCCGTGGGCTCCACTTCTTGGCACTTCGCCCGGACCGTCGGTGGCACCTCCCGGCGCTTCGTCCGGGCTCGTCGGTTGGGACCTGGCGGCCCTGGCGTCCACTTTCAGCACCATGGCCCTGACTCCTGTTGGCCCAACTTGAGTTGCTGACTCGGGTGCTACCTACCACACTACTCCCGACCCTGGTATACTCTCCTCTGTGCACCCTCCTTCTCCTTCTCATCCTTCGTCTATCATGGTCGCAAATGGGTCCTGTCTTCCTCGTTACATCCGTGGGCGCCGCCGGCGCTCATGGCTCTTTTCGTCTTCCTAACGTTCTTGTTGCACCTTCTATGGTTCACAACCTTCTTCTTATTCGTCGTTTTACAGCTAACAATTCCTATTCTGTTGAATTTGACTCTTTTGGTCTTACTGTGAAGGATTTGGCTTCCCGGTGTCCGCTCCTCCGATGTGACAGCCCGGGGCCCCTTTACATCCTTTGGTTTCCGGCTTCCGCTTTTCCTTCTTCACCGTCGCCATTGTCAGCTGCCTTCGCTGCGTCTAATTCCTCCACCACTTGGCACCGTCGTCTTGGCCATCCTGGACGTGATGCTCTGATGCAGCTTAGTCGTAGTTCTGACATTTGTTGTACTTGGGCTCACGATGAGCAATTGTGTCATGCGTGCTAGCTGGGCCGTCATGTTCATCTTCCTTTTCAGTCTTCTACTTCACATGCTACTCATGTGTTTTATCTTGTACATTGCGACCTATGGACATCTCGTGTCATCAGCATTTCTGGTTACAAATATTATCTTGTGGTGGTTGATGATTTTTCTCATTATTCGTGGACTTTTCCCTTGCCTGCAAAGTCTGAGGCATTCCCCACTATTCTCCATTTTTTCGCTTGGGTGTCCACTCAGTTCGGCCTTACCATCAAGGCCGTATAGTGTGACAATGGCCGTGAGTTTGATAACTCCGCCTCCCGTGCCTTCTTCCTCTCTCACGGTGTCCAGTTACGCATGTCTTGTCCGTATACCTCCTCCCAAAATGGCAAGGCAGAACGCATGATTCGGACCACGAACGACACCATGCGCCCCCTTCTGCTCTAGGCGTAACTTCCTGCTCGCTTCTAGGCAGAGAGTCTGCACACCTCCACCTATCTCCTAAATCGTCTTCCTTCCGCTGCATGCCCAGCTCCTACACCGCACCACACTCTCTTCGGTACCCCTCCTCGGTATGATCACCTTCGTTTCTTTGGGTGTGCGTGTTACCCTAACACTACTGCCACCACTCTCCATAAGCTGGCTCCCCGTTCGACTCTGTGTGTTTTCCTTGTGTATTCCCCAGATCACAAGGGTTACCGATGCTTTGACCTCACTTCTCGTCGGGTCCTCACCTCTCGCCATGTGGTGTTTGATGAGTCTATCTTCCCCTTTTCCACCACCACCACACCACCTTCCATCCCTGACCCTGACCTCTCCTCTCTTTTTCCCATTGACACGGTGGTCCAGCCACCTTTACCGTTTCCTCCTACAGGTACTGCTCCACCGTGCCCTTCGCCAGGCCCATGCTCCGGCTCGCCGCCCGCCAGTGACGCTCCTGGCCCTGTGCCCTGCACGGGTCCGGAGCCGTCACCCTCCATTGTGGCCCCGGCTCCTCCGTCTGACACGGGGCCGGGGACGCCGGTTCCTGCACCCCCGGCGCGGTTTGCCCAGTCGGTGCTTGTCTACCAGCGCCGTGCACGGGCGGACCCGGCGCCTCAGTCACCACCGGTGGCCTTTTCTCCGCCGGCGACGCCTACACCACCGCCGTCGCCTCCGGCAGCCCGTGTCGTGCCGCCGGTGTACCACCCGCCGCTCCTTCACCGCCACCTGTGGCATGTTCACCCTATGGTGACGCGGCACGCGGCGGGTACCCTGCGGTCCCGGGCTCTTGCGGCGATGCCCGGCGACATGCAGGTCTCTCCTGTACCCTCTTCCATTCGCGACGCCTTGTCGGACCCTTACTGGCGCCGCACGATGGAAGAGGAGTACGTGGCTCTCCTCGCGAACCAGACATGGGATCTGGTGACCCGTCCGCCTGGCTCCAATGTAGTCACCGGCAAGTGGATCTGGACACACAAGCGGCGGGCTGATGGTACCCTAGAGCGGTACAAGGCTCGCTGGGTTCTTCGGGGCTTCACTTAGCGCCCTGGAGTCGACTACGATGAGACTTTCAGCCCGGTGGTGAAGCCGGCCACCGTCCGCACGGTGCTCTCACTGGCCCTTGCTCGCTCCTGGCCAGTGCATCAGCTGGATGTCAAGAATGCTTTTCTGCACGGGACTCTCACTGAGACAGTTTACTGCAGCCAGCTAGCGGGGTTTGTTGACTCTTCTCGTCTTGACATGGTCTGTCGGCTCAACAGGTCTCTCTACGGCCTCAAGCAGGCCCCTCGGGCGTGGCACTCTCGGTTTGCTGCCTTCCTGGTGACAATGGGCTTTGTGGAGGCCAAGTCAGATACGTCTCTGTTTATCTATCACCGTGGAGCTGAGACTGCCTACCTACTGCTCTACATTGATGACATTGTCCTCACAGCCTCCAGTTCGTCACTACTCAGCCGCATCATCAGCTCTCTTCAGCAGGAGTTTTCTGTCAAGGATCTTGGTGTGCTCCACCACTTCCTCGGGGTTACTGTTGAGCCTCGTCCCGCCGGCCTTCTTCTTCACCAGCGGCAGTACACTCTTGATATCCTGGAGCGAGCTAGGATGACTACCTGCAAGCCCTGCTCCACTCCAGTTGACACACAGAGCAAGCTGTTAGAAGCCGATGGCAACTCAGTGGCAGACCCCACGGCATACCGTAGTCTCGCAGGTGCACTTCAGTACCTTACCTTCACCAGGCCAGACATCACTTATGCAGTGCAGCAGATTTGTCTTCACATGCATGATCCCCGAGAGCCCCACCTCACTGCTCTCAAGCGCCTCCTCCGCTACCTCCGCGGCACTGTCGACTACGGCTTGCTTCTTCACCGGTCCCCCTCCACCGAGCTGGTCGTCTACACTGACACGGACTAGGCCGGGTGTCCGGACACTCAGCGCTCCACCTCCGGCTACGCCGTCTTTCTTGGCGGCAACCTGGATTCATGATTGGGTTGAGGGTACCGCACGCGGCAGGGTTGATGACGCCGGCCTGACGGCCGCCGGTGAGCGGTGGGCTGAATACAGAAGCAGGTGTCCTTTTTTTTTGCCTCAAAATATGGTCAAGACTAAAAAATGACGCGATTGTCCTCGTAAGTCGTAACCAGATCCATAGAATTATAATGACAGTCTTCAAATTTTCTCCCAGAGTTTTGTGATGATTCCATAGAGTTGAAAATCGAAGGGCTAAAAGCTGTTTGATGGATCTTTCGAACCAAAAAAAAAAAAACTGTTTGTGTAAGGCAAATGCAGAGTTGACGGCGCCGGTGGGCGGCGTGGCAGTACCGACCGATTTTTATTGCAAGACGAATACGGAATACAGAACTACACTCTCTCCGCTCCAAAAACAGTAGCACTTCAAGTCAATTCGGTGCTCAATTTCAGCATTTGCATGGCGATGACATGGAACGCACATATCTATATATATACGCAATCTTGAAGATGCAAGAAATCCTTTCTGTTGTGTCCGTCATCTATGCAACGTGTCCGGATATGATATATAGGGTTTGGTGTGTGTATTAGCATACGACATACGACACACTATAAATACTACACGAAGAATATGTCTTTGGAAGCAATGTAGGAAAATCATAGGAAACAAAAAAAGAGATTGGAGCTCATATTTATTTTCCTCCGAAATTCCATAGAAATGACCCAATCCATAGGAATTTTAAAGGAATTTGTTGAAAACATTCATTTGTTCCAAAGGGCATCATAGGATTTTTTTTTCCTATAGTATTTGGATACTTCAAAATTCCTATGTTTCTCCTCCAATACAAAGGAGACCTATATATTGATTCACAATGCACTGCTTCTCGAAATCAAGATCATGAACATGTTTCCTAACCTATATCTAATAGTAAACAACCAAAATTCTACAAACAAATTTTCGACCAGCCTAATAACCAGATGCCTTTGATCCCAACTACCACTCACAGTTTGGTTGCCCAACGTAACGTCTGTTGCAGTGCATGGACGTGTCTGCACATATATGCCAGTGGAAATCGAGAGAGGTCTTCGCCGTAATCATCAATGGACAGATAAATTATCCTTTTGACATGACAACAACTAACTCTTCGTGACTTTATACGTTGATTGGAAGTACATATGTTGATGGGTCGTCAAAGAAAGTCACATGACTCGATATTTAAGCCACCAACACACATGGATAGCATGAAAATTAAAGTTAGGATATAGTTATGAGTAAATATTTTACAACAAAACAAACAACTAACTATATTTTGTTTTAATTTGATATAAATTTAACAAGACATTGTCATATTATTACTAATATATACTAAATTATACTTGGATTCAGCATAAAAAAGCTATAGTTTTAAAATTTTATACAAATATAAAATATAAATAAATAGATATTTAAAACGCATGTCTTCATTTTTTGTCAATGTAGTTTTTTTTTAACTCTTGTCTCTTTTTTAATGTTAATATAGGTCTTCTCTCCGTTGCAATCCACGGACATTTTACCGGTATATAGATATGGATGAGTAGGGTTGTTCAGAGAGCCATCAATCATTACATCAACCTCCGATCAAAAAAGAATCAATTCATCATCCTGCATAGGACGGGTGCATCTGAGGTGTGATGGTCACGCGTGATGGCACGATAGATAGGTGCATCTGAGGTGTGATGGTCACGCATGAAGTCATCACGAATAACCTGCATATATAGGATGGGTACATCTGAAGCTTCCTTCGACTCAGGCTGTAGCACGGTCATATGCAACCTCAGCCGCCGTAGGACCCTCCAGACGATAATGCTAGCGGTACTTTTATCCATGCCCATGCCATCGGCCTCCGGCCGGGAACCTTCCGCCCACACGGTGATTTATCTGCAAACAGAAACAAACAAGCAGACACTCAACTTAAAGCATAGTATAGCTCTGACTAACGACATACCAGTCACTGCGTACACAACACTGATCGTCTCCTCTGCATGCGTATATATATAACGCACCACGCTTGCACGCAAACTCGATCTCAGCAGCACAACAGATCGACCTCCATCTCCGACACCGACTGTGTGAGTGAGCAGTGAGCACAAGACCGTACCACCCACGTACAAGGCACCAGCCACCGCCGTGAGACCGATCGAGCATGACGAAGGCCGGGCCGCCGCACCTGGCCATGCTGGTGACGCCCGGGATGGGCCACCTGATCCCGCTGGCGGAGCTGGCCAAGCGCCTGGCGTCGCGGCACGGCGCCACGTCCACGCTCATCACCTTCGCGTCCACGGCGTCCGCCACGCAGCGCGCGCTCCTGGCCTCGCTGCCTCCCTCGGTCGCCTCGCGCGCGCTCCCGCCCGTGGACCTCTCCGACCTGCCCCGCGACGCCGCCATCGAGACGCTCATGTCCGAGGAGTGCGCGCGCTAGCTCCCGGCGCTCCCGCGCGTCCTCTCGGAGCTCGCGGAGAGCACCTGCCGCCGCCTGGTGGCGTTCGTCACCGACCAGTTCGGGGTCCCCGCGTTCGGCGCCGCGCGCGACGCCGGCGTGCGGAGCGCGTGCCTCTTCATGCCACCAACCTGCACGCGCTCTCGCTCGTGCTCCACCTCCCCGAGCTCGCGGCGTCCGTCCCTGGCGAGTTCCGGGACCTCGATGAGCCGGTAAGGCGGCCCGGCTGCGTGCCCATCCCGGGGCCCGACATCATCTCGCCGCTCCAGGACAGGTCCAACCCGTCGTACGCGCTCATGGTGCGGCTCGCCGTAGCCTGCCGCGAGGCCGACACCGTGCTCGTCAACTCGTTCGACGCCGTCGAGACGCTGGTCGCCGAGCTGCTCCGCCGCCCACCAGAGCCCGGTGTACCCTATCGGCCCGCTAATACGCGTCGAGTCGTCCGTCGGCAGCGAAACTGCTGATGGCGCCGCCGTCGGAGCGCTTCCGCCACCACCATCTCCGCCGCGTGCGGCATGCCTGGAGTGGCTCGACCGGCAGCCTGCCCGGTCGGTCATATTCGTGTCGTTCGGCTCCGGCAGCGCGCGGCCAAAGGAGCAGATGCGCGAGCTCGCGCTCGGGCTGGAGCTCAGCGGGCAGCGGTTCCTGTGGGTGGTGCGCAGCCCCAGCGACGAGGGCGCGCTCAGCGACAACTACTACGACGCGGAGAGCAAGAAGGACCCCTTCGCCTACCTCCCAGACGGGTTCCTCGAGAGGACCAAGGACGTGGGTCTCCTGGTGCCGTCGTGGGCGCCGCAGACGCAGGTGCTCGCCCACGAGGCCACCGGAGGGTTCCTGACGCACTGTGGGTGGAACTCCACGCTGGAGAGCCTGGTGCACGGCGTGCCGATGGTGGCGTGGCCGTTGTTCGCTGAGCAGCGGCTGAACGCGGTGATGCTGGCCGCCGAGGGAGGAGCAGGAGCTGCGATACTGTTGCCCGAGAGGAAAGAGAAGGAGACGATCGCGGCGGTGGTGAGGGAGCTCATGGCAGGGGAAGAGAAAAGGGTCCATGGTGCGGGTCAAGGTGGTGGAGCTGCAGAAGGCTGCGGTAGCATACGAAGCCAACTAGAAGGTGCCCGATCGATCGAGAACACTTGGGAGCATTGCAGTCCTCTGCCCAGACCAGAGTATGTGCACAGTTTTAAGTCCACATCATGAGTTGTATGTTCTTGAATCTATCGTAATATATATGTATGCATGAATCATTTTTGTGGTCATGTTCAATAATCATTGGAATATGCCCATAAAACATGCGTCGTCATAGAAAGCTGAATACTTCCAAACTATCATAATGATATTCAAGCATGATATACAACTGAAGTTGAGATTCACTCACTAGCACTTAATGTTACAAGATACAGATGCCATTTGGACTTTGGACCTAAGATGCGACTAAACTACAATATTCTACGTATTTGCTGCCACCTCAAAATGTGGAACACTCAGATGTTATCCTACCCTTGCTAATCAACTCATATGGAATCACTGAGCAATGATCACTCCTATTGCTGCTAAGAAAGCACACTACACACGCGCAGCTCAAAACAGTCCCAAGAAACGATGCCGCTGCTGGCTACTGCTGCTGCTGTAGCTTCCTCCTGGTGGAGCCACAGATATCCTGTCTGCGTTAGCCAACACCCACCTGTTGAAATCCGGTGATGACAACAGTTGTTTCATAGCTTTCTTTGTTTCCTCTCTTGTGAAAGCTTCGTATTCCTCTTTTGAGAATTTCTTCCTCTCTGGGGTAGTGTGAAATGTAGAATAGAAGCTGTCCCTAGCAACACCTTGCGACAATGTCTTTGATGAGCCTGGAGAAGCAAGATAACAAGTTGTTCACTTGGCACAAGACCACTAAGCTGGGGTATCATATAGATACAACCAGAAGAAGTGACAAACCTGCAAAAGGTGAGTTTCTTGGTGTACGTCTCTGGTATCCACCATGAAGCTTGCCAAATCCATCTTGGCGACCTCCATTCATGCTAGAATAGTCTTCATCCAAATCTCCATAACAGGTTGGATTACTTGAGGTTCCAACAGAAAGTCCCCTGAAAATAGGTATCGATTTAGTTTATTAGTATTTTCAGGGAACACAAATATGTTTTTGCTGACACCACTATTAAAATTATGGTCCTCATAACATGAAAAAGTAATTTAGTATCCCAGATATACAAAAACCCAAGGAACCCATATATACTAACATAACTTAGGAGAAACTAACAAGGCCATGCAAAGCCTGCAATGTTTCAAATTACTGCAAACAGCCACTCTCCTCTGCCATTACATTTACGAGATGTTTTATTTAAACAAAGATTCAGACAAGTGATGAGCTACTTCTTGTCACAGATTGTGTGTAGTCAACCAACCGATTGGTGCCACAGTTTTCGTTTTACAACAGTAGTTATGCTTTGTTATGCTTACCATGCAGGATATGCGCCGCATAAATGACAACCAATTTGATGCTGATTATGTTAGGAATTTCAAAAACTACAAACACTTCAGAAGTGCAACTGTGAAATCATCTGAATGCATTGTTGATGTTTTCCACCACGCACAAACCGAATTTCATTACTCATGAGCAACGAAATTAAAATAGTTCAACAAACAAAAACAGATGCATTGTTGATGTAAGGAGAAGAATCTTGATTCACTCTTGCTAAATCTGAACTACACAACACCACATTGAGGATTGTCCTAATAAATAAATTTAAAGATTAGACATTAACCAATCAATCATTACAGCTCATACATGTTAGCATCTGTTCAGTTACTGAGCTAATACTTAGGATTGAAGGATTTTGGTTGCAAAGGATATACTAAGTTATTCATTTTCAGTTATTTATTTCTAAGATATCCACTAGAAGATTTACATTAAAAAGGGCAGACCCAGTGCCAAAGGCTCCACATGAGTGGGGTCTGGGGAAGGGAAAATCTGAGGCAAGTCAACTGCATGTAAATCTCACTAGAAGATTTACATACATTTGAAATAAATTTCTTAGAGGTAAGTCAATAATTCCTACAGCAGGAATAGCAGCAATGCATCTTATCATGGTTATCTTAGGAAAAGAGGGATCGACCAGGCCAATTTCTGAACTTGTACATTCCACATGGGCTATGTTATTCCTTGTTCTGATGCCGTCGCATCAAGTGAAAGTTTGAGACTATGATTACTAATGACATTGGGCTACTCCATGGTTTCAATCAACCTACACCACAGCAGCCAGCAGGTCAAAATGTAGCTGCATCCATTCCACACAGCAAAAAATTACCATGTGTCTTACAGAGGTGCTGTCTTATATTCGGCTGACTGGAACAAGAAGTCAGCAACAAATCGGAACTGTTTTACAATAGAAATGCCACATAACATGTTTAACTTGTTTTTTAATATGTTTTTCCTAAAATTATAGTAACATGAGTCTGGTCAAAAGATGAAAAGAATGTGTTCTTCTATGAAGTCTGTTAGATTTGTGACTTCTGCTATGAGCTATCTGATTAGTTATAACTGTAGTAATAGTAACTAATATTTGACATAATTAGGGAAAAGAGTTTATCATACCCAAAAATATAGCGTAAAGCTTTTGACTTTCCCTCAATTCTTGCAATCGCTTTGACGATTACACAGAAGACTAAAGCCGCAGATGCAAAGAGATAGTCCAGAGAACTCTACAGGGACAGACAAAGTGAGGATTAGCCTGTCAGTTGAAAGATAAGCAAACGGGTAGAATATTTCAAGCACCAGTAGATTTTTACAGAAGTAATACCTGGAGGATCATAACAGCTGCAATAATTAAGAGGGCCCACTCAACAAAATAAGCCACACCCTCGTCAACAGATCCATCTTCTGCCAGGACAAGTTTACGGACACCCCAGTAACCAAACCAGGCTCCAGCTAAGATGACACATATGAGAACGAATATTCCAAGCTGCAATGACACATTTTTTTACATTAATATATCATAGGAGGAAACGATAGAAACACACACTACTGAATATTGAAACACTAACAATACCCTCACGGAAAATTTAATGGCACGGTACAAATATGAATAGAAAATAACACAAACGGTTTGACAATTTCATAAATCATTTGATGTTATAAAGTCAATTTGCTTTCATAGTACAAGTAGTGTAGACTTATTCCCCAGCAGAGCTCAAGAAAATAAGCACACTCACAAAAGTGACAAGAAAAGTCAATTTGCTTTCATAGTACAAGTAGTGTAGACTTATTCCCCAGCAGAGCTCAAGAAAATAAGCACACTCACATAAGTGACAAGAAAATTAGTATTATTCAGTCATATTGCATAGATATCTATAAAGAAGACAAAAAAGTGGGAAGTCATATGGCAAACTGGCAATTCAAAACATCATACTACAGTTTAAACGTAAGTCTCATTCCCTTAAATATATGCAAAGGCAAGTGAAATAAAAGAAGCAAGAAATACCAGATGATAACCTAAATGAAGAACTTACATACAGGATTATGCATGTCTTCAGCAATCCCAATTTCCACAAGAACTGAGCGCAGCATACCCGATAAATAGTGAAGAAAATATGTCGTCATGCCAACCTGTTGTTGAAAAATTGCCACATGAGTGATCTAGAGGAGCAAGGTAGAAACCAAAGTGGATCCTGCCAATATTTTAAACAATACTTACAACTGAGGAGTATGCGAAAATAGCAAGAGAACTCTTTCTACCAGTTGGTAAAAGCTTCATTCCCTGAAAGTAGACAGGAAAATAGGTCAGGTGAGCAGGTAATGCCCACAAAATGATTGACTGAATAGCAGAGAAAACCTAAGTATCCTATTGAACAGGCCAAATGTTAGATTCATGTGGAAAGGCTGCATACAACTGGTATAAAATAACTTGAATTACATAGCTTCATGCTAAGGAAAGATTAGACTTAGCGACTGTAGCTAGTGGCACACTGCATTCCCAATCAACTACAGTAATACTGTCGTCTGAAAACAAAAATAAACAAAGGAGGTACAAATCCCTATTGACACTGAGGAAGCCTTTTGCCAAAGGTATATATTGTAATAGTTTAAGTATATTGCTGAATGAGGATTTTTCCAATGCAAATTCGTATATAATCTTCAAATATTCCATAATCCAAATGGTAGTTTTAATAAAACAGTAAGTGACTCGATTGAACCATTACAAAGAATGGCACCAACCACCACTACCAATACCAACCATCAGCTGAAGTTCTCAACTACTACTATATAGAGCAGAGTGAAAATGTTTATAAATTACCTGAAAGAGTATAATCAGTATCACAAGGAAAATGCCGATCGTCATTGCTCCACCATAGTAGAAAACTACAGACTCGCTCAATGTGTGTGCCACCGCCATGAGCACCAACCCTAGGACAAAGAACACCACCCTGTGGAGCAAGAACTCTGCATACACAACGACAAAAGACACATCACACCCTGCAATCAAGAACTGCACGAAACAGGGGTCACCAAACTAGAACTGCAACAAACATAGGAAGAGGAAGAAACCATACCTTCCTCTGTGGACACCACAACAGACCTCGAAGGCTCAGCAGGCATTCGGAAATCCAGAATCCGGTGGTCGTACGGTGAGATGGCTTGCATCCAGAGCCCGCTCTTGGGTATCTTCTGCCACTGGGACGCGGCACACTTGCACGGCCCCACGGTGGAATTTCTACAAACACATAGTGCACAAACCAAAGAAATTAGGCCGAGAAACACCAATGCTATCGATACACACAACCAAAGCTAGGAGGACTTCGGTTCCCCATCTCACTAACCTGTGGAAGCAGACCTCAAGCCCGTGGGGGCGGGTGGCGTTGGCGCGGAGTCGAAGCGCGTGGAAGAAGCGGGACGGGTCGCGGAGGCGCGAGGGGCGGCCGTGGAGGAGAACGCGCGTGCAGTAGGGGCCCGCGGCATCGCCACCGGCGAGGGGTCGCGCGGTCGGGAGGTGGACGGAGGCCGGCGGATGCGAGGTGACTGCGAGAGGAAGGGTTAGGGTTAGGGCTTTGTGGGGTTCGACGGTGGGGCGGGAGGCGGAGGCGGGGTGCTTACCTGTGAGCTCGACGGGGGTGGAGACGGATAGCGCGGCGGCGGCGGAGGCGACGAGGAGGACGAGGACGGTGGGCACGAAGAGGAGGAGGAGGTTCCGGCGTGACGGAGGCATGGCGGTGTGCGGCGGCGGGAGGCGGTTGAGGTGGATTTGGGGATTTTGGACGGGGAGGCGGGAGATGGCAGGGGGTTCAGAGAAAGGAAGGAGCGGGAGGTAGCTTTGAAACGACGCTGTGCCGTCCCTAACTCCGCGGCGGGTGTGGCGGTGTCATGTCCGGCTGTTCTAACGGCGAGAATGGGCTGTATGGTGGATGCAGGCAGCGCCGTTACTTGCTTGGTTGCTAAGGAACATGGGCTTGCGTTTTTGCCAAAATTTCCACGAGGGAGAAGGGGACATTTGTTAAAATTTAGAATTATATAGGACGGTTTGCCTGTGCTCGATTCAGAGAATTAATTTACACAAAAGAATTCACCGTTCCATAGGTGCAAATAGAGATTGGAACGGAGAATTCCGTGGGGCAATGGCCTTTTTTTAGACAAATGGGATACTACCCCGCCTCACATCTGGAGGACCCAACAAAACGAGCTACGGCTCGTTCACCCCTTCCTTGTCGTTCCTTTGCACATCGTGTTTTTTTATGCCGACCCCTTGCAAGCGATAAATGGTGTTTTTTTGTTGTCGAACCCTTCAGCCCATACATAAACGGGAGCAAATGTGTCATGTTTGCAACTGTTCAAGCCCCAAAGGTTTAAGGCACCCCAAATTTACACTAAGTACTAACTAACAGTGATTAATTGATTAGAAAAAATGCAGTGTGATTGTTGATTGGTTAATTGGGCCAGAAGAACATGAGGCCCAATGGCCCATCTTCTTGGCTGGCTGATTAGGCCCTCCACAGGGAAATCACGCCCAATAGCATGTTCTCTCTTTGCTTCCCCCTCCACTTCACAAATGTTCACCGCCCAAATTTTGCTAGCTCTGGCATCATTAGTTACAATATTTTTTATCTAAAATTAATAGTGACCTCATCATCAACCCACCAGAATGGCTGAGAGATGTCTTTGTTTATAATCTGCAGAAGTAGGTTTCCTCGGTTGTCTTGTGGTGCTGGTGGTTCGGCAAACTTGCCCTGTATAGGAGGGCTTCAAATAGCTTCATAGAGCCATTTGAAGCTATTTGTTTAACCAAACAATCTCTTTTAAAGGCTTCAAATAGCTTCATAGAGCCGTTTAAAGCCATTTTTTTTAACCAAACAACCTCTTTTAAAACAGCTTTACAGGTGTAACAACCCTAGAATTAGGTCACCAAAAATACGGGCTTTCAAAATTTTTTTTTAGAGTTTACCAGTGTATGATGGATGTCATATAGAAAACCCGCCAATAGATGCACAAATAGCACCCTACGTTAGCCCGAGCATTGCATTTAATTACCAGAGAATGTTTCGCCTCTTATTCGATTTTATGTGATGTTAGTAAAATCGAATAACCTTTTAATGCATGTATATATATATGACCGCTAACTTCGGAAATGGATCCATCTTGACCTAGAGACCCTAGTGGACCCACCATGGTGTATACATCATGGTCACTAACCTCACTAACCTAGGGTTGTGGCTAAATGAGTTGTTTTGCAAGAAATAGGAATAGAAAAGGTTTTGAAAATAAAAAGGAAAAGGAAAAAGAGAAAACGGCCCAACCAGCCGGCCTGCTGCGCTGCTGCCAGCCCGCTCGCGGCCCCGACCGGCCTGCCTCGAGCGTCGGCCCAGTCGCGCTCGCGCGTCGTGCCATGCGCTGCCGCGCCCCGTCGATCGCTTGCGCGCGCGCGCTCGCCTGTTCGCTGACCGCCGGCCCAACAAGGCGGCCCATCGAGGGCCTGCCACCGGTTGCGCCCGCGCCTCTCCCCTTTCTCTCGCTGACGCATGGGACCGAGCTGTCAGCTCCTTCCTTTTTCCACTTCTGGTCGACCACGCGTCGCGTCCGTCGCACCATTTTTGTGCACCACGCGCCTCCGCCGTCCGCCCAAGTACGGCCGCGTTCCGCGCCGTCCGTCTAACCGCCTGGTTGCATCATGCCTCAGTAGAACCCTAACCCTAATCGTGGCCGCGCACAGCCGCCCGATGGGCATCTTCTGCCTCCGCCGTCCATGGCCGGCCGCCGTGCCTATTTAAAGAGGAGCACCCTGGCCTCTAGGGTTTCCCCATCCCCCGCCGCCTTTGTGGAGACCTGCCGCCAGATCAGCCGAGCGAGAGAGAGAGAGAAGGAGGGAGGAGAAGGAAGGAGGCGCTGACGCGCGGAGCTAGAGCGCTGCCGCCGCCGCCGCCGTCCGCGCGCTGAGGAGGACCTGGGGGCGCCGCATAACCGCCTCGACGCCCCGGCTTCGCCTCCCCTGCACCGAGCCGCCACCAAGCCCTCGTCACCTGCCTCGACCGTCGCTACGCGGGTAAGCATCCCCGCCCTCGGCCTGCTCGGCCATGGCTGCCACCAGTACATCGTAGACGTTCTCGCTCCCCTTACCCCTGTTTCTTTTCTTACCACGGCCAATAGCTTCGCCGTAGTCTAGAGCGTGTTTTAGGAATCCTCTTGGAGCCGGCACGGGCCACAGTTGGAGCCACGCACTTTTGCAGCTCCGGCCTCCCCGGACTCTGGCCGCCGGAGCGTCCGCCGTGGCCGCCGAGCCGCGCACGCCCCGCCGTGCCTCGACTAGCCCCAGTAGCTAGCTCATGGAGATCCCAGCTTCTCCAATCGAAAGGCAAGAAGGAAGATAGAGACCAACGCCCGGCTTCGCTGGCAAATTTGGCCTCGCCGTCGCCAGACGCTGCTGCCGTGCCTCGCTGACCGCCACCGGCTTGAGGGTCGATTTCCCCAAGTTGGAGCACCTAGCCGGCCAGCCACGTAGCTCAGCTAATGAGCCGACATTCGTCGAGGGTCCACCCGACGAGTCGAGGGTCCGACCGACGAAGTCGAGGGTTCGTCCGACATTCGTCGAGGGTTCACCCGATGAGTCGAGGGTTCGACCGACGAAGTGGAGGGTCCGTCCGACATTCGTCGAGGGTCCACCCGACAGTCGAGGGTCCGTCCAACATTCGTCGAGGGTCTACCTGACAAGTCGAGGGTCCGCCCGACGGAGTCGAGGACCTGGCCCTAATCGAGGCCAGAGGGTCGAGTCTCACCGGATGACTGTTCTCGAGGGTTGCCCCTTTGTGCGAACAAAGTTCCGTCTTCGAGGGCATGCCCGTTCGCCGGGCGAAGTTTCGTCCTCGAGGCCAGTCCGTTCGCCCGAGCGAAGCTCCGTCCTCGAGGGGTCGCCCGGATCGCACCCTCGAGTGTACAACGCCGACCCAACCTGACCCAGATCCAGCCCTGTCCAGGCCCTCCGAGGCCCAGTCGAGACCTGTCAACGTAGACCGTTGACCTGGCCCCACCTGTCAGTGACCAGATCCGTGGGCCCCACCTGTCAGCCACTGACTGGGTCCGCCGTCAGTGCTGATGTCAGCATTACGTCAGCATGACATCAGCACATCCCCAGCTACACTGTTCCTGCACGCCACGTGGCCCAATCAGGAGCTGCCACGTGTCAGCACCAGGTTAATCTGCCCTTTTTTTCAGAAAATAGAATAAACTTCGAAAATTCATAACTTCTTCATACGAACTCCGAAAAATATGAACCAAGTGTCCAAATTTTCATAAAAATGAACTCTACGTCATAGGCTTGTGTATGAGTGCATTTGGAGTTATTGAATTTTATTGCTTCTTTGTGTTGACTCTATAGGAGCCGCTAACACGGCTATTATGTCTCGTTTCAGAGGAGGAGCAGCTTGAGGAGGACGACTATGAGTACGAGGAGGAGCTCGGAGACGACTTCGCAGGTGCCACATCCCACCCAACCTCATAGATCCTATTACGCATGGCATAATATCTAGTTGCTAGTGCTCAATTATGAATATCACCTGATGATAGGTTGCATGATCGAACTGCTTGATGAGCCTTTACCTTATCGCAACCTTACTCCTGCACACCTGCTGATAGGTTAGACGCTTGCTTATTTCTCTTATGATACTTTACTTCTACTACGCTTATATCTGTGTGATGATGATGCGTGGTGGAGAGTATGGTCATATGGTTAAGGCACGTGGTGCCACTTTACTTGGGGAGAGTGCTGCGTGCGTCTTGGGTGTGTGGTGAGGGTTGAGTCGATCGGACAGGTTCTACGATGAGCCATGTGGGCGAGTCTTGTCGGGGAATGTGTTCTGGGCATTCCCGTGTGAGGTGCTTGTGGCAGGCATATTGTGAGGTATAAGGAGATCCCGGGGGTGAGAACCTTCGTGGAGCGAAGCCCCGGGTAGGAGGTGCTGTTGTAGTACGGACTGTTGTAGTCCCAAAAGAGAAGATAATCCTGTCTGATCCCCCCTAGGACCTGATATCTCTTGAGGACCGGAACCTTGGGACTTACGTGCTCATCACTCGCTCTTGAATGGGCGGGAGACGGATGTCTGACTAGCTAGGACGATGCCACTACTACTAGGTTGTTAGCAGAAAGTGTCGGGAGGTACGGGCGTGGAGACCCACACCCTCCTTAGACAGCATAGTGACCACGGGGGCCCGGTACTATGTCTCACAGTCTCAGTGTGCCGGTGGTACCTATCCGGGATGTCCCAGTACTAAGTGGTAGGGTGGCATCTCACCGGTTAGAAAGCAGCCGGAATCAGCTTAGGCGGGGCACCGCCGATGATAGTGATCTTGTGGTTACGGGAGTACACGCTCTGCAGAGTTTATGAATCTATATATAGTCCGTGAGCCACTGGTATGGCTTTTTCCTAAGACCCACGCTTCTCGAGAGTAGTGAGAGGAGTCCTTCTATTTCTCCCCCTGGTGTTACCCTTCCGGCTGTGAGCCGCTGAGACAGGCTCCGAGAGGGAGTTGGACCTGTCGACTGAGTGCGAGAGGGTGAGATGTGTGTGATGGTGATGGAATGGGTTTGGATGTGTGGATGAGATGGGTTAAAACTTGATGAATTATACTATATAATACTGGTCACTGTTTGCATAGGAAACTACAGCCACATTTTAGGTCGATTTGATTATATCCTTTGCATCCCACCAAATACTACATAGCGAAAGCAAAGCATAGGGTGGGAGATGTGGCCAGTACAAACCGTACTAAAAATTATTTGGCAGGTGAGCCCGACTACGACTATGACGATGAGGAGGAGTAGACGTCTCGTTCCTACGCTCAGGCTTCTTTTGGAGATGTTTTGTACTTCCGCCTTCTGTAGCCGTTCCAGAGGCTGCTGCTACTCTGATGACTTCGCCAGTGTGGCGATGAATTATTTATGTAATTTTCCCTAATTGTAATCTTTTGTACGATGTATGGATCCTGTATCGACTACTGCGGGATAATGAGATGGTTTGATGCTTCGAACTATTATATTATCCGCCATTCTGTGCATTTTCCCTTCGTGAAAAATTGAGGATGTTTCAACAGGTGAAATTATTTTTTTCCCTCACAAAGAGAGAGCTGAAAATAGTAGTTTTTCACGGCTTTTCTCGACACATACGGGCCCCATTAGCTGCAAAAGACACCTATGTGCCCCTGCTGCTCGGGTGCCCGGCGCATCTCGCAGGTGCCGCCGTGGGGAAGCCGGCCAAGCACGAGAGGCGCGGAGCAGGGGAGCGGGAGCGGGGCACGTCGCCGTGAGGAGCCGTCGGGCGAGGGAAGCGCGCGGCCTTGGCCGCCGCCGCCATGGGGAGCCGACCGGGCGAGGCGAGCGCGGGGCCAGGGCCGTCGCCGCCGGGGCGCAAGGTCGGAGCGCAGCCGCCGGCATGGGACCAGGTCGCGTCCGCCGTCCTAGGGCCATGGCGCGGCCGCTGATGGGGGCGCGCCTGGAGGAGCCGCTTCCGGTGGCGCTGCCTGCTTCTTGCCGCGGGCGCGCCGGAAGGAGCTGCTGCTGGGGACGCGCTGGGAAGAGTGCCCGCAGGGAGCAGGGCCGTGGGGGGCGACGGAGGCACGGGCCAGGCCGCCGGCGAGCGCGCGGCCGCCGTGGCTCTGCTCGAGGCGGGGCCGCAGGAACGGGGCGCAAGACCGAGCAGGAGCGAGGCGCGGGGCCGCCGGCGAGCCTGCGGCCGCCATGGCTCTGCTCGCGGTGGGTCCGAGCGGGAGCGGGGCGCCAGACCGAGCAGGAACGAGGCGCGGGCCGAGCGGGAGCGGGGCCGCCGGCGAGCGCGCGGCCGCCGTGGCTCTGCTCGCGGCGTCCGTCCGTGTGGTCGAAGAAGAGGACAAGGGGCAAAGAGAGAAAAAGAAATATAACAAGCAAAAGGTATAACCGTCATTTAGTTTTTTCCTCCAAAAGCAGAAGCTGCTGCTTATAAAGCTAAAACTTAACTAGTGAAGCTAAGCCGTACCAAACGGACCATAGTCCCGTTGTATGAATATAAATTGGGTTATCCTTGTTAAAAAACAATAAATCTGAAAATAAAAAAAGATTAGCGCATGCGGTCTCTCGTCGGTCCCCATTGGAGGACTTCAATGAGAACGGAATACTCCTTTGCTTATCAAACACAATCTGAACGAAACAGACAAGGATTAGCTACAGGTACAACAAGTGCAAAGTATTTCGTCGGTCCCCATCGAAGGACTTGTTCATCGAGAGCAGGCATCCACGTGACCACATCCAAATCGCTCCAGCTTGCGTTCCAGCTGTTTGACACTAGACTAGAGTCCACATGCAAGTGTACACACATATCTGATCGTCAAAGGCTTCACGTGCCTAGCATACTGAGATCCTCACTCAACGGCATACAAACACATAAATAGAAAAAGATATATATGGGAATTTATTAATGCCCATCCCAATAAATAAAAACGTAAAAATAAATGATGAGAGAAAATGATACAAAGAAAAAGTTTTTAAGTGGTTAAACCTCTTTGACAGAATCCATCCCTCTACAAATCCTATGAAACACGTTCCAAAAGATTTTATATGAATCGTTTTCCAATATTTTCTCCATTTTTCGTTCGTTGCGGACAGGGAACAAGCAAGACCAGTAGCTGCACGTCAAATGAAACCCGTACAGTACATCCTAGAACAACATTATAATAATAATAACTCCGTACACAAGCAAGAGTTTAGCACAATCCAACATCGCAGCATTGTGGTGCACACCAATATAATATAACACTACTAATTATAATAATAGTACGTAGCCTCGATTCGGCTCATGTTCATTTACATGGCTGGCTCACACTCACCAGAGAAGATTAATCCCACAACAGCAACTTGAAGTAGTGAAACCCACAGTATTCTCACTCTCGCAACATACTATAGATAGCGACAGGGATGAGCATTATAATACTCAGATTAGCTACTAGACACGTACGTAGTTAATTAACGGAGAACGTCGCCGCCGCCGCCGCCGGGTGGAGGCCCACCAGCCACCGGCATGGTTTCATCATCAGTGGGCGCGGCGTGGCGCCGGTTTGAAGGACGCGAGCTTGCGGGTGTTGGTCCAGACCTGCTCGTAGACGACGGCGACGTAGGGCACGGTGCGGCCCGCGGGGTCGGCGGCGTCGACGTAGAGGCGGTAGTTCATCCCGGACACGACCTGCTCCTCGCCGCGCGCCACGCGCTGGAACCGCAGCCCGTCGGCGGCCAGGCGCTGGTACTTGGCCTGCCCCAGCGCCCACCCGCCCAGCTCCTGGATGTGCCCGTCGGACACGTCACGGATCGGGCTCCACCCGCCCAGCAGCGGGGCGCGGCCGTCAGGGACCGGGGCGCCGCCGCCCAGCGCCGCGGGGCCAGGGCCGGGGACTGGGGCGCGCGCCAGAGAGAGGGTGGTGAGGGTCGCCAGGAGGACGAAGAGGAGGAGCGGGAGGTGGTGGCGGCGGGGCGTCGCCATGGACGGAAGGACGGATCGGCGTGGGCTTTCGGAGGGAAGAGGGAGGTGGTGAGACGGGGGGCGCGAGATCTGAGACGTGCGTGACTGCTTTCCCTGGTCTTGCCGTGGAAGACGGTTCGGGGCCACGAGCATTTAAACGGGCGACTCCTTTTCGGCTTTTCCTTTACCGTTAAGTTAAGAAAGAATCAAAGAATAGGATAACAACTGTTAATTCTCCCTACTTCTGAAACCGTGTGACGAGGCGACGGGAATCGGGGATTCCAGATTCTCGTGACGCCTGTCGTACTCGCACCACATGTGCGCTCTCGCACCGTCGTCGCACGCGGAAATCAGGGTGGCGGTGAACCGAACGCGGTGGACCTGACCGATGATATATCGTTGCGTGCCTCGCCAGTCCAGCCGCCACAAGCGGACAAGCGCATACTACACACAAGCGTAACAGTGCGTGTTCATGCTACACCGCTACACACACTGGCACCGACACACAGACAAAACAAAAGTAGACGAGTCGTTGAGTATGTGTATCAATCTGGAGGAATGCGAAAAACTGAAAAATCGTAATAATATAAGAGAAAATTTGATATTGCAAGCGATACAAATAAGAAATCTGAGCATTTACAAACCTCAATTAGGATCTAGGACATGTCACATGTCGTCATGAACCGTCAACTAGAAATGGCTGACAACACGTTTTTTCCCCCTTGAAACATTGTGACGACGACGACACATTTTGTTGCGGGGCGACGGATGCGTGCGCCGCCCACTTGCAGCGCCCGTGGCTCCGAATCTGGCTTACCTTGCTAGCTCACGATATTGATGCTGAGGTGGGTGGCCGTGTTAGTGAGCAACTTTCACACATAAATGTCCTTTCTAAACTTTACAAGCAAACGTTTTATTACAAACATTTGAAATACTAACATGTGCTGCGAAGATAATATTGATACTCCGTTGCAACTTCGCGTATGTATCTTCGTGTGCTTCAAAGTTGACTAGCGAAGATGACTTCGCTGCACTTCGGACATCCAGCGAAGATGACGACATTTCGCTGTGATTGTCAAACTTCACATATCTGATTGTACATGTCTCAGGTTATCTAGCGAAAATGACTTCACCAGACTCCCGGGGACTAGCGAAGATGACGTGGCATCTTCGCACGAAGAATCACAAAAGTTATTCACCAAGTTAAGGAATTACGATCAAGCCCAAAGTTGTTTGAGAAGATGAAAGAAAAGGGACGAAGTGTGTCTCACCACTTCGCCGATCTGTTTTCTATCTAAATGTATAGGAAGTGTCGTGACTAATTTGTAAGAATCTTCGGATGGCGAAGCCAGGGGGGCCTATAAATACCCCCTGAGATGTAAACTTTTGGGGACGAAATGAAATATAATTATGACCCGCACATTGTTTTCATCGGAGATGTGTATGTGAACCCCTTACCCAACATCTAGCGTGTCCGTTTGTGTGATCGAAGACACCCACGACCATCACGCGAATGCAAAATGGCAAGACTCAATAAAAAAGCAACTTCGGCTGGAGACAATTCAAACCAAGACAAAGACCCACTTTTGGAAGATGAGACAGAAACAGAAAACAGACGCTTACAAGAAGATGAAGAAACTCAGAACGAAGAAAGAAGACTCAAAGAACTCAAAGAACAACTCATCGTCGTGAAAAAACAGCTGGAGGAAGCAAGAGCGAAGACAAGAGAAAAGTCCATAAGGCAAAAAATTGCAGAAGCAGAGGCTGAACTAAGAAAGATTAATAATGAAATAGAGAACGAAAGCGAAGTCATGATTCAAGATCCAAATTCAGTAAGCAAAAATACCAACAGCAAAGAAAACCGAAATCAAATAGCAACAATCGATACAGAGTCGCCCTTGTCAATTGACATTCAGCTAGCGAAGTGGCCAGCAGGTTTCAAATTTAATATCATCCCAACCTACAATGGCATGTCCGACCCAAAATAATTTTTTATGAGCTTCGAAGCAGCAGTAGCATCAAGCGGGGAAGACACGAACACCCTGGCAAAATCGCTCATCATGGCAGTAAGTGGACCAGCGCAGCATTGGTACTCCTCGCTAAAACCAAGGTCGATCAAATCCTGGGACTAACTTCGCACAACTTTGCTCCTAGATTTCTAAGGATTACAAAGAGTCGAACTCACCAGCAATGACCTTTTCAACATCAAGCAGCAACCAAAAAACCGTTGAGCCAATATTATAAAAGATTTATACAAACAAAAGCTCAAATACCAAACACCAGATGAAGTTGTCATCATAGCAGCAATCAAAGGACTGCGAGCAGGCCAACTCTCATCACACTTCAAAAGGGAAAGACCAACCATAGTGGAAAAATTATACGAAGAAATAAGAAAATACTGTGAGTCCGACGAAGACTACAGGAAAAGAATAGAAGAAGATAACGGAGAAAGAAACATGTCAAGATCAAACAACAATTCTCAACACCAAAGAACAAATGCTGAGCGAAGATCATTCCAGAGGATAAATCACATCAACAACACGAGCGAAGCGGCTGGGCAAGGTCCAAGATCAAACAATCAAAGAAATTTTCAAAACAACAGAAGTTACAAGAAAAATTTCCAGCAAAGGATAAATGATAACAACCAAAGCAGAAATTTTAAAAGGAAAATTTTAAGGCCTGAAGAAATATACTGCATCATACATGGCAAAGAGGCTGGCCATACATCGAAGATGTGCCCAAGAGTAAAAAAAGCATTGAAGAAGTACAAAAAGAAAATAGAACAACTTCGTAGCTAAAGGTTGTCAATTATCTGGCTCCCAAAGAATAAGTTACTTGCCAATAACCTACCCTCAGCACATGTTGCCACCACCTTCGCCAATCTATAATTGCCAACTGCTAGCAGCGTGCCCACAAAATCAATGGGCCCTAAGTCAGCAGCAAAATTTTCACCCTGAAAGTTCAGTAGCAAACAACAACCACCAAATTCAATACAACAACACGCCCGAAGCGTCAACAAGCAACGGGAATGCAGTCATCCCAAGCAAAGACAGAATTATGACAATCTTCGGAGGAAACAACATGGAGCTCGATTCAAGAAATGAAAGAAAAAATTATTTCAAAAGAGTAAACTCTATAACAGTCGAAGGTCCATTCAAGTAAACAAGATGGTCCCACATGCCAATCATATTCTTAGAACAAGATTTCAAACTCAAAGATTACCCTCATATGGACGCAATGGTCATAGAAGCAAACATCAAAGATTGGGCAGTGACAAAAATTTTAATAGATGGTGGCAGCTCAGCAGATATCATATTCACAAGAACTTTAGATGCAATGCAAGTTGACAGAAAAACTTTGGGAAGAGCCGAGCACCCATTAGTTGGCTTCAACGGAAATAAAATAAACTCTATTGGCAGAATCGTCCTACCAGTCTCATTCGGGACAGTGAACAATGCGAGAACAAAACAGATAGCATTTGATGTTGTTGAAATGCATAGCCAATACAATGCAATCTTCGGAAGAGAAAGTTTAAATGCTTTCGAAGCCATAGTAAGCTACCCATACTTATGCATGAAGATGCCAGTAGTCAATGGCGTCATAACAGTCTTCGGCGATCAAACGGAGGCAAGAAACATAGAAAGAGACGCAAGCCCTGCCTTCAAAAATATTCACGTGATACAAGAAGAAGAAGATGATGAGCCTGAAAGTGAAAATGCGAAGGCACAAGAAAAAGCGAAGCCTTGCGAAGACACCAAGAAAGTACCACTTGACCCAATGGTGCCAGAAAGACAAGTAATCATCGACACAAATTTATCAAAAGAAGAAGAAAAAAAGATAATACAAGTGTTGCGAAGTAACAAAGATATCTTCGCCTGGTCCGCATAAGACATAGGAGGAGTAAGCAGGGATGTCATCGAACACAAGTTAAATATCGACCCAAACTTCAGGCCGAGAAAGCAAAAACTCAGAAAGTTATCCGAAGACAGAATACTAGCTGCGAAAGCTGAAGTACAGAGGTTACTAGACGCAAAAGTCATAAGAGAAGTACAATTCACTACCTGGCTTGTAAACATAGTCGTGGTGCAGAAGAAAAACAAAAAGTGGAGAATGTGTATAGATTTCATAGACCTCAACAAGGCATGTCCAAAAGACAACTTCCCCCTGCCAAGAATAGATACTCTAGTAGATCAAGTAGTAGGAAGTGAAATGCTCAGTTTTCTCGATTGCTACTCAGGCTACCATCAAATCTGGATGAAAAAAGAAGACGAGGAATACACAAGTTTCATTACACCATTCGAAACTTACTGTTTTCAAAGAATAGCCAAGGGACTTCGCAATGCAGGAACAACTTTCATCAGAATGACATCCATAGTCCTCAAAGATTAAATACCAAGAAACTTGCTCGCGTACGTTGACGACCTGGTAGTCAAAAGCAAAAAAAGAGAAGACCATGTCGAAGACTTACAAGAAACCTTCTCAAATCTTAGGAAAGCAAATCTAAAGTTAAACTCAGAAAAGTGCACATTTGGAGTTCAAACTGGCAAAATTTTAGGAAGCATCGTATCCACAAAAGAAATCGACTCAAATCCAGAGAAGGTAAAGACAATACTGAATATGTAAGTGCCAAGAAACATCAAAGACATCCAAAAGCTGATAGGAAGACTAGCTTCACTGAACAGATTTATATCCAAATCAGCTGTGCGAAGCCTCCCAATATTCCAAGCACTAAAAGAGAAAAAGAAAAAATTCAACTGGGGTCAAGCACAACAAGAAGCTTTCGAAGAAATAAAGAAGCACCTATCCAACCCCACGACTTTGATAACACCTGACCCAACGGCAGACTTGCTACTGTATGTGTCAGCAAATAAAAGTACAGTTAATGCAGTATTGATACAAGAAGAAGAAAAGGATCATTCAACCATACAAGTCCCAGTGTACTTCACATCCGAAGCTTTATCTGGATCAAAAAATTTCTATTCGAAAATCGAGAAGATCGCATATGTAGTGCTTATGGCGTCCAGAAAGTTGAAATACTACTTTCAAGAACACAAAATTAGAATACCAACAAATCAACCCCTCAAAGAAGTATTACAAGGCTGTAAGTCCTCAGGAAGACTGGGAAAATGGGCTGCAGAATTGTCTCAATACTTTATTAACTTTGAGAAAAGAACTGCAATCAAATCTCAAGTACTGGCCGACTTCGTAGAAGATTGGACATCTTCAAAATACAATCAAGAAAGAATGGAGCAGCTAGAATGGATAATCTATTGTGATGGCGCTTGAGGCTTCGCTGGCGTAGGAGCAGCAGCAATCATAACCTCACCTTCTAGAATCAAACTCAAATACGCAGCAAGACTAGACTTTTAGTGCACCAACAACATTGCAGAATACGAGGCAGTATTGTTGGGACTTCACAAAGCAAGAGCCATGGGAATCTAAAAGCTATTAATCAAGACAGACTCCCAAGTTGTGGCTGGACACATAGAGAAAAATTATAAGGCAAGAGATCCAGATTTAGCAAAGTATCTCCAAATATTGAGGGATCAAGAGAAACACTTCGTCGGATTCACTGTAAAAAGTATCTCAACAAATGATAACACAGATGCAGACGAAATTACAAAAGCCGTCGTCCAAAAGTCAGAGCTACCACCAGAAGTTTTCTTCTAAATTATCATCAAAGCATCAACAAAAACAAAAGTCGAGCAACCAAAAGAAGTATACATCATAGAAAGTGAAGACTGGACAACTCCAATTTTGGCATTTCTCAAAGGATTCTACAAGCCAGAAAGCGAAGTTGATGAAATAAGAATGAAACAAAAGACCAGAAGTAACAAAATCATCAACGAAGAACTGTACAAGGAAGGAGTCTGCCAACCACTACTAAAGTGCATCTCAAGAGAAGATAGAAAAAACTTGTTGAAAGAGATACATGAGCGAATCTACGGATACCATGCTGGGGCTAGATCAATAGTTGGCAAAGCCTTCAGACAAGGTTTTTCTGGCTAACTGCCCAAAGTGACAGCAAAGAAATCATTCGGACTTGTGACAACTATCAAATGGCAGGAAGTAAAGTCAATGCACCAGGTACAAACTTTCAACCAATTAAACCAACTTGGCCACTTGCAAGATGGGGAATCAATATAGTTGGAAAGCTACCTCCGGCTCAAGGCAACTACCAATATGCAATAGTTGCAGTTGAATACTTCACCAAGTGGATTGAGGCGAAACCAATCACTAACATGTCCTCCCACACGATGAAAAAATTCCTATGGCAAAACATCATATGCAGATTTAGAGTCCCAAGACACATCACAGTAGATAATGGGACACAATTTGACAGTGAAGACTTTAGGGAATATTGTCAATCAATGGGAATCAAACTCTCCTTCTCATCAGTAAAATACCCACAGTCTAATGGAGCAGTCGACAGAGGTAATGAGATAATCTGTACTGGAATCTCAAAATGCTTAACAGGCCTTGAAAAAGAAAAATGGGTCGATGAATTACCAAGAATAATCTGGTCTCATAACACTTCAAAATCAAGATCAATAGAGTTTTCTCCGTTCAAGTTACTTTATGGAGATTCGACAATGACTCCTGAAGAAATAAAATACGAAGGTCCAAGAACAAATGTTCAAATGATCACACAAGAAGATCAAGCAACAAGCAAAGATTTGCTCGAAGAAGAAAGAAACGAAGCGCTTGAAAATATCAAGAAGTACCAACTTAAAACAAAGAAGTGGTACAATAAGAAGGTCAAGCCAAGAGAGTTAGCACCAGGAGATTTTGTCCTCAAAAGGAAAAGAGATGAAGACACTGTGGGAAAATTCCAACAAAATGGGAAGGGCCTTTCATCATCACAAGAACAAACAAAGAAGGTGTGTATCACCTAGTGAATCTGAAAGGTGAAGAACTCAACCACACTTGGAACATAGAAGCACTTCGTAAGTACTACCTATAGCCAAATTAGAAGAGCAGATTTACTTTCCGCAAAGTAGAGGTAGAAGTTTCATTCCAAACAACTTTACAATGTAATCGAGCTGCACTCTTTTTCCACTCAGGGGAAACCCTTCGTAGGGTGAGTGGTTTTTAATGAGAAAGTCTCTCAGTAAGTCTCATGGAATATAAATGAGAAAGTAGCTTCCCCAGAGACATGTCTCCACATCGAAGTACAAAACACCGAAGAGTATATCCAACATATACTCTCATATCGGCACAAATTTAGTAAAACTAAGTTAGCATCAATATTTTATTAAATTAAAAAATGCTAACTTATCCAACTCAAGACTTGCTAAGGTAAATTTTTCAACTTTATTTCACTAAGGTGAAATTTTTCAGCTTCTAAGGAAGCGTACGCGTCCACTTCGCTCGAAAAGGAA
>CM041629.1:25374152-25391752 GCA_023333625.1 Bothriochloa decipiens
TTTCAGCTTCTAAGGAAGCGTACGCGTCCACTTCGCTCGAAAAGGAAGGGACGGCGTTTTAAAATTTGCTAAGGCAAATTTTTCAACTTTATTTCACTAAGGTGAAATATTTCAGCTTTTAAGGAAGCGTACGCGTCCACTTCGCTCGAAAAGTAAGGGACGGTGTTTCAAAATTTGTTAAGGCAAATTTTTTAACTTTATTTCACTAAGGTGAAATGTTTCAAAGGCAAAATTTTCAACTTTATTTCACTAAGGTGAAATATTTCAGAGGCAAATTTTTCAACTTTATTTCACTAAGGAGAAATGTTTCAGACGCAGATTTTTCAACTTTATTTCATTAAGGTGAAAATATTCTCAACGAAGTATACGCGCCTACTTCAAACGAGAAGGAAGGAACAACGCTTCAAGAATTTGATAAGGTAAATTTTTTGACACCATGTTTTCAAGCAAAGTGCATAGTTTCACTAAGAATAAAAGTATTTATACAATAAATACAACCCAAAATAATTATTTCATACCCATTCATACAAGCGAAGGAAAACTCACAAACTTCGCGACACAACAAAGAATGCTTACAGTACAATTTACCCAATTACAAGAATGTGTTTACAAAACTAGTCGTCTTGAGAACTAACTACTTTAGGGAATATTGTCAATCAATGGGAATCAAACTCTGCTTCGCATCAGTAAAACACCCACAGTCTAATGGAGCAGTCGAAAGAGCAAATGAGATAATCTATACTGGAATCTCAAAACGCTTAACAGGCCTGAAAAAAGGAAAATGGGTCGATGAATTACCAAGAATAATCTGGTCTCATAACACTTCAAAACCAAGATCAACAGAGTTTTCTCCATTCAAGTTACTTTATGGAGATGAGGCAATGACTCCTGAAGAAATAAAATACGAAGGTCCAAGAACAAATATTCAAATGATCACAGAAGAAGATCAAACAATAAGCAAAGATTTGCTCGAAGAAGAAAGAAATGAAGCGCTTGAAAATATCAAGAAGTACCAACTTAAAACAAAGAAGTGGTATAATAAGAAGGTCAAGCCAAGAGAGTTAGCACCAGGAGATTTTGTCCTCAAAAGGAAAAGAGATGAAGACACTGTGGGAAAATTCCAACAAAATTGGAAGGGCCTTTTATCATCACAAGAACAAACAAAGAAGGTGTGTATCACCTAGTGAATCTGAAAGGTGAAGAACTCAGCCACACTTGGAACATAGAAGCACTTCGTATGTACTACCTATAGCCAAATTAGAAGAGTAGATTTACTTTCTGCAAATTAGAGGTAGAAGTTTCATTCCAAACAACTTTACAATATAATCGAGCTGCACTCTTTTTCCACTCAGGGGAAACCCTTCGCAGGGTGAGTGGTTTTTAATGAGAAAGTCTCTCAGTAAGTCTCATGGAATATAAATGAGAAAGTAGCTTCCCCAGAGACATGTCTCCACATCGAAGTACAAAACACCAAAGAGTATATCCAACATATACTCTCATATCGGCACAAATTTAGCAAAACTAAGTTAGCATCAATATTTTATTAAATTAAAAAATACTAACTTATCCAACTCAAGACTTGCTAAGGTAAATTTTTCAACTTTATGAGAGTATTTATAATAAGTGCATAGTTTCAACTCAAGACTCAAGAAGTGCATAGTTTCACTAAGAATAAAAGTATTTATACAAGAAATACAACCCAAAATAATTATTCCGTGCCCATTCATACAAGCGAAGGAAAACTCACAAACTTCGTGACACAACAAAGAATGCTTACAGTACAATTTACCCAATTACAAGAATGTGTTTACAAAACTAGTCGTCTTGAGAACTAACTACTTCGGCAGCATCATCAAGTATGCTGCTCACAACTTTGTTTATAATATCGTCCGCTTCACGGTGCAAAAAGTCCTCGCAAACATTTGTCGGCGAAGCGCTCGACCCAGATGACTACAAAAAAGAGGTTAGAAAACAAAAGTCTAACCGTAGACAATAAATTAAACTTTACATAACAAACTTTACCTGTGCAAAATCTGTGAAATGAAAAACTCGATAGTTAGGAGGCCTGGTACTACAACATCGAGTATCCACATCTATAAAAGGTCTGTAAGACAAAACATTCGAAAGGAAAAATCCCAAGTTCAGAACAACGAGAGAAAAAACTTACAAGCAAGAAAATCATCGACATCACAACCATCACACTTCACACAAAAATCATAAAATTCGCTGGGCTCGAAAATGAAGTTATCTTTGGACATTAATAACTGGGTAACGTCCTCGACATCCTGCACAGGCTCAACGTGAGGAACCTACGCAGGATGGACAAATAGTCAAATAGTTTTTAAGTGCATATCTTACAAAAATTGAGAACCATTGTATCTTGAAACTCTCTTATCTCACAAAAGAAAAAAATCTAGAGCCTAAAGTCGACTGCCACTAACATCGCTCGGTCCAGCTCCGCTTCGACTCCTAGCCCTGGCCTCTTTCTTCGCAGCTTCTTCTGCCTCCTTCTAAGCCACCTCTGCTTCCCTTGCAATTTGCTAACAAGCAAAAAGAGAAAAGTTAGACACAAAGAACAGGAAAAACCATAACAGACCAAATACATCACATACCTTCTGCAACTTCTCCTTAGCCTTATTGAAGCAATGAACTCGACCACCAGACCTCCAGTACTGCTCAAGATACTTGTTGCACAGTGTTTGTGTGGCCTTCGTCATGTTAACCAGGTCTCCAATAGAGGGAAACTTATAGTTATCATCGCAAAGCTGTGCAAACAAGGGATCTTGACTTTGTTTCATCAGGTGAAACAAAGCGCGAGTAGAGTAGAAAACTCCTATATCAACTATGGTCTCCATGACTTGGGACAAGTCTTCATATTGGTGACAAAGCCAGCTGAAAAAACTATCACGATCACCAAGGTCCCAGCACTTGTCTCCTGGCCTAGCTCCAAATTTGTCATAACATTCAAAGCAGAGTTCCCAAATGCGATTGCAATTATCGAAGAAAGACTTATCCTGTTCCTCAATCTTTCTTTCACCGTGTCTCATATTATCCCTCAGTTTTTCTTTATCCTCCTTAATCCTTTTGATATCATCTTCTTTTTCTTCAACTCGAGCAAGAGCACTGATAAGCTTCCCTTCCAACACGTTATGAGCATCCACTACATCAATCCTTTCTTTCTCCTTCTCGGCAAGTTGCGTCTTCAGATTCTCAATTTCAGCTTGATAATCACCTTTGCGAAGGGCAAAGTTTTTCTCTTTCTCTTCCAACCCTACCTGCAAACCCCTCATCAAAAGAGAACCCTTATACATCATCGATAAGCCGGCATCAGCAACTTTGAGTAAGGGTTTCTTTGATATCTCAAGTTCTGCATCAGGGACAGTAAAAGCCTCGTCTATACATTTTGACAGCTGAACTTCATAAGTGCGAGGCATCATCCAAAGTTTGTTAGCCCCGATACCTATGAACTTGAAACTGTCAAGACCCAAACTTTTATCCTGACCAAATGCTAACCCACGCTTAAGGGCATCAGAAACTTCTCCTTCACCATCAGCGGGGACAACGGGAGTAGCAGGATCTTGAATATAAAACTTACTAAATCAACTTTCTTCTGAGGAGAAGAGGGCACATGAGGAAAGATAGTTTCTACAGAAAAATCAAAAGTCAGCAAAACAAGACAACTTAAATCTAAAAGAAACACAAAGCCACATTACTCACCAGTAGAAACGCGTTCACCCAAGTTGCATTCAATAGCTTTGCCACTTTCAACATGGATAGTAGAGCTCGACAAACGCATCAAGCGCTCATCGTTGCTCTTATCATCAAAAACTTCATCATCACTTTCATCAAAGTCAAGGGTGTAAATCCTAGAACCACCAACCTTCTTAGGCACATTGGAAGCACCAACTTCGCCAACCCCAACTGTTGTAGGGTCTTCAAGTGAAGCAGTCTTCCCAGCATCAATATCCTCATCATGAGACTCAATGGCAGGAGCCTCAGAGCCAAACTTTGGCGAAGTCGACCCAGCACCAACTTGAGCCTCTTTCTCAGAGACCAAGTCAGCCCCCGCACCGACTTCGCCAACACCACCAGTAGAAGCACCACGAGCTTGCAAATTCTGCAAGTTTTCATCAAGTGTAGTAAGTAATAGTGGAGTCAAACCACTAGATGAGAAATTCATACAAAATTTTCTCACCTCCTCTTCAGCACGTTGAGACTCTGAAACACCAACATCAGCAACTATCTTCGAAGTGCTAGCATCCCCTTCTTCAGAACCACCCAAACCCACATCCAGATTCCCTTCTATATCCAGACTTCGCTCAAGCACAACGTCAATCTCTTCAGCATCCAACAAAACAGAAGGACTTTGATTCTTCTTTAGTTTTTTGGTAACAGTTTTGCTAGGACCAGCCTTGCGCTTAGCACCCCTAGCAGTTTCCTTCTTCTGGCCCTGCTTCTTCTCACGGCGATAAGCAAGAGGAGGACGTTCACCATGTTCAACTTGTGCAACCTCAAAGACTCTATTCAAACATTTATAGCTACTCCCGAGGATCCTATCGATGTTTTTCTTTTCACTTAGCACATACTTTCCAAGAAGATCCTCAGCCCGGCTCTCAACAGACCTCACAAAATCTTCATCAGTAGAAAAGTTTGCGGGCGATGAAAATCGTTGTCTGGAAACTTATAGTTTATGCCTCTAATATTCTTAGGATAAAAACGTTGAAAAGACCATCCTTTCTTCAGAGGCCAAATCCTAGCAGTAGCGTACTCTTTCACAAGATCCCTAGCACACTGTAACGAAGCCGTGCACTTGTACGCCTTAACAGCAATTTTGGAGATCATAGAAGAAGGAAAAGATGGAGATAGCTCAAACCTCTCAATCTCCATCCTAGCAGCCAAGGGATATCTTTTTATTACCGTCCTAGAAGCAAGATCTCTCTCTTCAACCATGGGAACCTTATGATAAAACTAATATCTTGGCCATTCCCCAACTCCCCACTTGTTCTTCATCGCTGGGGAAACTTGAACGGCATTACGAGCCATTTTAAAGCTAGAGCAAGCGAAGTATTTCGTAACCACTTGACCATCAAGCATAAACTCTTTGAATTGAGTATGCATTTCAAACAATTCACAAAAAGCAGCAATGTCAGCACAGGCTTCCTGGGACCTCATAGCCCAAACAAATTGAGCTAGCCTAACCACACCATTAGGAGTCAAATGGTGCATTTGAATGTTGAAAGCCTTCAACACATCTTTGACAAAATTCTGGCACGGGAAGCGAAGTCCAGCAGTAAACAGATCCCGATAAATAATGCATTCATCAGGCTGCGGCTTCGGGTTAGTCTCCAAAGGATCAGGCACCCTCACTTGATCACGCTTGACGAGCCTCAACCGTACCATCTCATCAAGATCGCTTTTATCAAACAAAGTCCTCCCAAAGGTTAAGGTGAAACCTTCATCATCTTTAATTAGATCTTCAACGGACGCATCGACACCGTCAAGGCCCTCTTCATCAGAATCTAACCAAGACTTATCTTCCTCAGTCTTGGAACTTTCCTGAGACTGAAGTTGATCTTGCAAATGTCGTGAAGACATCTGCAAAAAACCAAAGATCAGAAACACTATTTGACAAGATTGCGAAAATATAAAAGTTAAAAGAGCAAAACCTTGCCGAAGGTATCGCTCAAACTTCGATCAAAAATCCAAGACCAGGTCAGCACAACAGAAAAGCGTCGAGAAAAGCTATCTCAAACTTTAAGATTCAATGAAAGTTTTGGCAGAGTTTCTCCTCTTTTGAAAATGACGGCTTCAGGGGGGAGAGCATCGCTATTTATAGGCAAAGCCCGGTCAACCGGTCAAAACTAACCATAGAATTCAAATTTCTAATAGGCCAACTTCAGAGTTTGGATGGTGTTTGTTAGGCAAAGTTTCACGTAAACTTCATGGGATTCAGACCTTTGGAGTAGGCCTTTGCCCGCGAGGGGCTGCTGTTGGGGAGCAACTTTCACACACAAATGTCCTTTCCAAACTTTGGAAGCAAACGTTTTATTACAAACATTTGAGATACTAACATGTGCTGCGAAGACAATATTGATACTTCATTGCAACTTCGTGTATGTATCTTCGTATGCTTCAAAGTTGACTGGCGAAGATGACTTCGCTGTACTTCGGACATCCAACGAAGATGACGTGGACATTTCGCTGTGATTGTCAAACTTCACATATGTGATGGTACATGTCTCAGGTTATCTAGCAAAAATGACTTCGCCAGACTCCCGGCGACCAGCGAAGATGACGTGGCATCTTCGCACGAAGAATCACAAAAGTTATTCACCGAGTTAAGGAATTACGATCAAGCCCAAAGTTGTTTGAGAAGATGAAAGAAAAGGGGCGAAGTGTGTCTCACCACTTCGCCGATCTGTTTTCTAGCTAAATTTATAGGAAGTATGGTGACTAATTTGTAAGAATCTTCAGATGGCGAAGCCAGGGGGCCTATAAATACCCCCTGGGATGTAAACTTTTGGGGACGGAATGAAATATAATTACGACCCGCACATTATTTTCATCGGAGATGTGTATGTGAACCCCTTACCCAACAGGCTGTGTTGCTCAAATTTGAGATCGTCGATATATATCCTGCTCATTATTGAGTGAGATTGCGTGCAGAGGCTGATCATCTTGTGCTCTACGGTATCCTACTATGTCCATTCAAGTTTGACACGAGTCTTGTTTCATTTTTTTCTCTTTGTGTACTTTTTTCTGTAAAAATAAACTAATTCCCATGCAATTTCCATAAAATATCTGTGTTCTAAATGGACCATAAATATTTGTCTAGTGCTTGTTTCAAATTAGAGAAGTTTGAGAGAGACATAGCTTTTCTAAAGAAACACTTTTCAAAAAAAAATCCTAGAAAAGTTTAGAAAGCTAGCCAAAAGAGCTTATATGCTTTTCATGCAAAAGTGTACCTTTTGAGAAAGCTTCTAGCTTTTTGAGCTTCTTAGAGGAGGTTGGTAGCCTTTGAAGATTTTAAAAACCAAAAATTATCAAAAGCTCTCTAAACGAAGTCCTTCTACATCTTCTAACATGTCGTTGTCACATCATATCCTTCTTATTTAAAAAAAAGTTTAGAAAGTTAGTCTAAAGAGCTTCTATGCTTTTAATATGAAAGTGCACCTTCTTAATCTTTTGTTTGCTTTTTGACAAAACTCGTAGCTTTTTGAACTTTTTAAGGGAGCTTGTAGCCTTTTTAGTGTTTAGGAAGCAAAAGTTGTGAAAAGCTCCCTGAACAAATCGATTCACCACCTTGTAATATGTTGTTGTTACACCATCCTTCCGATGCTATTCAGGATCTTATGCCTTGATTAACCTTTCTTCACTTGTTTCTTTGTGATCTTAATGTTCGACTTGGTTCCATCTTGTGTCTTCGACTTTTACATGTCTTGTAGATCTTCAACATTGCTTCTAATGTCTTGCTTGAGGTGTTGATCATCCGAACCACATGGTTGCCTAAGTCCAGTTCACTTTTCCAAGCTTTGAATCCATATCCAAGAACACTACCAAATAATGTTAGTCCAAATAGTCATGTTGACCATTAAACACCAAAATCCAAATTAAGATCCATTTATCTTACAAGGACAACTAGCAAGTTGGCTGTGTGATGTAGACACTTGGTCCCAAAGGTTGTGAACTCCTTCTGGAAAGACCCATTGAGAGGGGTGCAACGAGGTTATTCTAGGATTGACATGACATCTAAAACGCCAACGCACTACGTCAAACACACGGATTGGAAAAGCTAAAGGTAGAAGAAGAGCATAGTAGATTGGTTTTATGTCCTCATTTGTGATCCCTATTATGTATAGGGGCAATCGATCTTATTCCAACAGAATATCTTTCAAAATTACAATTTACCGGTTTCCATGACATTAGAGAAGTTTGGATGGAATTTGGAATGAATTCTTAGCCCTGTTTGTTTGGGTTGTTTTCAACTGGTGAACATAGTAAACCAGCCTGGCGGTTCCTCACCGCTTTTGACCGAGAGTCTCGCTAAATTTTGTAAAATTATCTCAAATTTGATCCTTTTTTGCTTGTGTTTGATTTTTGAAGTCCGTACGATACTCCTCTACCTTTTCTTTTTCGATCTGTCAGTAGAAAAAAGAAACGATGTATGAGTTGCCATCAGAGAAAGCACTGATAATCCTTTTTATATAGTACAGATAATGCCAAGATGGCTTATTAAAGTTTGAACCCGAGACAAGATCACACGAGTATGTCTGCATGCTAGGAGATCCTAAATACAGAAATTGCATTATTATTGATTAACTACACGTCGTTGCTCCAAGCAATCGCTGTCGTCGCCGATAAGTGCGTCCAGTTCCAGCTGGTCATCAGTTGGCCAAGGTGAAGGATATGAGCTCGCGGGTGTTGGTCCACGACTGCTCGTACACGAAGGCCCCGTACGCCGCGAGGTTGCCGTCGGCGTCCGTGGCGTCGAGGACGAGCCGGTAGTTCATCCCGGACACCACCTGCTGCTCCCCGCTCGTCACCTGGCCGAACCTCAGCCCGTCGTTGGCCAGCCTCACGTGCTCCGTCACTGCCCACCCGCCCAGCTCCTGGATGTGCGGCTCGCTCACGTTCTTGATCGGGCTCCACCCGCCGGCCAGCGGCCGTGGCTCCGCGCGCGCCGCCGCGGCGGTGCCGGCGCCAGCGGCGACGAGCAGGAGCAGCAGCGTCGCCGTCGCAGTCGTCAGGAGGCAGAGAGCTCTCGTGGACGACATCGTTGTTTGGTTCGGAAGGTGTGCTATGGATTGTGACGTGCGGGGGAGGAGGAGGAGGAGGAGGTCGTGTCGGGGAGAACGAGGCGGGACGCTGGGATTTATCAGGCGCGTAGCCGAAATCGACAAGGGCTGGCTGGCGACTGGCGTGGCGTGATCACCAGGGTCATCTGGGGGAGGAGCCGAGGAGGGGAACCCTTACTTGGTTTGGTTTTGGCCGGCGCCTCGTGACTTCTTGCATGGCTGTATGCCTGTATCTTTGCCATATTTATCTTCTGCCTATATGTCTGTATCCGGCGATTTGTAGAGGATTGACTTTTGTCACGTTTCTGTGTTCGAATTTCACGGAAAAAGGTGGCGTTTTCTGTCAATGCCCTTGACCGCCAGCGATGCATAAGACATTTGTAAGGTTATTAAGTTACGTACAATCATCTAGCTTAAGATACACAACATGAGATGGATTGATACACGTACCTTCTCCGGATAGGCTTAACTTTGTTAGATAATACTAGCAGTGTGTATATTTAGAAAAAAGCCAAATTGTAAATCGTTAACTTGCAAACTTATGTAAATTATATACGGCACAATCGTTAACTTGATAACTTTCTGAGATGGAGCCTGTCTGGCGACGTTCTACAAAAGCCAAAATGATTTACATTTGGAATGAAGTGAGTATTCTTCTTCTCTATTATTTTCACTTGTAATTAAAGCTTCTGTAGAGTGCGTATACGTGTATTTTAGCAAGTGACGTACATGCAAACATAGTTTAACAAACTAGTTAACATGCACGTGCGACACGCACGTGCTTAGAAGTTTTGTTGTTTATATAAATTCAATTTTTTGTATTTTCTTTTTATATATTAGATTTTTTGTGAAAAGTTTGTATTGTATTCTTTTTTAGCTTGTATAATTTTTAGTCCTTCTTTCATTTTTTTATTGTATGTTACAACATTACTGTAGAATTCCATATGGTTCAGGTAAGTTATTATTAGACAATAGAACAATAAAAAAACTTCCTCAATAAAACCATTAACGGAGGCTCGACTGCATCTTCATCAACTTTTTTTACCAGAGCACGCCAAGTACATCTAAATTTTATGTTGTATAAGGTCCAGCAAAGAGAAAATTGTCTTCACATATATTTACCTATTGCTTCAAAGTACACACTAAAAAAAGAGGAAAACAAAATTATATTTTAACAGTAGAAAAAGGTTACCATAAAGAAATATTCTTTGGATAAAACTCTGAATAAAAAATTTAATCCTACCCTCTTGATGTTGGCATTGTCTCGTAGTTGTCAAATATTTTTCCATACAGAGCTTACCAAACTTTGCATATACATTTGTAACTGGGACAATATGTCATGCAAGCATGGCCAAGCTAAAAATTCACCAGTGTTGTATAATTTATAAAGAAAGGACAAGATCACATGGCAAGACAGGGTTACAATTTATTGTTGCATTAATGTAATTGGGTACAAAAGGCTGATCTAACACCCCAACTAAAGAGATTAGAGTTCTAAAAATCTTGTCGTTGCCATAGCCATCATTCTGTTCGTTCGTTTCAGGAATTGAATCACTGTTCACTACCGGATTCGGGTTCTTTGCCGAGTGTCTCGGACACTCGGCAAAGGCCGAATAACACTCGGCAAAGGCTTTGCCGAGTGCGGCTCTCGGCAAAGCCCACTCGGCAAAGAATTTGTCGGCAAAGGAGTCTTTGCCGAGTGCCACCTGGCAAGCACTCGGCAAAGGCCGGCACTCGGCGAAATAAAAAATCCAAAAAAACCCGAAAATAATAGAAAAAAATTTAAATCTGAGGGGGACCCACCGCCATGCAAGTCGCGGCATTTTTCGCGCGAAAATCGCGCGCTTCGCGTCCGGTGGGATTCGAACTTATGACCTCTCTCTCGCGTGTCTCCTGCCTTAACCACTGCACTACTCTGTTACATGTGTCTATAACTAGTTTCATTTCCTCATATTCTATACTAAATCGAGAGTAATTAGCTTGTTTAAGGGCCTAAATGAATTCAAATCCAAAAGTGGTCAACATAATATTTCATAACTTTTCGAGATCTACACTCTTCGTTTAGGAAGTTTTTTCATCCGAGGTCTTTTACGAAATTTGAATTTCAAATTTAAGATATTCACATATGGCTTTAGCATGGTAAGATGAACTCAAATGAAAAAGTTATCAACTACAAAGTTTCATAACTTTTCGAGATCTACAAACTTTGTTTTGGGTATTTTTTCATCCGAGGTCGTTTACGAAATTTGAATTTTGAATTTTAAAATTCACGCGTAGGTTTAGCATGGCAAGATGAACTCAAATGAAAAAAAATTAAACTATAACATTTCATAACTTATTAAGATCTATAAATATTATTTTGCTTGTTTGATCATTTGTTCATCCGATGTGGTGGTTCTAACATAGTTCATAATTCTTATGAAACTATTAGTGAGATGTAGGTTTTAAAAACAACATTACTATCGATTTATCAAATGAAAAAATGACCAATATAAACTTTATAGATCCTAAAAAATTATACAACTTTGTAGTAGAAATTTTTTCATTTAAGTTCATTTAGTGCCTCGAAATGTAATATTGAAAATATCTTTGCCGAGTGCCAACAGGAAGACACTCGGCAAAGTCTGCTCTTTGCCGAGTGTCAACAGGAAGACACTCGGCAAAGAGCTCTTTGCCGAGTGCCTGAATTTTGCTGACACTCGGCAAAGAAAATCTTTGCCGAGTGCCTGAGATTTAGCACTCGGCAAAGAATATTACACTTGGCAAAGTCATGATTTCCGGTAGTGGTTGGCTCCCAGCTTTTCCTGCAAACATCATTCCAACACGGAACTGGGGCCAACAAATATTGCAGAAAAACAAAACATCTGAAAAATGTCACAATCACCCTAGCAATATGCACAATAATTCAAGGCATCGCAACATGTATCAACGACATTGCCAGTTTTTGCATAATGGAGGTGATCTAGCATATCTGAAAATCTGAGCAACCATGATTGATAATTGAAATATCAATATAAAGATAGCAAACGAATGATACCTTGAGGGAAGCATTCCACGAAAGTAGTAGTTCATACTCCTTTTTGATCCGCTCAAATTCTACCCTGAGAGAGTTCTCTGACCTCAAAGCTTCATGACATTCCCCAACCCATTGACTACATTAGATTATAATTTTTTTAAAAAAAAGCTTTACCAGCTTATCCCCATGCCGTCAGAGCAATTTTATTGGGCCAAGGAGCATCGCCTTGTGCAGATCATACCTGAAGGAATGCATCACCCGTCAACCTTGTTCCTGTCAATAACATTTGTTCATGACAGTGAACCGAATAAAATAAACTCTGCAAACACATCTAAATCCCTCAACACATAGCCCAATCTGATCCTAGACACAGCAAATCCCAAGAATGAGATACATTTAACATTAGAGAAGGAAGCCCTCTATGGTTCACTTTTGCATTGGAGGTTTCAGCTAGCTGAACTGACATCCGTAATCAATATTTCCTCACCTGAAGAATAAACTAATCAAAGCATGGAATGATAAGGTAGATTTTGTTAAATTAGCACAGCTACCATGTAGCAGACTTTGTATATCACTGCTCCGTGGCAAGTTTTTTTATTAAAAAATAAATGTCAAGTTAGTATATCTAAAATGGCAAATTCACAGGCAGAAACTGAATGCTAGCGGGAAGAGCAGCTTTGCATGCCTTGTAAAACAATGTTTTCCAACCTAGCTAAGACATACTAAGACTGGTTTCCTAGTCATAGAAACATACTAAGTTCAATTTGAGCAGATGGAATCATGACGTTGGTATGTATAAATTTTCATTATTCTTTGAAACCCACAAATAGCATTTACAAGTAGCCTATTGCATTAACAATGTCTGGATTTTGGATGCAAAACACAGATTATTAGTTACCTGGCATAAATCATGTCGAAGAAGACAACAAAACCTGCATGAGACAAGCATCGAACGGTCAGCACTTGATCGTGGCAAACCTCATCCTGTAGAAAACATAGGTTTCGTCATTACACCAAAAGAGGAAGTGAGGGTTCTCTGACCCCAATTCTATTCAGCCAGCATCGCACACGGCCCTGATGGGGACGCAGCTCGCAGATTGGCTGCCGATCTACACCCGACGTTAAACGACTGAGCAATCTGCAATTCAACATAGGAGTCTAGGGATGCCAACCGTCGATGTCGATGCCGAGGCTGTGGTGGGTGCAGCGGCCGCGGTGCCGACCCAGCTCCGACGCATCAGGCCTGGCGGGGCGGGACTGACTCCACGGCAGGCCAGAGGCTTGATCTCTGCTCGCATGCCGCCGCCATCGAGGATAGGGAAGGACGTCGCCACGGTGTGAAAAATTGCAAAGCAAAACGTCGGAACATGCAATTTGCATGGCAGGAACGCGTAAGATTTCTTACGCTTTGACGTGGCCCACATTCTAATTAATATCCACCTTCAGATTAAACGGTATTGAATAATCTAACGGTTCTTATAGAGGGTGGGTATAATCTTTTGAGTGAAACATATTTCTCAATTTCTTTGCTCTTTTACAGTATAGATACGCGCATAGGCAATTTGCAGAGGATTGACTTCTGTTGCGTTTGTTCGTTTGAATATCAGGGGGAAAAAATCTGACGTTCCGTCACACTGCCTTTGACCACCCACACGACGCATCGGGTTATTATGAGGACACACTCAACAACAGGGTTAATTGACTAACTTATATACTTTTTTTAAATTATCATGGCGTAACCTAACATACTAATATAGAGAAAAAGTGTGTAAACATAAACACGCGTCAATCATGAGAAAGTTAGCAAACTTAAGTTATATAATGTTCGTAGAGGGTGTCTCTAACAGCCTGCTTTTAAATTGGATCCTCCAATTCTGTATTTCTCGCTAACAAGGAGAACTCTATAGGAGTGGTCAAAGGATATATAAAAAAAAGCAATTGTAAGGTATAAAGATAGAGAAATTGAGTTTTACTCAAATGACTCTCTAAATGATGATTTAGAGGGTAAGGGTTTTGCTATGGCACTCAAGTTCTAAGAAATCATGGCCTTTATATAAAACTATTTATAAACTAGGAGGATTCCCCGCGCGTTGCCGAGGGTATGGAGAAGAAGGAATATAAATATGCTAGAATGGATTATGTGTCTCGCTGATGTTGATTTCCTATGCTAATGAACTTTAATTACAATACTTATATAGATGCTTCGCATGTCAAGAGCAATAAATAGTGGGGTGCTAGTGGATTGCTTAGATGGATGCTTTGTATGTCAAAAAAAAAGTAGATAGTGAGGTTTTGCTTTATAAGAGTTATAGATAATTATAAAATATCTACAAATGAAAGTCATAGCCAACAATTGAAGGAACAAAGACCCGTGTGTTCGGCTATATGTATATATGTTACGCAAACACCGTGTCAAAGTTCTTTTTCCCTGCGCTATGCGTGAAAGCTGCTGCCACATCATAAAATTAATGGTTAGAGCAACTCCAACTCAGGCCTCTATTTGGGCCCCTACCCTAAAATTTAGGAGTTTGACGACAAATTAACTCCAGTCACTAGTAGAGATATGACCTGCCATGATGAAAATTCTTATGATAATTTTGTTATGGTCACCAAAGAGTGGTTTCCATGACGTTTTGGTCGCTTTGGTCATCGATCTGCGTGACGATTTCCCGAACAGTACATTTCCGTGACGCGTTTTAAAAAGGTCATGGGATACGTCACGGAAAACCTGACGAAATCGTCACAGAGACTTACGCGGCACTGTTCACCGCTGGATTGTGACATTTTCACGGATATCCTCGGTTGTGACCAACATACTGCATCACTGAGACCCACGCCGTTCCATTTAGCTACAAGAGCCCGCGCCGTTTGCCGGCGGGACAGCCACCTTTACTCATACTTCCATCCGTCATTAGCACGTACCACTGGTACCCCTCATCTGCCGTTAGTCATGGGACCCGCCCATCACTCTGCCGGACACTTCTCCATCTGACGTTATGGGACCCGCCGTCACTCATCCGTTCTGATGGGCGCCGTTCACCATCCGGCTTGTGGGACCTGTGTGTCAGTTAGACCACTGTTCACCGACCGACCTGTGGGACCTGCCTGCCAGGGGAACCTTGAAGCCACCCCCTTCTACGACTGACTTGTAGGACCCGTCTGGCACCGTTCTTCATCAGAATAGTGGGATCTGCGTGTTAGTTTGATGGGACCCGCCACAGGGGACCCATCTCTGTTCATGTGGGGCCACACTTCCTAATCCGACATGTGGGACCGCGTCTGGTACCTTTCTCAACCTGATGACTGGGGTCAGAGTGTCAGTTAGTTGGGACCCACAAGTGGGGACCCATCTGTGTTCACGTGGGGCCACCATTCGTCGACCCACCTGTGGGCCCCGTCTAGTACCCTTCTCTACTCGCCACGTGGGACCAGGGCGTCAGTCAGATGGGACCCGCAACTAGGGGAACCCTTCTCCGAAGGACCTGTGGGCCTACCCGCGACGTCGGACCCTCTCTGTTCACATAGGACCACCGTCCTCCGACCGACATGTGGGACCCGCTTGTAATCCTTATCGTTCCGACGTCCGGGACCATATGTCAGTTAATTGAGACTCGCCACTAGGGGAACCCTTCTCCGATAGACCTGTGGGACCTGCCCGCGATGTGGGACCCTTCGCTGTGCCGGCGAAGTGGAATTTCCCAAAAAAGGACAAAGTTTTCCATGATTCAAACCCGGAACGTGTAATAGAACCGCCCAATTTATATAAGCTCAAGTACGAAATCAACTGATAAACCGCTAATTTGCGTGCTTGAACCCATATAAACCCGGTAGTCCGAAAATTTTTGAGGGATCTCAAACTTTTCAATGTACAACCAAGATCGTACTGATTCAGTAACCATAGTCCACATATTACATAAAGTTCACACATAAATTTAATTTATCAGAGTTTACAAAAGATTATTTCAACACCTTTTAATAAAATAATAGCAAAAGTAAGATATTTTAAAAACACACACTTTATATTTTATTTAAATACAATGCCAGTTTATAGTCAAATCCAACAAAAGCATCTGAGATGAGCTACAAGAGATGACCTTGCCCATGGTTTAATTCTCCCATAGTGGGATACAAGTCCATCTTGTCGCCACAACAAATAGGCTCATGATCTGCAACAAGTGGGAATAAAACCCTGAGTACAAGAATGTACTCAGCGAGACTTACCCATCATAAATAAAAATAAAGACTCCAAGGATTATGTAAGGCTATTATAGGTGGAGTTTGGTTTACTCATTTTGCATAAAAAGCCTTAAGTGAGGAGAGTAACCATATTGTTATTAGCATCAAGTTAATATTCATTAACCTATCATCTATGTTTGCACCTGTGCTAAACAAGCAAAAGAAAAGAGAATTACACAACCATATCAGGTTCATCAACAGCTATCTTGTGAAGTAAGATCCGATATCTCCTACATCTCGCGGGTGAAGTAATCGCCTGACTTCTACCGTTTATAGCATTGCTAAGCATCTACAACGATTCTGAATCTCAATAAGATTCCAGGTATATGTTACTGGCAAGGTGGGATGTATGCAGCAAAGGTTTCACCCAACTCCTATACTTAATGCAATAATACATATATAACATGTATATAGTTATTGCTTAATAAAGTAGGAGACTTAGAATGCTCCGAGGCTTGCCTGGATAACTTAATATCACATTAAGTTATTAGGTTCCAACTTTAGTGAACGATCACCCATCATCTTCAAGATGGTCACCAAGACACCGTCTCTTGGTTCGGCTTCAATGGCATTTCGTTGATCCATTCATCATTCCTAGATGATATGCATGGATACGATGCATACTTGAATGAGATAAACATAACAATGACATTTACAAGCACGAAAGATAAGTATCACGCCCAAGGTAACTAGGGTAACTAATCGTTAATAGGTTCGACTCTCATCCTCACTTAGAGACTTACTCGCGAAAAGGGTTACCACAACATTACCCAACTACGTATTTCATCATCTTAATTATAAAAACAAGTTAAATAGTTATCATTAACACATGTTCATCATGCATGGTTCAAGAAGACAATAAATTTGCCATGAAACAGCAGGAGTGGATGTGTCTCAAGGTCTTCAATCAACTCCAAAAATACATTCAAATCATTTCATGATTTATACTAATCATTTTAATATTTATTAACTAAATGATAAATCATTTACCTAGCCAAAATTATATCTCCACAAATTTACATAGAAAGCATATATGATATATTTTCCACAAAATCTATATGTCATAAAAAGATTAACAAAACAAGAACCACATTTTTCTGAGCTATATTCTATTTATTATGTATTTCTAAAGATTAGTCATATATCAACAATTAAATAAAGATCAATATAAAAGTATCACAAACATGACATATTATATTTTTCATGCATAGATCATCTCATAAGAAAAATATTGCAACTTGAATCACCTCAATCAGAGTAATTCATCAAGTTATGAATTTCCTAAGCCTTAATCAGATTTCTGGAAATCTATTTCTAATTAACCCGAAATTTCATATAGGACAAGCACTTTGTAGATAGGCCCCTGTATTTCTTGAATATCAAATTAGGCTGGATCTACAAAATCTATGAGTCTACGCACTTTGCAAATAAATATTCAGGAGACGATGGCGATTCGAATTGATTACTAACCAGCTGGGGAAATATTCCTAACACTCGCATTTCTCGAAATTGGGTGGCTAAACTTGATCAAATCGATCCCAACTTTTGGCATG
>CM041629.1:25392152-25606366 GCA_023333625.1 Bothriochloa decipiens
CATGCCAACCTAATGATGTCTGTTAACCCTAATGACTTAGAATTAGAATTTCAAACATAGCCACAATCATTATGCAATGGCAAAAATGAATGCATGGTGCTTATGCTCATGTATCACAATGAGATTAAATAAGCATAACACTGGGGTGTTACAGCCCTCCCCCTTAAATAAATCTCATCCCGAGATTTGGTACGAAAAGTTATTTAAAGGAAGAGAAGCACATAACCCATACCTAGGACAATTATAGCAGAAAGCTATTAGATTTGACCACGAGAGAGGATAACTTGGTCAAACAACTTTTCGATACTTGTTTTTTGTAGAAAGCTTTTGTCTAAACAATTTCCTTCATTGACCCCCATGAAGTGTTAATACCTCGAAAGGAATCCAAACCACGATTCCAAATACTTGTCCTCTTTCTTTGGTGACAACATCATGTCATCTATGTCCATTGGGTGCATAGATGTGATACCTAACTTCGTCGACTCATTGTTCTCAAAGATCCTTATATAAGGGTGTCCATATCCATAAGTCCTCTAATAATCGACCAAATTTTAGCTCAAATGGACATCATTTGGGTACTCAAATAATCCAAGTACTAAAACTGTTCTATTATGAAATTTCAACAACTTAACATGTGAAACTTATTCTCATTATTTTGGCTTTCCTCAATAAATCCTCGAACCCATTGGACATTTTGCATTACTCAAAAGATTGAGCGAGTTCACAAAGTTTGGTGACATTCCCACAGCGTTTGAGCCACTTCATATAGCCTTCATGCAGGTGACCTATTAGTTGTCTCTCAACACTAAAAAGCTCCAAGGCTTTAGCTCTTGTACCATGCAATTATGGTTGTTACCGATGTAAACGACCATTCTCGAAGTCAGCCGAAAGGATTCACACCTATGAAGAAACATAGATCTCCTTTGATCCATGTCTATCTGATAACTTGTTCAACTTGAGCCTTTGGGTACCCCTTTGTGATCCAATCGGGATGACATATATCCAATAGATGATAACGTCACTCACGGAACGACTAGCAGTCACTTGTCTATCATCTCTTACAGTCTGTCAGTGTTTATGTCAATGACCAATTCATCCAAAGATCATCTTCTTTGCAACTTTAGAAGAAAGCCTCATTATAAATGGTACCATAAAGGTATTTCAAAAAGATATCGAAAGATAGCCAAGGGAGGAACCATGAAAAGATAACATATTGGTGTAGTTTCCATAATGGATCCTGACTAAAATCACGATACCAGTGCGTGCCAAGCAGCACAACCAAGTGTCGGCCGCCTACAGGAGGCTCTCGGTTTCGTCGCGTCACCGTTAGTTAAAATCAAGACACCATTACCGATCTTACAACCAACATGAAATCCCACATGACATAGGTAGATCTCGCATGGATAAGCGTCATGTGCAAGACGAGTTAAGCAAGCAATGATGATCACAAGATTTAGAGATAACAAGGATAAGATGAAAGAACAGATTATGGCACAAGATGACATTGATATATTCCGTGCCAACCAAATTGTGGCTAGATATAATATTATCAAGGAGTTCAAGTATGAATTTCCATGATAGGTTCAAAGAGTAGGGGTACATTAGTTGTGAACATATAGTAGCTCATGCCCACAAACCTCGATACCTGCGCGCACCCAACAGTAACTCATGTGGCCACGGCACACAAGAGACCCTAGGTTCCGTCGTGGCACCAGGGTTACGGAATATGGCACCACTATAGGGCATAACAGCAGTAACCCACATCTCAAAATATTGAGCAGGTAACCGAGATCAGAAGTTGATCATAATCACAAGGCATTTAGGAACTCAAAGAACAACTTTGAATCCCTAAGAAGTGTCGAAAGGATGACATCGCCCTAACTGTGGACTATAAGGGACCACGATCATAGGCTTGGGTAACGGCGAATGCCCAGCAATCACATCACACAGGTGATCCCGGGTTTCGACGATGTTTCCAAGTTATGGGTCATGGTACCTTAGAGGACACAATCATAGTGATATTCGAGGAAGATATTCATTGTCAAATGATACCAAGGGGGTAGCTTGGGTCAGGTTTGAGAGGAATCAAGGCATAACACATTCTTATCAAATGAATCAAAGAGCAGTACTAGGCTTTGGTTTCAAGGTAACGATGTATACCAAGGTATATCCACTAAGTCCCAAAGATTAGGAACCCAAGGAGTATAGATTACCAAATGGTTAACAAATCATATATTGTTATTCATACCAGACACATTACCATTCTTGGTGTCTTCATCAAAGACAGCTGCTTCGTTGTCCTATCCAGCTCAGTGTTGAATTCCTCCTGCATCTCACGCCTCACAATAGAAGCAAAATTTAGTGATATTAATGAGTTAACCACGCCCTCCATGCAGGAGTAAGTCTTCAATTAAGCGAACATAGCACTAGTAGCTGGACCGTTGTTACTCTCAACTTTATCTGTACCACCAACTAGTGCAGTTCCATTAATTGCAAGGTTTTCTGTCTTCTGGATGACACCCGGAGTGAAAAACTCTCTGTAGTAGCGAAGGAATGTAGAACTTCATTAAGAATTTCTTAATACCATGTGTCTCTCTAGTTACAATTTGATGACTTGAAACTTTTCCTCTGGTGGACCTTGTGAGGAGTGCACTTCATGCGACCCATTTGTTCAAGACTAGGACTCTCGTGAGACAGTTATTAAGTTGATAAATCTTATCAAAAAGAGATAATCAATTTATAAGGAGAGAGTAATGCAATGACATGACATGAGCATTTCAATATGATGCATGCACGTTCTGTACGTCCTCACAAACCTAGAAAACAATTATTTTCTAACATTCTATACGGTGGCATATAAAACATGCTCTCATATATACGGAACTACTTCGTTCTACACATCGCGTGGTTAGCGTACCTACAGAAGATTCATTTCAGCCCAGGCCCCATCATGAATGCAATTCGACGAAAAATCCACGCACCTTTCGAACAAGGTGAAAACACCGATTACTTGCACCCCCTCCATCTATGCATATTCCCAAATATGCATACATGTAGGTGCATGCTACCCAAATCATCGTCAGAAGACGGCATCGCCATAACAGGCGAAAAACACCCTCACATGCGGACATCCATATAAACATGCTCTCGGCATGTAAATACTTCAGTACCATATAAGCACTCCCCTACATCAGCAGTGTATCCGATCATGCTCTCACAACTCACACTTACCTTGGCGTCGAACCAACCTTACCTTGACTTAGAGGCAAAATGATCCATACATTACCATTCAAGTGAATGGCACCCATACAAATCCGCCATTGTATGGGCAACGGCAAAAGGAAAATATGATGCAATTTCCCCCAAGTTAGTATTTAAATAAGCCACCTGAGATTCCTACTGGGCTTAAAGGATATGACAACTGGCACACACTTAGGTTTGAAAATCACAGATTTAAACACCTATATATAGCTATAAGTTGTCAATTAGTTTGATAAAACAAAATCTTTTTTGTTTAAAATACACATGTGAACAATAGTATATTGAACCTTGCTTCGATGCCAGCTGTAATAGAACCGCCCAATTTATATGAGCTCAAGTATGAAATCAACTGATAAACCGCTAATTTGCGTGCTTGAACCCATATAAACCCGGTAGTCCAAAAAATTTCGAGGGATCTCAAACTTTTTCAATGTACAACCAAGATCGTACTGATTCAGTAACCACAATCCATATATTACATAAAGTTCACACATAAATTTAATTTATCAAAGTTTACAAAAGATTATTTCAACACCTTTTTAATAAAAGAATAGCGACAGTAAGATATTTTAAAAACACCCACACTTTACATTTTTTTAAATACAATGCTAGTTTATAGTCAAATCTAACAAAAGCATCTAAGATGAGCTACAAGAAATGACCTTGCCCATGGTCTAATTCTCTCGTAGTGGGATACAAGTCCATCTTGTTGCTAAAGCAAAATAGGCTCCATAGTGAGCACTTGATACACCTCGATTTTCGGCCTGAGTTGAGCTACTAGGCTTCGCGGTGGATAACCTCGGATCTAGCCACCTAAGTGCTAGGCGTTGTTCAACATGACAAGGAAAGGCTCCATTCCTTGGGAGTGATTAATCAGCACGATGTTTCACTTCACTAACAAGGTTGGCCGACCTTGTAGCTTACACGCTCTGTCTTGTCGTCGATTTACATACACATGGTTAACTTCCACGATAGCAATATATAGCCCACTGTGATCTGATATCTCCTACATCTCGCGGGTGAAGTAATCGCCTGACTTCTACCATTTATAGCATTGCTAAGCATCTACAATGATTCTAAATCTCAATAGGATTCCAGGTATATGTTAGTGGCAAGGTGGGATGTATGCAGCAAAGGTTTCACCCAACTCCTATACTTAATGCAACAATACATATATAACATGTATATAGTTATTTCTTAATAAAGTAGGAGACTTAGAATGCTCCAGGGCTTGCCTGGATAACTTAATATCACATTAAGTTAGTAGGTTCCAACTTCAGTGAACGATCTCCCATCATCTTCAAGATGGTCACCAAGACACCGTCTCTTGGTTCGGCTTCAATGGCATTTCGTTGATCCATTCATCATTCCTAGATGATATGCATGGATACGATGCATACTTGAATGAGATAAACATAACAATGACATTTACAAGCACGAAAGATAAGTATCACGCCCAAGGTAACTAGGGTAACTAATCGTTAATAGGTTCGACTCTCATCCTCACTTAGAGACTTACTCGCGAAAAGGGTTACCACAACATTACCCAACTACGTATTTCATCATCTTAATTATAAAAACAAGTTAAATAGTTATCATTAACACATGTTCATCATGCACGGTTCAAGAAGACAATAAATTTGCCATGAAACAGCAGGAGTGGATGTGTCTCAAGGTCTTCAATCAACTCCAAAAATACATTCAAATCATTTCATGATTTATACTAATCATTTTAATATTTATTAACTAAATGATAAATCATTTACCTAGCCAAAATTATATCTCCACAAATTTACATAGAAAGCATATATGATATATTTTCCACAGAATCTATGTCATAAAAAGATCAACAAAACAAGAACCACATTTTTCTTAGCTATATTCTATTTATTATGTATTTCTAAAGATTAGTCATATATCAACAATTAAATAAAGATCAATATAAAAGTATCACAAACATGACATATTATATTTTTCATGCATAGATCATCTCATAAGAAAAATATTGCAACTTGAATCACCTCAATCGGAGTAATTCATCAAGTTATGAATTTCCTAAGCCTTAATCAGATTTCTAGAAATCTATTTCTAATTAACCCAAAATTTCATATAGGACAAGCACTTTGCCGATAGGCCCCTATACTTCTTGGAAATCAAATCAGGCCAGATCTACAAAATCTATGAGTCTACGCACTTTGCAAATAAATATTCAAGAGACGATGGCGATTCGAATCGATTACTACCCAGCTGGGGAAATATTCCTAACACTCACCTGGTAAGCCCCGCTAAGGGTAACCGTTGGTCACCGTTGGTCCAACTCAGGAATCGCGGATCCAAGCAGTGCCTCACTACTAGGGTCGCCACCAGGAGGGCCAGGAATTATAACACCTGCCACTGGAATTACGGACATGACTTCCCACCCATACTTACTACCTCCATAATGAGCACTTGATACTCCTCAATTTCCGGCTTGAGTTGAGCTACTAGGCTTCACGGCGGATAACCTCGGATCCAGCCAGCTAAGTGCTAGGCGTTGTTCAACATGACAAGGAAAGGCTCCATTCCTTGGGAGTGATTAACTCAGAAATCAAATCAGGCCGGATCTGCAAAATCTATGAGTCTACGCACTTTGCAAATAAATCTGAGAAGAGTAATCAATTTACACAGGAGCCCTTCTCCTCTACCTATTCACGGACATGAACAGGGGAATGGCGGAGTCGAGCTCGGGGCCGGCCGGTTGGGTGGTCGCTGGCGACGATGAGGTGGCGATGGAGCTGCATGAGGTTGACGCACACCCGCTGCCGGCCTCAACGCGGGTTGAGGAAGCCTGAGGCAGCCCAGCCACGGAAGCACGCAGCTCCGCGATGAAGCGACTCAGCAAGGCGGCGGTTAGGGGCACCGTCGACTGGTCCGGCGAGGTGGCATGTGCATGCGCGCGAGGCGACATTGGCACTGCGGTGGAGGTGAAGCTACAACGTGAAGTGCGGCGAGGGTGGAGTACCCCGACGGTAGGAGCGGCTCCCGCGCCGCGTCAACGGCGCCCTGCTGCTCCGCGCGTGGAGAACAGTGAGGGAGAGAGAAAGAAGTGGGACAAAGTGAGCGAGGTGGAGGGTGAAGAAGTGACGCGGCGTGGTCCACCTCATGAAGGCATGCAGCGCGCATCGCGAAGGCACACGGCGCGGGTATGTGGACACGGCGTTCGCGTTCAGGAGAACGTTCTCGTCGACAATTCATCGAACATGTGGTGCGCGAGCAAGTGGCCAGGTTGGCAGGCCAATTGGGCTCGATCTGGGCCAAACTGGGCCATGGGCCAAAAACCAAAATTGATCATCAACTGATGCTCTACATTTTTTGTTAAGGGCCATGGTCATTAGGGCTACGGATTAAGGAATAATTAGTTGCTAACCTTGCAAGGTCAACATGCTAATTACCTTTGACATACAACTCGCATTTCTCGAAATTGGGTGGCTAAACTCAGTCAAATCGATCCCAACTTTTGGCATGAGATGTTCAACTAAATTATCTACAAACTTTACTTTTGGACCCACTCAAGTTGCTTAACAAAATTTGGAGAACACGGCATGCCAACCTAATGATGTCTGTTAACCCTAATGACTTAGAATTAGAATTTCAAACATAATCACAATCATTATGCAATGGCAAAAATGAATGCATGGTGCTTATGCTCATGTATTACAATGAGATTAAATAAGCATAACACTGGGGTGTTACAGAACGTAGGCGCGAAGAACTGAAAGCCATTGCCATTGCACTATGTGCCCGCATGTGTTCTCATCTCTTTGAGATCCTTCATATAACTATGTGTCTGGGCATTGCCAGACAGGTTAACTTATAGGGATTTGTCCCCTCAAAGTGGAAAAATATCTGCTCCTTGGGTCGAGTCGGAGGCGGCAGCAGAGGATCCCCGGTGTGCTCGGGTGGCTCCGGCGTCCATTGGGAGGCAGGCGACGGGTCTCTCCCGGTGGAGTGCGGCGGCACTGGCGGCAGCACCGGTGGTTGTGTGCCATGGTAGAGGCGTCAGATCCGACCCGCAGGTGCCCTTTTCTCCCCTTTTACTATTTGTTTCTTCATTTGGGGAATGCCTATGGGATTTGTGGTTTAGGGTACTGTAACTATGATGGTTAGATTTGATTTAGTCAAATCTGTAATGGTTACAGCTACATTAACTGCTATTCTAGTTTGTGTTATACATATCTATGTGTTGCTGCTCTAAATTTGGATGAGCTTTTGTCAGCCTATCCCGTAGAATGATATGAACAAATGCACACATTAGTGCTCTCTAACCCTGTATTTCCTTTGTTATTAATGCTACTTTTGCAACTGTCCACCCCGTGGTCTAAACTCTCACTAATTTTGCGTACTTTTGCTGCAGTAGGAAGATGGACAGATCCTAGATTACTATAGGACATAATGGCACAGATGAGTACTATATTAGAGCCACTCAGTTTGTGGACTGGGTGAAGGAAAAGTACCTGGGGGGTGAAGATGTCCGTTGCCCATGTCAAAAATGCCTTAACAAGAAACTGTACCACAGAGAATGCTGTGGAAACACATTACTCGGAACAAAATGTCGATCACATACACCAGATGGGTTCTTCAAAGGGAAGAAGTGGAATCTTCAAGTGGAGACATCATAGAGTCATCAGATATGCATGGATCTCATCATGAGGATAGGATTCCAGAGCTGGAGGAGCAGGACAAAGACATTAGCATATTCCTGGAAGATTGGGATTTGATTACAAACCTGTTAACATGTGAAGAGCTCAAGGAGAAAAATTCTTTAGTGATTGAAAGAGTTGTAAATGATTTGAAACAAGCATCCTCACCTGGATCTGCCTACACAAGATTCTCCCTCCTTATTAGGTTGTTGTACATGACGTCCCGCAATCAAGTCAGCAACAAATGTTTTGATACACTTTTATGTTACTTTTGAAAGCATTCCCTAAGAGCAACCTTCCAGACTCATATAACAAAGCACGCAAATATATTCGACATCTGGGGCTTTTTTATGATAAGATCAATGTGTGCATGAACAATTATGTGTTGTTTCGGGGTGAAGTTCTTGAAAAGCTGATGTGTGCCCAGAATGCAACACGTCTAGATGGGAGGATGGTAGCAAGCAGACTCCTCGTAAGGTTTTGAGGCATTTTTCTCTATCAAAGGGGTTGCAGAGGATCTTTGCTACACCAAAAACAACAAAGGACGCCGAATGGCACAAGACCAAGCGAGAGGATGTTGACGGTGTATTGAGCCATCCAGCAGACGGGGAGGCATGGAAGCACTTTGATATCAAACATCCAGATTTTAAAAATGATGCAAGGAACTTGAGGCTATCCGTCGCCACAGATGGTTTCAATCCATTTGACAACTTTAGCTCATCATATAGTATGTGGCCTATTCTTGTAACACCTCTCAACCTGCCACCATGGGAGTGTGTGAACCCACCCAATTACTTTATGTCTCTCTTGATCCCGGGCCCAAGATCTCTAGGAGGTCGACTGAATAGGCTATTATGGAGTTAGAGGAGTTTAGGAGGCTGCACGACGAGGACTGCAATGTGACGAGGGGGCTCTTTCACATCTACATTGGTAACTCAAGGTCTTGTTGATGACGAGCGGTGAACATGTCTAGTTTGTCTGATATTTTGCTGTGAATTTGTGGCTGCTTCATATGTGAACTCTATCAGTGGCTTGCTGCTAACCAGAACTGTAGTAATCTGATTTAGATGCAACATTATTATGCATGTATTTAGTATATTGTGTAATAGTGTTGTGATGTAATGATTGCTTTGCACACGTCATTTAAACTATGGTGAATATGCCATTGTGTTGAATTACTTTTGTGACAAAATGGTATTTGAGCACGTGGACGAAATCTGACAGGTAACGTGGGTAAACATGCTTGCGACATGTTGACAAACCAGCATTCAAAACGTGGACGACTACCATCATGACGCGTCATTTAATAAGAAATGAACATGTGGACAAAAAAAGCACTACCTGGTTCAATGAACGTCTGATGTGTGTGCCAATAAAGCTCTGAAAAGTGGCACAACATTAGCGTGACACGTGGTCCGGTAAGAACATCAAACGTGTGAAAGTCCTCGGTTTAGTTTTGGATAATTGATGAAACCTAAGGACTAACCTTGTTTCTAAGTGGATGATTTAGAGAAAGGTAGTCCATGCCAAGTGGAGCTCGATGATGAGTCATGACATGAAGTTATGTAACCTAAGCATGGTGAAGATCAAGATGGGCTTGGCTCGATGGACCAGTTGGAAGTGTGAAGGGAAAGTTGAGGCTTCGAAGCGAAGGACCGTGCGACGGTGAAGCTTGGGCAAGACTTGGCGCTGATAGACCGACCAACGGAGAAGAGCAAGTAATATCGAGATCGATGGATGAAGACAGTTGCATGATGACGTGGAATGTCACATATCATGTAAAGACTTGGCGGTTGATTGAAAATAAAAATGGGCTCAAGGCAAAGGTATAACCTATAGGGCTATTTTGTTTTACACTCAAGACACCATAGAGGGTGTGAGTGGTTTAAGATCGATAGCCGAACTTTTAAGAGGGGAAATCTTATCGGTTATTTGATGCATGGGTGCCACTAGGGTGTTTAGATCATGTAGATGCATATATAACCTAGTGATCATGAAAACCTTTGAAAATGATTATGAAAATGCTAACACACGAGCACATGGAGTTGTACACTTGGTGGTGTTAGCACATTTGCACAGGTGATGATGTTTGTAGGGTTGAGATGGGTTTGGGTTCCTCTCTATTCGGAGCTTTTGGGAAAATTAGATGCATATTTTCTATAGCGTCGGATGCAAAATTTGTTGGGAAAAAATTGGCATCGACGCGGGCTTAAAAGTTCTACTTTCTAGGCGTCGGACACGGCGTCGGACGCTGTCCGGGCGTGTCCGGTGCATGAATGCTGTGGCAGGCAGGCTGGCTCGCTGGCTGGAGTGCTGGCCGGATGCTCGGGGCGTCCGGCGCAGCGTTCGGCACTAGCGTCCGGAGGTCAGCCTCACGCGCGGAGCTCTATGAGTAGCGTCTGGCGAGGGCGGACGCGTCTGGTGCTACTGCAGAGGAGCGTCCGACGCGTTTGGCTTAGCTGGCGCAAGGCGCGGCTGGTTCAAACGCCGAACAGTGAATAGTGAACACAGAGCGTCCGATGCTTGAGGCATCAGACGCGTTCGGCGTGTTGGCAGTGATGGCCAACGGCTAGTTTTCGAAGAAGTTCTTGGTGCGTGGACGTTAAACGCGTCGGACGCGTCCGGTGGTTCCATCTGGCGCGTCCGGCGCTTGTTTCGTAGGCTGCCCAAGGGGGCAACGACTAGTTTGGATGGTGGAGGTTATAAATAGTGGGTGGCTGGCTCTTGGCCATTTCTCTTGACTCTCTAACTCATTCATCATCCTATTAAGATTTGAAACAACACTCCAACTCATCTCTCTTGCTTGGTTGCACATCCAAAGTGAGATTGAGTGATTCCAAGTGGATTTGCATGAGTGATAGCATCTAGTGGCACTTAGGGATCGATTTGCCGGTGGATTTCTTGTTACTCTTGGAGAGTACCGCTCCTAGCTGGCTTGGAGATTGTTGGAGTTGGAAAGAGTTGGTGATTGTTCTTGCCCACCTTCGGTGTTGATTTGTAAGAGGTTCTTGTGCTTTCCTTGGCGGAGCACCAAAAGCAACTCTAGTAAATTGCTCGTGTCATTGAGTTACCTCGCTTGAGAGTGGTGTCTTGCGGTTCCCTTGCGGAGGAGTGCCTTGTGGGGCAAGTGGCTTGAGGGTCACACCGAGGAACCATCTAGGTGGAGGTCGACACAATGGGGACTAGCTTGTCGGTGCACAAGTGAACCTCAGGAGAAAAATCATTGTGTCAATCTTGTCTCCCGGTGATTGGTTTTCATATTGATATATTATGTTTGATCACTTCACATCTTGGTGATTGGCCCTTCTACTCATCAACGTCGGTATAAAGATCACCAACCTATCTCTTGTATTTACCTTCTCATATATATATTGTGTAGCTTGTGTAGATTTGGTTATCTTGCTAGCTCACTAGATTAGAAAGTAGTGACATAGCCTTTGAGTGATATAGAGATCATAATTTATTTAGAACTATCATTAGGAGGCTTACTCACTATCTAGGCTAGGCAAACCGTGGTTATCGCCATTTGTTTTACTAACAAGTTTTTGTCTAGTATACTTGTAGAAATTTAAATTGGCTATTCACCCCCTCTAGCCATCTAGGACCTTACAATGTGGTCCATTAGGAACGCAACACGTCTTGCAATAACAAACCAACACGTGGTCCAATAGTAATTTGACACGTGCCCAATGAATAAACTGACATGTGCTCCTATAAAAACATGACACGTGGTCCTGTCATAATGAGAAACATGACCCAGTTAAAACACGACATGGTCCAATAGGAGAAAGACACATGTACAAACCTGAGGGCGCCACGTCATTCTACCAATGTCGCCTGACCATAGCCAGGTTAGCTATCTATAGCCACGTCAGCTGACGGTGTCCATGCCAACATAACGGCCATCTTGTGCCGTCTTCTAATGTATGGAAAAACCTCCATGACGCCCATGGTTTGGTCATCGAAGGTGCATCTTCGGTGTCGCTTCTTTAAGATCATCATAACTACATAAGAGTGACGCGAGTTCCGCGATGATGGCGTTTTGGTCACAGATTCGTCACGGAACTAAAATAGTAACGAATTTCATACCTACCGTGACAAAAACAGTTCATCATGGTAGGTCATATCTCTACTAGTGAGTGGAGCCCCAACTTAGGCTCCCATTTTTTATGCCCTCTCAAATTATAGTTTCAGCCCACTAGATCTGAAACCCCCTATCCCATGGGTCCCACACCCACTTTCTCTCCCCACCCATGGGTCCCACCCAAGTTTCTCTCCCCACCCATGCCTCCCCTGCACGAGCCACGAGCCGCTGTTACTCGATCTGTACTACTAGCACCAACTACACAAAGAGCTGCTACTAGTACTAGCTAGCTAGCTGTGCCCTTCTTCTTGGGCTCCGGAGGGCAGGCCACCCACGAGCAACGGGGGAGCGGGCGCACCAGCCAACGCCACCATGGGAGCCCGCTGGGGGCTGGAGCGCCGACCGCCGCCGCCAAGGAGCCCTAGCGGGGCGCGCACCAGCCCTGGCGGGGAGCGTCGGATCTAGGCCTGGGACCCAGGACCACCACCGGCCACCACCATGGCCCCCACCGGCCAGCAACACGGCAGATCCAGCCTTGGCTGCAACTTCTGCTGCGCCGCGCGCCACGCCGTCCTGTTGGTTGTGGACAGTTGGGGCACGAGGAGCAGAGGAGGCAGAAGTTGCGGAGATGAAGAAGGCACCTCCGCCACCGCCAGCAAGATGAAGAAGGCGCTCCCTCACCTCCGCCTCGCTCCAGCGCTCTTTCACCTCCGCCGCCGCCAGCAAGATGAAGAAGGCGCTCGGGCTCCGCTCCTCCGCCTCGTCCAAGGGCGTCGGCAGCCCCGGGAGCGGCGGGATGGCGGCGGCGGCCACGCGGAGGCTCGCCATGGTCGGGGAGCTCGTGCCGGTGCAGATGCACATCTCCGAGCTCTGGTCGGGCCACCCTCTCCTCCAGCCACGGGATGGGAGATCCGGTGTTTTGGGGGTTAGAGGTGTTCCACTGGAGTATTTGTAAAAAAACAAGCCCTCAAAAATACAAGAGAAGCTCTCAAATTGAAAAATAGAGACCATGATTTAAGGGCCAAAGTGACGTAATGCAAACGTCTGTGAAAGAAAACGTTCCAAAAAAAATGTTTAAAAATCATCTTAGAAAGCATGCTATTTGTCAGTGAATGCATGCTAGTAGGCTCTTTTTCTTCAGTAGGCTGGAATCCAAATCTGACATCAACGTCGTATATATGCTGTCAATCTTTTGAACTCAAGCGGTTGGGTTGGTTTAACATTAATTACGAACTGTTAGCCCAACACAGCATCCCGATGAGAACCGGATTGTCTTCGCGAGCTTTCCCAAGGACGCAAAGATTGACCACCCTGCCAAGATGAGCCGCACCGTTGGCTGTGTCAGTGTGGTTCCATCAAGTTCGTCTGCATCGGGGTGATGGTGTGGACTCTGGACCTGGATCACATGTTGTGGAACGAAGATAAGGTTTTGACCTGCCCTTGCTGGCCTGCCTTGTATATGAATGATTGTGGTTGATCAGGGACAGGGATAAGGACAATCAGCCCCTAGAGCCCCAGTACACTCTGTTCTGAATTTCAGATGCCGGATGTTGCCCTCTGCGCTCCTGCTGCCTAAAACACGCCAATGAAGGTTGGGTGTCTGTATGTGTCAAGAGGCCTGATTACATCGGCAGCTTTGACAAGTTCAACAGGAGTTGTCTGTGGTTTGGACAAGTTCGCAGCTACAATGCCCTTAAGGCCTTAAATCCTCCTGTTATCTTGTCTTACAATTTCTTCAAGAATTGCTACCCGGCTCCAAAGAGGAAGCAATCAACACACAATGCAAGAGGAAGCTGCCAAGCATCGACAAGCAGATGTTGATGTCCAGCCCTTGCACTGTAAGAGGGAGGGCACTTAGTGCCTAGTAGAACGAAACTGTGACGAAATCACTCCTTTTTTAGTTGTGGCTTTACTCATTTGAAATAATAGAATCTGTACTGCAAATGGGATTATAGTGTGTCTAGGTTATGAATTATAATAATTATAATGATCCAAATGTTTTTGTTCTTGGGTTATCAGATTTGGTCTTTTGAACACCTGCAATCTCCACTTGGTAGGTTCGAGCTGGATTTTAGGATTACAACAAGTTGGTTGCATTACTACATCTGATCCAAATAGACTCCAATATCATTGCTAGCACCTTGTATGTAGTAAGTCTTGATTCCAACCCCTGGATGCTTTCTCTATCTTTTTCATTTCTTATTTTTAAGTTACCTTCCTTTAACATCGAAAAACATATAAAGATAGATCGAGTTTTATTGAAGTTTGTTTATATGTAAAAACTAGCAAACTTGCTCGTGCCTTGCACAGAAACATTCTCCTTATTGCGTTGTCACCTCAACCACAGAGATAAATTGGAAACATACTCCTTGTTGCGTTGTCACTTCAACCACACCTGTGGTTTACAGAGATAAATTGGACTCATGTACCGTTCCTGCGTGCACACACAAATGCACAATTTTAACTCACATGAGCACATTGTGAGTACATGTCAATATGGATAACGAAAGACATAAGAACACTTTAGAACTAAAAAAATGCAGATGGAAGAATCACTTCGCTCTTTAATATTATTAGATATATTATACTCCCTTACTATGGTAAAGAAAGACGTTTAGGACAACAACATAGTCTCCAAAACACAAATTTGACCTATTGTTTTTTATAAAAATATTTATGTTATACTTTTATGAAAGTATTTTTCAAGATAAATCTATTTATATAATTTTCATATTTACAAACTCAACAACTTAGAAGTTACCGATGATTTGTGTTCTCAATGTTTGACCTTTATTTGATATAAATAAGAAAGGAAAGAGTAAATATTCGCCCACGAAATCCTTATTGGATTAGAATACTTTACCACGATTCAATAAGAATAAAAAAAAGGAGATTCAAAAACGGGAAGGATTACATTTTATATAAATATTGAATTTAGATATATTGTAGATCTTCTTTCTTGACTATATTTTTTTTTAAGAAAGCCAGAATAAGAAAAAACTATTTTTCTATTATATATTGATGTGTACCTATCTACAATATTTTTTTTAATATTATGGAATTAGAGAAACCTTGTCACGAAGGGAGTATATATTTAGATATAAATTATCAATTAATTAAGTAAATATAGATAGACAAATAGACCGATATATAGACAGACAGAGAGTAGATAGATAGATAGATAGATAGATAGATAGATAGATAGATAGGTAGGTAGGTAGGTAGATAGATAGATATAACCCGATTTGGCAGAGCTTAGCTCTAGAAAGTCTATGGATTTTTTTTTCTAGAGATAGATATTTGTAGATCTAGAAAATCTTAGATGGTATGCATGTTAAATGCATTTATATGACTTATTTTGTTCATAGTTTAGACCAAATATACATATTTAAATGCCTTTATTTTAATTCAGACAAAACATGCATGCCTTTAATTTGTTTGACGTAATTTCCTTTGCATGAAGCCCCCCTTTGGAACACAAGATTGAAAAAAATACATGAAGAGAATAGGAATGCATATGCAAAACAAGAATGAAAGATACAAGAAATTTGTAGGACTATGTGTTTGGGTTAATTACACAAAAAACAAGTGAAGTTTAGAGAACCGTGTTTGAGTGTATGTTTCTTTCCTATAGTTTTTCTACGAAATAAAGTACAAAGGAAAGTCTCCTATGTTTTTCCTTACCAAAGGATGCTACAGTATCTGATTCCATGGAAATATTTAGTTACATTTTTTCATGTAATCCGAAAGGGGCAAAACAGATAAAGATAGGCCACGATATGAAGCTTACTTATTATTATCCCATGATATGACAAGAGCCATACATCATTTCGTTATTACATTTACACCGCAGTACTTGTAGAACTCTAATCTGAAATCCTAGAAGGCAAGAACAAGAACTGTCAAGCGACGCGCCTTAGATCAGTTCGCCGGATTAAATAAATGATAGTAGCTGCCGTGTCTTGTCAACCTTATCCCACACCACCGCCCCGTATGTCACACTGTTCTTGGCGCCGCCCTTGGTCGCTTGAATGACCTGCTTGTCCTTCATCCCGGCGACAACCTGCTCATCGCCGCTCACCACCTTGCTGAAGCTCAGCCCGTCCGCTGGTCTGCTTGACATGCTCCGAAACCGCCCAGCGGCCGAGCTCTTGGATGTGGGGGTCGTTCACATTCTGAATCGGCCTATACCCGCCGGCCACTGGCGGCACCTTGTGCGCTGATGCAGCGGGAGTGACCGAGCACAGGCCGACCACTGCGGCAGCGACAATGAGCATGAAAGTGAGGGTCCTCATCATTGTCAAATCGAAAGATATCTTGGTTCTTGGGAGAGCTTGGAGTTTGTTGGTTCCACGATTACTTGGGTGATAGCAGGTGACAGGGACCAAGTGAGTGTTAAATAGGTACACCATGGATGCCAGGATGAAGACCTGTTGAGGATATTTTAGTAATAATATAAAATAATAAAATTCTACTAGTTATCTTTTAGTTAAATTCTTGCTGAATTTATCTTTTGTATACTAGTTGTATTTGTTAATTGCTATTATTATCCTTTCATTGTCGTTCCATTAGATATGTTGCTGCATGCCTGCATATAGTACGTAGCCTTTAAGTGCTCAATTGACATATGTATTATCATCTTTTTTCTATTTAAGTACTACGGATAATTGGTTTTTCGCCTCCTCTCACCCTTAGCTAATTAAGCAGACAGACAGATAGATAGATAGATAGATAGATCGATCGATGGATGGATGGATGGATGGATGGATGGATAGACAGATATATAGACCGATAGATAGATAGATATTTATTTTTAAAATATTAATATTACAAAAAAATACATTTATGACTTCAAATTGAAATATAAAAAATACGTTTCATAATGATATTTATTTTTCAAAACATTAATATTAATAGTTTTTTATGTATGATTAATCAAACTTGAGACACTAAACCATGACTCTATGGTAGGATTGCATGTTTTTTTTGGGATGAAGACGGACTGAGGGAGTACTTTAATCCCCTATCACCATAGATGGTCCGTTAGACCGCTGATATTGTCAATTTTCCGCGTGAGACTCCCGCGTGCATGTACAATATATTTTTTTTTTCAAAAATTTAGCTTACAAAGAGTGCGCCTACACTCGTGCATTTATAGATAGTTTATTACGAAGACAGCTACCCACAATCCCAGTCGAAACCACAATCTCCTCTCCTCATCGCCTCTCCTGCTCTCCACTCCCTAGTGCTAAACAGCGCCGCCACTCACTGCTGACAAGCTAGTTCTCTGCGCCTTTACGCATCACCGGCATGCCCGCACAGATCCACCAATGGACCAGCCTGGTGATCATGACCTGCTTGTGCACTCGAGGTCACCGCCACAGGATTGAAAGGCCAGGGTAATGCTTTTGCACTTCCCTTAACCATATTTCTTAGATTTGTATATACTGCCTTCTTCACTCATCTCTGTACGAAACAAGCTTGTGTCTAATTATTAATGAGCTCACGAACACATCCCCGCAGGCGCTCCTTGTCTGATGCAGGCCACAGATCCGCCACTTCCATGAAGGAGGAGGTACCCGCTCCACCAAGAATGATGCAGTACGGAGCTTCATTGCTGTCCATGCACCATCCAGGCCCAAGCGCCGCCGCTTCGATGGATGAGGAGGTACTCCCTGCACCCAGAATGACGCGGTGCCAAGCTTCATTGTTGTCCGTGCACCAGCCTGAATCAAGTTGAAGGTGGTGACGAAGACGGTGTCCTAGCTTCACCTTTGGTTCATCTAAATTTGAATGGAGATGTGGAAGTAATTACTTAAGACTCATTACATTGTTAAAATACTTAACGGGTACCGGCAATAACTACAACGTTGCTGACAACGTGTAGGTTGCTGGAACAAAAACATCACACCAATTAAAAATAGGAAGCGAGGACGCAACAAGCTGCGTACTTACTGACTTGTCATCGAGGAGTTCCATGATCTTGGAGAACCCTGTCCCTGTGTACCAACCACGTTGATTGCGCCGTACAATAGCGCACAGGGTGTGCTTGTTAGAAAACTTGTACCAATCAAATATAGGTTCTAGAGTTGCATGAACGGTCAAGAGGATTTGTGTTTTCCTGCATATGTGTCAAGGAGAAATGTTGGTAGCAGCTAAAGCTTATATTTGAATTCCACTTGACCGCCGAAAGAGAAGTACTTGTGAAACAACATGAATTGCACGACATGGGCAGAAAATGGTGGAATTTCAAGTTTGAGTTGTACAAGCGCTATGTGCTCATGGGAACATAGCCAAATTGGCTAGCTGGTAAGTACCCTACTCAGAAGCCATATTGGGAAGCTTTTATCAGTTGGAAGAAATCGGATGGAGAAGCTCTTGACATCAGCCTATTCAATAGCATCAAACATAAAAATTGTAATCCCCACCGTGCCGAACTCCCATAGAAATCAGGTATGGTTGTTCATATCAACAACAGTTTAAAGCCACCTGTACTGATTAAATTGAATAATGCACTCCATGTTATATATCAATGCAACATTGCCTTCTCGCAGTCTCTGCTGCTATGGGAGTTGACCGTGAAGAAGGTGCCTCAAGGACGTCTGCCTTCTTTTATTTTGCAAGGGATCCGGGATGAAGAGCAGGCGCACATGGTGTGTTAGATGTATGTTTGTTTAGTTTAAATCCTACATCTATGTCCTTAGGTAATGTTGACATGTCGTCTATTTTCATAAGTACTACTACATGCGAACTTGGTCTATGGTCTATGGGTTTGTATGTGAACATGGTCTATGAATTTGACGAATATATCTGTCCATCTGAATGAATTATTAAACAATAATATATTGTCACTACCGTTCCGTCATGGGCCTCCATTTTGTATTAAACCACCATGGATGTGTTTTCAACACCGCCATATCACAGTAGTATGCGTCTATAATGAAAGACTCATCACCGTCGGACAGTACCACTAACCGACGGCGAAGCTATTCTTCACAGTCGGCTCGTATTAGAAGGTGATGATGTCTCTACACAGGTGGTTTGTGGTACAATGCGACACAAATAATAGCACTATCATGGACGGCTCGGTGCTCCATGCGGCAGAAGAGGGATTTCAACATGGATGGACTGTAAGCCAGTTCGGCGGTGTTGGGCACGCCACAGACGGTCAAGAAACACATACAGATGGTTCGCGAAAAAAACAGTGAAGGCTACAAGCATCACTGTCGAGTGCTCACTGACGGTTGGCCCTTTGGTCTGCGAACGGGGTTTCCAAGGCGACAGCGAAGTGTCAATCTCTAGTAGTGTGTTTTTTTCCTATGGTTTTCTACCAAGTCAAGTAGAAAGGAAAATTTCCTACTTTTTTCCTAACCAAAGGATGCTATAGTAATTAAATCCATGGGAATATGAATCCTATATTTTTCATGTAATCCAAAAGGGACCTAAAAAGTAGATAAAGATAGGCCGCCATAAGTAGCTTACTTATTATTGTCCCACGATATGACAAGAGCCATACATCACTGTGGTACCTGCAGAACTCTAATCTGAAATCCAGAAGGCAAGAACAAGAACTGTCGACGTGCCTTAGATCAGTTCGCCAGATTAAACGATAGTATACTGCCGTGTCTTGTCAACCTTCTCCCACACCACCGCTCGGTATCTCACGCTGTTCCCAGCACCGCCCTTGGTCGCTTGAATGACCAGCTTGTACTTCATCCTAGCGATGACCTGCTCCTTGCCACTCACCACCTTGCTGAAGACCAGCTCGTCACTGGAAGTCTTGTCGTGCTCTCTAAAACCGCCCAGCGGCCGAGCTCTTGGATGTGGGGGTTGTTCACGTTCTCGATCGGCTTACTAGAAAACTTGCGCGGCGTTGCCGCGCCACCTTGAGCTTGCCTGTGAGAGGCGAGGCTGAAGTTAATGCGGTGCCAATTTGACAGCTGAGGTAACCCAGTGGAGAGCTCCTGTCAAGGTGGAATGTATGAATTGTCGGCGTGGGCGGGTTGTAGAGCCTGGTGCGAATAAATCAACATAGTCCTGCTCAATGTCCATCGAAGATTAATAGCTGAAGGGATGTCAAAATTACCGCTATTACCTTAAGAAAACATTAAGTGCTGCACTTTATTCTATGAAATCGATGTGCCAATTGCAAAAGGCACGTTAAAAGTATTGCAATTCTCAGTAAGGGCAAAAAGATTAACCGTTATGTTTGACTCCAGGTAAGGGACACATGAACATATATTTTACTATGTTAGTTAGTAGCACAATAAAGACAAATGTATATATTACTAAAAAAATACAAATGTATATAGATTCTTGGAATTGATGTGCAAACACATAGTACTTGGATGAGAACTTTGTAAAATGGAAAACCGTATTACAGTAGTTGGCATGCGTTTGTGGATATCGAGATAAAATTCATTTGTATACGGAGTACAGTATAAGCTAATTCCTCTGCTAGAAACAGAAGTGCGGCCTTGACGCCGCACCAACAGATTGTTGCCGGTGTTCGTGTTGTGCCATCGCCATTATTCTAAGCTATTATGTTCTTTAGTGGCGACAGATGGATGAGACTTCGGATATGGCTGATAATATATAAAAAATAAGTATATAATTGTGATTAAATCAGAGTTATATTGTGTCATCCAGTATCTATCCATACAAATTTAGAATACTCACCCATGCCATGGATATATCGACTGCCCAATTTGAAAGCAAATATCTCATATAATTAGTGATCTGTTGTGCAATATAATATATGAAGACGTAATGAATCCTTCAAGAAATGATTAAAATTGCATGTTTCTTCAGATTTGCTTCTAGCTAGCAGCTTTGCCTGAAATTTATGAGCTGAGTTTAGAATGTAACGAAAAAATAGTTTTAAATTTATTTTGTTTATATTGGTTGTGCCATTCTTAGATCAAGCAACTTTTACACACAATCAGCTATGATAACTTGATAAAAATATTGGAAAAACCTGAACGTCAATTGAGGGAGTATGAAGCAAAAAATAGAAGCCTCCTTTTTTCTTTTGGATAAGCCGTCGGGGTGGGGAGAGAAAGAGAACCCCCACCTGATTGATATATTGAATTTAGCTCTCAAATAACCATGTAGTTTACAAACACCTTTTTGAATCATAACAACTATAGTTTACATTGCGTTGGCTAAATCGGTGCACCAACATCATCAGTGTGTTTATCATCACGTGAAAGCCACATTGACCATAGGAAGGCATCTGATTTTCAAGCGACCTGTTCATTGGCATTAGGTGCTGGCTACGAGCTTTTATTAGAAATGTGGAAATAGATGCAACTCGAAGACATTATGTATTTGTGATTTAGATTGCAAGTGCATGTCTATATATATCGAACAAAGGTGTATTGCAATAACTCGCAATTACAATACACTGGAGAATTCCAAACCTTGTACGCATTTTATCGAGCATGTATTGGGCGTCGTCCGCAGCTGTTGGGGCGCTACCTGTTTCGTTTTGTGGTACTGAAGAGAGCAAACGGGATCGAGCAGGCTGTCCAGTGCCGGTGGCGACACTTACCTTTTTTTCCCGCGGCGGCGGTGGCCGGTGTAGTGCTTGCCTGCATCGAGGAGCAGCTGAGGAAGGCGGGTGAGTCCAGCGACAAGCGCGTTGCGTCCAAATCGTGCTCAGTCTCCGTCACCATGAGCAGGGTGCCGCTGCCATGCTTGCTTCGCCCCTTGCATCGCTAGCGTGAGGCGAGATACGGAGATATGGGGACAGCCAACAGCATGGCATGCTCGCCGTCGACCGACGCCGTGCAGAGAGGGGAGGGGTCTGCGCAGCATAAGGAGGCACGTGGTCCACTCGTCCCACACGAGCGATGGAGGAGTCGCGAACTCTCAGGAAAAGCCACTTGTGGAGAGGCTTGCTAGTCGGGATCGGAGTCTGCCACGTGGCTAAATGAAATGCGAGATACCATGGCGCAGGATTCGTCAAGTAAAGATACCTGCCGTTGACGATCTTTGGAATTGGGGCACCTCACGTGATGATGCGGCGGGAGCGACGGAGCACAGGCCGACCACCGCGATAGTGACGACGAGCGTGGAAATGAGAGTCCTCATCATGGTCAAATTGAAAGATCTCATGTTTTTTTGGCGAGCTTGGAGATTTGTCGGTTCCACAATGACTTAGGGGATAGCAGTGCGAGGGGCCAAGTGGCGTTTAAATAGATATATGCAATGACTTGGGGGATAGCTTGAGGATGTTTTTTTAGTAACAAATATGAGGATGTTTTTAGGAAGAGCAACTCAAACGGTTTTATAAATGGGCTTTGCATTCTTATTTTTATAAAAAAAATCTACAAAACTCCTATCCAACGTTTGGCAAATAGGCTTTATATTTTTGTTAACTTTACAAAATCCTGGGATAGATTCGCATATATACAAGCTCGCGATCGACTTGGCATCCCGTCTAGCGCACTACTCCCACCGTTGAAGATTGACTCTTTTTACCTTTGTCATATTCATTTGGGACTTGGCAAACTCTCAATTTTGTCAAACAAAATATGTAAAAACGTTGGAGTTTGCTCTAACAAATGTTTCTAGCAGAAATAATTCCAAGTGATTCTAGTTTTTTCTGCTACGAACATGAATCACTGGAAACATGGTTTCATGGTGATTCTGATTCTGCAGCCAAACGATCTAGTTGGATCTGAAATATTTCTACGAGAATTTGGATCCCTACGAACAGACCCTAAATCTAATCCAACATGGCCTTAATTAGTATAATTGCTAGCACCTTCTATATATAGTAAAATCTTGATGCCAACCCTTGAATGTTTTCTTCTTCTTTACCTTTCATTCATATTTTTAAGATACTGAATTTGTTATTTCCTTTTAGCATCTAAAAACAGATAAAGATAGACAAGACACCAAGTTTTATTGAAGCTTATTCCTACTTATTATTATCCCACGATATGACAAGAAGAATACATCATTTCGTTGGTTACATTAACCGCGGTACATGCAGAACTCTAATATGAAAATCCTAGAAGGCAAGAATCCGTCATCCAGTGACACGCCATAGATCGATCAGTTCGCCGGATGAAAATGTAGTAGCTGGCGAGTCTTGTCAAGCTTCTCCCACATCACCGCCCCGTACGTCGCGCTCTTCCCGGCCCTTGGTCGCTTGAATGACCAGCTCGTAGTTTGTCCCGGCGACGACCTGCTCCTCGCCGGTCACCACCTTGCTGAAGACCAGCCCGTCGCTAGACGCCTTGTCATGCTCTAAAACCGCCCAGTGGCCAAGCTCTTGGATGTGGGGTTCGTTCACGTTCTTGATTGGCTTCCAACCGCCGACGACGACCTCCGAGCAACAGAGCACTGGCCGATCACCACGGCGGAGGCGATGATGAGGATGGAAATGAGGGTCCTCATCATGATCAAATTGAAAGATCTCTCGGTTCTTTGGGAAGATTGGAGATTTGTTGGTTCCACAATGACTTGGATGACAGCAGGGTGGGAGAGGGGGCCCAAGTGGGCGTGCGTTAAATAGAGACGCGATGGATGGCAAGGTGAACACTTGCTTGAGGATGTTTTTCAGTAATAAAAATATAAAATAAGTAAAATCCTACTAGTTATCTTATAATTTACTTATTACTAAACTTATCTTTTGTATACTAGTACTAGTATAGTATTTACTAATTGTTATTATTACTGTCCTTTTACTGTCGCATTATCATCCTTTTATTATCGTTTCAGCAGATGTGTCGCTGCATATAGTTTAGTTGTAATTATTAATTGCTATCATTGTCACCCTTTTATTATCATCCCATTAGATGTGCTGCTGCATATAAGTAGTCTTTAAGTACTCAATCGACCGATATTATTATCATCCTTTTCTATTTAAGTACCACGAAGAATTTAGTTTTTGCTTCCTCTCATCCTTAGTTCTTGGAAAACATTTTTTTGCAACCGTCTATCACTGAAAGAGTAGGGACATTAAATTCTAAAATAAATTCAGAAAAATACAAACATCTACGGCTCTACGTTAAGCCGACTATTTGAACTTGGGTGGGTAAGTGTCACCATAAAAAACCCAACTAGCTGAGCTATGTTTAAGTTTCATAACTTAAGCATGCATAATTAGCACCCCCAATCTAAATAATCTTGGGTAGGTAGGTGTCACCACAAAAAATCCAACTAGCTGAGGTATGTTTAGTTTTCGTAACTTAAGCATGCATAATGAGCACCCCCAATCTTCCGCTCGGCCACAGTAGTCATTAAAATTGTTGTTGGGCAAGACAAAAGGCATCACCACTCATTGTAACAACAATTAAGAGAAGCTTGATCTATAAGTGTCATTCGTTCTAATTCTAATATGTATTGAAATAAATCGAACTCGTACCGCTGTTGCACGCATAAATGCACAAAATTTTAACACACATGAACACATCAATAAGGATTATGAGAGACATGCGAGCTCTTTGGAAGTAAAAAAAAAAGATAGACGGAAGAATCCTGTAACAAGTACAACAACGGCCCAGTGAAATGTGAAAAATTTTGGGCCAACCAGAGGGCCCAGAAAGGGAGCAACGTCAGCACCGACGCTATGGGTCGCAAAAACCCTAGCTGGGCACGCACGAGGAAGCCGAGGCACAGCCACCTGTGCCGCCGCCGTCTACAGAGATCGCCACGTCACTTAGATAAATTAGAAAAATAGAATAAGTAAAATAGGAAGCAACAAATCCGTAGGATCATAGGTTGCTTAGGGGTTAAGTCTTGTCAGGACTATAAATAAAGACCTTCATATAATCAATTCAATCAAGAAAAAAATAGCAGAAACCCTACCCTTAGCTCTTTGGCTCTCTCTCCCAAACCCTAGCCGCTGCCCCTAATCGCACGCGCATGTGCGCAGCAGCCGCCGTCAGCAGCGCCGCCGCCCTACCCCCGTCTCCTCCGCTCACGGATCGCCCTCCACGTGTCAACCGGCCTTAGGTCCCTTATACCTAGTATCCGGAGACCGATCGATCCTCGGGCACCATCAATGGCCGCCGCAATCACCATGGACGCCGCCACCACCGTCATGAACAACGACATTGGAGATATATGCAAGGGCCTCCAAGCTACCCTCGTAAGTTTTCAGCACCAATTCCTATCCTTGCTGCAGCACAAGAACGTGGTTTAGATTGAACCCGATCTGAACACTGTCAACGCCAATGACGAGATCACCATGATGGATCAACACCTCGTGGCCAAGGAGAAAGAGATTGCACGTACGTGCAGCATTTCCACTGCTGACCCTGTGGCCACGCCTCGAGTTGTGCCGCCGCCTGCGACTACTCTCATCGTCAACACCCTCAACGACGTCAATCTGAATGCCAACATCGATAACCCTGTTGTGGAGACAAAACAGATGAGGACGTCATCAACGACGCCCACCAGCTACTCGAAGTAGCACCTGCACGGGCAAAGCATCGTCTAGCGACCGCGACAACAACACTGCCAACAACAACGACATCCACGACTACACTAGGAACAACAACGCAGCCTGTGGCCGCATTGCTAGGCACCCTCGCTCTCATCACCGTTCCCCCCGACATCGCACTGACACCACAACTCCCCAACAACAACGCCAACACCGCCAAAGTCCACCAGGTGTTTGACGAAAATCTCACCCAATTGGGCAAGCACCTCATTGTCAAGGAAGTCAAGTGGACACCCCCCGACATCGACAACAACATCGTCACCAGCTCCATGATCATCAGGCACATCTACTTCACCTCCTGTGGCGCCAACATCGTCCTCGACATAGCACCAACATCAGCCGCCGACAACATCGATGGCAGCATGCCATCGCTCAACGTCCGCAATAACAACATGGCCTTGAACAACTACATCTACCTCGTGTTCGACCACATCGACATCAACAACATGGGCTGCAAGCTCACCAATGTCAACAATGCCTGCACCACAAACATCATCAACAACCCGCCCTTCAACAACTACCCCGTCTACGGCTACATCGACAAGCTTATCTACGGTTGGCAACTTGCATCGGCTTGCGTGAATAATGACAACAGCTACAACCACAACGGCAACCCCCTCTACAGCCTATACTTTGCATCAACTCATAAGCCATGGAGCATTGTCATCACGGACTCGCCAAACTCCACCCGGGCGTCCCTACTCTTTTAATTGGCGTCATCAACAACGGCACCAGCAAAGAAAGCGCAACCTCCACCATCATGCTCATCATCAGCAACATCAGCTACCACCCTCGCAGCTACTTCAACTTCGTGCCCCACTACAACAACAACCTCGACGCCAGGCAGCTCCACATCAACCTCAACACCTCCATCAACAGTCGCATGACTAATCACCTGGAGGCTATCTTGTCAAGAGCTCTCCCACCCACCAGCATTAGAGACTGCCTCCAATTTCATCGCGAGGATGCACCGATCGGAGAAGGTAGAGAACTGTAACAAGTACCATGATGGCCCAGTGAAACGTGGAAGATTTTGGGCCAACTACAGGTCCCAGGAAGGGAGCAATGTCAGCACCATCGCTATGGGTCATAAAAGCCCTAGCTGGGCGCGCACGAGGAAGCCGGAGGCACAGCCGCCGGTGCCGTCGTCGTCTACGAAGATCGCCATGTCACTTAGATAAATTAGGAAAATAGAATAAGTAAAATAGGAAGCAAGGGATCCGCAGGATCATAGGTTGCTTAAGGGTTAAGTCTTGTCAGGACTATAAATAAAGACCCCCATGTAATCAATTCAATCAAGAAAGGAATAGGGGAAACCCTACCCTTAGCTCTTTGGCTCTCTCCCTAACCCTAGACGCGGCCCCTACCCGCACGCGCGCTAGCGCAGCAGCCGCCTTCAGCAGCGCCACCGCCACCGCGGCCGGCCGCCGCCACCCTACCTCCGCCTCCTCCGCTCATGGATCGCCCTCCACGTGTCAACCGGCCTTAGGCCCCTTATAAATCCCTTTACTCTTTATATTAGGTATATAGATATATATAGGTTAATAATTAGGTAAATTGACATATATATGAACAAAACTGTATAGGTATAGGCAGAACCCTATTTTGGTTGAGCTCTAGCTCTAGAAAGTCTGGATTTCTAGAGCTGATATGTATCTGTAGAACTAGAAATCCAAGATCTAGAGTTGCATTCATATTAAGTACATTTATATGATTTATTTTCTTTATAGTTTAGATCAAATATAAATATTTAAACCACTTTTAATTTAATCTATAAACTGCAGATTCATTATATAGAGTAAAGTATGAATTTCAACCCTGAACTTTAACAAAAGTACGAATTTCAACCTCAAACAATGAAACCAGGCAACCTACACCCTCCAACTTACAAAAACCAGGCACTTTAAACGCACCCCCCCCCCCCCCTCGCACTGTCCACACTGGTTTCTGTAAAGTGAAACCAGGCCGACGAGTTTTAGTTAAGCACAAAACCAGTATGGAACAATGCAAGGGGTTAAAGTGTCTAGTTTTTGTAAGTTGAAGGGTGTAAGTTGCCTGGTTTCACTATCTGAGGTTGAGATTCATACTCTTGTGTAAGTTCAGGGTTGAAGTTCATACTTTACCCCATTATATATGGAATTGTGGCAAATGTATATATATATATATATATATATATATATATATATATATATATATATATATATATATATATATATATATATATATATTATTTGTTATAGCTAGAGCATGAGCATAAGTTGTGGTTTACCTATTGTGGCATAGAATGGTCGTTACAGGGTGCACTTTGATCTTCGGAAGATGAGCACTCTTTATTTGTAAGTAGTGCAAGGACTTGTTTGGATTAATAGAATTTGGATTGCAAATGGGATTATAGTTATCTCTAGACTATTTTGATCATTGAATTATTGATCTTTTGAGCACCTAATATTATCGTTGGTAGGTTGAGGTTAATTAGGTTACAACAATATGTTGGTTAGATTATTAAAATCAAACCCATAATCATCTTAGGTGTTTCTATTATCTAGAGACTATTTATCCAATTACTACTATAATTTAAATCTGATCTATGCATGTCCTAATACGTATCACCTAGCACCTTGACGTCCTAATATCGTTGCTAGTACCTTGTATAATAAATTCTTTATTTCCAGCCCGGTATGTTTTTTTCTTCCTCATTTGTATATATCTTACACTTTCAATCTCGACTAGCATTTATCTCGGCATGCATATTGTCACTAGCACACCCATATCCCACTATCACAAGCAATTATGTCTTCAACTAAGCTAATCATATTGACGAACTACATTATTCACTAATATATATTTAGTTAAAATAAATATAGCTGTCCATATTAGAGTGCAAAATCATCTACTACTCATATATAACAGTAAATATAAGTAGAATAATTTCATCAACATGTAGTAGCGCGCAGAATATTTTTCTAGTTTTTCAGCTGTCTGGTTTCGTTATTTCCTTTAGCATTAAAAATAGAATTCTAATTTGAAATCCTAGAACTCGAAGGCTAGAACCGTCGTCCAGCGACGCCTTAGATCAATTCGCCGGATCAAACGATAATAGCTGCCGCGCACGCGTCTTGGTATTCTTCTCGTACACCACCGCCCTGTACGTCACGCTGTACCCGGCGCCCTTCATCGCTTCAATGACGAGCTTGTAGTTCGTCCCAGCGACGATCTGCTTCTCGCCGCTCACCACCTTGCTGAATCCTAGCCCGTCGCTGGCCTGCTTGACGTGCTCCAAAACCGCCCAGCGGCCGAGCTCTTGGATGTGGGTGTCCTTCACGTTCTTGATCGGCTTCCAGCCACTGACGATCTGTGGCGCTGGCGCCTCGCGCGCTGATGCAGTGGGAGCGACAAAGCACAGGCCCACAACTGCGGCGACGACTATGAGCACGGAAATGAGGATCCTCATCATGGTCAAAATTAGGAGAGCCTCGAGATTTGTTGGTTCCACAAAAATCAAGTGGATATTAGATACGTGATGGACGGCAGTGTGAACACTTAAGGTTGAGGGTGTTTCTATAAGTAATATTAAATTAATAAAATTCTAGTAGCTGTCTTATAATTTTGTTCTTGCTAAACTTGTCTTTTGTATACAAGTAGTATTTATTAATTTGCTATTATTATCCTCCTTTTACTATCGTTCGACTATATGTGTTGCTGCATATAGTAGTCTTTAAGTGCTCAATTATTTAACATCTTTTTTTCTACTTAATTACTTCGGAGAATTGATTTCTTGCCTCCTCTCACCCTTTCTAAGCACACATTTGTCACCACCCAATCATTATTATTACACTTCTAATTTGTGAAGTTTGAGTCGTGATCATGTTTAATAATCTGCCAAGTTTTTTGAACAACAATTGTTTTAGATTACTTGGTAAATAATTAGTTTTTTTAGAGCGTCATAACACTAAGAGGAACAATGATCTAGCTTTTTGTGGACTACTCGATAAAGCACAAAAGATTTTTTTCCCTCACTCTAAATCAGCAAGCAACTAATATGCTTATCAAGACCTTGGCAATTAATGACTATTGCTTATTCACTGATGAGTGTAGGTCAATTGTATCCTTAGTTTCACTGGTGGAGATTTGGCATTCCATGATAAAATTTCTCATGATGATTCCGAGATGGTCACGGAAGAGTCACTTTCATGATTTTTTTTGTTTGGTCATCGAACTGTGTGGTAGTTTTTACTTCCATGATGTTTAAGAAATAGGTCACTAGAACCGTCACAAAAAATCTAACGGATTCGTCATACAAGCGTTCTCGGCACTGTTCACCACTGGATTGTGGCGGTTTCATTAACACTGTGATGAATATTACTTCGTCGTTCAGCTGATTTCACTGTTGTGACCAATATTCGAGTTGTGACCATACACACTTCATCATTGATCTCCACGCCATTCCATTTGCCTGCAAGAGCCGACGTCGTTTGCCTGCGGGAGAACCGCCTTCACTCATACCTCTGTCCGCCGTTAGCACGCCATCACTGGTACCCCCATCTGCCGTTAGTCGTGGGACCCACCCATCACTCAGCCAGACACCTCTCCATCCGACGTTATGGGACCCGTCGTTACTCATCTGTTCCAAATGGGCGCCCTTCTCCATCCGGCATGCAGGACCAGCGTGTCGATTAGACCACACTTCATTGACCGACCAGTGGGACTTGCCTATCAGGGGAACCTTCTCTATTCACGTGGGGCTACTCTTCTCCAACTGACCTGTGGGACCCGTCTGGCACCGTTCTCCGTCCGATGTGTGGGATTGTGTCAGTTAGATGGGACCTGCCACAGGGGACCCATCTCTGTTCACGTGGGGCCACCCTTCTCCGACCGACCTATGGGACCCGTCTAGCACCCATATCTGGGACCCGCAACTGGGGACCCACTTTGATCACGTGGGCCACACTTTCCTACCGACCTGTGGGACTAGCGTGTCAGTTAAGTGGGATCATCATGTCAGTTAGATGGGACCCGCCAGTGAGACACTAACACATATTTAGTTATCCACAACAAAGTTCTAAATCATCCATTAACATTTATTTGTTCATATAAGTAAATCCTATAAGTCTTGCAATTTAATCTGCGATTCCCTCATAACACACATGACATTCACCTAGTTTCTGAGTGTTTGTTTTTGGATCATTGCAGAAAAATACAAGAATTTGTAAGAATAGGTGTTTGGATCATTGCATGAAAAACATAGGAAGCAAAAAAAATCATTTTTGAGTGTTTGTTTTTTCCTATGGTTTTCCTATGAAATCAAGTACAAAGAAAAGTTTCCTACGTTTTTCGTGTAGATGCATGATTCCTATGAACCAAAGGATGCTATAGTACCTGAATCCATGGCAATACGAATCCTACCTTTTTTCCTTTATTTTTCCTGCAATCTAAAAGAAACCTTAACAACAGATAAAGATAGGTTAAATTTTACTGAAGCTTACTTTATTATTATCCGACGATATGACAAGAGCAATACATTTCGTTCGTTACATTACACTGCGGTACTTTGCAGAACACACTAATCTCAAATCCTAGAAGTCTAGGACCGTTTGTCCAGCAACGCCTTAATTAGTCCTTAGATCAGTTCGCCGGATTAAACGATAGCAGCTGCCGCATCTTGTAAACCTTCTCCCACACCACGGCCTCGTACGTCGCGCTCTTCCCGGCAACACCCTTGGTCGCTTGAATGACCAGCTTGTACTTCATCCCGGCGACGACCTGCTGCTCACCGCTTACAACCTTGCCAAAGACTAGCCCGTCGTTGGACGCCTTGTCGTGCTCCGAAACTGCCCAGCGGCCGAGCTCTTGGATGTGGGGGTCGTTCACGTTCTTGATCAACCTATACCCGCCGTACGGCCTCGGCGGCACCTTGCGTGCTGATGCAGCGGGAGCGACGGAGCACAGGCCGACCACTGCGGCGGCGACGATGAGCATGGACATGAGGATCCTCGTCATGGTCGAATTGAAAGATCTCTCGGTTCTTGGGAGAGCTTGGAGATGATTTGGGTGATAGCTGGGTGGGAGGAGCCAAGTGGGCGTTAAATAGATAGCGATGGACGGCACGGTGAACACTTGCTTGAGGATGTTTTTAGCAATAATATAAAATAAAGTAAATTCTACTGGTTATCTTTTAATTTAATTCTGAACCTATCTTTTGTAGACTAATAGTATTTATTAATTGCTATTATTAACATCCTTTATCGTCGTTCCATTGGATGGTGTTCCTGCATTATCTTTAAGTGCTCAATTGACATATATATTATCATCCTTTTTTCCATTTAAGTACTACGAATAATTGATTTTTTCCTCCTTTTCTCATCCTTAGTTAAGCACGAATTTATCATCACCAATAATTATAGTTTTAATTTGTAAAGTATGTTGATAATCATACAAGTTTGTAGTGGTTGTCGAGAAAGAAAAAAAAAAGAGTATTACTAGCTTTGTTTTAGACTGCACCAGGGCTGGGGCCTCCAACCCTGTGTGGGGAGATCTATCCCTTTTGACACCTAGATATTGATTTATTTGATTACTATAATTTAAGCGTCCGTTTAGTACACAAAATTCCATGCAAAATAGCATATAGGTGAAACATTTTTTCTGCTATGAACGTGAATCACTGGAAACGTGGTTTCGCGGTGATTCTGCAGCCAAACAGTCTATTGATTCTGACTCGCATCCTTCTAGAATTAAAGAATCTAGATCTGAAATGTTTCTACCAGAGAATCTGGATCCATACCAAACAAACCCTACGTCTAAGACAACATGGCCTTAATTAGTATCATTGCTAGCACATTCTGTAGTAATATCTTGATGTCACCCTTGAATGTTTTCTTCTCATTTTTCTTTCATATTTTTAAGCTGTCTGAATTTGTTATTTCCTTTTAGAGTCTAAAAACAAATAAAGATAGACCAAGACACCAAGTTTCATTGAAGCTTACTCTTACTTATTATTGTCCCACGATATATGATAAGAAGAATACATTAATTATTTCGTTTGTTACATTAACCGCGGTACTTGCAGAGCCCCCTAATCTCAAAATCCTAGAAGGTAAGAAACCGTCATCTAGCGACACGCCTTAGATTGATCGGTCTGCCGGACCGTCAAACAATAGTAGCTCGCGCGTCTTGTCAAGCTTCTCCCACACCACTGCCCCGTATGTCGCGCTCTTCCCGGCGCCGCCCTTGGTCACTTCAATGATCAGCTTGTAGTTCGTCCCAGCGACGACCTGCTCCTTGGCGCTCACCACCTTGCCGAAGACTAGCCCGTCGTTGGCTTGCTTCACGTGCTCTGAAATCGCCCAGCGACCAAGCTCTTGGATGTGGCGGTCATTCACGTTCTCAATCGGCTTCCACCCACCAACGATGTGCGGCACCGGCGGCTCCCCGGAAGGTGACGCAGCGGGAGCAACAGAGCACAGGCCGACCGCCGCGGCAGCGGCGATGATGAGCAAGGAAATGAGGGCCCTCATCATAGTCAAATTGAAAGATCTCTCAGTTCTTCGGAGAGCCTGGAGATTTGTTTTGGTTCCACAGTGACTTGGATGATAGCAGGGTGTGAGGGGCCAAGTGGGCTTTAAATAGATACGCGATGGACAACAGGCTGAACACTTGCTTGATGATGTTTTTAGTAAAAACTAATATAAAAATTAAATTCTACTATTTATCTTTTAGGTTTAATTCTTTCTAAACTTATCTTTTGTATAATAGTAGTATTTATTAATTTAATCCTTTTTCTTTCATCGTTCCATTAGATGTGTTGCTGCATATAGTAGTCTTTAAGTACTCAATTGACATATATTATTATGATCCTTTTTTCTTTTTATTAAGTACTACAAAGAATTGATTTTGTGCCTCCTCTCGTAGCTAAGCACACATTTACTACTCCGAATCATTGTAGTCTTAATTTGTGAGATTTGAGTCATGATCATAATAACTAGCCAAGGTTGTTGGACGACAATTGTTTGTACGTGGTAAATAATTATTTTTTGTAGAGCGTCATGACATTAAGAGGAACAACGATCTAGTTTTTTCATGGACTACTCAATATAAAGCACATTTTTTTCTCACTCCAAATCAGCAACCAACTAATATGCTTATCAAAACCTTGGCAATGACTACCTTAGTATATACGCGGATGAATGTTGGTGGATTGTATCCTTAGATTCATACACCTACAAATTTTATCATCATTAGTGAATTGCATCCATAGTCCATACCTCACGATTGAGATCATGGATCCACCAGTGGCAACTAGAGCAAGCGCACATGGGTACATATATAGTAAAAAACCAATAGACGATAGCATGCCTGCTCCCATCCCCTGCGCGACGCCAAGGATCTCCCTCTGGTCCAAGGCGGCAGGGTGTCAGAAAGCTCCTCCATGGTGACTCAACACGGGACTCCACTTTCTCATGGACATAACACAACTACCGCCGCCCGCTGGGAAAGGTGCGGATGGCGGCGATGGTGCAGGACTTTGGCGATGGGTGTGGTGCAAGTGGGCTGTGCAGTGGCTCAGCGTTAGAAAGGTGAAGCCATTTTTCTTTACCGTCGGGTGGTGTTTGGATGTCGAAGTGGCCAAGTGGGCACAAAAGTTAGGCCGCGACTCACTAGATCAGAAAAATTTTAGTTGATCTAAATCCGATGATGACATGGTGGCAATGGTCCTAGTGGGGTCACCATGTTTCGCCGTAAGGACCTCTTGTTGTGATGGTCAACAGCCAATCTACTATGAAATAATGCAGCAATTACCTCGTGATATTCTTCATTTCCACCTAGTACATGCCGAGCGTTTGCGTAAGTAAGTCGCTCGTTTTTGGAATTCTACATAAGGGCGAATTTGAAAGCAAGGGGAGGCACACCCGGGATGTGGAAAACCTTACATGAAGAACTAAGTGAGTTATTCAAATGATATCCTCATGGATTACGCACCCTGGAAAAAGTTATGGCACCACACAATCCACCGACATCCACCGACATCAATTCATCTCAACCTTGATGGAAGAAATCGACGATTCCAAGTTATTTTGCCCAACTCAAAATAGTCAGATGCCGGAATTGAGATGCTAGTGTCTTCAACACTCTCAACAGCAACCAATATTAACTTCTCATTTCAGTCAAAAAATATTAACTTTTCATATAATGTTACTCAAAGTTTAAACTCTTTTACTTCTCGAAATGTGAGAATTGCATGATTTCGTGGATGGGGGGAGTGGTATTAGGTATAGATAAGACATAAATATTAGATAGATATAGATATAGGTATTGGTAGAGCTCTCTAGCTCTATGAAGTCTATGGATTTTCAAGAGTTGGTATTTGTAGATCTAGAAAATCCTTGATTAGGAGTTGGTCATTTTTCTTTTATTCTTCCTGCAATCCAAAAGGGGCCTAAAAATTATAAAGATAGGCAAAATTTAATTGAAGCTTACTGATTATTATTATCCCATCGATATGACAAGAGCCATAGATCATTTCGTTGTTACATTACACCGCGGTACTTGTAGAACTCTAATCTGAAATCCTAGAAGGCAAGAACAAGACCCGTCTAGTGACGCGCCGATCAGTTCACAAGATTAAACGATAGTAGCGTCTTGTCAACCTTCTCCCACACCTTCTCCCACACCACCGCAACGTACGTCGTGCTCTTCCCGGCGCCGCCCTTGGTCGCTTGAATGACCAGCTTGTACTTCATCCCGGCGACGACCTGCTCATCGCCGCTCACCACCTTGCTGAAGAGCAGACCATCGCTGGCCTGCTTGTCGTGCTCCGAAACGGCCCAGCGGCCAAGCTCTTGGATGTGAGGGTCGTTCACATTCTTGATCGGCCTATACCCGCCGTACGGCTTCGGCGGCACCTCGTGCGCTGATGCAGCGGGAGCGATGGAGCACAGGACGACCACTGCGGCGGCGACGATGATCATGGAAATGAGGGTCCTTGTCGTCATGGTCAAATTTAAAGATCTCTCGGTTCTTGGGAGAGCTTGGAGATTTGTTGGTTCCACGATGACTTGGGTGCAGGGTGAGGGGCCGGCCAAGTAAGCGTTAAATAGGTACGCGATGGACGCCAGGATGAAGACTTGCTTGAGGATGTTTTTAGTATAATATAAAATAATAAAATTCTACTAGTTATCTTTTGGTTTAATTCTTGCTAAGTTATCTTTTGTATACTAATAGTATTTATTAATTGCTATTATTATTATATTTTTATTATCGTTTCATAGATATGGTTGCTGCATACAGGAGTATAGTACATAGTCTTTAAGCGTTAAATAGATACGCCATGGACGCCAGGATGAAGACTTGCTTGAGGATGTTTTTAGTAGTAATAATAATATAAAATAAAAATAATTCAATTCTTCTAGTTATCTTTTAGTTTAATTCTTGCTAAGTTATCTTTTGTATACTAGTAGTATTTATTAATTGCTATTATTATTATCCTTTTATTATCGTTTCATTGACATGGTTGCTGCATATAGGAGTATAGTACGTAGTCTTTTAAGTGCTCAATTGACATATATTATCATCGTTTTTTCTATTTAAGTACTATGAATAATTGTTTTTTTGCCTCCTCTCACCCAGCTAAACATGCATTTATCATCATTCATTATAGTTTTAGTTTGTGAAGTTTATTAATAAGCAACCAAGTTTTTAATGGTTGTTGAGTTGAGAAAGAAAAAGAAAAGAGTATGGTTTGTTTTAGACTACATCAGGGCTGGGCCCTCCAACCCTCTGTGGGCAGACCTGCCCTTTTTTAAAAAAAGGAGAGATATGCCCCTTTTGACACCTAGAGAATGATTTATTTGATTACTATAATTTAAAGGTGTGTTTGGCATACACAATTTTGTGCCAAATAGCATAGAGGTGAAACGTTTCTAGCAGAAACGGCTCCAAGTGATTCTCATTTTTTCTGCTACGAACATGAATCACTGGAAACGTGGTTTCGCGGTGAGTTCTAATTATGCAGCCAAACGGTCTAGTGATTCTGATTCGCCGTCCTTCTCGAAAGAATCTGACTCTGAAATATTTCTACAAGAATCTGGATCCCTACCAATGCAAACGGGCCCTAAACTAATCCAAACATGGCCTTAGCACTATAGTAAAATCTTGATGTCAACCCTTGAATGTTTTCTTCTTTTTCTTTCATATTTTTAAGTTGTCTGAATTCGTTATTTCCTTTTAGCATCTAAAAACAGATAAAGATAGACCAAGAAACCAAGTTGTATTGAAGATTACTCCTACATATTATTATCCCACGATACATAACTAGAAGAATACATCATTTCGTTTGTTACAGTAACCGCGGTACTTGCAGAACTCTAATACGAAAATCCTAAAAGGCAATAAACCATCATCCAGTGACGCGCCTTGGATCGATCAGTTCGCCGGATCAAATGATAGTAGCTGGCGCGTCTTGTCAAGCTTCTCCCACACCAGCGCCCCGTACGTCGCGCTCTTACCGGTGCCACCCTTGGTCGCTTGGATGACTAGCTTGTAGTTCGTCCCGGCGACGACTTGCTCCTCACCGCTCACCACCTTGACGAAGACCAGCCCGTCGCCGGCCTGCTTGACGTGCTCCGAAACCGCCCAGCGGCCGAGCTCTTGGATGTGGGGGTCGTTCACGTTCTTGATGGGCTTCCAACCGCCAACGATTTGCAGCTCCTCGCGTGGAGATGGAGCAGGAGCGACAGAGCACAGGCCGACCACCGCGGTGGCGGTGACGATGAGGATGAAAATGAGGGCTCTCATCATGGTCAAAATTGAAAGATCTCTCGCTTCTTGGGAGAGCTTGGAGATTTGTTGGTTCCACAATGACTTGGGTGATAGCAAGGTGTGAGGGGCCAAGTGGGCTTTAAATAAATACGCGATGGACGGCAGGGTGAACACTTGCTTAATGATGTTTTTAGTAAAAAATAATATAAATTAAATTGAATTCTACTAGTTATCTTTTAGTTTAATTCTTGCTAAACTTATCTTTGTATACTAATAGTATTTATTAATTTTATTAACTTCATCCTTTTTTCATCGTTCCATTAGATGTGTTGCTGCACATTTTTTTCGAACGAGGGAGCTTCCCCGTTTCCATTACTTGAGATAACGGAAATACAAAGAGTTTGAAGAAGCGTTCAGGTGAAGAAAAAAAGAGTCTACAAGAAGCCTAAGCTGGAGCACAAGCACAACACAGCGCCCAACAAGTGCAGAGAGATCAAAGGCAGGCAAATAGGCCGCCAAAACATAACACTTTGATATTACAGTAGTAAAAGATGACATCTCCTTTATCGTTGCATATATTTATATCTATATTTATGTCTATATCGTTCTGCAGGAAAGTATGTTCGTCTTGCAGAAACAATTAGGGGATTTCAACTAATCTTTCCGGAGAATTAGATGACCTACCGAATAGGCTTTTTATTTAGTGGGGAACATCGATGAAGCTAGCATGAAAGCTATAAACTTAGACGAGGAGAGCAAATTGAAGAAATGAAATTAAATCTTTACGTACCGACTCCTTATTTGGGATTGTGAAGTGAAATAAATCATTTTATCTACTAATAGTGGCCAAATTGGTACATTACCAAACCACGCCTCCACTAATACAGCTGTAGATATGAGTCCTTTGACAATACGCCTCCGCAACGACCAATTGTTAACGACGGTTCTGTGGATTGGTTTTGCGAGAATAGTTAATAATGAGATCATCATTTTAGGAAATGATGCACAACTAGGTAGTGACATTGATCCAGAAGAAGCTCAACAGGCACTTGAAATAGCTAAAGCTAACTTGAGTAAAGCTAAGGGTACGAAAGAATTGGTTGAAGCGAAGCTAGCTCTCAGACGAGCTAGGATACGAGTCTGAGGCTGTCAATTGGATTCCCCGTCCAATTGAAGACAATTCAAAAGGTTTCGTTGATACAAAGAAAAAAAAAGAATGGTAGAAAAATTATTAGATAGTAAAGCCAAGTAAGTCTAGCTATCTATTAATTTTTCTACCTAACTGCCTACTATTGGATTTAAACCAATGACTCACGCCGTATGAAAGCAATACTCTAACCACAAAGTTAAGTAGACAATTTATCACCACAAAAGAAGCCCAGTTACTTTGATCGATTTAGATTGAATCTGTCTATATATATATATCTTCTAATAAAAAGACAAAATTTCAGTCAACATTTTTTGTTCAACATATCCCATATTTACTTTTTGCACGACGCTATGAGTTGGAGACAGATTCGAAAAGAGGAGTTTCCAAAAGGAAGCAATCTGAATGAGTGGCGACGTCCGAGGACGACCGGCTCTCGCTGGTCGCGTTGCCACATGGCCACCGGGTATCGAGGTGCGGGTACTCGCTGTCGCCGCCTCGCCAGCGACCAAGGCTCGTGGATTCTGCGGCGGACGATTGAGCTGCACAACTTGCCCCCATATTACCCGAGGGTGGGGTGCATCAAACTATGTGGCTTCTGCCCGAGGAGCGGTTGCTTGTTTGGCATGGTCGACGAGCAGAGCAGGATCTGCACTTCGGCGTTTTCGTCGACAGTCACGACATAGGCTCACTCCGGCACGTCCAAAGAAGCAACCGTTTCTTTGGGTGCCCCTACAAGATGGATTGGTCGACGGACTTATCAAAGATGAAATATTTCTGACTTCCAAAATTCATATGCTCACACTTTTGTATAGGATTCGATTCTGCAACAGCTCGAGAGTCATATCAAGTTCAAATGTCAAGTTCCATTGTCCAAAAAAATATATCAATTGAGTTCAAATGTGTCGAGGTCGAGGCGTCCAGCAGACCGGCATCTGGCATAAACTGTGTCCAGAAATTCTGTTTGTAGCTGTATGGTTCCTGCCATTATCGATCGAGTTATATGATCTTCGAGATCTATTACATTGGTGACCTTGTTTGCGTGCATTTACCTCTTACCAATTATTATAGTTTCTTGCCCTTGCTATCCTTCTCATATATAAATATTATTGGAAATCGATATTTTCGTTGGAAGCTGATAGCGTGTTCGATTCAAGGAATCACTATATTCTTGTTTTTAGAGCTAAAGGGCATTGCCCCGGCCTTTCAATTATCATCAAAAGGACCAACAATATTTTACCACAAAGTTTTAAACCCCACAAGAAGGGTGTCCACCTGGAGAGTAGTTCTAGCCAGCAAAGATCTAAGCAAAACTCAAAAAGACCATCAATACATCGAAATAGCAAAACGGTAACAGGTGACATATCATGTCAGATTGAGCGCGTTGTCCAGCGATCTCCACCAGGCCGGGGGCCTCTTCATCATCAGGACCATCACCTGGAACTTCATTCTTTGTATTCTTCCATTCTAAGACACATTCCCCTAGGAATCACTATATTCTAGCTAGGGCCTTGTTTAGTTGCCTAACTTTGGGCATATAAAGTTGGCAAAATATACTGTATCGTAACTGTAGTATTTTATTTATATTTCTGAATAATTGTCCAAACATTGACTAATTAGGCTCAAAATATTCATCACGCAAAGTACAACCAAACTGTATAATTAATTTTTGATTTTATCTATATTTAATACTCTATGTATGTGCTGGTATTTTGATGTGATGGAGAATCTTTATTTTACATAGTGAAATTTGATCCCAAATTTAAAAACTAAACAAGGCCCTAGGTGATGCATGGTTCATCACGAATGCATTCCCCTAATTTAGTGTAGTAACAGTATTACTTGTTTTATTTATAATTTTCTTAACCGAACAAAGCATCCGTTTTTCCAATGAAACGTACTGTTCATCTAGGACGACGCCTTGTATGTTACATCTCGTGCATGTTAAAAACTCATATCTATACCCTATTATTTAAACGGCAAAATTTCAGTCCGCCGTCAAAATTCTGTCCGGCCTCCGGCTATTCTTTGGTCTTGGCTATTTATAGTGAAGTCCGTACGAGGTATTAAAAAGAGAACAAAACAAATTGTATAGGAAACCAAGCAGCACACCATCCGTCTAGAGTCCTGATCACATGCAGAGGGGCTTCCACGGACGGAAAACGGACTCTCTCTTGGTCTCCTCATGCGCACATGCAGGCTCGGATGGCAACGGAGGAAGCATACATGCCTGGTCCGCAACTTTCCTAGAATAATCTTAATTTGATTTTTACATTTTAGTTTCTAATTATAAATTTCAGTTACCAATTTCATTTCTTTAATTTCAGTTTCTAACTTAATTTTACAATTACATTTTTTAATTATATAGTTCCAATTTCAATTTCCAATTTCATTCATTTATAAATAAATTTAGTTTCCTAATAATAAAAATGCAAAATTTCAGTTGTTTTTTTAGTATGATTACTTATAAGATGATGGAACGCTAGGGGCCACACCCTTCTCGCGCTCGAGTGGGCACCATGGCCGTTGTGTTCTGTTTCGTGCTCGACCGGGTTGCAGCCGTCGCATCCTACTCCGCGCCGCCTATTGGAGTTACTAGGCGGAGGTGGGGCGAAGCGTTGCCAACGGGGTGGGTCGCCGTTGGAGTAGAGCGTCGCCATCAGTGCTCCATTGTGCATATTGTGGTGGAGAAGAAGCGTCGAGGCATTGCTACGGAGCACAGGGCGAGCGAGGCACGTCGCAACCGGTCGCGTCCACCGTTATGATGAGTGAGAACATCAAGGCGGGGGCCACCGATGCATGGCCACGATGGGCATCGCCGTTGCGACATGCAGCCACCGTGCGAAGGCAATCCGGTGGAGCAAAGGGTTCATATGGACCAATATACGGGGCCCACCAAACATACAAAAAATATTCAGGTTTCGGACATGAGACTTGACTTAACTGGATTGTATAATTTTCGGGTTTCCGAATGATGCTATGAGCCTATCACTGCCCACTATGAACATTGTCCGCTCGAGCCAACACATGTTTTAGTACAAAAACTCTCCTGCATTGATTAATCAATTTTTTATGAAACAAACTTTCGACTACAAAAGGCAACCTAATTGATCTTAGAGAAAATTACAACAGCTCAGCTCAAAGATGCCATCAAGGCAAACTTTTTTATTCCAGAAGAAAAGCCTTTGGTCTGAAGTTATATGAGCATGTCCCGTAGAGTTTAATCATATAAGATGATCTAAAATGTATGACACATCATTAGATACTCCAAAACACAACCAAATTGAAGATGAATTGGAACAAATAATGGGTTAGTTGAATAACGTTTGTGTCATAAGTCATATAAGTGACCATGCAATAAACCGCGCGTCCCGTTACAACGTACGGGCATTTTTGTTAGTTGTAAACCAAAAAAAGACTCATGCCTAGAGGTAAACCGTGTCACAAAACTCATATTAGATCAAAGCAGAATCCAAATTGGACTCATGCCCCGTAGGTACTCAAACCATAATTAGACTCACAAGAACACGGCAAACCACGTCAATTATGTACTCAAGCCAAATCCAGACTCACACAAACGCCGAAAACAATCTATATATGTTTGTTTATGTTTTGGAATCGGACTTTATATCGCACTAGATGAGAGCTATTCTAACTCTTATATAAGAACTACAACAATATATATCTCAGTAGTACGAAATTCGATTCCAAAACGTATTAAAATCGATAATGCAACCAATGCATAAATCTCAAAATTGGAAATCATTCATGTAATTGCTCAACATGTTGTATATCCTGGTGCAAAGCACGGGCATGTTTTACTAGTATAGTCGTTAAGTACTCAATTGACAATGTTATCATCCTTTTTTTATTTATTATCAAAGAATTGATTTTGTGCCTCCTCTCACTTGTAGCTAACTAGCTAAGCACACTTCTATCACCCCCAATCACCGTAGTCTTAATTTGTGAAGTTTGAGGCATGATCATGTTTAATAATCAGCCAAGGTTTTGGAACGACAATTGTTTGTAGATTACTTGGTAAATAATTATTCTTTTGTAGAGTGTCATAACATTAAGAGGAACAATGATCTAGCTTTTTCATGGACTACTCAATAAAGCACAAAAGATTTTTTTTCTCACTCTGAATCAGCAAGCAACTAATATGCTTATCAAAACCTTGGCACAATGACTACCTTAGTACATATGCGGATAAATGTTGGTGGATTGTATCTTTAGATTCATACCTCATAATTGAGATCCTGGATCCGCCATTGGCAACTAGAACAAAGGACATGGGTACATAGTATCAAGACGATAGCATGCCTGTCCCCATCCCCTCCACGACGCCGAGGACCTCCTTCTCGTCCAAGGTGGCAGGGTGTCGGAGAACTCTTCCATGGTGACTCAACGCGGGCCTCCACTTTCTCATGGCCAACACAACTACCACCCCTCGCCAGAAAAGGCGCGGATGGCGGTGATGGTGCAGGACTTCAGCGATGGGTGTGGCGCAATTGGGCTGCAGTGGCTCAACGTGGGAAGGTGAAGCCAACTTTTTTTACGTCGGGTGGTGTTTGGATGCCGGAGTGGGCACGAAAGTTACGCCGCAACTCGCTAGAGTAAGTCCTAAGCCATGTTGAACAATTTAGATGGTAACCAATGTATCTATCTGAGGGACACTGTGACTTCTCCAATTGTGTGATGTTTGTTTAAAGCCTTAAATTAATTCCACCCTTGCAAAGATGCACTGTAATCTCTTTATGAATTCATCTGTTGATAATATAAAGATGGTATAAAATTTGGACATTATATGTGCATTTGTATTAGCGTCTAAGAAGATAAATAATCTTGTACAAATATCTACAAGCAACAGTTTCCACACGGACAAATAACAGACGGCGCTGGAAGCGTCTCCTGTTAAACGTTCAAATCACAAACGCTAGGCAGAGCCAACCGCCAAACCTGGCTGTTTGCCTGTCTCTGATGCCGATGGCGCTGGATCAAACTGACTGACCATGTCAATGACCTGATCGGCAGCTCGCTGTCTCGTCGTCATACACTGAGTTGTCATGGAGGTGTCGTTTTATAGATCCACTCTGCTTTCCTTTCAAGCATATCCTATGTCGCTATTTTGCTCTTAAAACGTAATCGACCCAGTCTGCCTATGCCTACGATGTTTAATAAACATAAGAAAAATCAAGACTTTCTTGATTAGCTTGTACACTTCTTATATATTCTTAGAAGTACGTGTCTTCCCAGCCAAATGAGTATATCTAGTGAAATAGCAATTCCGGGCACCTGATTGCTTAACAAGCATCACAATGCCAGTGGTTGGAAAAGCCATATAAATGTTCACATTTAAAATCCAAACTGTTTGATATTTACAATCTTCTCAATTGTACTGTGGGATAGCCTCATTGAGCTTCACTCACTGGTAGCAGCATCTCAATGTCAATAGCTTTTCATCAGCTGTATTAGATGGATGCCAGAATTGATGCTAGTGTCTCCAACACTCAACAGCAACCAATACCATCATAAATAAATTGTTACACATTGCAAATCTGCAAGCAGAAGTCAGGTATTGACCTATTTCAAGGCTTCCGCCGTCACAATGGGTCTGTCAAGGTCCAATACAAACCTTGTGGCCCCAATAACAATCTGCCCGTCCATGTAGTGCTGCCTGCACACAGGCATATAAACATCTGCTCCTCCAATTAGCTCAGTCTTGGTTTCCTGCGTCTTCCTCAATGTGAAGAATGCCCGGCAACCACATAGCTCACAGCGTGCTATTAGTTTGGTGACTGAGTCAGCCAGGGGAACAATATCCAGAACTGAACCAAACTTCATCCTGCCAAGATCACATTCACAAAATCAAATGCTGGCACAATGTGCATGTTCTCTAAAAGTAATGCTGGATCATATAGCTCAGAGTCACGTGAAATCAAAAGCTCAAAACCCAGTGTTCACCTTTTGTAGTCACCATCTAGCCCAGCAACAACTACAATTTTTCCATCATTGTCTGCAGCTTTGCAGCAGAAATCATAAAGATCACCAAATAACTGGGCTTCATCAATACCTATAACATCTACCTGCATGAACCAAATTCAGCGATTTACAAAATGACTAGAGAACAAGAGGACCTATTTCAATAGCCATGTCATGTGCACAGTAAGATCAGAAGCAAATATCTCAACAAGACTTTTGGCTGGGTAAAATGGTATTGATGAGACATCTTTCAGGGCATATCCCACACCGATGGAACAGTGGGACATGGGGGTGCTGATTATGTAATAAGTGCAGATAAAGGAAGATTAAATGGAGCAGTGAATGCACTTTTCTAGGATTATGCAAGAACAAACAATCATTGAACCATTGTTAGCATGATAGATTGATTCTGCTAGAGACAATAAACATAGCAACTATAGATTTTTTTTTTTGTATCCACTATCCAATCAGCTTTTTCTTTTCTTTTTGTTCTTATTATATTTTTGTCTTTTCAATGTTAAACAGTTCAGAAATATCAAAAAAAGGCTTGAACCTTCCAGAGACCTAGCTGCTTCAAGCACCATGACCCCCAGCAACCTAGCCATGGATGCAGAGCACTAGTGGGCGTGGGAGCTGGCAAAGCAAAGGACTGGCAATTGATTGCACGACACCAATAAACCAGTAAGGAAATAATCGCATTTCTGAAACATAATTAAATGTACAAAGCTGCAAGCTTAGATGTTCATCTTGATGGGTTGCTAAAACTTGTCAGGAATCAGGATTTACCCATAATAAGATGTTTAAGCTATAGTAGAACTAACTTACTCCTGTTTTCAATCTATGAATTACTCCAAATATATGTGTGCTATACTTCGCCAGCACTACCAGCTGAGTTTACTGTCATGATTCTCAAGAAGTCTTTGTTCAAAAAAATAATACTGATGGGCACTAACAATATAATGCATGATGCACCAATCTGAACTGTTCAAAATATATGTTCATGGTAGTAGAGTTCTTGGATAGGGTACCAGCATGCAAATTACGAGAACGTGTGTTTGAACAAACCTTATTATAAGCCTCGATTCCTAATTTGTCATGAAAACTTGACAGTTCTGACAAAGCCCAGCACGCCATCTTTGTACCGTCATGAGTCACAACAGAATCCAATCCATAGCGGTTATCCTTGTCAGACTTTATTAGTGCCACTCTCCTATTAATGGCATCGTGAAAAGGTCAGAAATGAAAAATTTTAATCCAAGACACAGAACCAGTCAAGGCAATCAAAATTTCAGTTTTCCCATGTGTATGTGATGTACACCCAAGAATAGGATTACATTACATGTATATGAATTCAACACGACAGCAGTGACCTCACAACAAGATACTGCATCAAACTAGTCTAGAACTGCCCAGAGAATAGTCAAACAAACCATATAATTTCATTCTATAGATTTGCAGAGAAAGCACGTGAAATTTGGAGATTAAAAAACAGTATTGCTCACCCAATAAGTTCATTTGTTATGGCAGTACTTTGACTAGCTGAGTCTATGTAGTTTTCTGTATAACAAACACTACGTTATCTACCATTTCATCACTGGACAGTGAAGACCAGGACAAATTGACAAATACATTTCTTCTACAGCAAGATCAAATCTATGCTCATAAGTTGCAGTGACGGCCAGACATTAACCACATTATATGTTACAAAAAAAAGACCTATTTTCCTTCGTACCCAAACCTTTGACGGCGTCTTATTTTCTAAAACCCGAACGAGAGGTCACTGGCAGGTTGGCCCATGTTGCCAGCAAAACAAGTAATCACAAGGGAAAGGCGCAGGCGCGCAGCGTTGCCGGCGTTTTACCTTCCGTTGCTGGCCTCGGCCTGGACCCGGCGGAGGAGTGCGGTGGTCTTGCCGGCGAACATGGGTCCCACGATGACATGGATCTCGCCGGACTGAGCCACCCGGACCTCCATACCCACACTGCTGCCGGCTCGCGACTGGACCGCCGCAGAGAGCAACCTCGCCACGCCAATCACGTTCCTGGCAGCACAGCCCAGGCGGAAAGGTAGAGAGGGGAGTGGTGGCCACGACAGCAAAGCGCTGACGCTGAGGTTGGTGAGGCGGAGGCCGCAGCGGCGAGCAGCAACCGCATGGTGCAGATGGAGCGCATTGTGGCGGGATTTGTAGGGCGCGGACGGGATAGCAGCGGCAGGGTCGAATAATTTTTTTGATTTTTTTCAGAGTAGGTGAGGTCAGACCGGGACCTGTTCTTCCAATCAACGTGGCTATATAAATTCAACACGACAGAAGTGACCTCACAACATGATACCGTATGAAACTAGTCTAGAACTGCCCAGAGAATGGTCAAACAAACTGTCTAATTTCATTCTATAGCACATGAAAATTTGGAGACTACTCCCTCCGTTCCAAATTGTAGTTCACTTTGACTTTTTCGGTGCATGCATTTTGTTATGTATCTAGACATATTATTTATCTAGGTACATAGCAAAATACATGCACCAAAAAAGTTAAAACGAACTACAATTTGGAACGGAGGGAGTAAAGAACAACATAGTTCACCCAATAAGTTCATTCGTTAACACTAGTGAGTCAATATGATTTTCTGTATAATAACAAACACTAAGTTATCAACCATTTCATCACCGGACGGTAAAGACCAGGACAAATTGACAAATGCATTGCTTCCACAGCAAGACATTGACAAATCTAAGATCATAAGTTGCAGTGACAGCCAGACATTAACCACATTATGTTACACCAAAAAAAAAAAAAGACTTTTTCTTCGTAGCCAAACCTTTCAAGGCGTCTTAGCCTATAACCCGAACGAGAGCCACGACCGGAATACACACTTGAAGCGGCACAGAGAGCGGACAGGGAGGCGGCTGAGGACCTCTACCAGAGCTCATCGGTGAGGCTGGCCAACGGGAACCTCTTCTCCGGTGGCTCTTCCATCTCGTGGAGCCACGGGCGCCTGCGGGGATGCTGTCCGCGTGCAGTAGGATGGGAGATTGGTAATCAGATGAATAACGTGGAAAATGTTCCAATACAGATTGATTTGTGAAGTGCGAAGGCTTACCCTTGACTTTGAAGCCGGCGGAGCGCGGCCGGCAATGGCGGCGGCCGGCGGCTATGGCTAGCACCGAAGCGGCGGCGCGGTCGGGAGAGGCAGGAAGCGGGTTGTGTACGCGTGGATCTCTCTAGTATTATTAGATTAGATAATATTATTAGATATAACTGGAGTTGGGCCTTCTTGGGTCACACGGGCTTTGCTTATGGTTCCCATACGGATTTCTTTTGGGGGAAAGCCCGTTTGACCTTAACAACTTTTGCTGAGTTGGATCAGAAAGGGTCTGTCCACCCATCACTTCAGTGACCCAGTCACCGTGGTCACTCGATTTCTCACCCCCCCTCCCCCCGCGACGTTGTTCAACTTCCACTTCCTGCCCCCGCCGCCGACCACCGCCTTGCTCCCCGCCGCGGCCGCCCTCTTCCGCTCCCCGGCACCACAGTCTTCTTCACCTCCGGCAACCTCGCCCCCGCCCTAGCCTGGCCTGGCCGCTGTCCCCCGCCGCCAGGGCCTCCTAAGCCGCCCGCCTGCATCCCCGTCGCCTGGCTTCCCTTCCTCCCCCTCCCCCCTCTGGCCGACCGGACATTTCTATAGCCCACTGGAGTTGGAAAAGAAGGGGGTGAGCTCGACGGAGTTGAAGGAGAAGGACGCCTACCTCCGTCGCAGCCGGTGCCGCCGAAACCCGCCGCTGCCGTCACGCCGAAACCCTAGCTTATTCACCTGGAGTTGGAGAAGGAGGGCGGAGGAAGACGGGAGCAGGAGGAGGATAACTCTAGTGAGTGGTAGCCACAGCTCACTCGAGTGACGTATCAGAAAACCAATTTTTACCTCAATCATCGAACTTTTGAAACCATGTGTCCAGTTTCTACAATTTGCTGCGGTAGTGACGTCCATAACCTTGGAAGCGAGCCATACGGCACCGTATGATATCAAGGAGCCTGGCCATTTCGATGACCGGCAGCCCGTAGGTCTTGTCTCCATACGGCACCGTACAACATCTGATTGCTTAATAAGCATCACATTGCCAATGGCATAGTAAAAGCCAGATAAATGTTCGCATTTAAAGTCCAAACTGTTGGATATTTACAATCTTCTCAATCATACTTTGTGGGATAGCCTCATTTGGCTTCCCTCGCTAGTGGCAGCTTTTCATCAATATATTAGAAGGGTGCCAGAATTGAGATGCTAGTGTCTCCAACACTCAACAGCAACCATTATCATCGTAAATAAATTGTTACACACTGCAAATCTGCATGCAGAAGTCAGGTATTGACCTATTTCAAGGATTCCGCCGTCACAGTGGTGGATCTGTCAAGGTCCAATACAATCCTTGTGGCCTCGATGACAATCTGCCCGTCCATGTAGTGCTGCCTGCACACAGGCATATACACATCTGCTCCTCCAATTAGTTCAGTCTTGGTTTCCTGTGTCTTCCTCAATGTGAAGAACGCCCGGCAACCACATAGCTCACAGCGTGCTGTTAGCTTGGTGACTGAGTCAGCCAGGGGAACAATATCCAGAACTGAACCAAACTTCATCCTGACAAGATCACATTCACAAAATCAAATGCTGGCACAATGTGGCATGTTCTCTAAAAGTAATGCTGGCACAATACACATTCTGAAAAAATATTTTGCATCAAATAGAAATCCAAAGCTTATAACTCAACCCAGTGTTCACCTTTTGTAGTCACCATCTAGGCCAGCAACAACTACAATTTTTCCATCATGGTCCGCAGCTTTGCAGCAGAAATCATAAAGATCACCAAAGAACTGGGCCTCATCAATACCTATAACATCTACCTGCATAAACCAAATTCAGCGATTTACAAAATGTCTAGAGAACAAGAGGACCTATTTCAATAGCCATGTCATATGCACAGTAAGATCAGCAGCAATGTGGCATGGTATTGGGTAACATGGTATTGATGAGAAATCTCAACAAGACTTTTGACTGGGTAACATGGTATTGAGAAATCTTTTAGGGCATATCCCAGACCGATGGAACAGTGGGGACATGGGGGTGCTGATTATGTAATAAGTGCAGATGAAGGAAGATCAAATGGAGCGATGAATGCACTTTTCTAGGACTATGCAAGAACAAAGAATCATTGAACCATTGTTAGAATGATACATGGATTCTGCTTAAGACACTAAACATACAACTATAGATTTTTTGTATCGAGTCAGCTTTCTCTTTTTTTCCTTATATATTTTTGTCTTTTCAATGTTAAACAGTTCAGGATATCAAAAAAGCTATATATGCACGGACATAGCTCCATTTAGAGGACCATCACCGCTAAATTGAGAAAGCTTATGGGGTTTCCTGATGGATGATCCAGGTTACACATATAACTTAATAACATTAACAAACAAAGAAAACACCTTAGTGTTATGGGTCATAAACTTCCTAGGAACATATTGCAACTTTCCAGGAGTATCAAGACTCACTTCCATTACTTTGTTGATACCAATTACTATAACATGAAGAGTGTAAGTTTACACACAATCACAACATCTCAAAGCACTAGTTTTATAGCTATATGAAGAAAAACTTGCAAACCACATACACTTTTGACAACAAATGAACTAGTATTTTTCATCTGTTCAACTATAGACAATCTTATACACATCAGTTACAGAAGAACAGAAGATAGCAAACTCACTTTGCAAAGATAGAGCATCCAATTGGAAAGAAACATCAGTTACAGCAAGTTTTATCCAACTGGATAGGACTTCAGATTTGACTTCAAGATACGTCACTCAGCCTAAAATTGACTAAATGCACAACTGTTTGAGTATTTTTACTTTTCCTACAGAAAATCTTCTCTTTAGACACATGCTGAGTGTGGCGCCTACAGCATAACAAACAATAAGGCAAGCTAGGGGACAAGTAGGCCTTGGGCATTCAGATGGCATCAAGGCACCACCCCAAGGGGTTAGGCAACAACCATTTGAAGCCATTAGTTTGCCTGCCATAACTTTTGCAAGCCTACATCTGAATTAGGTGCATAGTTTCTCATAATCTCATGTCATTTTATGCATATGGCTAAAGAGAAAGTTGACTGATATCTTTCTGAATCTGTGTGGGCACAAGCTTGCAAAATACACAAAGGCTTAGCTCTTATTGATAGCTTTCAAGTTTCAACAAGAGGAGGCCACAAAATTCTGATGAGAGAAATGCTTCCATTTCCTTTTTTCCCTTTTAGGATGATAGATGAGGGTTGAGCAGAGAGAGTAAAAGAACACAAGAAAGCGAGAAGGGAAAATAGTGTGTGCCTGTGCGGTAAGGAAAGGCAGAGAAGTGGATTATGGTTACAGTAAACGCTGCTGCTGTTCTGCTTTACTTCACAATCTCACCAACTGTTGAATTGGCTGTGCTGTACATGATGTACAGGACTGTAATGTGGTCGTGAGTAAGTACATGATCAGACGGTTTCAGTTAAAAAAACACTACTGAGGCACTACAGGTAGTATAGTACGTTCTACTGGGATAAAATCAAATTAGATGACCAATAGCAATCAAACAAGGGCTGGCAATTGATTGCCCAACACTAATAAACCAGTAAGGAAATAATCACATTTCTTAAACATAATTAAATTTATAAAGCTGCAAGCTTAGATGTTATCTTGATGGGTTGCTAAAACTTATCAGGAATCAGGATTGACCCATAATAAGATGTTCAAGCTATAGTAGAATAATCACCATAAGGTTCTTTATAACATACTCTTGTTTTCAATCTATAAATTACTCCAAATAAATGTGTGCTATACTTCCCCAGCACTGCCAGCTAAGTTTACTGTCATGACTGTCAAAGAATTTTTGTTCAAGAAAATAATAATGATGGGCACTAACAATATAATGCCTGATGCACCAATCTGAACTATTCGAAATATGTGCACCGTAGTAGAGCTCGTGGATAGGATACCAGCACGCAAATTAAGATAACATGTGTTTGAACAAACCTTATTATAGGCCTCAATTCCTAATTTGTCATGAAAACTTGACAGTTCCGACAAGGCCCAGCATGCCATCTTTGTACCATCATGAGTGACAACAGAATCCAATCCATAGCGGTTGTCCTTGTCAGATTTTATTAGTGCCACACTCCTATAATGGCACCGTGAAAAGGTCAGAAATGAAAATTTTTAATACAAGACATAGAACCAGTCAAGGTAACCAAATTTCAGTTTTCCCATGTGTATGTGATGTACACCTAAGAATAGGATTACATTACATGTATATGAATTCAACACGACAGCAGTGACCTCACAACATGATACCGTATCAAACTGTTCTAGAACTGCCCAGAGAATGGTCAAACAAACTGTCTAATTTCATTCTATAGATTGCAGAGAAAGCACATGAAATTTGGAGACTAAAAAATAGCATAGCTTACACAAGAAGCTCGTTTGTTACGGCCGTGCTTTGACTAGCTGGGTTAATGGAATTTTCTGTATAACAAGCACTAAGTTATCTACCATTTCATCACTGGACGGTGAAGATCAGGACAAATGCATTGCTTCCACATCACTGTAAGTTGCAGTGACGGCCAGACATTAACCACATTATATGTTACACACAAAAAAAAGACCTATATTTTTCCTCGTAGCCAAACCTTTTAGCCAAAAATCCGAGAAGAGAGGTCACTGGCAGGTCGGCCCAATTTGTCAGCCAAAACAAGTAACCACAAGAGAAAGGGGCATCATCGCCGGTGCTTTCCGTACCTTCCGTTGCCAGCCTCGGCCTGGACCCGGCGGAGGAGCGCGGTGGTCTTGCCGGCGAACATGGGGCCCACGATGACATGGATCTCGCCGGACTGGGCCGCCCGGGCCTCCATACCCGCCCCGCAGCCGGCTCGCGATTGGACCGCCCCAGAGACCGACCTCGCAGCCGCACCAAGCATGTTCCTGGCAACACGGCCCCGGCGGAAAGGTAGAGAGACGAGCGGCGGCCGCGCCAGGAAAGCGCTGGCGCGGAGGACGGCGGGGGCGGAGGCGGAGGCGGAGGCGGCAGTGGCAGCGGCGAGCAGCGACCGAATGGCGCAGATGGAGCGCATGCTGGCGGGATTTGTAGGGCGGCGGCAGGGTCGAATAATTTTTTGAATTTTTCTGGATGAAAAAAAATTGGGGTAGGTGAGGTCGGACGGGGACCTGTTCTTCGAATCAACGTGGGGTAGGTGAGCGCTCGCACATGATGATGATGGCTTCGATTCAGAGTTCGAAATTTTGGGAGGGAAGTGGAGTGGAGGGAACGGCGGGGGATTTGGGTTGCGGCAGTGGTTTTTGCTAGGGTTTTTGCGTTTTCGGATGGAGGGAACACAGAAGTGGCGGCACCGCTCGGCCGGAGGTGGACGAAGGGCCCCGTCGGAGGGTGGGCTTTATTTTATTGGGAGAATTAGACGAGTATCCTCAGTTTAGAAAAGTACCGCTGAAAGATTCAGTGTTAGAAAACTAGCACCTAAAGTTGCTTCATAATTGGTTTTTACTATTCACGTTAAATCACCGTGAATCCCAGACCACTCCCCGTCGCTGCCCTCCTCCTGCTTCCGTTCGCCGCTGCGTCGGAGGAAGCGCCGCGAGCTCCACCCCGGCCCAAGATGGAGGAGCTCGCCGGCGTGGCGCCCTGGAGCGAGCAGAGGCCCCCGTCTCCGCGCGATTCGGTCCGGCCCAACGCAAGCGCCCAAGCTCGAGCCGCCGCCGAAGGGAGCTCCGCCCCTGCCTCGCCGCCTCCATCCTCCATGGTCGGTGCACCTCGGGCTCCGCTCGCGGCCACCGGAGCAGGGAGCAGTAGCGGGGTGGCGCGATCGGGCGGGGAGGGCCGCCGGGGGAGGGAGCAGGGGAAGCGCAGCAGTGCTTGCAGCGCGGGACGCGGTCCCCACCGACGCCGGTGGTCGGGGGCTGGCCGTGCTCGTCGGCGGCGGCGAAGGGCGTCATGGCGGCCACGCTCCCAATCGGCGAAGGAGGAGCCGCTCCGTCCGCTTTCCGACGATGACGACGATGCTGCAGGGGCCCCGTCCGCGCACGGCGGCCTCGGCCTGTGGTGGAGGCGGCCCGCGCCAGCGTGGCCTCGCCGGCGGAGGCGGCCCGCGCCCGCCTCCTCCCCTTCCCGCAGCTCCCTCCCGCCTCTGCCTCCTCCTCTTCCTGCCGCGCGGGCCTGGCCGTGGTGGACCGACGTCGTCGCCTGGGCGCTAGGCCGTGGGGGCGTCTGGCTAGAATGGAGTCTGGGAGTGTCACCCCAATCTTTATTTTTAGAAGTTAACGTCAAGTTAACGTGATGCTAAAATGAAACAACAGAGCAACCTTTGGGTGCTAGTTTTCTAACGCTGAATCTTTCAGTGGTATTTTTCTAAACTGAGGATCTTTTAATGGTACTCATCTAATTCTCCCTATTTTATTTGATTCGTTTTCCCATTCGTCCGGAGCATTTTCTTCCCCCTTTTTACCTACGGCTTTTTGGATTTTTTTCGTTCACAGCAATTTTTCTCTCTTTCCCCTTGGACGCGTTTTGTTTGAGCAGGGAGATTAAGGTGTAAGCATGAATAGGCTAGAGCATCTCCACCAACTATAAAACCTACACTCTGCTTCTCTCTTTATTTAGGTAGCCACCTATTATGAGATTACTTATATTTTAATTTTAACTCCAACAATACTACTTAAATCATACTACTTAAATTTGTTTTAGTAGTCAATGACACGTGAGGCCCTTTTGTCATCCTCTCTCTCATCTTCTTCACAAAGTCGATGCCAGCGAGCAAAGGAGCATGGCCATGCCGGAGCAATTACCGGGGGATGGGCGTGCTCGGCAAGGGTGGACGTCAGCGAGGAGAGGGGGTACGCCCGGCAAGGAGGGCAGCTGCGCCGAGGCTACATGCGGGGAGCTCAGTAAGAGGAGATGAGACGTCAGCAGGGAAGGGCGGTCGTGCGAGGGAGCTTGCATGCTGCCGCCTCGAGGAGGGGTACCGCCGGGAGCCACACCGCCCAACTGCCCCCCATGGAAGGTCGCGCTGTTGGGTTGGTCGCGCTGCCCAGGCAGGTCGAGCCACCTAGGGCTGGCCTCGCTGGGCACGGCTCACCTTGCCAGGAAGGGCCACACCACTAGGACAATACCATTAGGCGATTAGTGAAGAAATTACATCAGGTGGAGTCGGAGGAAGAAATGTGTCTGATGCGCTGTCAAGAAAAAAAATAAGTAGGGGCAGAGTAGAGGGCCAATAGGAATAGAGGGCGGAGGGTAAGCTTGGGCAAAATACCCGATACCCATTACTCGAACCCGAATTACCTGAACCCGGACCCGAATTACCTGAACCTGGACCCGAATTACCCGAACCCTAGGTACCCTAAATTCGGATAGTGATTTTGATTACCCGAAATTAGTTTGGGTAATTCGGGTAATACGCTCCGGTACCCAAACTACCCAAAGTTTTGTCTTGATCTTTGTATTTATCATTTGTTGTTAAAACAACACTTGAAATTATCACTTTATTAGAATATAATTCTCTTGGTTTGAACGAGTGAATGTAATATATTATTCTCTACAAATTATTGTTGAAACTATACATAAATTATTGACGAAATTACGTAGAAATTGCAACTAAAGTTTTGTGTATTTTATTGTTTTCTGTAAATTCGAGTAGATCGGGTATACCTGAACCTAAACCCAAAAAATCGGGTACCCAAAATTTCTGGTAGTGCTTTTACGGGGCTAATATCGGGTAGCAATCTTCATTACCCGAACTTTGAATTACCCGAATTACCCGACCAGAAAAAATCGGGTAACCCGAACGCCCAGGGTTAGTGGAGGGTAGAAAAGTATAGTGCCAACAGAAGCAGATGGGTAATAGTGGGTCTACTAGAGATGGGTTTTCGACCCCGCTACCCAAATCAGGAGTAAGAGGTCAAGTAGGGAGTGTTGCTGGAGATGCTCTTAGTTCTCCGCAATATGCACGCTCCTTATGTTACGCCCCCACACATTTGCCCCAACACGATCATTTGTCCTCTTCTCCTTGGCTTGCACTGCTTTCCCTCAACCCTGCTCCTCTCACTCTTTGTCTCTCACTAGCGCCGGCGACCAGCGACGACAACTTCTGGCGTCCTCCCTGTGCCCCACCACCTCGATACCTAGGTCCGCGCCTACCCAGATCTGCGCCGAGCTCGTCGACCATGGCAGATCTAGCCCCGACCATGGAGGATCCGGTACTGGACCATAGAGGATTTGGCGCTAGCCATTGCAGATCCGACAAGGTAAGCCTTCTCCTCCTCCGTGTTAGGGTTCCATTGACCTCCCCTTATCTTCTCAAACTCCAATGGGTATAAATGGCTAACATAGGGAGGCAAGTAAGCTAGGCAATAGGAATAGTCAACAAGCGACTTAGGGGAGCTGGAGGCGGGAGGGCGGTCGGGGCAGGGAGGCTCATCGGAGCGGGAGAAGATGGTGGCAGATGAGCTCACTAGAGCCAGAGAAGACGGCGGGGGGAGGGGGAGATGGAAAGTAGGTGGCCTTCACAGGCGCTAGGGTTCATCGAAGATCTGACAAAGATTGGTTAAGAGGGCAAGGTGACCGAGCGTGCAAACAATAATGGCGGGATTTAGAATAAAATTCCACACAAGTGGTGACTAAAAGCCCAACCAGTCCCGAAACATGGTATCCATGGAGACAAAGCTACTGGTTTTGAGAGTCTAAAACTCTACAATTGTGGACACATGGTTTTCACATAACCATTGTGGAGCACCCTTGTTGTTGTGATGAGCGATTGTCAACATGCCATCACTTTGACGTGTGGATGGTTCGGTGGTTCTACTGATCCTATGGCATAGGGTTATGTGTCAAAACGTGTTTCTTGGCTTGTGATGTGTAGGTGTAGAGTCCGAAGGCGGTGGCAACGGTCGGGAGAAGGTCAAGTAGGGAGTGCCATGCCGACGGACCGGTGCGGTGAAGGGCAGACGCTAGGCTTGGACCGACAAACCAGACGGCCAGGTGGCTAGCCGCGGTGGCTGACACTTGGGACATCGACGAGCGCAAGTGTATATGGTGGGGGACGCGTAAGGACTACGCTACTCGCGAGGAGGTTTGGTGGTTTGTCCTCAAAACCATCGACGACGGTTTGGTGGTATTGCCTCAAGATCACCGGTGGCGGGTTTCGCGGGTTTGTGCCTCAATACCTGACGGAGGTCCCGATACGGACAGACGACACGTGGCGGCATTAGAGAGATTGCGTTGAAGCAAGGCTATCAGTGAGAAGCCGCGGTGGCCGTCAGATCAAGGAAACCAAAGGGTTAGACCATTACGCCCCTAAAGCTAAGTGGTTCGACTCATGTGTAACCAGGGGCAAACTAAAAATATGTAATAAGCCCAAGACAAAAAAAATAAGGATAAAGGGGGCACCTATCCCCTCTCCTCTCTCATTCTAATTTTTCATTCCTAGGATTTCCTAGTCTGTAGTTCTTTTGTGTGAGTGAGGTCCATTGCAACTCTGTAGTGTTTGTTCGTGGAAAGAGCACCCCTGTAGTGTGTGGGATTTTAGATTGATGGAATTCTTGTGACAGATTTTGTGTTCTTGATTGTTCATCCCGAGCTCCCTCTCCTCCTCTCTATTTTGAGCTTGATTTCTTTATTTCTTGGCCATTTGATCTTGTTTTTCTTGCCTTTGATCGTGCTATGACGTGAGAGGATCATTCTCACCGAAGGGTTTGAGCTAATTCCTCACGAGCAAGTAGATCGGCGAAGTTTTGTGTTCATGGCAAGTTCTTAGTCGTTTTCACCCCCTTTATGATTTCTCAAGATTTTCTTGAAATTGGGTGTTGATGTCTTGAAGAAATCTTCTCAACATCCCAGGAACCTTCCTGCCAAGTTTCAAGTCAATCGGAGTAGTTTTGATTCAGTTTTAGTCTTGGATTGGTTTGTTCCAGAATTCTCCCGCTAATATCGGACAGGTCCATCAACCTAGACATGTCCGGTATTTCTAACGTTTGATTTTGTTGGAGTTTTGGATGAGATTTAGTGGAGAACTTCCCTTTGATGCCTAGAAGATTAGAGTAAAATTTTATAATTTTTGAACATCGTTTGATGGGGTTTTAGAATTTTCTCCCATAGCACGCTGTGCTATCTGGAATACCGGACCTTGTCCGAAATTAGGTCAGACATGTCTGAAATTTACGAACTAAATCCGTATCAGACATGTCCGGTATGAACTTATACTAGTCCGATATAGCCCTATGCAGGAAGGTGTGTTTTCCGTAGTTTGCCCGTTCGTTCTCCGATTACTTCACCGGTTGTTCCGTTGGTCTTGTGGTGACCCGCTGTGTTCCTAGAGAGCATCCACCCTCTCAATAGGGTTGTGGTCATCATCGCTTGCTTTTCGCTCTTGAGCCGTTTGTTGAGTCGATGACCTAAAGTTTTAAAAAAAATTTTGAGGCTCCCATTCAGCCTTCTCTAACCGCTGTTTTCGGTCCTAAGCAGTACCAGGATTTGTCTTCTTACGAATCGGTGTCCTCTGCTCTAATCTTAACCCAACGAGATGTGTTGGGAAAAAAACACAACGAGATGCAAACCGGCGCAACCTTTTAGGTGTACCGATTCTCTGACTAATACTTATAAATTATAAATGTTTCCTCAAAATTTAGTAGAAAAGTTGAGAATGTAACGCGCTGGCAAACCGTTGAAGTTGTGAGGCACGTTTCAACTTAGTTATGATATGAAGCAAGCTATAAACGATCTACACAGCTGATTAATGGCAGGGACAGGAACGCATCATCGTTGGTGGAACTGGAAATGGAATGTTCTGACAAAGATAGTTCTCATGAGGCACCGAATTTTCTGCTGGCCATCCCGTACGAGACCGGGACGCATCCACGAAGCACGCAGAACGCCTGGAGGCCAACGAAGGACAAGAGCAAGACCACGGCGACACAGGCGAGCAGCTCCCTGGATCCCAGGAGACGCGCCTTCACGAACGTCCTGACCCTCACCTTCCAGCAGCCGCCGTAGTGCGCGTTGAGGCCGTCGATGACCCTGTCCAGCGCGGGCACCCTCGTCAGCCTTACGGACCTCGTCATGCCGTTCCACAGCTCGGCCACCTCCCGGTCGCTCCTGAGGTGGTTCAGCACGACGCCGCACTCCCGCAACACCCGCGCGTCCTCCTCGGTGTCGATGATGCCGTTCATCAGCTCCACGTAGCGCGCGAGGACCAGCGGCCCGGCGAGCCCCGCCGCCGCCTCGTATGCCACCAGGTTCCGCAGCACCACCTCGCTGTTGACGTCGACGCCGATCACCGGGAGGTAAAGCGTCGCGGTGGCCGTGCAGAAGTCGACGGCCGAGAGGTCGCCGACCGTCGGGCAGAACCTGACGCCGGTGTACGCCAGCTCGGCGACGGACGGCACCGCGATCTCTTCCAGCAGAGGCGACGTGTTCTTGTCTTGATGAACACCTGGTGCGCCGCCGCTTGTCTCGGCCGCGTGTTGAGTCAGCTGCTCGATGGGTTCTCCGAGCACCGAGAGGCAAGGAAGGCTGGCTATGAACTTGAGGAGGACTCTCAGCACGAAATCTACGATCACTGACACGATCTTGGAGCCACGATCGACGACCAAATCCATGACTGAATTCATCGTACTCTTTCTGTGATCATGGCACGACTCGTCTCCAGCTTCATCTATTCCATGTGATCCTTCAGTACATCTAGGTACCATGTTTGAGTAGAGGAAATCAAGCAAGTGGACATGACGATTGGCATCGGTGCATGGACGGCCGATCCCTCTGAACGTGGCGACCTCCTGAAAGAACCCAACCAGCATGGCGCTCAGCACGGATTGAGCTGGTGGTTGTGCCGCCGAGCACCGGGACTCGATCGCCTTCAGGAGCAGGAAGAGAGGGACCTGGTTCTCTAGCATGACTGCGTCGCGGAGCAGCATGCTATGCGAGGATGTCCGGCGAGAGGAGTCCACCATATGTGACATCCTAGATGGGATCCTCTGCAGCGCCCTCTGCTGGTCACCGTTCTTGCTGAAAGTCTGCAGGAACTCGAGGAGAAAGGACACGTCGATGGCCATCATCCACCCTAGTGCCTCGTTGCTCAGGTTCAGATGCCTATACAAACAAAAAAAGATTAGGGAAGCATGAACGAAATTAAGATAGCGATGAGATCAGAAAAGCATGAACGAAATTAACATAACGATGTGTGTTGTAAGTCTCACCTCACCTGTGATAATGAGCACGAACTAGATGCTCTAGTTTCGTGAAGATGTCAACAAGCTGTTGGAAGTCCATGCTTGGGAGGTGACTCTGGGCTCGCTTCGCCGCTGAGAGCTTATACCTCTCCATGTCACAGAGTTCTTCGCGGCAATGGTGGTACGGCCCAAGGGACACCAGCTGAGGGATGTAAGCTTCTGGTTTCGTGCTCAGCAGAGGCTTAGGGACATCAAACACACAGATGGGCTGATCCTCACTGACCTCGATCTCCTCATCGAAGATCCGGCGAATTCGAATGATCCATCGTGCTTCATCAAATGGAAGTGTTGGATATGATGTTGCCATAGGAAAGAGAGCTAAATTTGGACGATGAAGTGAAACATATTAAAGAAAAGTAGGGTAAAAGAAAAATCATGCTTGCTTATTGCATTGATGATGAAACCGAAGCATGCATTGATGATGAAACCGAAGCATATATAACAGCAACAATTTATGAGGATCATGAATCTAATTTATTAGTACAACTAAAACTGAAATATAACCGAAGTTATGGAAATGCTTACTCCTAAAGTTGGCGGCACACTGTTTCTTATAATATCACTCCAAAAAAATAAAAGACAATATTGCATCAGAAACTCTAGATTATTTCCAAATCACTCAACCCCACTTTTGTACTTTATTTCTCTCTTGTACATATGTATCGGTAACCCTGTGCTTGCTTCTTAATTTTCCGCACTTCCTTCCACCTCCGGATTGGCTCATTGATACAATCACGTATATTTTTGCGTGATTGGATTCATTTCTTCCAAGTGTAGAAAGGTTAGAAGTTGAGATAAAAAATATTGGATAGCGTTATTTTCCAATCTTGCCCCAAAATCAAGATTGAGCATCTCAAATAGTTTCCAAAACCCATTCGTAATCTTGATTTTTTTTGTAAGATTAAAAAAAAAACTTCTCTATAGTAACTTCAAATCTCAACTCTAGCCTTTCTGCAATTAGAAAATCTTAACTCCTAATGTTTCCGCACTTAGAAAAAAATCAACTCAATCTCATGCAGAAATATATGTGCACCTACCTATCGACCAATCTAGAGGTGGAAGGACATGAGGAAGAGTAAGTAGTAGGACAGATTTCTTAATGCAAATATAGTGGGTTATGATGATTAAAATAGGCTGACATTCTAATGCAAAATTGCCTTCTATATTTTAGAAGTGAAATTTTGGAAACTGTCCAGGGAACCCAACAAATGTGCTCCCAATATTTTTTTAGCCACTTGGAGAACTCATTGATTTACTGATTGCTTTATTGGTAACGAATGCAGATGCTGTTAGAAGTGGGTTTTTGCAACACCCCAGGATGCTACTAATAAACATCACAAAACATTAACCACACATAATAAAAAGGATTTTTGGCAGCATATCTCATATCTACTTGTATTATAACCGACACGGAAGCAAGATACTCGTACATAGATAACCAAAGAAGCACCAAACTAGAATTGAAGAACAACCAAACAAGATATGGGTTAACACAAGATTAAGTTTAAAGACTGTATTCAATCATGGTTTTCACGGTTGTATAAAAATAGTTACTAGCTGGCGCATGGATCGGAGCAGGCTCACTGCACTAATTGCTTGACTTGCGCCCCTCATCCGTCGCAAAGTCGGTTTACCCTTGAGTAGTCTTTTCCATTACTCGTTGGTGATTTGGTATTCACCACGAAATTTTCTATTTTAATTTCCAGCTGCAAAGTAACCAGCTAATCGATCCTGAACCAATCCACAACTTCGAAATTCATTATGGTGTGACGTATTACCCTTGACTGCTCTTCTAACACTGCTGGAATATAAAATATAATTAGCAATACTCCAGACTGTTGAATCCCTGATTCAATATTTAATTAAAGCATAAACAAAAAATATTAAATTTAATTAGTTTCCTCAAAAAAGAAAGATTAAATTTGACTAACACTGATTGGATTAAACAGCTACACATCCAGTCTATATATAACGAATTAAAGGCAGTTGGTTTCTCATTTCCAGGACTCTTTCCCTCTCACTTCCAGAAGCATCTGAGCAACCAACGGTAAGAAAAACTTCCGGCAAAACAATTTTGTTACAAGTTAAGTTACCTAGTAGAGATTGCAACCCCTCCCTTGCCTGCTGCCCTCCACGTGACCTAACTGACACCCACCGGCACTGATCAGCATGTATACTCCCGACCCACTGATCAGCATGTATACTCCCGACGACGGCAGATCCAAGCGATGCGCTCCTCGAGGAGGAGGCGAGAACGCATCTGAATGGAGAGATCTGCTATTAGCGCCGGCAACAATGAAGATGTGGGTTACGTACGTTTCCACCTCTCGGTTTCCCCTTCTCTAGGATGGACTGTAATTCGCTAGGCCTTCGTTTCCTCTACTCTAAGCCCACTACGCCCAAGACATTAATTTAATTTTTTTCATGGACGTTACAGGAGATCGATGCTCTTAATTACCTAGTATATATCATGACCAACAATCCATCGAAGGTAATAAACATGAAAATGCCGTTTTCCATGGAGTAAACTTCTGAATATTTTTTTAAGAAATACTCCGAGACAACACTTACTAAGAAGCAAGTAGACGATATCACATTCTCACAATAACTTAGACTCAATGTTTATAGAACTTAATTTCACAATGTTAAACAAACCCAAGGATTCCTTTGACATGGCAACCAGAGGGAGACGGGAGAGTCAATCAAAATTCTTCTCAAAATGTGAAAGAACTTTGGCCTTATATATGTTCCAGTTTCAGTGCAAACCACCTCTCTTCTAATCACATAGATGAGACATGCCAACATATGACAAATGACATTAGGAATGATGACGTCTAGCTAAGAACAAAGCGGAATCAACATACAAAAGAGTGGAACCACAAAGAAGAGCGGATGACGGTCATTATACACCACTTTTAATGCCAACAAAAGTGTACTTTTAAGATGAATTATAAACATAACCCATGCTTCTAACGTGGAAATAAGAGGACAAATTAATGCATATATTTTGGGAACTACTAACCTGCAAAGCCCACCAGTGCAAATGGAACCAAAATAGGTACCTTAGTGAGTTGCTTGAAGTCGATCCCTATGGACCGACCGACCTGGGATTTGGCCGCTTTCGCCTACCAACTCAACCCATGATGAAGAAATGCACTCTCAAGTTCATCATGCCGTTGGTTGCATGTCATTTCATGATCAAATGTCCAGATGAAGCTACACATGAATTCATGCATGGGTCCACCATTTCCTACTTTGATGATCAAATGCACACCAAACTTTGTACCCACCTCTTACTCTTTCAAAGCTATAAATAGGAGGTGCGAGACTCACCATTGTCTTATGATGTAGTCATAGTATTAGTATTGTTTCGGTCAAAAAAATAGTATTAGATAATTGTAAGTATGAACAAAATTATCCTGAAGATACATCCTCAGGGGCAGTTGAGAAGCTACATTGTTGTCCTACAAGTTTAGAGGCGGCTTGCTATGTCAGCCGCCTCTATTGGAAATGGGGGCGTTACTGAAATGCATTTGTGTACTAGTGTTTGTAGTGTGTATCACCTCATCTATGATAGTGAGAACGAACTAGATCCTCTAGTTTCGTGAAAACATCAACATGTTGTTAGAAGTCCATACTAGGGAGGTAGTTCTAGGCTTGCTTTTGCCACCGAGAGCTTACCTCTCTATGCGACAGAGTTCTTCGCGATAATGATGATATGGGCCAGAGACACTAGCTAAGGGGTGGAAGCTTTAGTTTTTTCGTGCTCAGCAGAGGCTTGGGGACATCAAAATGCATATAGGTTGATTCTCACTAACCTCAATCTCCTCATCTAAGATCCAATGAATTCAGATGATCCATTGTGTTTCATCAAATGGGAGCGTTAGACATGATGTTGTCATAGCGAAAGGAAAGAATGCTAGATTTGATTGCTGAACTCAAACGAGTTAAAACAAAAGTGGACTAAAGGGAAAAACTTATGGTTGTTTATTGTATTGATGATGAAACATCAATTTACGTGGAACAAGAGATTTATTAGAATAGTTAAAACTAAAATGCAACATAGGTTATTTAAATCCTTAAAAATTTCTTTTAGCTCTCATGTCTTTCTGCGACCGAAATTTAGCTATGCTCTTAGGGAAAATGAGTTTTTATTTGAAGACTAATTGTTTGTAGAAGGGTGTAAAAGTAAATGGTTATACCGTGGAGTGTACGGTGAATGCCTAAGTTAAGAATAATAAATGGTTACATTGTACAGTCTAGCGTCCGTTGGCATTAGAAGTGAGATTTTAGAAATTGTTTAAAAAACCTAATAAATTTGCTCCTAATGTTTTTTCTAGCCACTCGGAAAACTCATTGACACTACTCGAAATTCCTTCGAATTACTTTGACGGTTATTTTATAAACCGTCAGGGTAAAAAGAATTACCTTGACGGTTTCCGAAAACACACAGGGAAATTAAATTACGTCAGGGTAAATGGAATTACCTTGACGGTTTCAAGAAAAACACACAAGAAAATTAAATAATCATCAGGGAAATTTGTAATTAACCTGTGAGTGCACATAACAGTCAAGGAATTTGCCTAAACCATCAAGGCAAATAGAATTAGCTTGACGGTGTTGTATTTTTTACGGTTATGAAATAAACAGAAATACTAAAAATTCATGAACATGTAGAATAGTTTCTCTTTTTAATTCGTAATAAAATTTTCTAACTAGTATTTCTCCCTTACGCTAACTCCAAATGGTAGTTCATTCTGCATTTGAGAAAGTTGTAGTAAACACTAGTCATATTTTTTTAATCCAAGATCTGACTTGGTCAAACTTAGTCAAATGAGCCACTAAATGACATCAGACAAAAACTTTTGAATACCAACATTGTACAACTCATCAAAATCTATATTTGATACATAATTTATTTCTGCTTTTGAGAAAGTGTTAGTAAATATTAGTCACATGTTTAAAAATTCAGGATTAGACTTGGTCAAATGAGACGCTAAATTGCCTTAAATGAAAAACTTTTGAATACCATGTTTGTAGAACTCATCAAGATCTATATTTGATACATAGGTTGTTTTTGCATTTGAGAAAATGTTAGTAAACACTAGTCACAAAATCTTGAATCTCACACAGACTTTATGAAACTACATGTGAGATTTGTGAATTTAAAATTACACTTTGCTAACGCTTTGTCAAAGGCAAAAATGACCTAGGTATAAAAATAGATCTTGATGAGTGCACCAATTTTGGTATTCATGAGTTTTCGAGTTGAGAACATGTCTGTAATATATCTAGATTAAAGACTGGTATTTGAATCTTTCTCAGTGTGCAAAGTAAATTTGTGCGCGCATTGTGATAAAAATAACAGCTCACTACACTACTGATAGATATAACTATGGCATAGAGTGTCTCACATCAATATACATCTGCTGCACCTTTCATATATCTATTATTCTATGAAGCCATGATTCTATATATATTCTTGCTAAGAACTTGTTTTTTAGTTATGCAGGTACGACCTTGCAAAGGTGGATGTGGAGGTGCTGGTCTCATTCAAGACTAAAAACGGTTACTTCATCTGTTGAAGTGTTTGTGTGGGCATATAATTAGGTTGGTACCTAGTGATGTGAATGTTGAGACCTGCACTAACATTCAGCTGGTACTCGTGGTGGTTTGGAGAATTTATTTTGGGTAGTTGGGTTCTAAATATTTTGACATCTCATGTATTTACCAATGGATGCAAACAAGACATCTATGTATGTAGTGGATTTATGCTAGACCAATCTATATACTTGGTGTGTTGTATTTATCTTGGTATATGTCTATATGGTTCTGTTATATGGTTGTGTGTGTATAATATTGAATATATCCTGTTTTAAATTATATATAAAAGGCTATTTTTCTATTTGTCTGTGGCATTTTTCCTGATGGTGATAAATCAGCAGGGTAATGGATTATCCTGGTGCTCAAATTTATTTCCTTGATGCTTGGAAATCGACAGGGAAATAGGCACCAACAGGGATAAACTAAATTTTTTTGACAGTGTATAAACCGTCAAGGTAATTGTTCTTATAACCTGTCGATTTTGCACCGTCAAGGAAATAAAATATTCTGCGGTAATCCATATTTTTTGACTGTTTCATCCGTCAGGAAAAAAATATTATTCCCGATGGTTTTAGAATTTCTCTATCGGTTTGCCACCGTAAGAAATTAAAATTATATTTCTCTGACGGTTAACCGTCAAGAAAAATGCAATTACCCCGTCGAGCCAACCCTGACAATTATTCCCTGACGGTGTACCGTCAGGGAAATTAAATTTGCATTTTCTTGACAGTATTTCTATTTTCCCTGACAGTAACTGCACCGTCAGGGAATTTCGGCTTTCCAGTAGCGTGATTTATCAATTGCTTTATTGGAAAACTAATCGAGATACTCTTAGAAGTGGGTTTTGGAATCTTTTAAAGATGCTCATACCTAGCATTATTATGGCTAACATTCCAAGAGACATGTTTATTAGATAGCTGGGAAGCTATGTGGTTCACCAGATGTGCATGTGAGTGGCGTGAGCTCAACACGAACCAAACAAAAACCTACATCTGGACTTAGGCCTGGATGTCCTGGACCAAATGAAACAAACACAACCCCTTGCACATCTCGGCAAAAAAAAACCCTTGCACCTGTGTTGGGCCAGCCTAGTAGGACCCTATCTGGCTCCTACGATTGGGCCAGCCTGGTAGGACCCTTCGAGCATTTGGAAGAGAGTACACTCGTCCTGTCCCCGTTGGCCAGCTGAGATTTTTCAGTGGGTACGTGCATTGAGGTGTCGACTGTCCGTCATGGACGATCATGGCTTTGGCCGCTGTTCCACCAACCAAATTAGTCCAATCTCCTTTCGTGGTGTGTAAGGTTCGGTAGGTGAACAGTTATATATGATGCGGCCACTCAACCACGCCTTGTATCGAGCTTTCTCCACTGCTTGGGCCTCAGCTGGAGTCCATGGCGTGAGTGGTGTGTTAGGTGAAGCCGACTGAATCCTGCAACAACCGCAACAGAACTTGGGTGGAGTGGAAACAGTTTATAAATCAGCACATCAATCGTCGGAGTAGCCTTTGCTTCGTGCCGAACTCGATCGGAATCGGAGCTAGGTGCAGCAGAGCAGAGGCTAGAGCAGACGCACAGCAATGGAGGCTCCTAACTACGACAGCATTGTCAACAGGAACGAGATCACGGACGCTGCGGCTTCAGCGTTCGCCAACCCCGAGCAGATCCCCGAGAAGTACGTCCGAACCGAGGAGGTCCTTGATGGTGTCGTCGTCGGCGCGGAGGAGCGCTACCAGCTGCCCGTCGTCGACATGGCTAGACTCCTCGACCCAGAGCTGTCGGCGTTGGAGATCGCCAGGCTTGGCGATGCCTGCAGAAACTGGGGTTTCTTTCAGGTACGGTTACTACTGGGGGTGCGTGCCCAATCTTCCATTTGCATAACCAGTTGTCTGACGATTTTTTGGAGCACGTATGTAGCTGACAAACCATGGAGTTGACGAAGAAGTGGTGCAGCGAATGAAAGACAATACCGTGCAGTTCTTCAGCTTGCCGCTGGAAACCAAGGCTAAAGTGGCCGTCCGAGGAAACGGCTTCGAAGGATATGGGCACCACTACAGCAGAGCGTCCAGTGGCAAGCTGCACTGGGCAGAGAGCATGATCCTCATCACGCAGCCACCCCAAGATAGGAACATGGAGATGTGGCCTACAGATCCGCCCACGTTCAGGTCTGTCTTTTACTTTCATCTATCGATGAGCCAAACTCAGTTTCGTGCATCTACTAACCAATCGTTTGACTTGTCTCCCATGCATGAACTCTGTTAGGGACGCGCTTCAGGTTTACTCGGTGGAGATGATCGACCTCGCAATGAGGCTGCTGGGTTTCATGGCGGCCGACCTCGGGGTGGAGCAGGAGGCGCTCCAGGACGCCTTCACGGGGAAGCGGCAGAGCATGGTGTAAACAACCAACTACAGATTGAACACGAAATTGAGTCTGGAACTATGAACCTTTAATGAATTTAACTGGTTTAAGACAGAAATCTCACGAACGGGATACAAAAATCGGGGCCAATGGCACCCGCCTCTGGCCAAGCCAGCCTATACAATGAACTACTTTGTTCTTTCTTATCCTCCAAACCACGCTCCCCTCTCCTTTTATCACCGACGCAACTTTGCTTCAGCGCCGTGGCTTCACCCATTCAGGCCCAGAGTATTGCTTGCTGGGCTTGCGGTCTCGAATGGGCCTAGGTACTGGCAGCCCATCGCTCAATTGCTTTGACTTGCCTTTTGTTTTCCCTCCCATCCCAGGTACCTTGACATTCTCCTGCTCTTGAAAACTGGCTTGTCCCCAAGCCGGGGCTTTGGGAAACTGAAGCTTCAACTCATCTTCTAGGTCCCATGTCGCCAGAGAAACCGGCCAGGAGGACCACTGAATGAGCGCTTCAATAACCATATGATCACCTTGACGTTTGAGGCGGCGCTGGAGCACTTTGACAGGGAAACGAAATGCATCAGTTTCAGTGGTGCTTGGAAGAGTAGAAGAAACTTGAGTAGTTGGAGGTAGAGCCTTCTTCAACTGAGAAATATGGAACACAGGATGAACACTTAAAGATTTAGGTAAAAGCAGCTTGTAAGCAACAGTACCAATCTTGGCTGTAATCAGATAAGGGCCAAAATAATGAAAAGAAAGTTTGTGTGAAGCTCTAGTGGCAACTGTAGTCTGAACATAAGGTTGCAATTTGAGATAGACTGAATCTCCCACTTCGAAGGAACGTTCAGTTCTCTTTTTGTCAACCTGTACCTTCTGACGATGTTGGGCTTGAGCAAGTTGCTGCCGTAGGAGTTGAACCATAACATGCCTTTGTTGCAGCCATTCATCAAGATCAGGTACAACACAAGAACCCACAATATCAATACCAAGATGTCTAGGTTGCTGACCATAAAGCACTTCAAAAGAAGTTTTGTTCAGAGATGAGTGAAAACTAGAGTTATACCAAAATTCTACTAGTGACAACCATTTCTTCCATTGTGTAGGACAAGCATGAACAAAGCATCTTAGATAAGCCTCTAAGCACTGGTTAACCCTCTTAGTTTGACCATCAGTTTGTGGATGATAATATGTACTCATTCTCAATTCAGACTTAGCAAGAGTGAAGAGCTGCTGCCACAACTGACTAGTGAAAATTTTATCTCTGTCAGATATGATAGCCTTTGGAATTCCATGCAATTTGAAGACATTCTCCATATATGCCATGGCTACTTGGAATGCATTGAAGGGATGCTTAAGAGGAACAAAGTGTGCATACTTGGAGAATTTATCTACCACAACTAAGATGCAATTGAAGTGCTGAGAAGTGGGCAATCCTTCAATAAATTCAAGACTGACTACTTGCCATGCATAATCTGGTACTGGCAATGACTGCAAAAGTTCAGGATACTTGACTCTCTCATACTTAGCTTGTTGACACACAGAGCAATGTTACAAACTGATGAATCATAGCTTTCATACCTGGCCAAGCAAAAAGATTTTTAATTCTTTTATATGTAACTGGAAATCCAGAATGACCACCCAGAGGGCTAGCATGAAGAGATTGCAAAATCTTATGCTGAATCTCTGTATTATGACCAACCCAAACCGTGTTTTTATACAGTATCACTCCTTGCTGCAATGTAAAGTGCCCATATGGAGTTTTGATCGACAGAGCAGTCAGAATTTTCACTATAACAGGGTCAGTATGATAAGCATCAATTAGCTCTTGTAACCAGACAGGCTGTAATTGGGAGAGAGCTAAGAGTGTAGCATCAGGAGGGTGAGGTACTCTGGATAGAGCATCTACCACTTTGTTCTCAATACCCTTCTTATAGCAAATCTTGTATTTGAGACCCATCAGCTTAGTCAATGCTTTATGTTGCCAAGGTGTTGTGAGTCTCTGATCATCCAAATGCACTAAACTTCTTTGAACAGTTTTGATGATAAACTCATTGTGAAGATAAGCTCTCCAATGATCAACTGCCATAAGAATAGCTAAACACTCTTTTTCATAAGTTGAAAGTGCTTGATTTTTAGGGCCCAAGGCTTTGCTAATAAAAGCAATTGGATGACCATCTTGCTGTAACACTGCACCAATTCCTTTGTCAGAAGCATCAGTTTCAATCAAGAAGGGTTTATACAGATCTAGGAGAGCTAGGACAGGAGCATAGATCAGTGATTGTTTCAGAGTTGAGAATGCAACATCATGATCTACTGTCCAAACAAAAACAGCACCCTTCTTGAGTAATGCAGTGAGGGGTTTACTAATGGTGCCAAAATTTTTTACAAACTTTCTATAATACCCTGCCAACCCAAGAAACTTCTAAATTCTTTAGCATTCACAGGTGTTGGCCAGTTCTTGACAATATCAACTTTTGCAGGATCTGTAGCTACTCCTTTAGCTCTAATAACATGGCCTAAATAAGCTAACTCCTTCTGAGCAAAAGAGCATTTGGACAATTTGACTTTGAGCTGGTGTTGATGGAGTAACATGAATACTACTTTGATATGTTGCAAATGTTTTTGCTAGGTCTTGCTATAAATCAACACATCATCAATGAAGACCACAGCAAACTTCCTCAGGACAGATGCTAGTACAGTATTCATTTCATACTGGAATGTTGTTGGACCACCAGTCACTCCATAAGGCATCACTTTATATTCATAATGCCCACTGTGAGTTTGGAATGCTGTTTTGGGTACATCTTCTTCAGATACCAATATCTGATGGAAACTAGAGGATAGGTCTAACGTGGTGAACCACTGAGCTCCAACTAGTTCATCTAATAATTCATCAATGACTGGCAATGGAAACTTGTTCTTCACTGTCAAAGCATTCAACTTCCTGTAGTCAACACAAAGCCTCCAGTCACCGGTCTTCTTCTTAACTAATAGTACAGGAGATGCATAAGGACTTTGACTCTCCTGGATCCAACCATTAGCTAGCAGCTGTTGAACCTGCTGCTCAATTTTATCTTTTTGAGCAGAATTATATCGATAAGGTCTAATTCTGAATGGCTGAGCTCTAGGTACTAGTGGTATTTTGTGAACAGTAGCTCTCTTAGGTGGCAACCAGTTGGAGAAAGAAATAGACTAGCAAATTCATCAATAAGCTGCTGGATCTCTGGAGGTTTAGTGCACATGTTCTTACCACTGTCAATTTGATGGAGTTCAAGCATACACCATATTTGGTCTTGGCAGTCAAGCGGAGCTAACTCAGGAAAGCTGATCTGCTGACAAGCCTTTGTATTAGGTAAAATACCTTGCAAAAATGTTGTACCTCCTTGATGAGCAAAGGACATTGTCTTCAGTTTCCAGTCAACATTCATTGGGCTGTGTTGCTCTAGCCAATCCATGCCTAAGATGATATCATAGCATTGCAAAGACAATATTCTCAGAGTTAAACTGAAAGTATACCCAGAAACCCAGAGTGGACAAGCTACCACTTGATGAGTACATTGTATTGTTTGGCCATTTGCTACCTGGACATGAACTGGTTTATCCAATTCATCCCAGTCTCTCCATCTGGATGCAAGTGTTTCACTGACAAAAGTGTGTGTACTGCCAGAATCAATTAGAATGATAACATCTTTGCCAGCTACTCTTCCCAACATTCTGATAGTCTTTTGAGGATTGTCAGTGCCTTGTTCTGCATTGGCTGAGAGAGCACAAAGTTCATCATCATCAAAGTCTTCTTCTTGTGCAATTTCAATAGGTTCTGGAATATGATCAATCATGAAATTCCACATCTCTTCAACAACATGCAGAGACACATTATTAGCACATTTATGTCCTAGATGCCATTTTTGCCCACATTTGTAACAAAGAACTTTTTTCTTTCTATACTGCATAAGAGTATTAGCCTTACCATCAAACTGTGGACTCCTCCCACTTTCAACAGTTTTCATCAAACTGTGGACTCCTCCCACTTTCAACAGTTTTCTTTGTACCAGAAGAGGACTATGCTGCATTAGAAGATGCAAGAATGCCAGACTTTCCAGAGAACTTGAAAGAATTGTAATCTGATTTCTTGAACTCTTTCTTCAGATTATATGGAGCATCTCTGGTAGTTTCTTCCTTCAACAAAGCTAAAGAACTAGTAGCATCCAGATTTGGTGGGTTATGCACCAATACTATAGCTCTGATTTCGTCTTTGAGACCATCAATGAATCTATTAGTGATAGTTGCCATGCTAAACTTTGGATCATGAGCTAAAATTTGGTGCACCAACAGATCAAATCTCTCAATATAATCTACCACACCCTCAGTTTGCTTAATTCTAAAAAATTGCCTGAGAAGCATATTATGTTGATCCTTCTCAATCTCTCACAGACCATATGACTCAGAGCATGCCAAGTATAATGATGCACTGGTGTCTCAAGAGACTGTGACCAGAATTTAGCATTACCGGTGAACTTGAGAGCAGCAATTCTAGACTTCAAGTTATCAGGCACAAAATAGATATCAAAATAACTCTCTGCATTTCTGACCCACACCTTAGGACTAGTGCCATCAAATTTTGGGAACTCACTCAGAGGCAAAGCATGATTAACAGGTAAATGCTTACTATCAGTGTACACAGGACTACTGAACAGAAATGATGGCATGGCAGTTGGTGCAGCAACAGGTGTAGCAGTCTGTGCAGCAACAAAAGGTGTAACAGTGAGAGAATTAGGGGGATTCTCACCAGAGACCGGTGTAGGAGCAACGGTAAAAACTATCCCGTTTCCCACGGTCCGGTTGCCTTGATCATCACTTGTTCCTTCAGTACGAGGCGAAGTAGTGGCCGGTCGAAACACCTCAGAACCACTAGCGCGTGGTGGAATGCTTAGGTGCTCAACATTGAACACCTTGTATGCAGGGTTGTGAATCTCCTCCTGCTTCTCCACCATGCGCGCAAACTTGGATGAGAGACCGCGGAAGTTGGATTGGAGCAACGCGACATCGGCTTGCATTTGGGGCTTCCAATCCGAGAGATCCTTGAGGACGAGCGAGTTGGCGTCGAGGGTCGCCTTGAAGGAGCGATGCTGCTCGTCAATTCGCGTCCCAATCCGCGTCTCCATCCCCTCCAACAGCTTGGCGAGGTCACTGATCTGCCCCTCCATGGCGAGGATCCGCTTCTGCTCGCGGGTCTAGTACTGAGGACAAAGAAGATAATCCGGCTGGGAAGCCAGTGTGCCGGCCTCGCCACCGCACTGCGAGGACGCCGGCGACGCAGTACCCGCCGAGGATCGAAGGCAATCCGATACCAATTGTAAACAACCAACTACAGATTGAACACGAAATTGAGTCTGAAACTATGAACCCTTAACGAATTTAACTGGTTTAAGACGAAATCTCACGAACGGGATACAAAAATTAGGGTCAATGGCACCCGCCTCCGGCCAAGTCAGCCTATACAATGAACTACTCTGTTCTTTCTTATCCTCCAAACCACGCTCCCCTCTCCTTTTATCACCGACGCAACTTTGCTTCAGCGCCGTGGCTTCACCCATTCAGGCCCGGAGTATTGCTTGCTAGGCTTGCGGTCTCGAATGGGCCTAGGTACTGGCAGCCCATCGCTCAATTGCTTTGACTTGCCTTTTGTTTTCCCGCCCATCTCAGGTACCGTGACACATGGCGATCCACTACTACCCGCCGTGCCGGCACCGGGAGAAGGTGATGGGGATCACGCCGCACACGGACGGGCTGGGCCTTACGCTGCTGCTGCACGTGGACGACACGCCGGGCCTGCAGATCCGCAAGGACGGCAGGTGGTTCTCCGTGCGCCCGCTGCCGGGCGCCTTCGTCGTCAACGTCGCCGACATCCTGGACGTGCTCACCAACGGCGCCTACGCCAGCGTCGAGCACAGGGTGCTCCCGGACGCCGAGAGGGGCCGGACCACCGTGGTGATCTTCCAGGAGGCGTCCGTCGGGAGCCTGGTGGCGCCGCTGCCGGGGCTCCTCGAGGAGGAGGGCGCCCGCGCGCGGTACAAGTCCATTGAGATAGAGGAGTACATCAAGGGAAACTTCAACGCTGGAGCAAGGGACACGGTTCATCGAGAGCCTCAGGATATAGTAGAGTCGTCGTCTGGATCTGCCATGCTATATATACCTCGCGCGCGTCAAAACAGATGCACTGGTTGCTTGCTTCTTCTGTCCAAAAATAATTGATCAGCTCATATTAGGAGCCAACCAATCCCAAAACATATCTATATCTTCAAAATCCATCTAGTATTAAAGAGTCAACATTTCTTCCTCCAACATCTTGTACTTTTATCCATCCATCCATACGCTCACTCACCTACATTGGACATGGCATATTTCTCACTATCGTATCATTCTCCTTTTGATTTTGGAGCCGCAAAACCTTTATTGACGCCGCACCACTCATGTCATGGTCCTCGTGCCACTTAGATATGGTTCCACTTTTACAGTTTTCCTATAGGAAATTGGCTTTGTGTAGAATTGTTCAGACTTGATCTTAATGTGGAGCTTTCGTAGATTAGAATTTGTGTAAATATACGTTATTCGAAGCAATAAGATTAAAATTTCATACGTAGGTTAGAGGTAGTGAAGCAAGAAGCGCAACCTACAGGTAGGGAGTTCAAATCCCCATTCTCGCCAAAAAGAAAACACACTCCTTATGCTACTTTTAATTAGTGGAATACGCGGCCTACTAATGGTTACAGCCTGTCTCACTGTTAGTAGCACGTCCTGAATAGCCGCCAAATGTTCTACATTTCCATCAATCCCTCAGGAGAGGTCTCTTTTTTTTTTTTTTTGGGGGGGGGGGGTGGGGTGGGTGGGAAATGAAGATCATTTTGATGTCTTATGTACAGTTTATGCTTTTCTGATTCATTCTTTGTAGGATGTTAACGTAAGCTTCATTTGTTTGGACATTTTTGGAATTTAATGTTTCACATGCCAATCAGGGGGCTTCTATTCATATATAAGGACTTCTATTATCTCAATTTCTTCCTTTTTTGTGTGTTTTCATATTGGCTCTAATGGCCCGAAGCACAGAGTATTTGATGTCTCCTTAAGCAGATTTTGAGAATGACAAAGATCTAGAATATAGGAAGATTAGACAGGAAGCAGTTCTGAAGATATATTTATGTTTTAAAAGAGGTCTTTTATTTCTACACTTACCAATTTGATGTAATGCACTTGTTCTAATTGCTTTTCATATATATGTGCTAAATTTCTCCTATCATGTGAACGATTAATGGTTTAACAATATTAACATTTCAAGTTGTGATATTATCGCATAGATTTATTAAAGTAGCGACCGTATATTTAATCGTTGGACATAGTGTAACAACTGGTGAAACACAGATACTACAAGACATAGCCGACATAGTAAAAATTATGTACCTACAAAGACCAAAACGACATGTAATTCAGAATGGAGGGGGTAGAATAATTAGGATAACCGGCATCTAAAGTCCAACACTATTGCAATGGCTGCAAGGCTCCAAAACATTTAGCTCAACTTTGGAGGGAGCTTTCGGTTTGATGTACGTATTCACTGCCAAGATTGCTCGATGGGCTTCCACAAGCGCCTCTCTGTGCATCATCAGGCATTTGCCAGATTTGCTCACAGAGCATCTAGGTCCGCCATAAGTGGTGTCCAATGTGAGGCATTCCAGCGACGTTGCAGACTCGAGAATATGGCATGTTAACTCTACCAACCCCTTGGCAGAAGAAAAATTCATAATCTTGACACTCTTTAGTTTGTCATAATGGTGACTGTTAACCGTCCTCAGACCTGATGGCTCTGCCAAAACAGAGACACGCTCCACATGCTCTCTCAGTACCTAAATGGTAATACAAACACAAATTAGCAATTCCACCAGATTTACTATGTCTTGTAGAAAGGAGAATGACTTACACGCAAGATGAAGGTCTCCAAGGAAGGAGATGCATGCAGAAAGGAAACCAGAGAAAAAAGATCATAGGATAGTCCACTGAGAGTAATACTAAGGAATTTGAGGTGGAGGAATCTACTAGGCATCATTGGTGTACTGAACCTCTGCAAAAAAGATGACAGATTTTATTACATTTGGATATATGTCTGATGTAAAATCATTATATGGTAATGAAAATGTAGCGAAATTTTATAATCGCCTAAACGTTGAAGAGCATATTACCTCACTGAGAACATATTGTAAGAGTCTCAAGATTTAGCATGCTGGATGGAAGTTCAGTACGAGCATACAAGGCAGCATAGACACATGACCTGCTTAATTCCTTAATTCGCAGTGAGTTTTCAATTGAGAGATGCACATAATGCTCACCATTGAAGTGAAAACTGTTGAGATTCGGTGCTTTGCTCTCTATCACTTTTAGGCTGAGGCAAAATGACACTTCAAGGTAGCTGAGCTGCTGCAGGCAAGGTACCTTGAGGCAAATTATCGAATTGCAACACCCGAGTTCCAACCGCTCCAAGGCACAAGTACTGGAAAAAAGACTCCTTAAGTTGTCCTCCAAAATATTCACTGCATAGAGCTTTAGTCTTGTCAAGCTTCTCAAGCAACAAGATAGTGTGGGGTAAAAGTTACAAGAGACAAGGACAAGGCAACAAAGTGAGTCTCCAGTTCCACCAGACAAAAGTGAGCATGGGAAGTTGTATTTTCTATGCGGAGAAAGACTCAGGTCAAGTTCTTCGATCCCTGGTTTAACAACAATCTGAAGCCAACTGTCGAGATGAGCAAGATGACAACAGTCCTTCCGACCATAGAATGCACCAAGGTCAAGCTTGAAAGTCTTCACACCAGTGCCTGAGTGTTTTTTCATTATTCTGTTAACTCTGTTAGTGAAATATCTCATTTTATTCTTGATTGGGTAGCCTAGTGTTTCCCCACTGAAAGTGGGCTTGGGATGGTATCTCCAGGAATGTGCAAAGTCATGAGACAAGCAGGCAACTCGTGCAGCATCTCTCATTGGCATTAGGGAATGTATATGCCACCGCATGTCCTGCATGCACTCGTGTAGGAGAAAATTCATCACTGAAGCTATAAAGGCAGCAAATAGTTACTTGGTTACTCTGTACAGAGTTCTACCATAGTTGCTGTGTGCATGATTGCACAAAGTGCATTGGCATGCAGTCATTATTACAAGTATATTAAACACCACATTCTAATGTTTGATATAAAGGCTAATTGTTAGCTAGCTAAAAATTCGCTCTAGCGCATTCAAACATGAGGGCTAATAAGTGTTTCTACTAGTTGTCAGCAACTAGCTAGCAAGCTCTAGATAATGTGGGCTAATTTTTGGCCCAACTAGTAATTAGCCCTTGTGATCTAAACAGGCCCTAAGCCATGCAGTCCCATAAAAGGACACTGCCAAAGGTGGCCAGCGCAGATTAACAACTAGGCAACCTAACCTTGCAAGTTTTAGGCATGCGGTAGCATGGAAATAGCTAGATATAACGTGTGCATCCTTATAGGTAAACAAATAGTGAATCTATATGTGTAAACAGCCACAAGGCACATGGAATAGAGAATCCAACAGTGGCAGCTATAGTGCCGGATACATAACAAAAATGTTAGTCCAAGTTAACAAGATGAGGCGATATTAGGTCAAACAAACATAATAAAAAAGATGGTTCTACAAGGACAAAAGGTTGATTCATGCCAAGTCATAAGGCCGACTCAGAAAGCAACCATTTCATTTCATTACACTATGTTATAAGCAAGATATATGGTACATTGGTACGCCTCTGGAGTAACAAGAGTTATCAAATCTGCAGCTTGTGGAACCAAGCAGAGCTACTAATACTAATCCAGTAGGACTACAGGAGATGAGATTGCAACACAAAAATGTAAGCTCATTAACTTTTTCTATTTGAGTTGTATTGGCCCACAAATTTGTGTAGTGAGATCATTCCTAGTGATATTCTAGTTGCAGCGTAAGTTTTCAATCATGAAAATTTAGGCCATACCTTTGGAAGTTTTGACCATGGACATCCCTCTATATTACTGCCAGCAATAGAATTTTCACCATGTTGAGAGGATGAGCCCTTTGTTTTAGCCCGCAAGGCAATTGATCCCTCTGCAATACATCATGCAGAGCATAGCTATGAACAAGACAGGAACAAGCAAAAGGAAACAACAAGCTCAAACACAAAAGAACTTGCTGTGATTTGTTTCGAATCAAACTTCTAAGCAGAAACCATGAACTTCAGCCTGTTTCGACCTGACTAATAAAAGAAAAGGGATGCCTGAAGCATATATCCTCAAAACTCTTTGCTCTGTTTCATGGAAGGAAACGGATCCCAGATCCCCTTAGCAATTGACCTTGTTCTCGACTAAAGTACGGCTATACTATACGCCATGCCCACCCCACCCCCACGAGGCCACGACACACAAACTACGGGGAAAACTGTTCTTGGAACATAACCTGCTGAAGTGCAGGGTCAATCTAAACATATCAGCCGCCGCTTGGAGAGAGCGTTTTCCCCCCAAAAAAAACTGGAAAAATAGGGGAAATGGAAACAATGGTAGCGCTCTGGGGATGGGGAACGGAGGAGAGGCGAGGAGGCTTTACTGCGGGTTCCGATTCCGCGACGCCGCCGCCGCCGCTTCGTCGACATGAGTCGATTAATGTTCAGCAGACCCATGGAGCGAATTGGTAGTCGGAACTGCGAATTGGAAGTCGGAACTCAGGGTACATTTGGCGGTAGGAATCCAGATGTGGTAATGTTTTTTTTTAGTTCAAGATCAGATTTTCTCCGAAAACGTTTCACATGATGAATTTGAATCGTTTTAGGAAATCAGGATTGAATTTGTTTCCCCCAAAAATTATAAAAAACATATAAATGAATACGTTTCAGAAAAATCCTAATTTTTTTTGATAAAAAGTAACTTCAATGCAACCTTTTTAAATTTGTTGTTCTTGAAAAAGGATTATAGCTGAAAAAATGATCCCCAATGAAAGGTGATGTAGAAACAAATCGGTAGAGACCACGGTGTTGCAGTTTCAAGGATGCGTTCTATACGTACCCAGATTTTTTCTGAAAATAGAATCAGAACCACTTTAATAAACCATGCATTTAGCTAGTATAAGCTGGGTTCTAGAAAATAGAACTAAAAATCAAGAGAAACCATATTCTAAGTGTTTCCCCGTACTAGTAAAAACAAAAGTCGATTCTAAGTAATTCTCCATAAAATATTTCTCTCGTTGTCATATTTGGCAGCGATTCTAGTGATTATGCTAAATATAAAACGTTTGGAAAAAAATTCATAGTAAAAATACCCCTATTGCTATAAAAAGGGAAGAGAATGTATTTATTAAAAATCTGCTAATTAATACTCCCTTCCCTAAAAAAACTAAATAAAAAACTAATAATACTCCTATTATTCAAAAATTTATGTAAAATATCATTTTTTTATTATAATATGCTTTATTAATAAAAGTTCTTCAATAATAACTTAAATTTGATCATATTTGAACAAACTTTTTAAGTAGAATGAGTCATCAAACTTGAAGTAAAAAAAGTGAAACGAACTATAATTTGAAATGGAGGGAGTATCTTTGTTTTTTTACTAAATCATGGCATTCTTGGAAGTGAGAATAAAATAAAAAGGGAAGAGAATATGCCTTTATTAGAAAGCAGCTAATTACTCCATAATATTTTTGTTTTTGCACCAAAACATGGCACCCTTGGAAGTGAGCATAAAACTAGGCACATTTTAATGAACTTCCTGCCATGTTTAGCAGTGGAATTAAAAAGTTGAACGTTATTAATTAGGAAAGAAATAATATTGGCCACAAGAGTGGCAAGTATTGATCTCATGCCAGTCTTTATATTTTTCTGCTATATATACAGCACGTATCAACAACGGAGCAAGCAACCAGTACTCACCAGTCAAAGCACACATAAGCTACCTCTCATCAGTGTGGATGGCGACGTTCATGATGAAGAGCAGGCGCAGCAGCCAAGGGCTCTTGTTGCTTCTGTCCTTGCTTCTCTTGACATTCTCTGCCATTCTTGCACCCATCAGAGGTACTTTAACAAATCAATCTCACTTTTTTGGGGAGATTATATTTGTATTATTTACCAATTCACTGAAGAAATCATAGAATCTTATTACTGCATATATGCATGCGTCACATCACATCATATATGTTTTTGTTTCGACACTGAGATCGATCTGTTTGTGATGTTTCAGGTGAGGGAACAACAGACGACGGCAGAAAGAGCAAGATCGTCAAGGCCGCAGTCATCCATGACGATGACCCATTCAACGGATGCTTGCCCCACGATGCCTCGGCGTTGAGCTTCTGCTGCACCAAGGACCACCAGAGCTGGTCGTCCTTGACGGAGTGTGCCCTCAACTGCCCCTGCACGGTGAATTGCGATGAAACTGAAACGGTTAGGTGTTAAGTCATCTTCTTCAAAGATGTAATTTGTACCAGCAACTGAGACTTGATAATAAACGGTGGTTGTTGCGTAGAAACATTATTTTGTTTTGGCGAAATGTTTGGTACAGTACATTTTGCTGAAAGGCCCACCGTATTTCGTGGAAACCCCTTGAAACTGTCGGGGTCCTTTTTTATTTTTTTGCAGAAAGTTCCTATGCGCGCCCATCTAAGCTTTTATTTAGCTAGCTATAAAAATTGGTTAGCTAAAAGTTTAAATGAGGTGTTTGGTCCCAACAGTTAGTTGACTACCCTTGCCATTCCCTTCCTCTCCGATCTATTGTGGCGAGGGCATAGGGACTAGGAAGGTTGTGGGCGAGCTGCTGTTGGTGCTCGGGTGCCGGAAATCTTCGGCACCGGTCAGGGTGGCGCGCAGCCGCGCGCCGACTACCCCCCTCATGCACTGTTTATCTTCTTCCTCTTGCGCGTAATTCGGCCCAGCGTGGCCCATCACGCGCCTCGCCTGCACCGAGCTCACCGGCGCCGCCGCTCTCGTCCGACGCTCCCACCCGAGCTAGCCGGCTCCGCCCTCATCTCCATCTCCGGCGGCCTATCCTCGCTCCCGTCTCCATCTCCCCGGGTATAGAAATGTTCGGCCGGCCGGGGGGGGGGAGGGGGGAGGCAGGGAAGACAGGCGGTGGGGATGTCGGCGGGCGGCTTAGGGTGCCCTGGCGGCGGGGGACGGCGGCCGGGCCAAGCTAGGGCGGGGGTGAACATGGCCATGGCGGCGGCGGCGGGAAGGGAGGTGGAAAGGGTGAGAGGTCGGCTGCCGCTTGGGCTAGGGCTCACCGGAGCTCCGGCAAGCCCTAGCCCCGCGGCGGGTGAGCAGACGGCGGGGCGGCGGGTGGTGGTTGTCGGGAGGAAGGAGACGGCGCGGGGCGGTGTCAAGGCGTGCATCGCGATGAAGATGACGGCGCGGCGTGTTGATGGGCCGTGCGGGGGAAGGTGAGGCCCATGTGCGGGTGGTCGGCGCAGGGTTGCATGCCACCCAGGGTGGCGTCTAGCACGACCCCTAGGGCGCGGCAAGGTGCGCATGGACGCCGCCATCTGATTAATGTATCTTCATTTTATTTCCTAATCAAACGCTATCATCAATGTGATTGATGGTGATTAGTTGATTGATTATGATTAGTTGATAAGTAGAAAATATTTAATATAAAATTGGCTTTTGTCCTTTAGAATTTATTATATTTGAGGATAAATTTTGAATGCTAAAATGCACCTATTATAGAATGGAGAGAGTATGTCTTTTTCTTTGTCATCGTAAGACGTGAGTTAAATCAATATAGAAGAAATTCTACACTAGTTAGGCTATCCGTAGAAGATGGACTTAACAATAGATGAAATTTTGGTTCTTTATTATTCCGGCTATGCTAGCGCCCGGACGTCCAGCGCATGCGACGCGTCCGGATGCCGGGCGCCGGCACCCCGCCTGCCCTTTTTTAATAGAGTACTAGTGCATCCATACGTATTTATATACTTAAAAAATATCATATTTCATAAACCAAATATTATAATTAAAATCCGATTGCACCATCGTGTTTCTCGTAATAAGCTCTTCAAAATAAGACCCCACATGAATTTATTTTGTATTTTATTAAAAAAATATTTATCTCATCTGGATATACAGCAGATCTAGTTTTAAACAACTAGAAGACATATGTCGAAACAACCTGCAAACATGTATTGAAGCAACGAAGAAATACCTATTGAAACAACCCAAAAATTATCTATTAAAACACCATAGGGATATTTATTACGACAATCTAAAATACGTGTTCAAACAATTCAGAATTATCAGTTGAAACACCCCCTAAAAATACCTATTGCAACAAACCGAATATATATGTTGAAGCAATCTAGGTGTTTTTATTCAAACAACACAAAAATATCTAATGCAATGACCCAAAAAATCATTTGATGAAAACACTAAGAAAAATATTTGTTGAAACAAACCAAACAGTACTTGTTGAAAAGCACCCTGAAATACCTGTTGAAACGACCATGAAACAAATGTTAAACACAACCCAGAACACATGTTGAAACAAACCTGACCTGTTGCAAAAATTTAAAAACATATGTTGAAAATAATACAGGAACATATATTGAAACAACCTAAAAATATTTATTGCGAAAAATTCAGAAACATACGTTGAAACAACCTTGAAGCATATGTCAAAACAAACCAGAATATATCAATTTCATATAAAAAAATCAGTAGGTCTAGGTCTTTAAGCAATAGGAGATGTTTTTTTATTATCGTACTCTTAAATCAACATGCATGCATGTATTAACAGTGTAAAAAAGCAGATTTAGAAAAAAATGTTGAGTGCATATATGTATGCACATGTATTAACAGCCTCCCGTGTATGCATGTCAAAGTGTACTGTAGCGATTTTTTTTTTACGTATGACTCTGATGTCTAATCCGTGCACGCGAGGACAGTATCGAACGGTTACGAAGAAAAAGTGAACAGCGTGTGGCAGCGCCCCCGGTCGCATGTCGCGCGCGGACTCCGTCCGTCCGTCCGTCCGGACGCACGGGCACGACGGTTCCCGTTATTTTTCGGCGAGGCAAAGACTTCAGACGTCCAGACGACTGTATCGTAGTCTAAACGTATTTATTACATTAAATATTATAGACTTGACGTATAAATAATATTTAGAGTCTTATTTTTTTCAATCTTTTTTTAATAAATAGGTTTTCACATCAGTAAAATATCCTAAATAAAAAATAATAAATAGTCTTGGCCTATACAATAAAGTCTTATTATAAATGCTCTAGTATCGCTCGCCCTGCCCGCTTAGATTCCCACGCTCCGTGTTTTGCATTGCACCCCGATTCCTGCGCCAACTCGGTGCCGTGCCCACCGAAAGACCACTCGCACCCCCCCTACGCTTCCCATGCGCATGCAGACAGGCTCCATCTGGGCTCACGCTCGGCGGTGCTACAGCAGCCGTTGTAGGCGGTTACAACAGGTGGATCTCATTGTAAGATGTGCTAGACTAGATTTGCTAAAAGAAGACGTTTTAGTCCGACAAGTGGGTCCCATTGCAAGATGTCCTAGACTAGATTTGGTAAAAAAAACGATCAATTTCAGCATCATCTAGATAAAATACTTGAAGAACTACTAACAAAAATTGCAATATACTTCTGAAACACTTCAATAATATTGGTCACAGTAACACTTGAAGTATATACGTTTTTGCAACATACACTTTTAGTGTAACAACATCTCCAAATGAAACACTTGCTGCTTGAGAGAATGGAGTCTCGTCAACATGTAGGTTAACCGAAGTAGAGTTTGATGTAGTGTGGCGATCTACTCTCTCCGTCCCAATAAAAATGTTGTTTGGGAGTTAGGCACGGGTGCCAAGACTATAGCATCACAGGCTAGGCTGTGCTGTTCTCTCTGCCTTCGCTGCTATGGTGTACGTGTTTTTGTAGCAGATCAGTGAGAACCTGAGAGGAAGGTGAGTGGAGGACAGGAGCTGAAGGAGTATGTTTGTGCTTTGCAAACTGGTACGGTACGGTTGAGAGATGTAGCCAGGGATCACTCTAGAACAACATTTTCACTTGGACATCTGATAGAATGACAATTTCATTGGGACGAGGAGCAGTAGCGTAGTGAAGGTCATGGTGGGTCACACTAGTGAGAAGGCATTCGGGACGCGGTGGGAAGGTCAGCGGCCGCAGCGGGCAAGAGGCGCGATGGAGAGGGTGAAAGACGGGCAGCAACGCTCGGCCGCGGTGGAGATGCCGGCCGGCGGGCGCTGGGACGAGGAGGAGAACGCTGATCCGTGCGGCGGAGTGCAGCCACGGTGCTGCGCCAGTCTTTTTTTAAAAAAAAAAATAGAAACTGTGATCACAGTACTACTGCAGGGGAGCGGTTAGGAGAGCCTTGCGGTTGCGGGCATCGCGGCCACCAAATTGAGCGTGCACGGACACCCTATTCCAAGTAGTAGCGTTTAATACTCGCCGACGATGACGACGACCCAGCGGTGCGGATACTCGCCGTGCACAGAAGGGGAGAAATTAGTATTATGTTTCTAGATGAAGAAACGCTGGGGTATCAGCTCTTCTCCACGTCCGGCGACAAGGCTTGGGTTTTGGGGGCCAGTAGTCCAGTGTTCTGGCGATCAGCTAGAGCCGGGTCGTCGTCTCTCGGTGCGGATGGATCGCCGGAGCACAGCAGTTGGCCGGGATGTCGTGTACTGGCTTGCCGGGCCTGGACTTGAGGTCACATGCGTCTTAGCCCTTGACGTCCGAACTGGCCAGATATGGACAACCAAGCTGCAAATGCGATGCCATCCTCCCATCCTGGGGATGTCCGGCGATGGCCGGCTGTTCATGATACAGTCGCTTTCGGGGCCTCGTATCAAGGTGTGGGTGTTGTCCGGCGACGCCCAGTGGACCCGGTACCGGACCATATCAATCGACACGCGCAATCTGCCGCCGCGGAGTAGCGACATCTCATGGTCGGCCTATCTGAGTGCCTTCTGCCCGCGGAGCAGATGTGTGGTCGCCCTATGGTCGGACCTAGAGCTCCTCATCGACATCGACATCAGTGGTTCGAGTCCACGTATCTGGAAAATTGGCAAACGTAAGGGATACCATTGTCACTGTTGCCCGTACGAGATGGATAGCTCAACTTACATCTCAAAGATGAAGCACCTTTAAGGCAAGTTGTGCGCTCTGTTTTGGTTTATAATTGGGCCCTACTATTCGAAATGAATAGGAGATTACTACATGTTAATATAGCTTTGTTTCTATTTGCCATATTAATTGATGTGGATCGAGAAAAGGCACCAAAAGCTGGTTCTTCAGGTCAGCAAGAACAGCCCTTGGCGGAGTTAAGGCCTTCTTTGGACTTAGTGCTAAACTTTAGCACTTCACTTTTAGCCTTTTTTTTAGCACAAGGATCCCATGTTAAAAGTTCTTAAAGGCTACAATATATGTTAAAAACTTTAACACCAAATGAGATAAAAGCTTTGGCTTTTGATGCTAAAGTTTAGCACATATCAATGGATCGAAACACCCCCCTAAACAGCTAGTAAGGGCTTTTTTCGGTATCCAACAAACGACCTATACCGCTGCGTTGTAGACAAGTTTGGATGGTGCTTGGTTCAAAGAATGATCTCAACAACCTCATCTTAAATTGGACTTCACAGTCCACACTGCACTCCACACCTGGTGTCATAATGCTGGTACACCAAAAGGATTTGTTGTTTGGTCATCTCAGGTATAGGTCAACCAAATTTAATAATAAACATATAAAACGATCAAGTGACTCAACACTTCAATGGTGGAACAAGATTTCCACAACACACAACATTTTGCGAAAGGCATGTAGGAGCCCCGCCATTATTTTGGTTTTGGAATTCTTTACGAAAAGAAACCAGAGTGTTCAACTATGAAAAGCCTTGCCTCTGTGGCATAGATCAGGAGTGGAAACATGGACAAACTAGCAATGCTTTCAGCTTCCTTGCCCATCAACATCATGCATGTGCGTCCATGAGCATCCTGCATCTACAACGAGCTACCAATCCTGTCGCTGCCTTATATGACATCTTTACCTACGAAGCCCAGAAGCAACTTTTTGGGCCTACTAGTGCCTCCAAGCACGTTGGCAACAGATCTCCACAACAACCTGTGTAGATCATTTTTGTCAATTGGAGCTCGAGCTGGTTCTGCATGGTTTGGAAGTTGCATGGCTGTAAAGTGGGGTACCTTGAACTGGAAACTACAAAGGACTTAACAAAATTTACCTCTAAGGGCATATGCCCCCATATCCACAACCACACAAAAAAAATATGCTAAGCTCATAGGACAATGTTATGGTAGTTCCTTTATTATTAGAAGGCAATACTTCAAACACATATGGATCGCATGGTGCATGACGCTTGGCCCATTGCCAGTGAGCTCTCACTAGTTTGCAATCGGATGAGGAGAAGCAATAGTTTGCAATCGGATGAGGAGAAGCTACGGAGGGTGGTGCAGGGTGTGTGGGTGCGCTAGGCGATGCGGAGGGTACCTACACACCAAGAGTTTGGGTGTAACATTCTGTGTTTTTCATCATGTAAAAATTCACTAAAAATTTAAACCTTTTGAAATTTTACAACAAATTAAAACTTTGCTAATTTATTTTCCACAAAATTGTTTTAGAAAAAGCCTTCCAAAATCTTGCATAAAAAATACACCGTATGCATTTTCGTGTGTTGATGTGCTTTGCTAGAATTTATTTGTGGCACTAAAAATATTTCATTGAATTTCCAATGCTCTTTTCAAAACACGTTACTCCATTCCGTGGAAGTCCAATTTGAATCCTATTTTGACGTACTTAGTTATATTCTAGGAAATTTTGGAATATAAAACCCTTATCTCATTTCTTTTGAGGTGAGAAGTACATATATGCATAATTACAAATGTATAGTATATGTATGTATATGCGTACATATATGTTTCATCTCACTTTTTGAGGCCACCTCCTCACTTACTCCAGCGCCAGCTTCGGGCACGTCCCCTCCGCGTCTGCGTCACCCGCAATTCATAATATTGCCAATCAATTTAACCTCTTTTGTGACACCGGTTCTTAAATAGTTCTTCAACAATTTTTCTGAGAAGCTTCTTTCAGCTGGCAATACTGAGTGGTCAATGACTACCAATGAACGTGATGGATCGTTTTATAAAATTAGAAACAAGCATACAGTAATTAATTCTCTTTCATTTTTGCTTACGAAGAGCCAGAATAAAGCATTATGCTTCATTTTGGAATACAAATTTTATGTCTTAAGTAAACATATTTTAGTTGTATTGTTTTTTTATGGTGGAACCTGTTTATCTAGGTTTAATCATTTAAGTCCTCGACTTGATGTGCTTGTTCGCAATTTTTTAGATCTATTGGTCTAATCTCAGTCATTGAAAGATGCTCATAGTGATAGTTTGAGCGTCAGTTTATAGGGTTAAGTGCATGTGCATATGTAAGTGTCTATGTGTGTACTATGATTTGAAAAAAAAACTTACTTTAAAAGTCATAAAAATTCATTGGATTTGACAAGGGCCTGGGTAGGCTAAAAAGAAGTAAAAAGTCTATTTGATCTCTTCAATTTGCCCCAAAGTCCAATTTATCACCTCAATTAGAAACCACTTTTTTATCTTCTCCAATGAAACATTCTCAATTTGCTTCCTAGGAAAATTTGAGAATGAGAAAGGTACAAACTACTTCCTAGGAAAGTGGAGAACATATAAAGTCAGTAGCGTACTATAGATCATCATTTTAGAATTTTTTTATAAAACTTATTTCCCATTTTTCTAAGCTAAAATGTTTGTGCGATTATTCTAATAGAATTTTCATTGCATAATTTTACATAAAAATATTTGGATAATCTGTTTATATTTTTCTATATTTTTTCTTTGACAAAGTCTAATTTAATCTTTGAACCAACCACACAGTATAAGATTTACATCCGTCATCGCTGATCACGTGAGCCAAACCCGCTTTCAGAACTGAGCCGCATGGGAACCATACCCGCTTTCAGAACTGGGCCGCATGGGAACCATAAGTCAAGGCCCAAGTCGAGTTATCTTCTCCAGAGGAGGGCAACCAGCCGACAACCACATTCACGCACACGCCGCACTCTCTCCTGCCCCTTGCGACAGCGCCGGCGCCGCCGCTTCGGTCCTAATGTGCTAGCCCTAGCCGCCGCCATTGCCGGCCGTGCTGCGCCAGATCCAAAGGCAAGGTAAGCCTTCGCACTTCACTGATCGATTTTTATCTTCATTCGTCTGATTACCAAGATCTCATAATCTCATCCTATTGCACGCCGACGGCATCCCCGCAGGCGCCCTCCACGAGATGGAAGAGCCACCCGAGAAGAGGTTCCCGTTGACCCGCCTCACCGATGAGATCCTGGTAGAGATCCTCAGCCGTCTGCCTGTCCGCTCCCTGTGCCGCTTCAAGTGCGTATGCCGGGCGTGGCGCAACCTCATCGCCGACCGCGGCCACCGCAAGAAGCTGCCCCACACCCTGGTCGGATTCTTCTACAAGAGCTCCAGCGGTGAGCGTGTACCAATCTCGGCTCAGCACTTCACCAACGTCAGCGGGAAAGGCATACCCTTCCTCTACCCCTCCTTCTCCTTCGGCAGCAGTGACGACGTCGTCCCCTTGGACTGCTGCAATGGCCTCCTCCTCTGCCGCTGTTTTCTGCCTGCTCCTCGCGATGGTCATAGGCCGTTCCATTATGCTGTGTGCAATCCTGCCACGGAGAAGTGGGTGATGTTACCTGATGGCAGCTGGGCTACTGGCGAGGCTCGCACTGCTCGTCTGGGCTTTGATCCAGCTGTCTCCTCGCATTTCCATGTGGTGGAGTATGTGGAAGACCAGAATGGTTATATCACAGGGGTGGATATTTACTCGTCCAAAGCTGGAGCATGGAGTTCCAGTGAAAGTCAATGGGACTATGAGGCTAGGCTATGTGATGGTTCGGGAAGTGTCTTTCTCAATGGCATCATGCACTCGCTCGTGTTTAGGAATGAGGTTGTGGCAGTGGATATGGAGGGAAAGAGATAGAGGACAATCCCTAGACCACCAAGTGGTGAATTTGGCTTCCTCCATCAAGCTCATGGTCATCTTCTTTTCTTTGATATGGATCACGATGAAGCTAACAAAATGGCAGTTTGGATTCTTGAAGACTACAGTACAGACGAATGGACAGTGAAGTATAAAATTAACACCCTTGATCTATTTGGCGGGAAGAGGCTGCAATTTGATTTTGACTATGAAGTGATAGCAGTTCATCCGGAGTGTAATTTGCTTTTCTTTGTTTATGGGTGGGACAAAACGTTGATGGCTTATGAAATGGATCGCAGGGAAGTGCGTGTCATCCGCAACCTTGGACATGACTCCCATGGTCCCTATCTTCCATATGTCCCTTTCTTCTCAGATTCGCGCTGAAGAGCACTAGAACTGCATCAAGGAGTACTGTTTCTAGCAATCATTCAGTTAGTTGGGTAGACCTTATGTTTGAACTCTGAAGTTTCTTTTTCTTGTAATTTGTTGGACACATGCCCCTTTGTGTTGTTTTTATTGGACCAATGTTGTTTAACTATTGGGGTAGATAAACTGCCTCTATGAATGGTTAGCCTTGTTATTTCAGTTTAAACCACTTATATTCCTTGTTTTCTATTGTTTTTGTCCGCGGATGCTTGTTATGCTCAGTGTGCAGATGTTGAGCACAGACTATTTGTCTGACTCGAAATATAGCTGAATCACTTTATTAGCCTGTATCTGTCACTTTTGCAGGTAATTTGTCTTATTCTTCCTTGATGCCTTGATGCTTCTTTCACATGTAGATATTTCCTTTTCTGTTGTATTAATTTCCCTTTTATATTTATGATTATGATGTTGGTGTTGGAGAAACACAATCTAGTCAGTTCGAACTTTGAGCATTACCATTGATTATTTGAATGTTTAGCATTCTTGACACTTCGATATTGAAGCTTTCCCATGTGAATGCGTTGAGTTGAAAATCGCATAGCATGCAACTATAATTTCTGTTGTTACAGATAATCAGTGTTTTTAAGTATCCTACATTAATTGCAAATCACAATCACTGTATACCTGGTAACTAATATATAGTAATACATAAACTCGAAAACTTTTAAGCAGTGATGTAATGTTCTCAGTAGACACTGATCTAAAATGACTTCGATTGGCATGCATGGAACATTTGTTTGTTGTTGGAAGTGTGGGGGTGAATTGTTGACCAGTCCTAAATCTGGGTAAGTTGGAGCTTTAGCAGCGAAGAGTGGGAACTGGCGGAGGAACTAAAATTTGCCAAGATGGAGCTCAGCATTAGCATCATTATTACACTAGCTTGACTTACTCTTCAATAATAGTAGATCTGGTGGTATTCAGGATTTTTTTTTATTTGGTGTGTTGATGTACTGAAAGATATTTGCCTCTTCTTTAAAAATAAAATAAAGAAAGCGTATACAAGGAACCACACAAATTATATCAAATATCATTGTGTGCTTTTGTGTGTGTGTGTGTGGGTTGGGGAGCAACACTGGTTGCTCTTATATTACTCAAAGATAACATAATCAGTTAGTCATTCAGGCAATTCTTCAACTCTTTTTTCATTATTCTTTATTTGTACTTTGTGTACCATCATGTTCACTTCCCTAGTTAATTTTGTGTGGGGAACTATAGGCATTAGTTTGTTGCAATTTTTCCATTAATTGATGAATGATCAGCCAGCTTCATGTTACATCAGTACTGCATATCTATTGTTAACTATTGTCACATGGTGTGTTGAAACTTTGAAACCATCGAAGCAGACTTGTGGTACTTATATTTTTCAACTTCTCCATTGATAACCAAATATGTTTAACTAGTATGTTTAACATTTGAGACAAGTGTGATACCTGCCTTGCTAAAGCTTGCTGCTACATACATTTATGTGAGAAGCTTAGATCAACATTGGCTTACTCATGAACAGGAGAGACATCAGTACAATTCTTTTGTAGCTTTGATTCTGTGGATGATTTGGACATAATAGTTTTTTTCTGCTGTAGCTTATACCCAATAAATTGGCTAAATATATATTGTTGTTTTAGAACCACAACCACCCCCCCCCCCCCCCCCAACACCCCATTTCGTGCTTGTTATTAGGTGGTGTTTGCAGAATCTGATTCCATTTATTTTCTTGTCTATTGTCTCTATTCAAGTATTTAATTCCAATTTGTCTTTATCTTCTATGCTCTCTGGTTTGGACGGTGTTTTGAATTCTGGCATCGGGTAGTTTCACTTTCTCATCTTTAATCTTTAACAAGATGAAAGTTGCACCATGGGATCTAGCTTGTATCTTGCCACGCGTCAGCTATTTCACAAGGCCACAAAACGTGGCCACATACGTCTCCTGTACATCTAATACATTATAGAGCCTTCTTTAGGTGCACGATAAAATGCCAGCCGTAGCCGGTTCAGTGCTTGAAGCACAGTGGTGAGGTATTGTTGCCCGACATGTCCTCCCGCCATTTAACTGAACTCCCCAACCAAACAAACTCAGGCGAGGCTGCCCCAAGAGATAGGAGGAAAAAGCAAAAATGAGTGGATGTTTTTGTTGATTGGAAACAGGGTCTCAAATGCAAGTGATACTGGAATCGGATTGTAATCCTTTGCTTGAAACACTTATCAAGATCAAGGGCATGGATGCGACATTCAAATCAACTACACTACTACAAGGTTAATTAACAAAAAAATGGTGTTATTCTCAAGGAGGGCGCGGCAAAGCCGCGCCGAGTTTTCTAGTCAGTTCTTGAAAGGACCAAGACCAACATCAGGTCCTTAAGGGCTCTTTGACAATGTCATGTGAGTGCGTGGCTGCGATTCACGCAGAATGTATTTCGACTTGTTTATTTCATTTCAGGCTCAAGACAATACTTTATGGTCAAATGGATTGATAAGTACGGATTATGATCTAAAATCTTGGGCATGATTGTGAAAACCCGTATGCAGTTTTGGTATCTATCTGATCTCCAGAGAGTACAGGAGGCTAAGAATGTGCTAGCAGCGCCATCCAACCCCTAGTTTTCTCCACCAGCAGTGACGCCAGCACAACATTCCGCCCGTCTGTCTGAACGATCACCTCTTTCTAGCCCCCTTCTGAACCTTGGTTTCCAGTCAGATTTGGCATTGCTGACCAGTGAGCAGACAGGACCACCCTCCCTCCCCTTGGTCTTCGTTTCAACCCCTGCCGCCTGGATGAGATCCCCGCTAAAAATGGAGATCCGCACGCGTCAACTCTCAGTATCAAACTATCAACTATCGAGAGTCACCATGGAGCGTGTGGGGGTACCATGGAGCGTGTGGGGGTGGGATGATTGGCCACGGCTTTGCGGTAGTACCAAGAAAGAAAAGAAGGCACCTAAGTTACACGTTCCTAGTCCTCTGATCGCAGTTCAGATATGACTGCAGCCGGACTGCAAAATTTGTGAGCGAGTGTGTGCGCTTGAGAAACATGGCTGCAGCATTTGCAGTAGTGGCCGTCAAATGGGCGCTGTACTCCATGCCTCCACTGTTGCTAATCTCCCCATTGCCGGCCACAACAACTAGCAGTAGAAGCTATGGCCTGGGGGACATCAGGAAGAAGCTGGAAAGGACGGTGCTTCAAATCGATGTCATGCTTCAGGATAACTGAAGCAGGTTGCATATGATGCCGTGGACATTCTTGAGGAATATGAATACATCATCACAGAGCTCAAGCTCCAGGCTTCTGATGGAGCACGAAGTGGCATCAAAGGCAACAACCACAAGCACAAACTCTAAGAGGTGTCTTCCTGGTCATTGATACTAAGTAAACAAAGTAACAAATTCATAAAACACCCCCTTTTTCGCTTTTACTTTCGTACAGGCTTTTGCTCTTTGCTCAATTCTGTTTTACTGTATGATGAATATATTTCTGCCATACAACCAATTCATAACTTTACATGTTGCACTTCTACAAAGCAAACTTTTCATTAGTCAGTGACACCAGTCATCAGAAAACTAACATATATTTTTTTTGCTGAGATTTATCATTTATAAATCTTTTTTTTTCTGTAACTGTCTTACTGTAATTTCAAAAAATTGATGAGTAACATTGGCTCCTTACCCCACAAAAAAAAACATTTGCTCCTTTCTAAACCCATTTTTTAAGGTGGACAAAGATCGCCCCCTTGTGCTGCTTTAGTTCATAATCTCAGATGAGCTGTTTGTTAGACCAAAAGAAGTTAAGAGAGAGGTTTGATGAGATTATTAATGACTTTCCTGACCTTCGGTTGTCAGAGAATGATCTGACAGTGCTATCCTAACATGTAGATTAATTGAGCATCATATAACCAGCTGTGTTATCATTGAGCAGAATATTGTGGAGATGCTGTCATGCAAATTCTCTGAGTGTCCTGTCTGTAGTTAGTATGGGAGGACTTGGTAAAACAACACTGGCGTGGTATATAATGATCAGAAGGTGCACAGGAATTTTAACCCGCGATGCATGGGTCTGCGTACCTGAAACTTTTGATGCGAAGAACCTCACACGGAATATCATTAGTCTACTCAAAATGGAAAGATGTGATCTGACAGAACTCACAGATCTTCAGGTTGCACTAGTTGAGAAAATAAAGGAAGAGAAATTTCTACTCGTACTGGATGATTTGTGGAATGCCCAACCAAGCTGTTGGGAGTCACTGTACAAACCAATGAGGAGCACACGTACCTGTACAATTGTAGTAACTACTCGGCAAATACATATAGCAAGGCTTGTGCAGACAATGCATCAGTATAACCTCACCTACTTATTGAATCAGCAGAGTTGGTTGTTGTCAGAACACTGCATTTTGAAGTGGAGAAGGTGTGATGCAAGCAAATATAGTTGAAATTGGTCAGAAGATTGCTGACAATTGCAAGGGCCTGCCAATGACGAGAGATGGAATGACGTGCTGGGAAATGAGGTATGAGACATGAAGCAGGCACACGATGGCATTCTCCCTGCACTGGAGCTGAGTTTTCAAGCATATGCCTGTATACACAGCCCTTTCCTTGTCAAATAAAGATTGCCGATTTGATAAATATGAGGTTATCCCTTCGTGGAAATCATTAGGCCTGTCGTCCTGATGAGAGGAATAATGAGGACAACATTGGACATCGTTATCTAAGTGAATTAGTTCAGCGATCAGTTCTAGAACGTCAAGGTGATGTGTATACCATGCATGATCTTACAAATAATCTTGCATCCTATTTAGCTGGTGAAAGAGTTCCTTAGACTTGATGAGGAAGTAGCTCAGATATCAGTTGGTGTCTGAAGTATATGTCAGTAATATCATCATCATCTTCGTGTAAAACTGCAAGCACTCAAATTCCAAGTGGCTCAAATTCATTAAGAGCTATCATAGTGATGTGCAAGCAAGATGCTGATTTGGAAATTCCGGGTGGATTGCTCTTAAAATTTACACAATTGCAGTGCAGACTGTTCTACAGGGTGTCACATTCACACAGTAAAATCATTTCCCAGGCTGCGTCTGTAAACAGAGGACTAAAAGTGTTGTGGTTCGTGTCCTTGAAAAAAATGTTGTGGTTTCTCATGAGGTAATACTTGAAAACTTGCAGCCAAACTATCATAGAATTCATGGTGATAGGTTCTAGATGCCACTGCTACCCTAAATGGTTTTTGCAGTGTTTCTTTCTCAAAGCTGACGAAAGTAACATTATCAGAATGTGAATCCGATCATCTTCCAGGTTCAAAAGTTATCATGCATCGTACGATTCAAATCTGCAGATATATTCTACTGATATGATTGTCAGTCCACTAGACAATGATTGCGCATTCTGTCTTTTGTTAAGACGAATGGCTTCATTCTTTCTTTCTTTTATATAATAACAGTTATACTATTTTCTTAAGCAAAAGACAGGAGAACTGACTCTTGGTTAGAGAGAAAGCCCAGACAAGTGCATAAGCATAGCAGTGAGAATATTATTTCTTGATCAACATCTCATGGCATATGTGAAAACGGTGATGCCTACTTCTACTTGTGGTAGTAGTCCTTGAAAAAAGTGTATTTTAGTCGAGGCAGTATGATGTATCTGAATAAAATTGATTGAAAGTTTGACAGTGATGAGCAACTATATATTGCATTTTGTATTTCTAATATCATAATTTTGAATTCAACCATGGTCCTGCCTATCCTTAGTATCGAAAAACATGCTTATCAGATTCTATTTGCATGCTAAAAGTGATTTTAGTGGAAAGATAAATCCCTTCCATTGCTCCCATTCGAGCCCCCGCGTCGCCGGCGTACTCTCTCTCTCTCTCTCGTCCTTCTCACGCCGCTTGTTCGCGGAGTGGGAGCTTGGAGCCCCAGCGTGGTGCGAGGAGCGCCGGCTCTGATGGCCTGAGCGGTACAAAGCGAGTGCGGCTCCTGGCCCGACGCGACCCCGCGCATCCTAGGCAAGCGGCTTCTCTCGAGCTAGGCCCATGCGAGGCGAGGCGGCGACTCCGGCAGCGCCGCGCATCTGAGGCGAGCGCCGACTCTGGCGGCGCGGCGCGGCGCATCTGAGGCGCGACTGCTGCTCCGGCTGCGAGGCGAGCTGCTATTCCAGCGCCCAATCCTCCATTCCTCCCAGTTCCACTCCAGTGACAGCGCCGCCCCCGCAGCCATCGCCGGCCGCGCTTCGCCAATCGCCAGATCCGAAGGTAAACCACCACGCTAACACACAAACAATCTTTGTTCTCCTCACAGTCCATCAGTTACTAAACCTGACTTTTTTCAGAAATCCAGATGAAAGCAGCCCCTAAGAAGAGGAAGGCAACCCCTAAGAAGATGAAGGCAGCCCGTAAGAAGAGGAAGGCAGCCCCAAAGAAGAGGGCCCCGGCGCTCAGCTTCACAGCGCTCAGCTTCACAGACGATCTCCTTGTCAAGATCTTCCGCCGACTCCCCGTCCGCTCCGTGTGCCGCTTCAAGTGCGTCTCTCGTTCCTGGTACAAGCTGCTCTCCCACCCCGACCACGGGGTGCCCCAGACTCTCGCGGGCTTCTTCCACACCAGCTGCAACGGCGAGCGATTTCCGAGCTGGGCGCACCACTTCACCAACGTCCACGGAAAAGGCGTGCCCTTAATCTACCCCTCCTTCTCCTTCTTGCCTGTACCCTCCTCCTCTGTCGTTGCTATGAGCCTGATCCTGGTCATGATGGCGCTGCCCCATTTCATTATATGGTCTGCAATCCGGCGATGAAGAAATGGCTGATGCTGCCGAATAGCAGCAGAGGTGCTAGAGGTGCTGGCAAGTATCGCTCTGCTCGCCTGGGATTCGATCCAACAGTATCGTCGCACTTCCATGTTGTTGAGTATGTACTGGATGAGGAGAAATACATCATAGGTGTGAAGATCTACTCATCCAAAACTGCAGCATGGAGTTTGAAGAAAAGTAAATGGGGCGATGATGTTGCGCTAGATGATACATCCAGAAGTGTCTTTCTTAATGGTTTTACATTCATTGATGAGATAATCGCTGTGGATATGGAGGGAAAGACATGGAGAAAAATTCCTGTGCCAGATGGTGTTGAAGATTGCCCCATCCGTTTGAAGATGGCCCCATCCATCAAACTCAGGGTCGCTTGCTTTACTTTGATGTGAATGATTATGCTTGCAAGCTGTCAGTCTGGATTCTTGAGGATTATGGTAAAGATGAATGGACAATGAAGTATAAAATCAGCACACTTGGTCTGTTTGGAGGGAAGAAGCTGCGATTTATTCTTGACTATAAAGTGATTGCAGTTCATCCAGAATGTAATTTGGTTTTCTTTGTTTATGGGTGGGACAACACGTTGATGGCTTATGAAATGGATCGCAAAGAAGTGCGTGTCATCCGCAATCTTGGACATGACTCTGGACATAACGCCCATTGTCCGTTTCTTCCATATGTTCCCTTATTTTCAAATTCATTAGCTGATAGCTGAAGAGCATTTGAACTGCATCAAGGAGTATCTTTTCTATCAATCATTCAGTTTGATGAGTAGAACTTATGTTTGAATTCTGAAGTTTCTTTGTACTTGTAACTTGTTGGACACATGCCCCTCTGTGTTAGTTTTATACTTTTATTAGACCAATGTTGTTTAATTATTGGGGTAGATAAAGTGCCTCTATGAATTGTTAACCTTATTGTTTCAGTTTAAACCAGTTATATTCCTTGTTTCTATTGTTTTTGTCTGTCGATGCTTGTTTAGCTCAGTGTGCAGGTGTTGAACACAAACTGTTCTACTGACATGAAATATAGCTGAATCACTTTATTAGCCTGTACCTCTCACTTTTGCATTGATGCTTCTTTCACATGCATGTAGTTTCTTTTCTGTAGTATACTTTTTTTTATTTCCATTTTATTTATGATGTAGGAGAACCACAATCTAATAATTAGTTTCAACTTTGTGAATTACCATTAATTATTTCAATGTTTAGCATTTTTGGCACTTTGATATTGAAGTTTTCCCTTGTGAATGCCCTGAGTTGAAAATCGCATGGCATGCAACTAAAATTTCTATTGGTACAAAGAATCATAGCTGTGTTTGAGTATCCTACATTAATTGCGAAGCGCAATCACTATATACCTGGTAAATAATATATAGTAATACATAAAATCTGAAAACTTTTAAACAGTTATATTATGTTCTCAGTAGACTGACCTAAAATGACTTTGATTGGCATGCATAGAACATTTATTTGTGGTTGGAAGTGTGGGGTTGAAATCTCTGAAACAGTATGAATTGTTGACCTGTCCTGAATCTGGATAAGTTGGCGCTTTATCAAGGAAGAGTGGGAATTGGGGGAAGAACTAAAATTGGCCAAGACAGAGCTTTGCATTAGCATTTATTATTACATTAGCATTTGTTATTACACTAGCTTGACTTCGCAATAATAGTAGATCTAGTGGTATGATGTTTTTTTTTCTTCGGCATGTTGATGTATTAACATCTGAACGACCTTTGCCTCTTTAAAAAAGAAAGAAAGAAAACATATACAAGAAAACACGCAAATTATCTTGAATATCATTGTGTGCCTTTGTGGGGGGTGGCTGCTCTTATGTTGCTCAAATATAACTTAATCAGTTAATCATGCAGGTAATTCTTTAACTCTTGTTTCATTATTCTTTATTTGTAGGTACTCCATATACCATCATGTTCACTTCCCCAGTTAATATTGTGTGGGGGAACTATAGGCATTAGTTTATTGCATCGAATGGTTAGTCAGCTTCATGCTACTGTCAATACTTCATTTCTAGCATGAACTATTATCACTGACCAAGTATGTTCAAACTTCGAAACCATTAATGCAGCTATGTGGTACTTATATTTTTTAGCTGCTCCATTGATTTTTTTAAAAAAAATGAATTACAAGGGCAATTATAAGTTGCCAAATTTCTCTGTCTTGCAAGTTGTAACCAAATATGTTTAGCATACCTTTTCGATGCCACGTTTAGATCAACATTGCCTTGCTCATGAACAGGAGAGACATGGATACAGTTCTTCAGTAGATTTGATTCTATGAATGATTTTGACATAATAGGTCAATTTTTTTTTTTCCTTTTCTGCTGCAACTGATACCCAGTAAATTGCCTAACTGCATACTACCGTTTTAGGATTCTCACCCATTTTGTACCTGTTATCAGGTGGTGGTTGCACAATCTGATTTGATTTATTTTCTTGTCTATGTCTCTTTTCAAGGATTTAATTCCCATTTGTCTTGTGTTCCATGCTCTCTGGATTGGACGGTGTTTTGTATTGTGGCATCAGGCAGTTTCCCTTTCTCATCAGTTGTTGAAAGGGCCAACATCCCAGCCATTGTCGTGGTGAACCCTGTAGCATTGTGAATGAATTTGCAGCAGTGCAGCAAGAGCTGCAGCTGAATGAGTGCAGCCGATCAGGCAGGCCAATGGCCATTAGCGCATAGTGACTGTGAGTTGAGCACATGAGAGCTCTTTGACTATGTCATGTGAGTACGATTCATGCAAAATGTATTTAGACTTGTTTATTTATTTCGGGCTGAAGACGATACTTTATGGTCAAATGGATTTTTTTTTTTATCAAAACGGAGGGGAGAGATTCCCCACCAATCACTCCGTTATGGTCAAATGGATGTGGAAGTGATCTGCAAGCTTGGGCATGATCGTGAAAGCCTGTATGTCGCTTGTGTTAATTCCTTATCGGACTCACTAAGAGATGGTTGAAATTGTTACATGTGTGGCATAAATTCAGGTTTCTCGTTTCTTTCTGGTAAGTCTTGATGGAGCAGGGAATGACTTCTGTCTGATCTCCGGTCATGAATGAGCTAGCATAGCAACGCCATCCCTTCCCTTGCTGGCTCCGGTTCCAGCGACGCCAGCACAACACTCAGTTCGTCCGTCTGAACGATCAGCTCCTCGTAGCCCCCTCTCAACCTCTTGGTCTCCAATCAGATCTGCCATGGCTGATCAGTGAGCAGACATGGCCACCGTTCCCTCTCTGTTGGTTTCCGTTTCAACTTCAGCCACCTCGATGAGATCTCCGCTAGAAATGCCGATCCTCACACGCAAGAGTAGTCACCATGGAGCGTGTGGGGTTGGGATGATTGGCCAAGAGAAAAAAAAAACAACGTTCCTAAATCCTAATCCTCTTGCAAAGCAATTTTTTCATTGGCCAATGACATCTAGTCATCGAAAAACTACTACATTTTTATTTGCTCAGGATTTATCATTTATAATTTTTTTCTGTGACTGTCTTACTGTAATTTCAAAATTTTACAAGTTGACGAGCTACATATTGACTCCTTTCTTGATCTTTTTAATATTTTTTTAAAGGTGAACACGGACTATAGTTCATATCCCAGATGAGCTGTCTGCTAGAGCAAGAGAAGTCAGAGAGAAGTGCTATCCCTGACAACCAGATTGAGCAGCATGCATATAACCAGCTGTCGCTGTTTGTCATTGAGCACAGCATCATCGGGAGGGAGCAAGATGAGCAGAATATTTTGGAGACGCTGTCATGTGATAGTGCCATTGTAAATTCTACGAGTGTCCTGTGTGCACAGGAATTTTAACCTGCGTGCATTGTTATGGGAGGACTCGGTAAAACAACATTGGCAACAAATGGTACATAATGATCAGAAGGTGCACAGGAATTTTAGCCTCCGTGCATGCGTCTGTATCTGAACATTTTAGGCCTTGTTCAGATGTTCGAATTGGGCTCTTAATTTCAGCATTTAGCATTATGTAAAAAGAAGATTTCTGTCACATCAAAATGCCGACATATGCATGGAGTACTAAATATTGATGAAATCAAAATCTAATTGCACAGTTTGGTTGTACTTTGCAAGACGAACATTTTGAGCCTGATTAGTTTGGATAATTTTTACCAAATACAAACAAAATGCTACAGAACTTCTGCTACAGAAATTCTGGTCTCAATTCAAAGAACTAAACAAGATCTTAATATGAAGAACGTCACAGTCACAGGGAATATCATTAGCTCGCTCGCAATGGGAAGATGTGATCTGACAGAACTTGCAGCTCTTCAGGCTGCACTAGTTAACCTGCAAACATTGCTACTGTTCACTATCTGGACGTGTGCTGCCATTGTAATGAGCTGGGGAATCTGAACAAGTAGTATTGCCTGTCTCTTCTCTAGCAAACGGAAACAAATTTGGTTGCATTGCCTGGGGCTGCTGATCTGCCAAGAACCAGAACAGTCCGGAGAGCGGAACAGAGAGGTCGAGACCATTCAAGATTTGTTTCGGACGAACAAAGCTTAGCGATTCAGGTAAGATGCGAACAAGCACTTGAGCAAATCCATCCAGTGCCTCTCTCAGCAGCAGTCACCACTCAGCAAACCCAACCGAGGACAATGTCGTCGCTCGTGAGGCGCAGCACCAACGTGTTGGACCCTTGGACGTCTTCCGCTCCGTCATGCCCGCGGCGGCGGTGTCGACGGACCGTGGCACGGCGCGGCCTTCGTGAATGCCCGCGTCGACGCCCGAGGCGCATGTGTTCAAGGCCGACCTCCCCGGCGTAAAAAAGGAGGTCAAGGTCGAGGTGGAGGACGGCGACGTGCCTCGTCATCAGCGGCGAGCGCAGCAAAGTACGAGGACAAGAACGACAGGTGGCACCGCGTCGAGCGCCGCAGCGGCAGGTTCGTGAGGCGCTTCCGCCTGCCGGAGAGCGGAGAATGCCGAGACGGAGCAGGTGAAGGCCGGCCTGGAGAACGGAGTGCTCACGGTCACCGTGCCCAAGGCCGAGGTCAAGAATCCCGGAGTGAAGAGCGTCGAGATCTCTGGCTAGAATCCCGTCCGGCTGTTATTCGTTCAAGGTCGCGCCTTGCGAGCTGTCGTCGTGCTCGGGTCGTGTTTGGTCCGGGACATTTAACAATTTACCATCATTGCAAACGGCGACTCTCCGGTTCTCACCTTATCGAATTGCCTAAATGCATGCTATTGTTTTAGGATTCTCGCCCATTTTGTGCCTGTTATTAGGTCAGAATCCACAATCTGATTTGATTTATTTTCTTGTCTGTGTCTCTTTTCGAGGATTTAATCCCGATTTGTCTTATCTTCCATGATCTCTGTATTGGATGGTGTTTTGAATTATGGCATCAGGTAGTTTCCCTTTTTCATCAGTTCCTGAAAGGGCCAACATTCCAGCTGGGTTCATGAGAAACATGAGGCCATCAGGACAATGGTCATTGGCACATAGTGTGACCGTGTGAGTTGAGCACTTGAGGGCTCTTTGACTATGGCATGTGAGTACGTGACTGCGATTCATGCTGAATGTATTTCGACTTGTTTATTTCAAGCTTGAGCTTGTATGTCGCATGTGTTAATTCCTTATCGGAGTCACAGAGATGTTGCTGAAATTGGTACATGTACGTGGGGCATAGAATTCACGTTTCTCGTTTCTTTCTAGTAAAGTCCCGATGGAGCAGGGAATGTCATCTTTTTTCTTTCCCTTTTTTCTGGAGGAAGGGAATGGCATCAAGACTGAGCTAGCATAGCAACGACATCCCATCCCGCATAGCAACGACATCCCATCCCTTGCTGGATCTGGGTTCCAGCACGGCACCCCGTCCGTCCGTCTGAAGAACGATCATCCTCGTAACCCCGTCTCAACCTCTGTCTCCAATCAAATCTGCCATCGCTGACCAGTGAGAAGATGTGGCTACCCTTCCTTCCCCTTTGGTCTCCGTTTCGACCCCAGCCGCCTTGATGAGATCGCGCTAGAAATGGAGATCTGGACGCACCAGTTCTCAAGAGTGGGGGTGGGACGATTGGCCACGGCTTTGCAGTTCAGATATGACTTCAGCAGGACTGTTTGTTTGAGAAACATAGCTGCAGCATTTGCTGCCATGGCCGTCAAATGGGCTCTAGACACGCTGATCTCCCCGTTGCCGGCCACTACAAGCAGTAGCAGTCATGGCCTGAAGGACATCAGGAAGCTGAAAACATACACGATGAGGTCATGGAGTTGAAGCAGGTTGCATATATATGAGGCGCAGGACATCGTTGAGGTTGAGGAGTATGAATACAGCATTACACAGTTCAAGGTCCAGGCTTCTGATGGATCAAGGAGTGGCATCAAAGGCAACAACCAAAATTTTGTAGTTTACGTGCTGCTCTAAGGCAGGTTAAATTTGCAAGTTACATATTTTTCGCCAACCTAACTTTCCTTTTTATCTTTTAGTTTTGTAGGATTTGCTTTGTGCTCAATTCTATTTCAGTCTGATGAATGTATTTCCTCATACAACCAGTTCATAACTTTACATGTTGCTCTTCTGCAAAGCAAACTTTTCATTGGCCAGTGACATCTAGTTATCAGGAAACTAATACATATTTTTCTTTGCTGAGATTTAACATTTTATATTTTTTTCTGTAACTGTATTGTTGTAATTTCAAAAATTTACAAGTTGATGAGTTACATTGGCTCCTTGATGAACCTCTCTTTTTTTTTTTTTTTTAAAAAAAAAAAGAGAACAAGGACTTCACCCCTGATGCTGCTATAGTTCATATCCCAGTTGGGCTGTCGGCTCAATCTGGATGTCAGGATAGCACTCTGTTATTATTGAGCACAGCATCATCAGAAGGGAGCAAGATAAGCAGAGTATTGTAGAGACGCTGTCATGTGATAGCACCAATGCAATTATGCAAATTCTGTGTGTGTCCTGGCCATATTAGTTGGTATGGGAGGACATGGTAAAACAATCATTAGCACAAGTGGAACATAATGATAGTCGAAAAAAATGTATATAATGCTCAAAAGGTTCACAAGAAGTTTAACAAGCGTGCATGGGTCTGCGTATCTGAACATCTGAACATTTTGATGTCAAGAACATCACAAGGAATATCACCATTCGTTCGCAATGGAAAGATGTGGTCTGACAGAGCTTGCAGATCTTCAGGTTGCATGCACTGGTTGAGAAAATAAAGGACAAGAAATTTCTACTCGTACTGGATGATTTGTGGAATGCCCAACCAAGGTGTTGGGAGTCACTATGCAGACCAATGAGGAGCACACATCCTTGTACAATTGTAGTAACTACACGGCAAATTTATTTAAAGAGAAAATTTACCATGGCCACGGCGTGCGGCCAGGGTGGCGACGATAGGTGAATTATTTGAAGATCGATGGTCCAGGTTTGCTCCATACCGAATATATATATATATATATGCTCCAACCGTAGCTCCCTCGTTCGCGTCCACGTCAGCCTCTCGCTTCCCTCCTCGCTCGGTGGCGGCTACGGCGGGCCCCAAGCAAAGGCGGCGCGGCGGCACAGGGCTAGCGCGTCCGGCAGCGCATGACGCGGGGTGAGAGAGGCCGGTGCGAGCAGCGCGGCGGCGGACGCGCCCCGACCCGGCGGCGGCCGGCCCTCGGCGCGGCGGTGGCAGTGGCGCGCGGCCCTCGGCGCGGCAGCGGCCGCCTTCCTCCTCCTCTCGTCCCCCCTGCGTCGCATGGCCGCGGCAACGGCGCCCCCGTCGGGTGCCCCGCCGGGTGCGGCGACGGCAACCCCCGCCGGGTGCTGCCCCATCGCGAGCAAGCCCCAGGTGAAGCAGCCTCTCTCTCTCTCTCTCCCTTGCTCCTCTCCTTCGCTCACAGGTGATGGGGTGAACCGTCAGTCTGCTCTTTGGCCACCTATTTTGGGTAGCACTCCATGACCGCAGGAGCATGTGTGGAGGTGGGTTCAAGGGAGCGCCAGATCTGTGGTGTGGAGGAGCTAATGTGGACCTTTGCCAGACCTACGGAGGACCTCGAAGGAGTTGTGCCATACCTGTAGGCGTCCACGCGTGGCTGCCACGGTGGCTCAGGCGGCCAACCCCCAACGCAGCAGCTCGGCGACGGCGGCCCTCGGTGTGACAGTAGCGCTGATCCTGGTGAGGACCCATGCATATGCATGCTTCTATGTGTCGTGCCTATTTTTACGGAATGAAAGCGTGGATCTGGTCTCCATTGTGGCATTTCATCCCATTCTCTTCTAAGCTTCTTTGGTTGCCTCTTCTCTTTTGTTAGTTGCCTGTGTCAGAGGAGCATCATGTATGGTGGTTCCCCTTTCGCTGCACTCTACTAGCATTTGATCAGATGAGCGGTGCCCTCGCTGGCTTGAGTTCTGTGAACCAGTGCCTCCCCTGTACACTGTGGATTGGAGCGTAGACGCATGAGATTGAATTTTTTTTGCGAGTTTGTGAAGCTGTTACTGACAACTCAGTGCAGGCAACATATTCGATGAATTGCCTGTCTATCCATGCGTGTACAATCTGCTTCTCTGGGTTCGTTCCTGTGCAGTGTTAGTTTGCACTTAGCATCTTGCTGGAACCAAGATGCAACATTTCTTCAGGCCTATTGTATATGAGAAGACCTTTCTTTCAATAAAGAAGTTATAATTTTTTTTTTCTAAAGTGTATAATAAGAGGGCAAACCTGCTTCTCAAGACCAGTAGCCAATAGGACGACTAGGAAGATTTTATTGGTATTTTGATGCCCAAAGATATGTGTTGATGGTTATGCCTATACATATGTTTCCTTGAATAAGCCTTTGTAAATATATATGCAGTGCTAATCGTGGTGTATGCAGTGGCCTTAAATAAGTATTGTGCTCAAGCAGGTTAGGGGTGTTGGGCTGCTGAAGAGAGGAGCGGGTTCAAGGTAGTTTCAGGCATAACGGTTAGTTTTATGGTGCCTATGCTTGATTATTTACATATGCTTTCTGTGTCATCATGTTAGAGACCAATTTGATTCTCTCTAACATTATCTGCTTTGGTGTAATTTCTTCTTTACATTTTACCTGTCTTGCTGGCCCATGCAAATTTTATGGCATCTTTTTATTTGCTTAAACGTCATGGGCTCTAACACTGAAGTTTTTAAAATGTATTCTAGGATTATACAGGCATATAAATTTGTAGTTTTACATATAACTGAATCAGATTGTATAGCTTGTCTCCAAGTGATGTGTTAATAGCTAAAGCCCAATGAACGTCTTCTTGATCAAATCTTGAGCAAGGCAAATATTAAACCACATTTTAGATGGATGGCTGCAGTTACTGGATGTGTTCAGATTTTGTATTTTTGTTTATAGTTTCCCTTGAGTTTTCTACTACGTTAGCTTTCCACCTTGCAAGATTCTGGTATGCGCTTATCTGAGCTATTATTTATGCTAACCTGAAACAATAAATTGGCTTTAAACATGGTTTGTTTGATGACCTCAGTGGCCGTGGGTATAGCACCTCGAATAGCCTGAAGGTCCCTTCCAACCCTTTCAAAATTGTAAGCCTGATAATTTGTGCTCCGTTTTCTCTGATGACATATCAGTAGTACAAATTGGTTGTAATGACCCCTTAGATTGTTCATACCATGAATAGATAGGAAAGGATGATAAAATGAAGCACAAATGACTGGAAATCGGAATTTCAGAGAGTATTGATTAATAGGCTATAGCTCCATTATTTTACCAACCTGTCAGTACTCATATGGTGTCACTCGATTAGCATTGCCACCGTCCTGTTTACTTTGATAAGATATAGAATTATTTTTTTGCAAGAAGATACACTGATAGCTTGTGTCCTTCCATGTGTTCTCCTATCAGGCCAAAGCAATGCCTCTAATGAGGTAGAGGCAAAACATGTTGTCATAGTGCTTGTTGGAGCTTTTGTAAAAATGTTAAAAGTTCAGTGCCTCTCTGCATTGCATTGTTGTGCATTTCAACATGTTAGTATGATATAGTAAGCGAAACTTCAAATATGTTTTTTATACATTACCCATGTGCCTTGATAGTGCATTGCATTGTTGTGGATCATGTGCAGAACTAATATCCTTGATTTTTGCAATCTAAACTTATAGATTAGAAGTCTCTACTTTTCATATTACTAAAACATGTTCTTTCTATTTGAAAAATCAGGTTTTGAGATCAACATGTCCTCTAGCTCCACGAATTCGTGTCAATGTAAGCATCATAAATTTGGGGTTCTAGATGGAACTGAGGATACTAAAATAAAGAACATGTTATTAACTGACAGGACAACAGGGAGTGCGTTGGGGTTCTTAGCACCGAACTAGATGTGAATCTCTCTGGTGTGTTCGATTACGTTTGGGATGACTATGCAGATACATGGGACCAAGAGCAAGAGCTGCAACGGTCTATTGGTAAATTTATGTTTAGTCCTAGCCTTATATATGAAAGTTATACGTTGAAATACTTATCATACAAGAGTGCTAGGCTGCTTGATTTTTCATCTGAAAGTGTTCAGGTCCCTTACTTTACACATTAAGGTTGCTCATGATGCTTTTCTTCGTGCTTGTTAAAAAAATGATGGCGTCACCGATTTAAGATTGCAAATTGTTTGCTTTTGTGTGTATTTATGTTAAAAAGTTGTTTTTAGTCTACCTGCAGAGCATTAGTGAGGGTTACACAAATGTGCATTGCTATTGTGAATTGCTTTTTTTAATGTGCTTCCACATTAGCTTTCTATTGTGAGAAATATATTTGGGGAAAAAAAGCAATGGCGTATTTTTTGTTTGCCATTTATTCCTCTCTTTCTGGATGATCAGTAGTAGTGAGGTCTCCATCATGCAGATCCATTGGATGATCAGCAAGCACCGACTGCAACTACATAGTTCTTAGACCATGCTTACACTGACATAGCAAGTGTTGACCTTTATTTTGGTGATCTAAGCAGATTGCTCCCCAGCTTGTAGCTTTTAGTTGGATCCATGCTGGAAACTTTATTAGTGGCATAAAGATCAGAGGAACTGCAGAAGCTAATGCCACTTTCCTTGAGACCTATATATGATCATGTGCTACTGTAACTATTTCTATGTGCAGCATGTTGTATTATGCCGTCTCGATTCTGAGAGACTATGCCTCCTTGGTGTTCTATCCCACGGCTTTTGTTTGTAAAATTATGTATAGTTTGGACATCTATCGTCTCGTTGTTGGACTGTCTCATGTACTAGTAAGATGTAAAAAATATTTGGACACCTTTTATCTGATATATGTAATACATATATGCAGTATTTAAACATCTCGCTGTTGTTTTGGAAATACAACTTTTACGTGGTGCCATGTTGTTGGCCTACTAATGAGAACATATACCCCTCATAATATATTCAGTTCGTATGAACAATTTTCAAATAGAACTCTGGCCATCCCTTCCATGGACGCGCGCAAATCACTAGTACAAGTAGCCAGGCTTATGCAGACAACGCACAAGTACAACCTCACCTCTACTTGTCGCATCATCAGCTGGTTGTTGTTAGAACACTGCATTTCGAGGAAGAGAAGGTATGATGCAAGAACATATAGTTGAAATTGGTTAGAAGATCGCTGACAATTGTTGTCTGTGTCTCTTCCCTAGCGAAAAACAAATCTGGTTGCTTGGGCTGGGGCCGCTAATCTGCCAGGATGCTACCAATCCCATTGTATTGGCCCTCTGCTGTGGTGGGTGCACAGTGTACTGGCGGCCACAAAACCTCTTATCTCCGTGTCCAATCTTGTTCGTTTCTACTTGTACTCCTGCTACTTCACAATATTTGGGGCATCTGTATGTATCGTACTCGGTACTCCTACAGTCCTATCAATCACTCGCTGTTCGCAGAAACATTTACAAGGCAAGGAAGCAACAACAGCCCAAAAGAGCCGGCTGACGGCCGATCGAATGCACATCGTTCTCGCATTCCTCCTCTTCTTGGCTGCCGCACGGCAGCCGGCAGCCACAGCAACGGCGCTCTCCACGCCGGCGATGGCAAGTCTTGCTCTACCAGCACCAGCGCCGGCCTCCCGCAGAGCGGGGCAGGCGGAGGCGGAGTTAGTGCGCGCCTGCTGCGCGCGCACTCTGTACCCGCGGCTCTGCTAAGCCGGGCTGGCCCCGTACGCGGCCGCCGTCCACTCCAGCCACGCGCGCCTCGCGCTCACCTCCGCCAACGGCCAACCTCACGCTGGCCGCGCTCGCCGCGCGCATACCGTCTCCCTCTCCCGGCTCCGGCTCCGGCACGCTCAGCCAGTGCGCCGAGGCTGTCGCGTCGGCTGAGGACCAGGCCGCGTGTAATACCCGGTTCTAAGAACAAATTCATATACACAACAAAACCATATACATATTTATGAGTCACTGAAGATAAATCTTATAAATAATTATAATTATTAAAGGATAGTATTAGTAAATAATGCTTATTATATAACGTACATAATAAAAAAGAGTTATATTCTTAAGTAACTATCAACGGAAATACATTCTGATCGTTAGGTGTAGACCTCACTCTACTGGATTCGACTGACTGGTTGATAATAAGTCTAAACTTTCTCCTGAGATGTAGGAGGAATAGCAAAAGTGAGTCCATGTTAAACTCCACGAATATAGCATAGGTAGTCTAAATCCATAACCATATGATCAAGTGGAATTGAATAATGAATTGCACATAAACAAAATTAAATGAACATACAATTCCCTCAGTTTTTCAGGCCGTCCAATCCGTGAGCACGGACGATATATTGATTTAAAACTCTGCATAGAGGTGTACACTTTCACTATGAGCCGTGATTTACCCTTTCATCCGAGTCCCGTCGACCTCTTAGCCCACTACCAAGAAAGGCTGGCAGAGTTTACTATAAAGCCTTTCAAAAGTTTGTCTAATAAGTTAGGGCCGCTAGGTTTCATCAGTCAGTCTGTGTGATACAACCAGTCCCAGGGATCCACAGTCTGCTTATCCCCATTTGCGCCATAAGAGTAACCACTAACAAGCTAGAAAAGAGCTCCATACTGAGCTAAAACCAGAGCCATATAGCCCTCACAGTTGTATAAAAAATTTCAGCTTTTGCCAAAGAATAACATTCATTATTTATGTTCATATCATATTTCATTAAACAAGCTCAAGATCATGGTCATAGAAAGAAAAACTCAAACTATACTTGCCTTAGTTATCAACTCTTGTTGGTCTTACTGATCTTTCAAGAACTCCTTCTTGATCACAAACTTCTAGATCACCAACTTGTTACAGATCACCAACGCAAAGCTCACTGATTGGGCATGATCATAGAAGAAAAAGTTCTAGATCACCCACACAAGCATCCGAGCAATAATACACGAAGCAAACAAATAAATTCTATTAGAACAGTACACCACTAGCAATAAAATAAAATAAAAAGTTTATAAATCAACTCTATTCGTTGCTAGGATCACGTAGACGTCAAATTCATCAAAAACGGAGTTAAGACGACAAAGATATGAATTTTAAAAAATTTTCTATAGACTAATAATACATTAAATATGAACTCGAAATTTAAAAGCTACAAACTGATCTAACAGCAGCATTAACACGTAGACTACGAAATTATGAACCCAACGCAATTTGAATGGACCAAAACGGAGTTAAAACGGAAATTTTACGAGTAAAACAAACATATATATATATGTATTTTTATTGTATTTCTAGAATTATTTTTCTATAGAGAAATGGCCATAATACGAGAGATGATGTCATGATGACTAAAAATTGATGTCAGCAAGGCAAGCTAACAACGACAGCCAGCTAAGATGGAAGCCATGGCCGGCGATGGAGTTTGATGGAAGCAACGTACATGTCTCGGTTTGACTTGGAAAAAGAAATACAAACATAGAGGACGATGTGGAGAGCTCACCAAAGGACTTCTCAACGACGATGAAGACACGGCTCATCTTGATTTGGGCTGACTCGAGCCATGAACAGAAAAACAACGATAGGAGCCGAACGTAATTAAGAACTTAAGATGACAACGGCCGAAGGCTGACTTGAGCTTACACACCCCAATGGCGGAGGGGCGGACTGCACCTTCGATCCAGGTGATGCTCGGCAACTTGGTAGGCGAAGGAGAAACAGGCAGCGTCCGCGGCAGCGACGGCGGCAGGCTCGGAACTCAACGAGGCAGATGGTCGCTCCTTTGATTCGGCGGACTCGGCAGCGTGCATGAACGGCAGCGAGGCTCCAGACGGTGGCTAAAGCGGCGGCGGAATCACGATCGGCGGCGGCGGCTGCAACTAGGGTAGGAAGAGGCGGCGTAGAAGAGGACCAGGGCACGGAGGACGGGCATACGGATCGGTGCCAAGTCGGGCTCAAGACCGACTTGATGAAGGAGATGACTCCAAGCGTCGGCGAGATCGGTCCCACGAGGATAGCAGGCAAGCAAGCAGGCCGCTGAGGCCGGGCCGATTGTAACGAGCAGGCCAATTTGGCCTTCGGTCTGAAATAGGAGGAGCAAGCAGGCCAACACGGCTGCTCGGCCAGGTTCTAGAAAGAGAGAGGAAAAATAGAGTTTTGCTCCTTTTCTTTTTATTTTCAGAATCTTTCAAAGACATTTTGAAATAGATTTTGAATTTCTTTTCAATTTTGGTCAAAACCAGTTAACACAAGAATAAAGATGCAGCAACATGAATGCTCAAGCATGTATCTAACCCTATGATTGATTTTTAATTTCATAAAAAATATTATTTGGCTAAATTACATGCTCACAAAAATAACATAATTAAATCAATTTTGCTATTTTAAAAACATACAAATTTTGGGGTGTTATGCGGCGCGTGCGGCCGAGTGGCTGGGCAGGGGAGGAACATCGGTAGCTGAAAATATTTCGATCCGCCATTAAAAACGTTGTGGATCTAAAATTTTTAGAAACTATTTTATGTGATAAATTAGAATCACTTTGTAAGATCGTTTGTTTGATAGGTCAGATTCTAATTCACACGGAGATATCTATCTATATATATATATATTTTAAAAAATATAAACAAAAATGTGCTTAAAAATCCAAACTTTTTTGTGGATGTAGAATAAATTATTGAATACAACCAATTTTTTGACCTAAAAAAAAGGATTGGAACTGAAGAAAATAAATTGTAGCCCATAAGTGTGTTAAGGAAGTTAGATAAACAACTGTTTTTAAAATAGTAAAATCGAATTATTTGTTTTCGCAAAAGGCATCAATTTTGCCTAATTTTTTTTCATGAGACGCAATATATAATATAATTCACCACTGATCTAAAATAAAATATATTGACTATATGATTTAGTTATTTTTATACGATTTAGCAAATATAGAAATCTTCTCATAGTTTTTAGGCTAAAATTGCATGTAGACAAGATCAATCTCCTAAAGTAAACATCGCAAATTAATACGTTGATTTTTAGAACAAAATCACTTTAGAAGGGAAAGTTTGGTTTTATGCAACCTAGTTTACTCATTCAATTTTTGAGATAACTGAACAAGCACTGAGTGCAAGCAAATAAATTTTTTTTTGGAAGATATAGTATTTTATTTCCACTTACATTTTTGAGAAACATCTACTTCCTCGATTTTAAACTGTAAAATGTTTAGAATATTTTTAGATGTAGTGAAAATGTGCGTGGAAGCGATGTTTTTTTTCTTTCCACACTTACATTTTGTGAGAAACATCTACTCCCTCTATTATTCCAAATTGTAAAATGTTTAGGATATTGCTAAAATGTCTTACAAATAAGAATGAAGAGAGTATTTTTTTAGCTGAAACAATTGCTTCGTTTGTTTCAACCCTAAAAATTTTGAATACTTTTTTTAAGTTAAAATTCTGACTCATTATACTTCGTGCCCATAGTGAAATCCACATACAATTTGAATTGAGGCTTTACAACTCGCTTCATAAGATATTTACAGCTACATGACCATTTTTTTTCTCTGAAAACAGTAAAATTGTTTTTTTAGAGCATCAATTTGGCGAGCCTTGCATTATTTTCGTGAAACACAAAATGTATAATATTTTTTTGCGAAAACAAAATGTATAATACTGTCCATTAAACAAACTAAATAAAGTGAAAGACAAATTCAAAACATGCAATGCGTGTGCCCCTCGCCAAAAAAGAGTTGAATCATCATGCGGCAAGCTAAAAAAAAAAAGAAAAATAAAACGAAAGACAAATTCAAAGCATGCGTGATGCGTGCCCCTCGCCAAAAAGAAGTTTTGAATCACCGTCATGCGGCAAGCTGAAAAAAGAAGACTCAAAGATCACGTGCCGCCACCTCTTGGCTGGGCTTGGCCAAAAGCATAATTGTACGTTGGGCTCCGTCGCCCGTGCATCTCGGCAAACACACGTACACATAATCCGGGATATTTCGATTCTTCCCTTTGAACCGCCCCTCCCCTCCCTTCCCCTGGATGCATACATGGCTGGATTAATTAATTAACAAAACAATTATAGAAAAAAAGGAAATTAAGGAGAGCAACCGCCTCCGCTGATCTCTCGGCTGCATGTGTGGTGCGGAAGGGAGTCGTGGAAGTGGCCAGCAGTCCTCCAAGATCCAAACGACTCGCTCCGCGTCGCTGCCGTCGCCGCTAGTGATCTCTCTTGTTGGTTACACACTACACGATCGCGCGGCAGCAAAAAAGCATCCGTCCCTGCGAACCGCTCGTCTCCGGCCTCTTCGGTCGCCGCCGTGTTTTGTTGATAAGGAGCGGAGGCCTCCCTCGTGTTCCTCCTGTTTCCTTCATTCTTGAGAAGAACAGATTATATACTGTTGTTGTTGTTGTTGTTGAGAGTGCTCGATCGATCGGTCGATCCATTCGATCGATGCCAAGTTGAAGATTGGCGATGGACATTTCGGAGGTCCACAAACTGGCGTTCCTGCGAGTGAAGCAGATCGAGCCGCAGAACGCCGGCAAGATCCTCGGCTGCATCCTCCTCCTGGAGCCCGACGACGACGAGATGGTGCAGCTCGCCTACGGCAACGACGCCGCGGTGCACGCCAAGATCAGCGACGCCAAGGCCACGCTCGCCGCCATCTACGCGCGCTGCTCCGCCCACCACCACCACCAGATGGGCGCCACCGCCGCGGCCGCGCACAGGGCCGCGGCCGCCTCCGGGTACCACCCGGCCGCCGCGCGCCACCACTTCGCCCCGGCGGGAGCAGCCGCCGCCGCCGCCTTCGGCTTCCACTACTGGCCGGAGCACGAGGCGCCGGTGCCCAAGGCGGCGGCGCAGGCGGAGGACTTCTCGCTCGTGGACGCCGCGGCCTCGGAGGGCCACTACGCGTTGCTGTCGCCGCCGCAGCAGAACCACATCGGCCTCGTCGACGACCACCAGCACAGCTACGCCGGAGGGTACTACTACGCCGCCGCCGAGGACGCGTTCCACAATGGCAGCGCTGGCGCCACCACTGGCGGGGGCATGCCGCCGAGGGCCGCGGCCAGGCGCGCGAACGGCCTGTCGTCGACGCGGCGCCCCTGCCACTACTTCATCAAGGGCATGTGCAAGAACGGACAGAACTGCCACTACTCGCATCACCACCACCACCAGGTCTACTCCGGTGCCGATGGGTTCGCCGACGACGGCCACCCCAGCGGCGGCGGTGGCGGCACCACGCCCGGTGCGCTGGAGAAGCTGGAGCTGGAGATCATTGAGGTGCTCGACTCGCGGCACGGCCAGCCACTGTCCATCGCATCGCTGCCCACGCTCTACGGCGAGAAGTACGGCAAGGGCCTCCAGGCCGAGGGCTACCTCACCGAGAGCCAGCGCCATGGCAAGGCCGGCTTCAGCCTCACCAGGTTGCTCTCTCGACTCAGCAAGATCAGCATCATCGAAAGGTAATAATGCGTACATATATGCGACGAGTTAATATTCGGTTTATTTATTAGTGCAATGTAACATACATTAAATCATTGGATGGACAAGTAAGTACATAAATATAATGCACACTTACGCGCAGGCCACACGGGCAGCACGCGGTGGTTCTGGCGGAGGACGCCGCCAGGTACACAGAGTTCAGAGGCGAGAGAGGAGGAGCTGACATGGGTTCCGTCCCAGCCAGCTCGCACCAGATATACCTCACCTTCCCCGCCGAGAGCACCTTCATCGAGGAAGACGTCGCCATATACTTTGGGTATGCCATCTTGGTTTCAACTTTGATGTTAAAGATGCATATATGCGCAGTTAAATTTTCAAGTTCTCATACATTATTTGAAAGCTTGGCATGACAATAATGTGTTTGAGACCTGCATTCCACTCTGCGCTCTGCACTCTGTAGGCAGTATGGTCCAGTGCGCGACGTGAGGATCCCATGCCAAGAGAGGCGTATGTTTGGCTTTGTGAGCTTCCAAAATCCGGAGACGGTGAGCACCATACTCATGAGGCGCAATCCACATTTCATCTGTGGATCAAGGGTCCTTGTTAAACCCTACAGAGAGAAATCCAACTGCATTGAACGGTAATTAATTAATTTCCATGCTCTAATTGGTTTCTAGCTTGCTTTTATTTTTTGATATATACCATGCTTTTGTGTGTGTGCAACCTAATCGTATGTTCCAGCTGTCCCAGGACGTGCGTGGACAAGATGAAGCCGATGCAGTACTACCCTGCCCGCTGCATCGAGATTGATGACCTTCCGGACTTTTATCCAGGTATATGGTCAAATAACCTCGCATCTACGTTTTAGGATGATTCACAACCACTGACATCGCCTACCTATTTGCTCGCTCTATAGATGAATATGAGCCTTCAACCAGAATGGTGAGAAAGCAACTAGCAGAGAAGCGGGAGAGGCTGATTGAGATCGAGAGGAAGCGCTTCGCGGGGGTGGTCAGGCTTGACTCGCTGCCGCAGCAATATGCCTACTTTGATTGCAGCATTGGGGACGATGGTGTGAATTCCCTCAACTGTCTCTCGACATCAGGTGTGTAACGCCATCATTTGTCACCTAACAATTCCATGTTTAACCCAAAGGTTAAGTCTTCTTTTCTTTCAATTTTATTATGTTTGTTAATTAGATTCCCAAGAGGATGTCGACCATCTGATGGACCAACCCCTCATGACGCCACATTCCTTGGAAATGGTTTCCACGGGCCAAGCTCCCCAAACACATGCTTCCAACAACTACGACGACAAAGAGAGGTACCCTAGTAAACACAATCAAAACATCATATAGATGCCATTATCTTGCATTGCACACTGGCATTAGTCCTGTCGTATGTCATTTCGAATAACAATACATTCTTAATTGCAATTGCAGCAATCAGATCGAACTCCTCCCAGAAAGTCCATTCGCATCAGCCGTGCCTGGTGGAAGCAACATATCCACAATCATGTAATGGCAAGGAAAAGGGAGATAAAGCATCCTGGACCCTCAAATAATTAGTGATTGGTTCGGTATCTTCTTATGGTCCAACGGGTTGGTAGCATTTTTACATAGGACAATAAAATATATGAAACAACAGTTATTTTGTTGTAGATACACAGGACAAATAGACTTCGTGTTCACTTTATACTTTAATTAGCAGAGAGGGATGGGAAATAGCAGTAGCAGCATGCAGGTGAGGATAGAATGAAAAGGTACTACACTTGTAAGTTTTATACGTGTGAGTAGTTTGACTATAGCAAATAAAGTGACATGTTATTTAGTTGTGTTCTAATAACATATATGATACATTCATACTGGTGCTGTACCATTTGCTTCCAAAACATATGAACTAAGATTAGTTTTTATTTACAGAATTATAAGATTGTCTATTTGTACTTTCGATTAGTGATATAATGCAGATACAATTCCAGTTTCATGCTCTATTACTATTTGTAAATTTGCAGCATCCATGATATACTTTCGACTGCATAGTCATTCCAAAAGAATTAAACTTTATCTTAGGTGCAATAAGAACTAAATGTGTGTCCTGGTTCAAGCACCATTAACCCACACAATGACAACATGTGCCTCAGGCCCTCAGCAGCAAGAACTACTTGGAAAAGGCAACTTATGGCCATTGGTGCCTGCCCTGTATGACAGTGTATGCTGCAGTCATGGGACTCGCCTGATCTTGATATGGGGCTTCCTTTCCCTTTGCCAATAATTCCCCAAAACACCTAAACCTGCATTCTGAAAGAAACCTTTGAGGGGCCACGAAATATCTGTTGATGCTTGATGTGACAAGCTAATGAATTTGTGATGATAACAAACGGTCACAATTCCCCTTTGTTGCCCAAAGGGCATGAATCATGACCCCATCAGAAATTCAGAACTGATGTGTGTTTGGCTCTTGTGGATGGAAATCTTGTGTGGATAGTGTTATGGATCTAGTGGGGTCAGGAAGCTCTACTTTTTGTGGCTCTTATCCATGCTGGTGGCTTGCAGGTAGGATAAGAGATTGATGTGACCAACTCAAACAACCAACTATATGAGTAGGAGTATTCTTTTCGTCAATAAATTTACATTAATTCAAGACCACGTAGAAATATTGCCGTAGTTTCTCAATATGTTTCTTTATAACCTTCATGCAACACATAAATGAACTACTATTATATTCCTAACTAGTTGTTCCGAAAATCAACTTATCTGATGTGTAAGTAGTCATGGACTCATATTATATATACTATATACATACTACTTTAGTTCTAAAATTCGAAAATATATTTTATATTTCGGGAATGAAGTTACATATAATATCTTGCATACACAGCTGCTGTTATATTGAAAGTTGTAGAAATAATTAATTTGTATTCACACCAGAAGCTAGAATCCCCCATTGAGACCACCTGTTGTTATACTCAAGGTAGAAATATTTATTAATTTGTATTCATATTAGCTAGCCTTGTCAACTTGAATCCCCTTGAGATCACCTGGATCCCACCTCCCACGTGGACTCAGACTATGACAATGTGCTAAAGCTGAAGCCCATAGATAATAAATATTGAGAGTGCAATTATTGTCAAGGGGCGAGTCTTGCCGTGCATGGCGACTGATTTGTCCTTGTGCTCGTGTTGTGTAGTCCTTGCACTTAAGACTCCTTTGTCCGGCGTCAAGGAAGCTGTCCATTTTGCTTTACTTTTGTTAGTAGTTGATCTCGACTTCACGAGTAGCAATGATACTACGTAGCGTCCATGCTAGTGAGGAACCGCGGCGAGCAGGCTTGCTAAGTAAAGAAAAAGGGTGGAGCGGCGAGAATGGGAGAATGGAAACTTCCACCAAAATTTCTAACCCCACACGTGGGAGAGGGCTTAATGGACATCAACATCCCCTTCGGCTGCTAGATACGATCGGCGGTGAATGCGATGCACACCTTCAATGGAGATTGGGTCCAATCGTACATGCATGTCAGTATCGTAGCAATGTCCTACGTCCTAGTCCTCGACTACGAGGGCGCAGAGATCGAGGGCAGCCATCATAAGCTGACAGAGCACGTAGTGGTAGCCGGCCTCCGCGTTCTTGGGGCCAATCAGAAAATCGGTCAGGATGTAGTGGGGTAGTAGTGCCGGATCATATCCATGTTAGGAACTCAGCTTGGATTTGCTAGGAGCTTGCAGACTTTGTTGATGACGAACTCCCGGTTGAACGCGGCAAAGACCTCACGGGCATAAAGTTCCATGTGGTGTGCTACTATTGCCAGTGGCCGGACTTCTATGACATCCTTGAGCCCGGCGAGGACCGTGTAGATGGAAGTCGGCTCCTCCTCCTGCGCAGCTGGCTCGGGTTCCTGTTGGTGTACGTTCCCAAGCTATTCGACGAAGAAGTCCAGGCTGCCAAAGGAGATTCTGGCGTTTCGTTGCATCTTATCGTCCTCATCGAAGTAGAAAACGACCCCATCTAAATCTCGAGGAAACTGTGCGCAAAACATCTCTACTAGTGATCCAACTGTTAGAGGTTTTGGCTTCGGCAATCAAGATCAAAGAGAAGCAAACCACCAAGGGCAAGTGACATAAAGATTTATCCAGGAGGTTTGGTTGCTTGTCAACAACTAACATCTCCATTCATGTCGATCCTTAGATCGCCTTCACTAAGAAGATGAAGATCATTAAGGACTTTTTCAAACCTTGATCGATTTCATTATAGTTACTCTTCATGAATTTCCCGCAGGTTGAGCATAAAGCCCCTTGCAATAGCCAATGGTCGGAAGTGGTAAAAATCACCAAGAGCCTCTCACGAATCCCTAACAAGCATGAAACCGATTACGTGAGGTCAATCATCGTGACTAACTCGATAAGTTAGAGTCATGAGCCAAACAAGCCCTAATTCTAGAATAGAGTGTGGCAGAACCTCCTAAATCCTATGGCCCATACACATGATTATTGTCTAAATAGACTCTAAATAACCATGAATGCATTCTATAAAACTTAAAAGGTCTGTCGGGTAAATCCTGAAGCATCCACGATTCTCCGAGCAGGATCAATCATTACAAAGAGACATTGCAGTATTACAACAGTTTTATACAAATAATATACATCGAAGTAAAATAGCGGAAGGATTGCAATAACATAAGTTTACAAACCATTTATAAATCATAAGTTAGATTATTACAAACCATATAACAGTGGAATAACAATATAACTTATTACATCAACCTTGATTATATGCTCTGCCCAAGAGCGAGATATCCTATTCGTCGTCACTTTCCTCGACGACTGTCATGCAGCAGGATGCGAAGCATTCCTGCCCATGAGGCTCACCTGCAACAAGGGTTCAACAAACCCTGAGTACAAAAGTACTCAACAAGACTGACCTGACGAAAAAGAGGGGTGAAGACTCAGGAAATGCAGGCTAGAGGGACAAGGTAAGGCTTGTAGGAGATAAAAAAATTTACAGAAAAGCTTGAAAGAAAGAAAAGCTGTCTTGCTCAAGATCAAAATTACCAACCAACTTCCTTCTTAAACTTTACTCATTATTCAAGTTGTTACTACGATGATGAACACCGATCGAGTCTTCTTCTCTGAGAAGCAACGGTGATTCGAATCTATTTTCATATACCCAGCTGGGACCGAGGTCACTGATATACAGGAGACTCTAACTTCTAAGCATATCAGATGAACCGATATACCGGGAACCGCAACCATATCACAACATGATACACGTGAGCACTTCAACCCAGTGTACCGATATACATGGGAATTTAAACTCACAGTATAACACACTAAGACATATGTGGGGACTCTGGTCCACTATAAGTCACTCCATGATCATGTGTGTGGGAACTCTAGCCCACCGTATACCACTTCATGCATGTGGATTTCTAGTTTCTCGATATCATCAGTTCACCATCAACACGGGACCTAGGGCATCAACAGACGGAAATAATACAGAGGGACTCCTTTCCCAATGCAAGTTAGCCGTCCAGACTCGATTTATTAACTAAAAGCATTATTCCAACAGATAAAACCAAACTCATCTTTTTCATTCTTTTACTTTTGAACACTTAATTAATTAAGCAGGGCTAAGCATTACTACATATCTTCTAGAACAGGTAACAAGGAATATGGAAGTAAGACAGGTAATGCAGTTGGTGGGTTTTCACTCAACTCCTATTACTTAATGCAACATATCATAACTGAAGCGATAAAACTTTTATAAAATAGAATAGGGTTTGAATGCATCCGGGGCTTGCCTTGATGGTTGGGGTAGACGGTCTCGAGTTCCGGATCAACTCCCAACTCCTGAGTCTGTTCTTCCTTGGGATCTGGTGTGACAATGTTAAACTCTCCGTTAACGGAAACTATACGATACAATGCTATGCTTCAACATGATGGAATGGTAAACATGATGCTCGATGGATACATGATTAGATTAATGGCTTGAGTACAACTTTCCCTCACGATAAAGTTGTAAGCCAACCAAAACATATTTACTAAGTTCATTAGGGTTAACTACATTATTTAAGATAGTTATTAAACACATGAAATAACGTTATTTAAGCCCTAATGACATGATCCAGGTAAGCGCAAATAATTAATTAAAGTACCAAAGATTATTAGGGTTAATGACCCAAGGTCATCAATCAATCCCAAAGTCAAACAATTCCTATAATGGTTAAACTTAATTAAAGGGGTTAATTAATTAATTAAAAATATTTAAATAAAGGCATAAAAATTAAAGTTGTCTAATTGAACTCAAATTTTTATTTTGAAAATCTCTTGGTCTAATTAGATGGCAAAACAAATTTCAGAATTAAAAGCCAACTATTTTATTTATTAAAAATCATTGAAGGTCTATTTTTTAATTAAAAGAGCTAATTTTAACTTATGCAAAAAGTATTCAAATTTGGCATTTCATATTTTTTTCTAGGTAGATGACATCATAAAGAACACACACAAAAATTTTCAGAATTTTTGGAGCTATACATAAATTATTATGAATTTCTAAAGAAAACAGCATTTAAATCATTTTCTAGAAAGAGAAAAAGAAAATCCTTTTTCTCTCCCCGCGTTGACCCGACGGCGACGGCGCTTGACCGGCGGCTATCTCACCGGCGGGAAGGTCTCCGGCCATGAGACTTAGTCCCACGTGCTCAGCTCGACATCGCGAACAGGATTAGCCAACTAATGAAGTGGTGGAGCAGTGGCAGCAGGCTCGCCGGCGGCCATGGCGGCACGGTGGAGCTCGGACGCAGCGGCAAAGCTCACCGGAGCGATTTCCGATGATGGCGAGTGCACAGACCTGGGCTATACACTCTTGCGATTACAATCATCAACAAGATGGAACCCAATTTGAACCCCAGCTGCAACGGGTACGCGCGCGGCGGAGCGGCAAGGTCACGTCGGCGGCGAGGCACGGTGACCGACGATTACGGCGTGGAATAAAAGAAATTGAGGGCACCAACAGATGCAAGAGCTCACCATGGGCACGGTGCGCACGTTGATGAAGGCTCGGAGTGGCTGAGTCGAGCTGTGGACGGCGACGCTGATGGCGGCGGCGGCGCTCCGATGGTAAGGACGGCGTCACGGCGTGTCCTGTGTACCAGAGAGCGAACCACGGTGCACATGAGGAGCAAGATAGCACAGCGAGCATGATGAGAGGGTTAAAGGAAATATGTTTTCCACCTTGGCGGCGGTGGACGGCAGGAAAGCTCGCGGCGGCTCGGTGACCGGTCGTGAGGAAGATGACGTAGTGCGGGCAGCTCAGACGGTGAGAGCGGGCACGAACTGGCTCAGAGGAAGTGCAAGGTAAAGGTGGAGCTTATGGCAAGAGAAATTGAGCAATGGTGGAGCGACGACGATGAATTGGAGCGACGGGGCAAGGTCGTCGGCGGCGGCGGCAGGGGAAAAGAAGAAGAAAAGAGGCGGCGGCCGACCTATTTATAGGGCAGGGGCGAGATATGGACTGGCGACACGACGACGATGAAGCTTCGCGCATCCAGGAGCATGCTGGCGGCCGTGGCATGTGCGGCGGTGGACGGCGGCGCGGCTTGAGAAGCCGGCGATGGCGGCGAACGATAGGTATCAGTGTTGTTCAAGCAAATTACAGAAATGCCACTCGTTTCAAATTACAAATTACTTCAAAATTTATATAAGAACCTGAAAATCTCCAAAAATATCATTTGCATAACTTTTTAAGGGCTACACTTTTTATTTAAATGGCATCCTCAAATTCTGTATATAATTTAAAATATGAATTCAAATTCAAAAGGAGAATAAAACCCTAGAAATAAACATTTGAAATTACTTTTGATTTTTCAATAGAACTTGAAATTCTTCAAAAATATGAAATATTCAACTTGTCAAACCAAACATTTTTCATATACAAAGTTTTCTCAAATAATTCATAATTTTTGAATTATGGTTTTAAAATCAAAAGGGGACAAATGTTGGAAAACTGTACTTTCAAATTCATTCGAAATTCTTTTTGGAAACTTGAAAAACTTTGAATACCAACTTTGTAGCTCTTGACAAGATCTACAAACTATATTTTTAGAGTATCTCCAAATTATTTTTAGATTTTGAATTATAGAAAAGGGGATAAATCTTGATTTTGAAATAAAGGGTTTTTAAAACCGAATTCAAACTCGATTTGGTTTCTAATTTAATTGGTTGGTTATTAGTGATCACATACATCATCCAAGGACATTTTTAGGTCAATGACCTAATAGTACCCTTGGTTGACCAGGTTGACTTTCAAAAATCATTTTTATAGCATTCCAATTTGAATTTAAATTTGAATTGCAAGACTTGGGAATAAGCTTTAAAATCCAAATTCAACTTCAAACATGGAAATCATTTTTAGGGTTGGACTTAGATTTATACACTATGCTTGACACTAGTGTAAAGACGGTTTACACCTCAAGTACATAGAATATAAACTAAGTATTTGAGATGACATTCTAAAGTAGGGTTTTATTATTTCATGTGATAACACATTCCAGAAACACAATCGACCTATGAAATGTAAACTTGTTTTAGTTATTGCACATCAAGGTTGACCTAATCATGAATGCTTTGCAGTGCATATGATGACATGGCAGGTTTTAGTTAATATAACACCAGAGGTGTTACATAGAGCTCCAGCATGAGGACCTTAGATATCAATACATCATCAGTGACTACACTTCCATTTCCACTGATCATTCGCTTCTTCAAAATTTGAGCAAAAATTCGATTTGTTTCCATCATTGAATAATCCATCCAAGATTTTCTCCCATGATCTTTCCATGCTTCTGTGTTGTCATCAAGTCAAGCAACTAAACTAGATCTCGACTCTTACGCCCCTACCTGTAGCACCGGTGTGTCTAGCAGCCTCCCTCTCCCCGTCCCCCTCCCATCCCATCCCCACCCGACACGCTAAGGCTTAAGCCCCTCACCATGTCACCACTCAAAACCTAGGCCCCTCGCTCTGCGGCCGACCCCATCCTACGTCCCCTCCACCAACACAATTATGGCCTTCGGTGATAGCATGGCACCGCACGTGGCGGACATATGGTTGGATCCGGTGGAGGCGCTCCCCATGAATGATCCGCGCCCATTGCTCAGATGTGGTGGATGCCGCCTCCACACTCGATGGAAAAGGCTAGTCAGCAACTATGTTGTCACTCATGGAGGGCGTGTCCAGATCCGGTGTGAGCATCCCTAGTGCAGCATCATAGGAGGACAGCATGACTGCTTCGCCCTCATTGGAGATGGACGAACCTTGTGCGGTCGAGCTACACGTAGGTGGATCCACAACCACCACTATCCCCCTCCCCTCCTCACGCTAATGCCAAAGCAACATCAGCTTCGGCGCCCAACTTGCCATAGTGGCCTTCGGTGTTAGGGATCTGATGTCTTCTTGTTCCGCCCATCCACCCCCTGTTCGTTGTCCTCTCTCTCTGCTCACCTCCCCTTCCACCTAGGGCATGGATTGATGGGGAGTTTGAAACTTGCCACAATAGCCAAGCCATGCTCAACCCCAGCAACACGATGCCCACATCAGATTTGTTGAGGAGGTGTAGGTCAAGCAAAGGTCACCTTTACTCGCCACTCTACCAAGGCAGATGGCGGCAACTAGGAGGCCCTGCCACTAAGGAGCCGCATGTTGATTGCCGTTCAATAGCTGGTGCACATACGGACCTCCAGGCGGGGTGAGGTACTCCTTAGGCAAAGGTTGGAAGGCATCGCACCGTCGGTAGCTCCAATTTCTCCTGCAACCAAATCAACATTCCTTGCCATACGCACCAATAACTTGACATCAAGCCAGGTGGATGCTCTAGACGAGTTGTTCCCAACACCAACTGTAGGGCCGCTAGAACACTTTTCACATATGCCCCATAGTTTGTTGTGGTGCTTGCACTTTGGTTGTTTTAATCATGTAATATTTAAACTTGTAACATTATGCTAGGTAGGTCCACTATGTGTAAGACCACCTAGCACACTCATCAGAAGCATGTCATTTGTATTTGTACACTCTTCTTCATAATTAAAATGATACATAAATATTTTGTGTATTTGAGAGTTTTTTCCTCCTATTCATCATGCATGAGCCTAGTTTGCCCTGACGACCGATAGCTACAAAGGTTGGGGTGGTGGCTTGTGATCGTTGCTGTTTGATAGGGGGACGATGAAATAGATTGGGCACAAGTGATGAGGGAATACGTCAAAGCTGTCTCCTCGAGCGATGAGACAACACTGGCATAGGACCTATGGCATGTTCTCCATCAAAGTTGTTGATGCAGGCATCAGTTTGGAACCATTTTATTGTAACCAACTCTCTTTCTCCAGTGCAGTGGCTCGGGTGAACCCCGACACCGCTGCTGAACCTCCTTCCCTACCATGTTCTCAAAAGTCATGTGGTCAGAAGGTTGGTGGCAGTAGGACCCTTTTCCCATTCCCTTCCTTCCACACAACTTCCCTCTCCTTGACACAGGCTATAGCTAAGGTGTTGTTGGTTGGTGTTTTCTGTGGTCATTGGGGCCAGTGGTGGCTAGATCTAGGGTCTCCATGCCCAGATCCAGTGCCCCTTAGTCTTGATGGTCTGCTTGGCGGATCGGCTCGGGGAGAGGGGGCTGCGGTGTGGTTGATGCAGGTGTGAGCTGGCTATGGCTAAATCTATGTCGGCGGGGCTTTACGCTGGTGTTGGACACGGTGGGCGCCCACAAGTTACCACCTATGCCCTATGTCTTCCTCACCCGGTTCAAGTGATGTGGTTTACCTAGTGATTTTCAAGGAGACTAATAGAGGTGTTTGCACGGCATGGTTGTTATGGGGCTACTCGGCGACATGGGCAGATCTATGGTTGTGCCCAGGTATTCCTAGGCATACCATAAATTTTTAAGAAACTTTTCAGTAGTTCTTAGACATATATACATGAATAATGCATCTAAGGTCTCAAAATTGATATTATTAGATATTTTCTGGCTTAAATTTGTGTCAAACACAAAGCATCCCACATGCCACACCTGGCAAGACAGCCTAATGGCCCATCTGGCCTTCACTCCCCAACTCCCAATTCAACACTCCCGTAGAGTAGCTGTAGGCAGCTTCTTTGATAGAATCTCACCACACTGCTGCCAGGTCGCTTGCTCGCATGGCGGTCTGTTCCTCCAGCCCTCCGCTGAAGTCACTAGTTTAGTTTTGGATAATTGATGAAACCTAAGGACTAACCTTTGATATAAGTGATTGATTTAGATAAGATCATCCTTACCAAGTGTGGAGCTTATTGAGAATGAGTCATGACATTGAGTCATGTAACTAGATGGTGAAGATCAAGACGAGGCTTGACTCGATGGACTGGTTGGATGTGTGAAGGGCAAGTCGAGGCTTTAAAGTAAAGGACCATGCGATGGTAAAGCTTGAGCAAGACTTGGCGTCGATGGACCGACTCAACGGTGAAGAGCAAATAAGGTCAAGATCGATGGACCAAGAGGGTTCCATGATGATGTGAAGTGATCATGTCATTTGGAGACTTGACGGTTGATGGAAAAGAAAAATGGGCTCAAGACAAAGGTATAACCTATAGGGCAATTTTGTTTTGCACTCAAGACACCATAGAGGGTGTGTGTTGATTTTGGCTTGAAGAGTGGAACCCTTGTCCCCGAATCATACTACCGAAGCAGTTAGGAACAAACGCAAACAATAAGGTGAATGCGGAATAGATATATATCAATCATGTCCCGGCTAAAACGCTTGGGTCCATCCTGTCTTACAACCCCCTTGGGGGCACTATTTATATATGCTCATAAGCTTTACATGACGAGTTTACCCTTCCGACTACTATTTATTCTGGGAATATTCTCCCGGCAACGAGGGCGGCGCCTTCTTTGAGCCTTTCGTGCTTCTGATCTCTACACAAGCTGATAAGGTGGGTCTCGCCACCTTGCTCCAGCCGGCGCGTTCCTTCCCCCCTCTTGGTGTCTGCCCATCTGCTTCACCACTGCAACCGAGTATGCTTCACCACAACAGCTGAATATGCTTCACCTCAGCAACTGTAGATGCTTCATCTCAGCAACCGAATATGCTTCATCTCAGCAACCGAATGTATTTCATCTTAGCAACTGAATATGCTTCATCTCAGCCGAAAGGCAATCAGCCGAATGACAATTAGCCGAACATGAATCAACCGAATCATAACTAGTCGATGTCAATTAGCTGAATGACAATTAACTAAATGATAATTATCCGAATATCAATCAACTGAATCATAACTAGCCGAATGTCCATTAGCTGAATGACATTTATTAGCCGACTGTGATTCGGTTGACATCGGCTGCAGCCATTCGGATGGGTCGACTGGCGGCTGTAGGGTGCCAACATCCTGGCCAGCCCCCATCTGTAGCCCTTCAGCACTGACCAAAATAGACCCTTTCGGTTGGTGCCATTTGCATTGGCCCAACCGAATGGCTGTACGCCGTCCCAAGCTTGGGGAGCGACTGAGGCAGAAACATTTTTTTGCAGCATTGTTTGAGAATTTTTGTGCTTGAATGCTCAATGTGCTTTGGCGGGCTTAAGATTTGAACAAAATTTTAAAGATTTTTTTAAGTGAGATGTAAACATTCAGTCTTGCCTGAGCTCAGGATGCTAGGGCATTCAGTCTCGCCTGCTTCGGTTCCCGAGCTTTGACCTTTCCGATGAGTCTCTTATCAGGTTGCTAGACATATTCGGTTCCTTCGGTTTTATTTATATATCTCGGTTACGACCGAAGCATTATCTGAACTAATGCACAGTGCGCCATGCTGCCCGGCCGTGCTCAGCAGGCGCCGAAGTAGTGTTGTTGATGCAGCACCTGATGATGCGAAATTGCATTCGGTTGAGTGCAAACAGGGCTTCTGCCGCAACGTGATAGGATTCGACATGCATCAACAAAAGCTGCAGTTCTTGCCGAAATGGTGGCTTCACACTGATAGGACATAAGAGAGACGGGAGGGGCTTCTATCCCTCTCAATATTTCGTCTGGGCGAGAAGACGAAGCTAGCCAAAACACCCGACTAGACAAACGAATGTATTTATTTTATTTTATTTTATTTTTTACTTTTTGGCTCTCTGCAGAATGATAATTCGGCGAAGAGCATTATGTTTCATCCTGACAACAACCAAAAGGGCGCTCGCCACTTTGAAGAATCCAGAAGCAACTGATTAAAAACTACCGTGCATTCACTACTTACATGACACGCACACATACATGTAAGATTGTTTGTGACTTTTTAATAAATAATAAATAAATGACAAGTCATTTAAGTATGAATGCATGAAACCATATTAAGCTGAAGACAGATTCGGTAGCCCGAATGGAACCTGGAGTGCCGAAACACGTTTCGGCATGAGCGGACTTCTTTTCGACCTTGCTTCATGTGTCTGGGCTAACTAGAGAGGATCGAAAGGCCACGCTTTTGGTTCTATTTTGGAAACGCTGTCCCCCGACTTTTGTAGCTGAAGGGGGATCATTCTGTGGGTTCAACGTGCATGCAAGAAGACGAATACATTTAGTGTAAACTGCATGAAAGAGACCATGTTCATTCGGCTGGTATCTCAGGCACCATTGCCATTTCGGCCTGCAAGCTGTCTATTCGCTCTGGTTTTCAGCATCAACGAAAATAAACTTCCCAATTGTCTAAACAATATCCAAAAGTATACACGTAATAAGTGTATATATACGCACATATATGCGTTTCTCCAACACTTGTAACGTGGTAGCTTCGGCATTTCCAAAATAGTCTTTCAGTTCATATAACTTCAATATTGCAAACATATACACACGTGTATATTCTTTGATCTGATTGTCAGACCATATGTACATTCGGTAGTCAGCACCTTTTCGAAGGAAGCTAACACGTTTCGACTTGAGATGGCTATAAATAGGTGGTGGCCGGGGCATGGCTATCTCTCTCAACCTTCTAACATCCTATTCATTCTTTTTTTTGCGACAAGGGGGAATCTCATTCATATTCAGCCGAGATTACATTTTCAAGCTAGGATCGATGCCACACAGGCTGGGTTAATTTGCCACCACCCGAACCTCTTGTCGCTCGACACCTGCTTTGCTAAGATATGGGCAACCATATTACACTTCCTACTAACATAAGAAAATTTAAAATCTTGAAAGAAAAGACTCAAGTCCCGGATCTCATTCAGGAACGGCAGCATCATTGTTCAATGGCTTCCATCTGCCTCCCAAAGCTTCACTAGTTCTTGGCAATCAGACTCCAGCCAAACTCGTTGGACCCCCAGTTGCTTCGCCATCAACAGGCCATCTCTGCAGGCCAGTGCCTCCATGGTAAGAGCGTCAAGATAGTGAACATACCACTTGGCACTTCCTCTGATGAAAACCCCAGCATCATTGCACAAAACCACCCCGGTGGTGCCTCTCCACTGCTGGTCATAAAAGACACCATCAGCATTGCATTTCATCCATCTCTCCGGTGGCCTCTCCCACTTCGTCTCAACGGCTTCAGTCAACGACGGCGCCGTCCTCTCCGAATCATGCTACAGTTCAAAGGCAAGGTCCATAGCCCACCGGACTGCTTCTCTGACTGGGATCACATTCTTCCCATGCCGACGGTCATTACGCTGCGACCACAATGAGTACATGCCAATCAGGATCATAGCTTGGTCTTGACCCTGCATCACTCTCCCACCGACTAGATCATCCGCCCACGTTGTTGGATGCAATTCCGGAAGTCTGACCCCTGCAAGGGTTTTTGGTTGACTCCAGAACGCCCGTGCAATTGTACACCAGCATAACACATGCCAGACTGTTTCCTCTTCTGTACCATAAGTTTCACAATGTGCAGTCGGCTCAATGTGCCTGCTATGGAGGGTTTTGCTTTGTGGGCAGGAACTCATGGATCACCCTCCACTAGAAAACTCTAACTTTTGGGGGAACCTTCAGTTTCCATATCCTCTTCCACACCTCACTTCCAAACCTGCTTGGTGTCTCTTCGCTAGCATCTCTGATCCTTATGTTGTCTAACAACTTGTAGGCACTCTTTACTGAGTAGACACCATGCTTCTCATGTTCCCATGCCCAGAAATCCCCCTGACGGGCTCTAGTTGGTGTGCGTAGAACCGCTTCTGCGTCCACCAGAAAGAATAGCTGCCAGACAAGTGTTTCATCCCATTGACCTCTATCATTCAGTAGGTCAGAAACTCGCGTAATCTCTTGTCCATCCGCTGGTGTAATGGGCTTTACGTCAAAATGACTGGGTATCCACTGGTCATGCCAAACATCTGTTGATGCTCCATCCCCGATCCTCTTGATCAGTCCTTTACTGAGCACCTCGCGCCCCAAGAGGATTGCCCTCCATGTATGGCTCGAATGTTTCTTGCGCGTGTTGGTCAGGAATTCTCCGTCATGGTAATATCTCCCTTTTAGCACTTTAGCACATAAACTGTCCGGTTTGGTGATAAGTCGCCATCCTTGTTTCTCAAGCATGGCTAAATTAAAATTTTGTAGGTCTCGAAATCACATCCCCCCCATCATCTTAGGGTATGTGAGTGTCTCCCATTTCTGCCAGTGTATGCTCTTACTGTCTGCCGCACCTCCCCACCAGTAATTAGCGATAGGGGTTTTCATTTTCTTGCATGTCGTCTTGGAGAGAAGGAAACAACTCATGGAGTATGTCGGCACTGCTTGCGCTACTGACTTGAGAAGGATCTCTCTGCCAGCGTGGCTTGCCTGGCGACCACTCCACGTGCCTATGACCTTCCTGATTCTAGATGGCATAAATTCAAACACCTCAATAGACGATCTCCCCATAGCAGTGGGCAAACCAAGGTGCTTCTCCGCCAGTGCCTCCTACTCTATACTCAGCGCCTGCCTGACCTCAGTCTTCATTCCCTCTGTACAGTTGTTGCTAAAAAACACCGCTGATTTATCCCGATTCACCAGCGGTCCTGAACCATGGTTATACACTTTGAGTATTTCTTGGAGTCTCGAGGCCCCTTTATGCGATGCTTCTGAAAAGACTATACAATCATCCGCAAAGAGTAAGTGTGATATCCAGGGGGCATGGACACCCATGCACACACTTCTGGAGAGAAACATCGGTCCTCTTGACTTCAACAAACTTGATAAGCCTTCGACACAGATAAGAAAAAGATAGGGGGAGATAGGATCACCTTGGCGGATCTCCCTGGCAGGACTAATTTACTCAGTGAGGTTTCCATTCACTCTGACTGATAGGGAAACTAATTTCACACATTTCATGATCAGATCCACAAAGGTCCTATGAAAGCCTAGCATCAGCATGATTTCCTTAGATATTCCCATTAAACCGAATCATACGCCTTTGCCATGTCTAATTTGATTGCACACGCACCCGTCTTGCCCTTCTTCCATTTAAGATAATGGGTACACTCATACGCTATCAATATGTTGTCCGTGATCAATCTCCCAGGGACAAACACACTTTGCTCCTCAGAAATAATCTCATCTAGGAAAACCCTCAGTCGATTAGCCAAAACTTTGAGCAGATTTTGTATAGCACATTGCAAAGTGATATTGGTCTAAAATTTTTCATTTCCTGGGGATTCTTCACCTTCGGAATGAGCACAATGGTTGTCTTATTCACCTCACATGGCATACGACCACCATTGAGGAAATCCAAGACAGCCCCAGTCACACTCAGAACCAGAAGCTTCCAATGCTGCTGGTAGAATCCTGCCATGAATTCGTCAGGTCCCGGCGCCTTATTGGTGCCCATCATAAAAAGAGCCCTCTCCACCTCCTCCGCTGTGAAAGGTTTCATAAGCTCATCATTCATTTGTTCTGTCACCTTTTGCGGCACACACTCAAGTATAGGCTATGTGTCCAAGTCTTCTTGTTGAGCAAATAGGTCCACATAGAACTCACGTGCCTCCTTCTCAAGCTCTTGTTGGTTGGTGATCACTGTCCCATCCCTTTGCATCAAGGCATTAATACGGTTTGATCTTGCACATTCTCTAGACTTGGCTTGAAAAAAGGAGGTGTTGCGATCCCCTTCTCTAAGCCACTCCACCCATGAACGTTGTTTCTTCATTGCCTCTTCACGTGCCAGTAGCTCAGAGATTTCCTTCATTATGTGTCTTTCCTCTCTAGTTGGGCTAGAACCAATCGAGTGGCTCCGAACACGTTCCAAATCCCTTTTGAGCTATGTCAGCTTCTTCCAAACAGAACCAAAAGTGTTAAGGTCCCAAGCCGCTAACGATATGCCCACTGATTCCAGGTCGCGTGCTAGTTGATCAAGTGACCCACCAGCCATTTGGTCCCGCCACGCTTCTTCCACCGCCCTCGGATAGGCCGGATGCCGACGCCACATATTCTCATACTGAAAATGCCATCTCTCCCTCCTTCTTCAGGATTGTCCTTGTAAACACTTGATAATCAGGCCACAGTGGTCTGATTCAGTAGTCTGCTCATGCTATACCTTGACTTCCCGAAACAGGTTTTGAAAATTTGCACACGCAAGACGCCTATCCAGCCTCACTTTAACATTGTCTTCACCCTGTTGCCGGTTATCCCATGTATATGGCAATCCAATAAAACCCAGATCAGAGAGGCCAAAAAATTGCACCACATCTATGAATCCGTCCATCTGCCGTTCGGGGCTAAGTTGACCCCCAAATTGTTCATTTGCTTCTAGAACCTCATTTCCTGCACATAACCAAGGAAGCGAGCTCTAAGATTTTAAGAATCACAAGCAGTCCCAACTTCTATTCCTCAGCTCCCTCCTTGCTTCACCATAAAAACCAGTGAACCTCCATTTTGCTTCACAAGTGACCGAGTCCAATATCACAACATCAATGTGTAGTTTATCGCAACTCTGAAACTTCACATTGATATCTCGTGTCCACAGAAGAGCTAGTCCTCCTCCTCTCCCATAGCTTCCCACTCTCATACCATTTTCCATTCCTAGGGAGCATTTCAACACATCCACTCGATCATAGAAAAGTCGTGTCTCTGACAAGAACACCAAACAAGGGCCATGTAGCTGTATCAAGCTACGGATTTCTTGAACTGCCTCGAGCTGCCCCATGCCTCGGCAGTTCAGACATAGGATTTTCATTGTGCCCGGCGGGGACTGCTGCCTGTAGCTGCCGCTGATCCTACAAATTGGTTGTTGCCCCACTTTTGTTTCTTGAGCATTTCGATCATGCTTCCACCGCTACTGTCCGCAGTGGCATCCAATTTGTTAACACGAGAATTTACCAGTCCTGCAGGAACAAGGGCACTGGATCCTCCTGGTGCAACATTGAGGTCAAGTGTTTTGGGAGGTAATTTGGATTTCCTCTTCCTAGGTCCCTGGCACTGGTCCTTCTCCATTGTCTCCATCGCCTAAAAGACAAGCTTTTTGTTTTCATTTGGCCCCCACGCATCATCTTGCATTTCATCCTTCTCATTCTGTTTTAGAGGGGAATGAATCTCCGGCTCCTCTGATTCCCCAACATGACTCTCCGAGTGATGGGAGCCATCATCAGACCGCTGCCTTCTATCCCCAGATCTACTTAAATGATTAGATGGCTTGAACCCAGACGACGAGCCACTCCTAAAGGACTCCGCTGCAACAGCAACAAAGGATTGCATACGATGTTTTTTTGTCTCCAGGATCCCTAAGATTGACATCATATGGCAGTTTGCCCTCCTTGTTCCAGGTAGCAGGGGTTGCACACTCAATGTCTAAGTGTCCGATCAGCCCACAATGAAAGCAAATATATGGCAAGCTCTGATATTGAACCTGAAACCAATGTGGTTCTTTATTTCTTTTCACCCGCAGCAGGATGCCTCTTCTCACTGGTTTAGCAATTTCTATCGCAACCTGGGCACCCAAGTAGGCACCACTCCCTTTCCTATCAGCATCTACATCCATTTTCACCACACGTCCAATCAAGTCCATAGCCCTGGAGCCCCGCAACCGATTCATCTAGCCGAGGGGAAGGTTCAGGATATGAACCCATAACTCCACATGATCAAAACTGATGTCTGCTGCAGTTAGCTTCTCATCATATTCCTGCAGCAGTATGAGTACTTCCAACCATCCATGGTGTCTCTACCACCACCCTCTCTATGTCTCAGGCACAACCAAACTCCACCACAAAAAGGTTATCTCCCTTGTTATCGATCGCCCGGATCTTGAGGCCGACAGGGTTGCCCCATGCCGCCTTCATGGCCAATCGTATGGTGTTCACGTGCACCTGCACCGGAGACAACACCTTCCCAAACAAGGCACACTCCACCGGCGCCATTTCATCTTGCTCCTCATCATTGCTGAATTCCAAGACAACAACCTCTTCCTGCCTGAGCTTTTGGAGTAGATCAGACATGTTAGGGTTTGGGGGATCCCCTCCACCCCTAGAACCTCTACTTCCGGGCGACTCCATTGCGTAGCAGACCAGATGGCAGTAGCTAGATGGCCTGCACAAGCGCCAGCGTAGCCACAGATCAAGAAACCTGACCTAGAGCCCCTAAGCGACAAAACCCTAGCGGTATCGTGTGTCGTCAGTGCCTTTGGCGGCTAATCGACGATATGCGGTGGCCTACTTCACACTGTGGTGATGAAGTAGGGGCATAGACGCCGTGGCCGTGGTAGCCGCCGGTGTAGCAGGATCAAGATCACTGGTGGGATGATCTAGATCAGGGTCAGGTTTTGAGTCGCCTCACGATCGCTTGAACAGACTCTCCACAAATTATGGAGCCCCATCCACGCCGGGTTTCGATTCCACATCCTATTCATTCTTGTGAGCCTAAGCTTTGCCCTCCTACTCATCTCCCTTATGTGATTGCAAATCATAAGTGAGATTGAGTGACTCGAAGTGCATTTGCATGGTTGATTGCATCTAGTGGCACTTGTGAGTCGTTTGGCCAGTGGATTTCTTGTTACTCTTGGAGAGTACCGCTCCTAGCCAGCTTGGAGATTGATGGAGGCATTGGGAAGAGTTGGTGATTGTTCTTGCCTACCTCCTATTGATTTGTGAGAGGTATTGAGCTTTCCTCGGCGAAGAGCCAAAAGCTAATCTAGTGGAATGTACGTGTCATTGAGCTACTTCACTTGAGAGTGGTGTCTTGCAGTGCTGTTGCGGGAGCTTGCCTTGAGGGGCCTTGATTTGAGGGTCAAGAACCGAGGAACCATTTAGGTATTGGTCGACACAACCGGAGACGTAGCTTGTCGGTGCACAAGTGAAGTTCGGGTGAACAAAACTCTTTTTGTCATAATTTGTCTTCCGATGATTGGTCGTCATATTCATATTGTTGCCTATTGATTGATTGATTATCATCTTGGTGGTTGGCAACATCTTCACTTCATCGTCGGTATAAAACATCACCACACTATCTCTTGTATTTACTTTCTATTTTATATTGTGTAGCTTGTGTAAAATTAGTTGTTATTGCTAGCTCTCTAGTGTAGAAAGTAGTGACATAGCTCTTGTGTGACATAGAGATCATAAGTATACAAGAATTGTCGATAGGAGGCATGCTCACCATCTAGGCTAGGCAAAACTACGCTTTACGCTGTTTGTTATACTAACAAGTTTTGTCTAAGTGGTTTGTAGAATTTTTTAATAGGCTAATCACCTCCCCCCTCTAGCCATCTAGGACCTTAAATCCGCCCACGCTGCGCAGATGATCACAGAGCTGCTCACATGTTCAGCCGCTGCATGATGGGTGTGTGCTCGCCGCTCGATGAGGTCCTATAGCAGCCGCTCGCCACAGACATACCCTGCTCCAAAATCCTGGGTCGGCCGCCGGTGGGGCTGGGGATGTTAGTGGGGTGGGCGACTGAAGCTTCTTCTGATCCTAGCCCTCTTCTCCCTACCATCTGCCTTTCCTCTTCCCAAGCTGGCTTTCATGGAGGAGTTGGCTGCACCTACCTAATACCGTTAGACAGCTTTGCTTGTTCTGATGGGTGTGGACTATCCGGCAGGTTCCTAGATGCTTCTCCTAGATGGCGTCCCTAGGGGAAGTGGCTAGGTGAGGCTAATGTTGAATCATTGCTGCACCTGCCTCCTCGGTAGGGTTAGGCCTCCAGTAACGATGGTGTGGAGGATGTCTGAGTTTGGACCGAAAGCTTGAACGACTACGTTTGTGGATGTCATTCCCTTTCCGAAGGCATCCTTTCCTGCCTCTCTGCCTCCCGTACTAGATGTTGCATGTGAAAACCTGCCATTGACGGGCTACCTTGTTGGTGCTTTTAGCATCATTTCCTGCATACAGGCATCACTAGGCTTTTTAGTTCAACAGTTGCTCCTTGGTGTCTGGCCATAGTGGTGCCTCAAGCTGTTTAGGGTTGCCTGACAGGTCGTCGTTTTTTCAGTCCTTATTAGTTGCTTGTTGAGCTATTAGTTGGGTCAATTTGACTAAGTTGGATCGAGTAGTTGTGTGATATTGTCATAATTGCCCAGTTGTTGTACCAAAGTTGTTAAATTAAGCAGTGCAATATCCTCAGTTGTATAGTTTTTGAACCCAGTTACAAATAAAAAATATACAGACAATTGTTTTTTCTTTTTTTCTTTGTCTAATAGAAATCATAGCAAAACTTTTATCGTTCTTTCTAAAGAAAACTGATTAAGTTGACGCTATAACGTTATATGCTATATAAGCTGCTAAAGGGAAACCATCCACGTGCGAAAGGTATCAGCGAAAGGTATCGTGGAAGATGTATTCTGCATCTTGGCTAGAATCAGGAACATTGCTGGAGTGGTTCTGGAGAATCGGACATCTAGAGCAACAACTGTTCTTGTGGACCTTATAAGGAACGTAAGTCATATGATATTATTATTGAAAAGCACAGGAGCTACTGCACAGCCAACGTGCTGTGTTCTAGATTAGAACACAGCTGATAACTAATTGGAATCAGAATTCGGGGAAGAACTAGCAATAAATATGGGTAGGATTAGAAGAACAGAACGAGAGAGGGTTCAGAGAAACAGGGATTCAGAGATTCAGGGAACACATTTCTGTTATTCAATGGTTTCAGGATTCCTTTTTTTTTTACTTTGAGCAACTTCAGGATTTTTTTTTGAGATTACCTCATGATTTAGTTACAACGGGCTTATATTTTTTTGAGAGGAAGGTAGACTCTTATTAATTCATAATGTTTTGAGGTACATGCAAAATACCTGGACGCCCAAGGAGCCATACATATCTCCCTGGTGCTAATTTACAAACACTTTTAGTAAGAGCATGAGCCTCACAGTTAGATTCTCTACCTTCATGCTTAAAAACAACATCCTGAAACAAAATTCTTTTGGCTCTAATTTCCTTCAAGACTGAGAAATAAGCACGCAAACTTTGCTTTTGAAGATTCATAATCACTTCCAAGCAATCTGAAGCTATTACACACTCCCGCACATCCATATCCATGGCCAAGGAAATTGCTTCATTGCAAGCCAGAGCTTCCAAAGATGATGGATCAGTTAAACCATCAATGACCATAGCACTTGCAGCTACATAATTCCCTATATTATTCTGACACACCACACCAACAGTTTCCTTATCTCCTCATCGCGCCACAACACCATCAACATTAAACTTCAAGAAAGCTTCAGGCGGAGCTATCCATTTTAGAGTTCGTTGTTTGTTTGTTGTTAACTTTGTTGTTTCATCATCCTCGATCAGTCCAGTCAGTTTGAGATCATCAATATATTGGTATATTCCAAAGCCCATTACCAATATTCAACTTTATTACAACAGGCTTATATACTTGCGTGGTTTCACCAACTCAGATGCAGGCCCAAATATCGCAGCCCACCATTCCAACAATCGACACCAGAAAATACACATATTCGGCCCATCAGCCACTCCTGCGTTCTTCACGCCTATTGTCGGACGTGGTTCAGTCTTCTTTGCTGTCTTGCCTCTAGTTATTAAGTTATGACATGAGGAGTATATCAGAAATGTTCTGATAGAAGTTGGTACTATTACCATTCTTTTAGACTCGCTTCATGACCGTTTGATTAATTTATGACATGAGGGGACTTGATGGAGTCCGCAGCAGCAGAAGCTTTGATTAATTTTTCATTCTTTTGAGTAACGATGATACAAACATGCTTTAACATGATAATTATCTTTTATGATGCTTGATGCCTGTTCTGACTTCTGATGGAAGTGGCCTCCAAGGCATTTGATTTTAGTGCATAGTTGCACGAGTAGACTCCTAGTGCAAGATTGGAATTCATCAATGTTTATGAACTACTCCCTTCGTTCTATTTTTTTTATTTTGACTTTTTTGGTGCATGCATTTTGCTATGTACCTAGATAAATAATATGTCTAGATACATAGCAAAATGCATGCACCAAAAAAGTTAAAGTAAACTATAATTTAAAACGGTGGGAATAGCAAATATTTAGAAAAAATAATCATTATGTTTCTAACTAGCAAGAGACTTGGCTGACTCATCACGTACTGGTTCATATTGGTCACTAGGTTGCACTTCGAGGTCACAAGCACTACATAAACACCGCCGAGGACGCCATTATTCTCAAGCTCCGCATCGGAGCCAATTCTACATAGTTTGTGACTTCACATCGGATTAAAGTCAGTACTACAGTCTAAAATCACGTCCAGTTCTATAGAGTCCACGTCAAAGCCAATTCTACATAGTTCATGACTTGCATTGGAAACGTTAAGTACTTATTAACAGCCTTATCAGGTCGGTAGGCACCCCGTGCAACGCACAGACACATAATTGTGGTCCTAGATGAGGTATGCCAGCGTGCCTATAACTTGCCGTATGGATAATGATGTTGTAAATTATTATGCTATACATTTATTAAAAACAATTGATTCAACAGGAACAACAAGAGCTTGTCGTGTCTAAAATTGATAGGGTCCTTTAGAGTTTAGAACATTATAATGCCAAACTGTGTCTGATGACGTATATTGACCAACACGTGACTGCAGATCAGTAAAGCCTAATAACAGATGGTCCAGTAAGAAGGGAGACACTACCACATAATGTTGAAAAAGTCCAGGCAGAAGGAAGACGTGTGCAGATACTACTAATATCATGACATAGAGTGTGGGCAGCTTAATATAGTTAAGGCAACATTTTACAGTAGGTTATGCGCGACCGGTCGTGCTATAGCGTGACCATGTGACCTTGCCCAACACTGCCTCAGTGGCGGTCGCCAACCACCATCCACCTCTGCCCACTTCTCCTGCTCTCTGCTAACATTGCGGTTCTAGGGTTAGGGGAAGAAGCATCCTCTAAGCCTCTGGCGAAGGTGGCGACAGACGACATTGGCGTGTGGGGCTGTAGCTTACGGTTTACGTTTGACGTAGTGAAGTATTTGCAATTATATATATAATTATATGTATTGCACATACGTGGCTAGAGATCTACATATATATATATATTGTACTCCAAGCTGTGGAATAAGGCGAAAAATTTCCACACAATTTAGTGCAAGAACAATTAACAATTTTCATACATGCTAGAACAGTCTTCCATCTTCAAATTGACAGGATGATATGCATGCGTATATATCCGTGCATGGGGGTGGTTCTTTCAAGTGCCAAAAGATTGGGAGGTGAGTATTGAAAGAATCCGTTAGAGATGGGTTTTTTTTCATTATTCTTTCAATAATTCCTGGATTGAGAGACTGTTTTATGTACTCTTGAAGATGCTCTTAAAATATAAAGAAAGGAAATGGTTTCATTAGATTATGTATGCATGATCAAAAAGGATCAAACTGTTGTGTCCTGTGTGTTGTCGTTGCTACTATCCAGATGTGCGCATCAATGATATACGCGTGAGAGGATTAGCTTGCTTGGTTTTGTTTAACTTCATGCCCCGCATGTAGAGACGAAATGGGAAGGGAGTTTTGTAGTTGCGGTCGTGCACGCCTGGAGACCAGTGATGGGCTATCTTGTTCCGTCGTTCTCCGTGCATGGCTAAGCTTTGACGAATGTGTGACAGCGAATCCTTTGGGTTTATATTTCAGAGAAGGAATCGCTTGTATCCTTGACCCTTGACTTCTATTCTATGCACTATGCCCGTGTCCCTTCGCTATTAAACTACGGTTATCTATGGAGTGTTTTGTACTTTGAGACAGCACATGTGGTTACATTGTATAGGCTGCTAGCTATGGGTGTGCGGCCAATTTATTTTTTTCACAACTCCTGATTGAAATGTTTGTTTTAGTCCATTCAATTTTGCCTACATTTTTATATATAATAATAAAATATTCGTCATTTTTTTTGAGGAGAGTAAATGTTCCTCAAATGAAATTAACATGAAACAAATTAATACGCAAGTTGCAGTAAACTTTCTCCTTGAAGAATTAGATAGGAGTGAGATATATAGCTCCCATTTCAATGCTTGTTCTATGATATTGTAGGCATTAATTATAAATTTTGATACCCGTTCTGACTAAAAGTTGTTAACATGCATTTTAGTCACCGGAAACATAGCGACTCTCTTTTATGAAATATTTCCCGTTTTAAATCTTAGTGTTACCAAATATTTTTCTCTTTCATATTTTCTTTAAGTTTATCAATGGGCAATTAAGGATTATCTCTCATTTTCTTGGCCCTTAGATCTGAATATAGAGGATCCATATCAAATTACTCTCTCTAGCATCTTATCTTCTTTCGCTTCTTCTTCCTCCGCTGTCACCATCCCAACCTTGATGCCGTTCATGTCACTCTCGGCCCCTCCTCCCCGCCCGCTCTCCACCACAGCCCAATGCTAAAATTATCTTAATTATGTGCCTCTTTGTCGTCGTCTTATTCATCTGTAGTTGAGCTTCTCCATCGCCACTGCCTCTCGCCCAGCTCTGGTGGTGCCCCGCTATGCCTCAACCGCCCGGGCTATCACCACGACACCCCACCCTTGCCCCATCCAACCTTCTTGCTCCACTTCTCAGCCAGCAACACTGTCTCTACCATCGAGCAAGCGACCTCCCATAGAAATCACTAGGGAAGAAGGATATCATGGCATACTTAGATTGGTCAGAAAAATTCGGGTGAGGAAGCTTGGAATAACTGGAATGAACTTTAGCTTTATTACTTTTTTCTTTCAATGTTAAGTCTAAAAAGTAACTTTTGTCTATGCCAAGTCAGAGATGTCTTCAACAACCAATTGTTCCTGGCAGCAGGATATAGAATAAAAAAACTCGATCCGTGGTGTCTAGACAACCCTCAGGTATTCTGGCTTAAGAAGAAGATCATGTCATGCAGGTCGAGAAAACTCCCAAACCCCTACAGCAGTACAATAATTCCTGGTATTATATGTATATCATCCTCAAACATCAAAGTTGACACGGAAACAATGATCGATTGGTGGTGCTCACATATCCAGCTTTTGGCCCACTGGCCTATATATGCACGCCCCCTTCACAGCTTCTTTTGCTCATTGGCTAGGGACATGTAAAACCTTGTACATCACCACTAGTACACTACCTAGCAGCAGCCTGATCCAAGTGCAGTGTGTGGCTGGGTGCACGGTAAGCAGCCTGATCCAAGTGCAGTGTGTGCACGGTAAGTGATCTCAAGCGGCCAAAGGTAACAATGGCAGAACAGCACAAAGACCCAAAAAACAGAGCAGCCTCCGATGGCCTCCCGGACGGTGTTGCGCCGCCGCGGAAGAAGACCAACGTCCGGTTCGCCTTCGCCTGCGCCATCTTGGCCTCCATGACCTCCATCCTCCTCGGCTACGGTACAAATATATTCTTCATTCATATAAGTATATATATAGATTTGATGTTTCCTCTTGCTGTCCATTAAAAGTCATGTGTGTAGTTTGCTAGTGAAGTACGTGCACGATGATGTTTTAGCTAGTGACTGTCTTCATGTTATATACACGTGCTTTCTAGACATCGGGGTGATGAGCGGCGCGGCGCTGTTCATCAAGGAGGACCTCAAGATCTCAGACGTGGAGGTGGAGGTCCTGCTCGGCATCCTCAACCTCTACTCGCTCATCGGCTCCTTCGCGGCGGGGCGCACCTCCGACTGGATCGGACGCCGGCTCACCATCATCCTCGCCGCCGTCATCTTCTTCGTGGGCGCCTTCATGATGGGCTTCTCGGTGAACTACCCCATGCTCATGGCTGGCAGGTTTGTGGCGGGCATCGGCGTCGGCTACGCGCTCATGATCGCGCCCGTCTACACTGCCGAGGTCTCGCCGGCGTCGTCGCGGGGATTCCTCACCTCCTTCCCGGAGGTGTTCATCAATATCGGCATCCTGCTCGGCTACGTCTCCAACTACGCCTTCGCCCACCTCAGCCTGAAGCTCGGCTGGCGCCTCATGCTCGGCATCGGCGCCGCGCCTTCCGTCGTCCTCGCGCTCATGGTGCTCGGCATGCCAGAGTCGCCGCGGTGGCTGGTCATGAAGGGCCGTCTCGCCGACGCCAAAGTGGTGCTCGGCAAGACCTCCGACACGCCGGAGGAGGCCGCCATGCGGCTCGCGGACATCAAGGAAGCGGCCGGCATCCCCGCCGACCTCGACGGGGACGTGGTCACCGTGCCCAAACGGACCGGCGGCGAGGAGCGCGTCTGGAAAGAGCTGATCCTCTCCCCGACGCCGGCCGTCCGGCGCGTGCTCCTGTCGGCGCTCGGCATCCACTTCTTCCAGCAGTCGTCGGGCATCGACTCGGTGGTGCTCTACAGCCCTCGTGTGTTCCAGAGCGCCGGCATCACCGACAAGAACAAGCTGCTGGGCACCACGTGCGCTGTGGGCGTGACCAAGACGGTCTTCATCCTGGTGGCCACGTTCACGCTGGACCGCTTCGGCCGGCGGCCTCTCCTGCTCACGAGCACCGGAGGCATGATCATCAGCCTCGTCGGCCTCGGGTTCGGGCTCACCGTCATCGGCCACCACCAGGATGGCACCAGCATCCCGTGGGCCATCGGCGTCTGCATCGCCTCCATCCTCGGGGTGGTGGCCTTCTTCTCCATGGGGCTCGGCCCCATCACGTGGGTGTACAGCTCCGAGATCTTCCCGCTGCACCTGCGCGCGCTGGGGTGCGCGCTCGGCGTTGGCGTGAACCGCGTCACCAGCGGAGTCATCTCCATGACCTTCCTATCGCTGTCCAAGGGCATCACCATCGGCGGCAGCTTCTTCCTCTACGCGGGCATCGCCTCGCTCGCCTGGGTCTTCTTCTTCACCTACCTCCCCGAGACACGCGGCCGCACGCTCGAGCAGATGGGCGGCCTCTTCGGCATCCCCAACATGGCCGGCGACGACAGCGACCAGCAGTCGTCGCCAGGCAAGGAGAAGAAGACCTCAAGCAACGTCGAGATGTCATCATCGACGACGGCCACTGAGAATGTTATCTGAAGTACTAAGAACTAAGAAGGCGCGCGAGAGATTGCGCGACGGTGGCGAGAGAAACGTAGTATGACGCATGAACGCCGGCGATGACCGGCCGGCAGACGCGCGGCGCATCACGCATGTAGTCAAAGACGACTTTATGTTCAAAATAGTATGTGAGTACTTATTGCAAGAGGATAACTTTCTTGTTTGGCCTTTTTGGCCTCTTGTGTGTACGTGTAGGTAGGAAAAACTATGGCACTTGCAGGAGTACGTGTGTGTGTTGACGTGTATCGTGTAAGCAATAACAAGTGATGTATGGACTGCGGAGTCAAAGCACAAGAGTACAATATACACGAAGCAAGCCAGCTAACGTCTGATGCTAAATGAAGTGTCTCAAACAACTCAGAGGATAAGGAATTTGGGATGGGAACCAGTTGTTGTCGGTTGCGTAGAAAGAGAAGTGCTAAGCTATTATTCCCTCAAGTACAAAATAGGTAATGTTTTGAGTTTATCTTAAGTCAACAAACATTGATTACATAATATTTTTACATTTTGAGCTTGAATGATTTGGAAATAATATGGTCTTCAAATAAAGATATAGTTTTATATATCTATATAAAAGAAGTAGTGTGAAAGTTTAATTAACTGACAACTTCCAAAATTAAAACAACACTGAAAGCGCCTATATTAGTACTTATTATCATCCTTGTCTACTCCAAATCAGTCTAACTTCCTCAAAATCAAGATAGAAACTATTGGGGAAATAATTACAAAATGGCAAATACATATTTGAACTTGATAGTATGTTTCAATGTCCAAACACCGCTCTGCACTTTCTTCCCATTATAATTTTATAATACAACATGATTTACTAATTAAAGGAGTTACAACATGGGTAATAATGATAGTTGTGATACTGCACTGAAAGCATCTAGGCTCCTAATTCAGTTTTGTTGACTAATCAAGACACCTCATTATGACTAACGTGTGCTTTATAGCAACATTATTTTAGTGAGGTCACAATGATAATTGATGATGGTCAATTATGGTTTTCCCCTAATTGATCATAATCTCTTTAGTTTTTAAAGGATGAGCACGAAGATTAAGGATCAACTAGTGCTAAGTGTTTGTCGTGTTGAGTACACTTAGAGTAGTGATAGGATGATATTTTGCTTTTTTCTGCCATATTATAAAGGGGGTATCAATGGGTAGATCAACCCAGTCAAGTCTAGTGAGTGGATATGATGCACACTTGTGAAACTAGCACTAGTTAGGTAGCTCCGATGAAGCCCAAGGATCAATGGAACCAAAACTAAACTCAAAAGTGTTTGAATTGGAAGAGTATGGTGGTTTTTAGTACTTGTTGGAGCTCTTCGATGGTACACTAGATAGCACGCTAGAATTGCTACAGGGATGGCTTTCAGACAGAAAACTGGCGTGGCACATTGCTCTCCGGTCATGGATCAGAGGTGCTCACTGGAGCTTGACCATAGTGATAATGTCTCTTCTTGTCTTGGCAAGAAGTAGGTGGAGCACCGAAGCTGTCAACGTGAAATGTGTTACAACAATGCTACCAAAGGGATTTGGCATGTTGCAATGTTGTGCACCGAAGGCCCCATACATTAAACTCCTAGTTTTCAAACTAGCCATGGAGATTCACCGGAGCCCTCCGGTGTGAAGGTTTGTGTTTCTCTGAAGCTCTCCATTGCATGACTCTTCACTATGTGGAGTGGCAGCAACTAGTTTTTGGGGTTGTCTTACCCTCTCCATCTCATGCAAGAGGACTCTCTTGGCATCTTTTTGTTCCACCTACACCCATTTGTGTCCAAGGGATGGAGAGGTTTGGCCTATATTTGAGTGATTTGGATTTCAAAATTCAAAAATTTAGGAGTCCATTAGTGCTTAAAATTAGCAAAGTGTGCATCCACTCTTCTCTTTACTTTGAGCATTTTTATTTATGCATACATACTTATCTTTACATTCCTAAAATTGCCATGTTAGCTTAAGGTTGGAACTACATTGCAAACCTTTGTGCGTAGGTTATAGAAACACCTTTAGGCACATGGGTTAAAGGGGATATGTGCTCGGTTTTAATTTCACAATAATTTTAGATTATCCCACCTCACTCCCTCTTGGTCATCTTGATCCTTTCACACATGCTCCACCTTCTAGCATTAATCTAGCCTAACCCTGTATAACTACTATTGGAGGTATCGGCTCCAACAATTTGGATCATTAGCATATCACCCACAGGGAATCATAAGGGTAGCACGAAGGACAGAGATGTATCCTGGTTCAGGTAAGGAGGTACCCTATGTTGTTCACAAACATATCTCTCTATCTCATATACTCGATGCTTATATGGCACTGATGACTAGTTGCTAGGGTTGTTGTAATCTGTGATCATGTAATAGGACATGCCAATGGGGTGCTCCATCTTGTATGGCTCGAGAGGTAGGGTTATAGAGAGAGGCAATCGATTTACAAGTGAGTTTCCTAGTTTTTTACAAGGAATCTATGTACAAAATCAGTTATTCCCTATATGATATGGCTTTTAATAAGCTACACATGTCCATTTACTTGTCTACCACATATGTTAGATGATGTGCCTTGGTTTGGTTGGGCCTCATCTTTATTAGCTTTGGTACATCCTGGATATAATGTGTTGTTATTTAGGTAATAAGGTACCTTAGGTCCATATCATCGATAGTAGCCCGCAAAGGACTTTGATGATGAGCCAGTCGAATAACATAATCCTTCAAGTTCCTGCAAGCAAAGTACTTTAAAATGAGCCCATCAAGAGCTCGGCCCTCCAAGTGCCTGCACACCAATGTAGTCTTTGATCTTCTAGTTATTATGCATCATTGAGTCCTGTGTATGTGTTGTGAATATCTGCGTTGTAGTGTGTAATTCTAAAAAAAGAAATAGGTGCACTTATTTTTTGATGGAGTAAGTATCCACTAAAAATGGGTGCATTAGCGACAACCTGTTTTGTTGTATAGTTCATTTCTATGCAAATAAAAAGGTACTCGATCACTTTACAACACAGGACTGAATATTAGTGTGACATGCATAAAAGTATTCTTGAAAGAGCACGCATCATGGTCTATCCTAAGGATTTCTTGATGTATTTAAACATAGGAAAATAAACTAGCATATGAAAATATGCTTCCAAGAGGGTTCATGATCTTAGGCCCTTGTTTTGGAAACTGGCGGGTGGGATCCGAACAAGCCAGTTTTTCCTAGATTTTTAAAAACTAGGAAACTGTTCGTATCCAGCTTTTTCCAGTTTCTTGTGACCCATAGAGAAATAAATGGAGTCATGTTCTTAAAAACTAGGGGATCCAAAAAAAAATCCCCTACCAGTTTTCTTTCAGCATCCAGATTTTAGAAATTAAAGGAAAAATCTGGTTTTTAAGAATCCAAAACTGATCCGAGCAGGCCCTTAGGGATGCCTCTCGGTCTACCTTAGGATACGTTGAAATAAATGTTCTATCTTCTTATAGCTCATAATTTTTTTATTCAAAGGGTGTACATAGAGACAAGATTAGATATCAAGCCAGATATACGTGTTGTTTAGAATAATTGGGCAACTAAATTAATACATGGATATATATACACATAAAAACTATTTATCTCATTGTTTATTGCAAAACTTTTGAATCTTAAAGAAGCAGAAAACATTTATGAGTTTTCTTATAACATGATGAGTTGTGTAGAAACCTCTCCATAGCTTGCCACCCACAGATTTATTGCGTGCCGAAAAGGAAATTTTATGTATATATACCACCATATTTTACTACTGTTGTATAGATGGACAGCCAAAATACTTATTTCACTAATTCAATATACTACTTTGGTATAGCATTGTCCCTTGTAAAGAAGTAATACACAAATCGAGACAATATTCCTAGCTGTCAACGGTTACTATGCTGAACAGAAAGTTGAAAGTAGTAGGAAAAAATCAAATTGACTACACAGAGATACTTACAGGACTCACCCACGTTTTTCCCTGGCTCTGATGTAATACATAATACGTCACCATATGGTGGTCCCATTTCCCCTTGCCTGCTGCTAGCTACTGTGTTCTCCCTGCACGCTCAGTCCCCACTCCCCAGACTCGAGCGCCCTCCCCAACTTCTCTCCCTCTTCGAAGATATAGAAAGCATCGATCAGTTCTGACGGTATGTGCATTCTTAATCTTGCCAAACTAGTGATGAGTTCTTTTTTGTGTGGGTTGCGCGTGTCAGGAAGGAAGCAGAGATGGTTCGATTTAGTGATGGTTGTGCCTAGCTAGATCTGTGGGGATCGGCCGGATTTATACGTCTGTAATGGCCTTCTCTGTGTAAAGTTCCAGCATGTCTCAGGCACTATAGAGGGATGAGATTACAGGTTAAGTTAGCAGCTTAAGGGAATTCGATTGACGTCCGTTTTCACAACATTTTGCGTAAATGTCTGATAGATTAGTATACTAGCCATCAAGTCAGAATAAGATCAACAATAGATCTTGTAGATGATTAAGAAGCAGTGTTGTTTCTTCTCTGATCCGCTGGCATTTCCTCCCGCGCCTTTTCGTGTTTTTATTTTTTTTAACTAGCAGTTTAGCTCTCCTCCATGTGTGTGTCCTGGTGTGATTCTGAGTACTGTCCCTACAGGGTCTGCTGATATGCCGCCAGGAGGAGGAAATGGTTCCCCTGGAGAAGGTGTTGATGGGGATGCGATACCAAGGAGACCTCGCTGCCGCATAATACCCAGGCGTACCATCATAGAGAAGACGAACCCAGGCAATTTAGAGTTTGTATGTGCAAAACATTGGGATCTATAGGGTTTATATATGTTACAGTAAGTCATAGACATGGTCTTTTCTTGTATAGTTTATTTGTTTTTGTTTGTTGAGGGTGTTGCAGAAACGTCAAATAGCAGAAATAGAAGCCAGACAGAAGGAGGAGGAACAAAGACGACAGAACCAGATGTACTGTTATATTTTCTTTTCTACATTTACTAGTCCTTTTTCATGATGAATTATGTTGAATAACCTATAAAAATTGTTTTCAACTACTAGCATTATTGTGTTCGCATGCTTTATATTACAGTTGCAGACCCACCAAATGTGTGTAGAATAATTAATGTGCTGATGCATATCAAATTAGAAGTTTTGATGGAGTGAGTTTCAAACCCTAGTCGTACATAATTGACCCTTGTTTACACTCTGAGTTATCCACGTTCAAGAAACAAAAGAAAACATAATTTATATATCTTATCTAGCACAAAATCTATTGTTTGTCAACACGGCAAATCAGTTTAATGTTATTAATAATTAATTCAATATGATGTGTAATGTGCATGATTTCATTCAAACATAGATGGAGCAAATAAATCGATTGATATGTCATTATGTTGAATTGCGAGTAATTGATTCCTTCTGTCAAAAGCATGTCCTTTTCTGGGTTCTAGTTTCAAAACAAAATGATCTACCTGTTTTATGTTTTTCTCTAGAATGCTTTTATAGTCGAATTTAGAGCATTACTAAGATGCATATTTATCAAAATACATGCATTACAGAAAAAAATAACACTTCCACAAAATACCGATATTGGCCTATGAAACAAACTCAGATAAGTGATTTTAGGACAGAAAGGCAACAAGCTACATTTATATATCTAAATTGGTACTGTTTTTATTGTGTCATGCTTGCTATTATTTGGCTCCATCTCCTCTTGTTTCAGCTCATTACTTGACTACTTTTCTTTACTACCTCTCCAGGTCTGCTTTTTTAGGATCAGTTTGTTACAGAACCGGTATATCTTATTGGAACATTTTTTCAGGCGGTGTGGAGGATGGAGAAAGCCCAGTCCCATGGAATGAAGTCTTTGTGCCTCCTGGCCCGTCAGCGCCTGACGATACAGATTTCTTGGAAGCGGGCACTCAGCAGGGTGAAGAACGACTTCTAAAAGATTCAGCAAAGCCACCTGGATACAGATTTCTTGGAAGGTACTTCTTTCAAGATAAATTCAGATAAACAAAAAGGTACAAGAAATAAGAAGAACAGCAAGAAAAAGGGCAAGGCCAAGGGTAGAAAGCAGTCCCATGCTTCAGAAATAAAGAGTGATCCATCACCCACCAAACCTTCTCCCACATGCGCTGATGCTGCCGGTGGTGAAGCCCTGGTGTCCTCGTCCAGCCATGTTGCCGTTGGCATACCACTGTTGGAGTACAACATTTCCTCCAGCTCTCCAGTGACAGAACTACTTACAACTCCTGCTGTCAACAGTAAATCTAATTCTGCTGATGAGAAGGAACTATCTTCTAGCAGCAATGACAACTTCAACATTTCTGACAGCACTGCTTCATATTCCGCAGGTGCTAGTTCATCTGTCAATGACTATTATACTGGTGGTAACGCATGGAAAAACACCATGGGTGATTATGCTGGCAGCTTGTCAGATGCGAAAAGTGGGCGGTCATTATTCTCTGCATCAGAATGCATAAATTCACGAGGTTTTGAGACGAGTGGTGAAGGAAGCAAACCAAATGATCATCATCAAAGCCTCAGTTTAGCAATCGGTAGAGGTCCTAGTGGTAACCAAGATGGCTCGCCTTGCAGAGATTATGCTGGTAATGGTGGTGATTTTCAGAAAGTAATCTCCAGGAAAGCAGCACAGAAAATGAAAAAGATGCAACGTTTGGGAAGTCCTGCCATGGCTTCTTCAGGACCTATTATAGCACATGCACTTGTCCCAAGTGCTCCAGGCAGTGAGGTACTGAGGTTATGACAATAGGACATTACATAAAAGATGATTGCTTCAATGGAAGAAAACCAAACCACAAAATAAAGGTTAAAAAACAGGAGGGGCCCAGTTTGAGCAACGTGTCAAAGACTGGTTACACTGATAGAGAGAATGTTCCTGGTAGCAGAATGCTTCTCAGTCAGCTGAGGGAAGAAGAGTTGAAAGCTCCTGTTGGCAGTGACACCGAATGCATGGATTCTACAGCACCATCTTCTGATAAAACTTCGTCACTAGGTAATCTGGCTAATTCTTCATGTGTTGATAGGGAAGAACAGGGAAAACGTATGGCTCCGCCAGTCGTAGTAGGTGGTGACACAGAAGGCACAGATTCTACAGCAACATCTTCTGATAAAACTTCGTCACAGCTGGGTCATATGGATAATTCTTCATGTGTTGATAGGGAAGAACAGAAAAGAGATATAGCTCCAGTTGGTGGCGACACCAAATACACAGATTATGGGGGAAGAAATCGAAATGATCAAATGGCTGTCCCTGAGCCCGACCCCGACCCCGACCCGCCTCCCCTCCCCGTCGCTCCACCCCCGAATCTTCCAGAATCCGCAGCTTCCTCACCTCCATCGCTCCCTCCCTCGCAAGATCCACTGCCATCTCCTCACGATCTACACTCTGATGGGTCGCAATCCCCCGCTCATCCACCCCCCAGCGAGATCGAAGCAGCTCATGCCCCCACTGGGGCGACACCTGCGACGCCGCCGCTGGTTGCCGCCGTGGCGATTGCCGTCATGTGCGGCCCCTCCGTCGTCGTCCTGCCGGGAAGGATGGTGGACGAGGCGGTCCCTGTGGATGCGCAGCTGCCGCCCACGTCTTCCTCCTCCTCCGGCGTTGTAGCATCTTCCGGTGAAGGGGCGCCGCCGCACGGAGCACATGCCGCCGGCGCTCCCCGGACAGGCGGACACGCGACCGCCGGAGACGAATCGCCCGCTCCCCGGACGCCGCCGCGGCCTTCCCTGCTGGAGGCCTCCGGAGTTGCGGTCGCTGCCCGACTCCCCGTCGCGCCGTATCGCCGGTGAAGACCAGGCCCTATGCGGATGAGCCCCAGGCAGCCTGACTTGCGGCCGCCACCCCGTCCTCGGCGCCCTGCTCGCCGCACCAGCCTCCTCGGCCGTCGGGGCTCGACATCATCATTGTGCATCCATCCGCCCCCAGCCCGTCGCCCTCTCCCTCCCCCTCGCCTCCCCATCTCATGGGGACGGCTTGAGGGGCGCCGCCGTCGCGTCTTTCGCACTGTCCATGCCGGCTGCTGGTGGACGGGCGGAGGACGAGTACCAGGTCGTTGTTGAGGACGTCCCGGAGGATGAGGACGAGGAGGAGGATGGTGCGTGCTCATCTAGGCTTTCCTCCCTCTCCGCGCATGCACCACCGTTCTTCCCGTCGGCTGGCAGGAGCAAGTTTTGGCGTTGGGAGGATGACTCCGGCGCGGCCAGCTCCGACGATGAGCCGGCCCTCTCTGCCGCGCGTCCGTCTTATGCAGACGTCGCCCGGAGGGCTCCCCAGACCACTCCCCCAGGGGCCTCGGACGCCGCGCAGGAGATACCGTCATCACCACCAAGAAGAGACGGCGCCATCGTCGTCGAGCCAAGTCTCGGGTCGCCAACAACCTCCCTGCGGCCCACCAGCAAATGGCCGCCAGGGTGCCCGTGCGCCAGCGGCTTGGCCCCCAGCTAGCCGTGCGTGCACGCGTGAACCATCGCCTCAGCCAGCCGAGGCCACCGCACGTCCATCCTCCTAAGGGACTTCCCCGACTCCACCCCCGTGCGGCTCTGCCGGTCGACGATGACGGCTTCACGCTCGTTCAAAGTCGTCGGTGGAGAAGCCGCCACCCTCACCGCTGCCGGCCAGTGCCACCATCTCTCGTCGGCCTCTGCTTCAACTGTCTCGTGGGAGACCACATCGCCGCCAGGTGCTCCTACCCGTCCCGTTGCCTCTTCTGCCGTAGTATGTACCACCGGGCAAGGGACTGCAAGCTTCATTGTCTGCCCGAACACCCTTCCTCGAATGGAGCACGGGAACCTCCAAGATGTGATATCTGGCATCGCGCTATTGGAGGCAACCAAGGTCGGGTTGGCTCGTCCGCACGCCAACCGTGTCCCAGCGCCACTGACTACGACAGTGGCGGTGGGCTGGATGTTGTTGGTACGTCGGCACCACACCATGTGGCATCCATGCATTGTGGTGGGACAAATCCTTTGTCCCGCAACTTCGGCGTCGCTGATTGCAGTTGGTGGCCCACAGCCCTCCCCACACGCACATGGTGGCTCTGACGGCGCCAAGTAGAGGGCCATCGGGGACGCCAATGCTGTTCATCATCGACGCCGACGACGGCGGGGCAAGCGACAGAGGAAGGTGGTGGCCCCCGTCTTCGCCGACAACAATGCCGCCGCCACCGAACTGCTTGCACTACGGCCACACGTGGGTGAGGGGCTTCCTATTTGGGTTGACCCGATGATCTACGAGCTAGCCGTGCGTGCACGCGTGAACCATCACCTCAGCCAGCCGAGGCCACCACACGTCCATCCTGCTAAGGGACTTCCTCGACTCCACCCCCATGCGGCTTTGCCGGTCGACGACGATGGCTTCACGCTCGTTCAAAGCCGTCGGTGGAGAAGCCGCCACCCTCGCCGCCGCCGGCCAGTGCCACCATCTCTCGTCGGCCTCTGCTTCAACTGTCTCGTGGGAGACCACATCGCCGCCAGGTGCTCCTATCCGTCCCGTTGCCTCTTCTGCCCTAGTATGTACCACCGGGCAAGGGACTGCAAGCTTCATTGTCTGCCCCAACACCCTTCCTCGAATGGAGCACGGGAACCTCCAAGATGTGATATCTGGCATCACGCTATTGGAGGCAACCAAGGTCGGGTTGGCTCGTCCCCACGCCAACCGTGTCCCGGCGCCATTGACTACGACAGTGGCGGTGGGCTGGATGTTGTTGGTACGTCGGCACCACACCATGTGGCATCCATGCATTGTGGTGGGACAAATCCTTTGTCCGGCAACTTCGGCATCGCTGATTGTAGTTGGTGGCCCACAGCCCTCCCCACACGCACATGGTGGCTCTGACGGCACCAAGTAGAGGGCCGTCGGGGACGCCAATGCTGTTCATCATCGACGCCGACGCCGACGACGGTGGGGCAAGCGACAGAGGAAGGCCACCCCGTCTTCGCCGACAACAATGCCGCCGCCACCGAACTGCTTGCACTACGGCCGCGCGTGGGTGAGGGGCTTCCCATTTGGGTTGACCCGATGCTCGACGAGCTCGCCATCTCCTTCGTCGCGTGCCCGTCCACACCGGCGGTAGCCTCTCTGCAGGCCCGGTCGGAGTTGTTGGATCCTGTGTCACCACCACGAATGACCTGGCTCTGCTTTGCTGCTGGGGAGGCCGATGAGGATGACGCGGCAGCGGACTCCCCACGGTCGGCTGCTCATGCCGTTGTGGCACCAGAGGCGGTCGGTGTGGACGCGGCGGCAGCAGACGCTGGGGCCTTCATCCCAATGCGTGCGACGGCTACCTCACCACCTGCAGCTCCAACGACGGTTGCTGATGCGCCTCCAGTGGCCTCGGTGACAGCGTTCGTTGGCTCCTTCAGGCTACCATTGGACGAGACCGCCTCCACAGCCGTTGGGCAGCTGGAGGTCACGAAGGCCTCCTTGCCAGTGCTCTCGCCTCTTACGGATGCGGCCACCATGGCGGCACCGTCCATGGGCAACAGTGCGCCACCGACGGAGGCGTCCGTAGCATCCTTTATTGACAGCTTAAAGCTACCACTGCAGGAACCATTGATCCACTCTCCGCCGCATCCGAGGGTGGCTAAGGTGGTTGACGACGACTGGATGCCACGCCGTAGCACTCGACTGGCCGCCAAGTCGCCTTTCGTGACCCAAACCCGGAGAGGCAGGCTCGTCGGGTCATGCTTAACAAATTTGAGGGCCGCCCTGCTGATGCTGCCATCGACGAGCCGGACGACACGGTTGCGGTCAAGTTCCACGAAGCCTTCGCCAACTCCATCCCTAGCATTAGGAGGGAGGTGATGCGTCACCTCTTCCCCCTGCGTGGCAGCCGTTGGGCAAGTACCGCGCGTACCGCGGTAGAGCTGGAATGAGCTCCGCAACCGTCGGCAACTTGGTCAAGACACCACTCCCTGTCACGCCATTGTTATAGACTTAGTACAATCTCGACGCTACACCGTTTCAGCCGGTGACTTGTGTTAGTGTTTAACCCGTTGTGCCCTATGGCAGCTCGCCGTCTGGCACAACTGGTCGTGTAACGAAACTCTAATTCTTCATGCGTTGTTAGGGAAGAACAGAAGAAAGTTATGGCTCCAGTTGGTGGTGACAGTGACACCAAAGACACAGATTCCATAGCACCATCTTCTTATAAAACTTCGTCGTCATGTGTTAAAAGGGAAGAACAGAAGAAACAAGAGAATGAACAAGCATTTAGTACTCGTGCATCATCTGAATTGGATAAGATTGTTAAGGCCGCTAACATGCATATAAAATTCAAGCTTCATCTGATGCGTACATGATCTATGGGGTCCATGCTGATATTGAAACCTTTATACATTCGGCGACCCCGGTCATAGCACAGATATCTTGCCCAACAAATAACATCAGCTTGCAAGACCAGTGTTTATGGCGCGTGTGGAGATGCTACGAAGAACCCGAGTGCTGTGGGATCGAGGTAGAGATGCAGGGAAGCATCAACCCTAGTTGGGAAAACTCAACTACATATTTTGTACCTTCACTTTCTGCGGTTCAGTTGTTTGGACAGTCAGGCAATAAGTTTAGCACACCAGACGAACCTTGTTTGCTTTCACAAAATCATGGTGGACTCTTGTTTGAGTACTTCGAATCAGAAATGCCTTTGTGCGGCCTCCACTTTTTACCAAGTATGTTATGCTGCTTATTATTATTTACTTTCCTTTTTCTCATACATTTTTATAATTTATTCTATTCATAGAGGCTGGTTCTAGGGCACTGTTTCTGAGTCTTTTCCATCCTGCTTGAACTTGTTGTCATGTAATATACACTACGGAAAACGGGGGCTTTGCCGAGTGCCGCAAACTTTGCCGAGTGGCAAAACAAGGGCACTCGGCAAAGAGGCTCTTTGCCGAGTGCCAGAACCCGCACTCGGCAAAGACTTCTTTGCCAAGTGTCTCGTACTCGGCAAAGTTAAGCACTCAGCAAATGGGCTCTTTGCCGAGAGCCTCACATTCGGCAAAGAGGGGCACTCGGCAAAGTGGGGTCTAGACAAACGGCATCCGTGGCCGTCCCCTTTGCCGAGTGCCCTACCGTTAGGCACTCGGCAAAGGCCTGCAACGTGGCGGGTTTAGGGTCGGCCAGGGCGACAGCCTTTGCCGAGTGCCACGTCGGCCAGCACTCGGCAAAGGCCTCTTTGCCGAGTGCCCCCGCTGGCACTCGGCAAAGCATAATTTTTTTTGTTTTTTTCTTTCCATTTTTTGTGGGGCCTTGATACAATAAATACATCTTAACTTCAAAAGTTGGGATAATTTTGACTTTTTGTGCTATATTTCTTCAATTATTTTTGTTTCTTTGAATTTTTCTGACAACTCCAAATTTGAACTGCAGGTACATGAAATAATAGAATTTGGTCATTCAAAAAATGGTATTCATGATGTTCGGAGTATGTCGAGGTCGTATCCAGGACCTCGCATAAATTTACGACCATGTTGGTGTCGTAACATGACGAGTTACGTGCGGAAAAAGTGTTTTTAAATTATATAAAATCCAAACGAAGTCCGAAAATGACGCAACGTATCGGGGTGTGTTGTCATCGCATGTGGAGGCTGTGGTAAACAATTGAGAAAGTTTTGAGTAAGTTGTGGCGTCGGGTACCTGAAACCCAGACATCTCCACATGTGATCAGCTTGCGACAAGTACCAGGACTGCTGGGTGGCCATTGTGCGTGAGTGGACCACGGACGCGGCGTACCAGAGGCGCAGAGAACATCGGGAGCGCCGCCTACAGATGCGAGGGGCACCACACCACCAAGGGAACCAGTCCCTCCCATTGTTTATGGAAAGATGAGTACGCTTCTGTTGATCTATTTATTCTAGCGCTCAATTGTCATTACTTGTAACCATGTTTGTGTTTTTCTCGCAGACCTAGTCGCATGGTGGGCAGGTCGTCAACGAGTTCACGGGGTACGTCCTTACTCACAAGGGCAAAGCGACGACGGCGGACAACTTCTACGACCCGGCGGATGGGCCCGACGCGTACACTAACGCAAGCGTCTACCCAAGCTCACCGAGTAGACCTCCGCGGCTCGCCAGCGCCATGGGGAGACATTCGACCCCGCCACCGACCCCCTGGACACAGACCTTTTGATGAGGTTGGGAGGAGGGAAGCAGCACGGCCGGTACTGGATGACCAACAGCGCCATCGAGTGGTCCTCTGTTCCCACGCTGAGCCAGATTCGACGAGACGGGACCAGGAGCTCCTCCGACATCCCCATAGTGCCTTGGCAGCCGAGCAACGCGCAGATGTTCTCGGCATTTCAGGTAAGTCAGTTTTATTCGTCGTTCACTCGTTTTACACATGTACCTTGCCTTCACATACCATCAACCTTGCGGGTGTAATATTGCAGGCCCAGATCGCACAGTTGCAGGCGAACCAGGAGGCCCAGACGGTGGCCCATCAGCAACAGCTGGCGGCTATCACGCAGCACTACCAGCGTCGGATGCAGGACTTTGTTGGCTACTTCCGGACCCTTCAGATCCCGGGAGTGCAGTAGGCCGAGCTCCCTGCCTCGATCTTCGTGCCACCACCTATTCCTATGACTACTCCTATAGGGACTTCGGTGAGTATGTTGCCTATTGCTTTAGCTTGTGTGGTCATCCTGCAGGTACTAATGAGATCACTTGTCCTTTGTGTAGGAACAGTCGGCGGGTTCGAACCCGACTCCTGCAGATGCCAGCCCTCCACTAGGCCCGACCTTCCCGACTCAGGGGTTCACGTGGCCAGGTATCGCTCCTCCTCCACTGACGCAGCAGGGGCACTCCGGGCCTGCAAGCGGCCCTCTGCTTCCGTCGCCCTACTGGACGTTCCAGTCGGCACTGCGGTCAGGGTGGTCTCCGTGGGAGCAAGGTGGGGGCTCTGGGGCCTCTGGGGACGCCGGGTCGAGCTAGGTACCTCTATTGCCCGCTTGTGAACTTGTATCGATGAACTTGTCGCTCTTTTGGACATGTTATGAATTTGTATCGATGTAACGGATGAATTTGAAGACCTTTATGTATGAATTCGTGTTGAGACGTCATTTGATGATGAAATATGATTTTTATGTGATATTCTAGTCTATTGTCTTGAATATATGTGAAATTGCATGTCAGGAATGCAAGAAAACAGAAAAAAACAAAAAAATTCCAGCTTTGCCGAGTGCAGCAGGGCCCAGCTTTGCCGAGTGCTGGCGTGGCACTCGGCAAAGAGACCATACCTTTGGCGAGCGCCACCACTCGGCAAACAATTTTTCAAAAAAAATAATAAATCTTTGCCGAGTGCCAGGCGTGGCACTCGGCAAATAATTTTTTAAAAAATAAATAAAATAAAATATCTTTGCCGAGTGTCTGCCACGGCACACTTGGCAAAGGGTGCCGTCAGGTTGACGTCGCCCGTTGCCTTTGCCGAGTGCTAGCGTGGCACTCGGCAAAGCCTTTGCCGAGTGCCTGCCAGGTGGCACTCGGCAAAGACTCCTTTGCCGACCAATTCTTTGCCGAGTGGGCTTTGCCAAGAGCCGCACTCGATAAAGCCTTTACCGACGGCAAAGGTGCCTTTACCGAGTGCGGCCGGCACTCGGCAAAGGCGGCGGATCCAGTAGTGATAGGATCAAACAGCTTTTGAATGGGATGAACCTGTCTGGTAATCCAATATTTGGCGACCCTAAGCAACTTAAAAGTGTTAAGCTATCTGATCTTCATCCTGCTTCCTGGTACGTCGACCCTGATATTGGCTATCTGTTCTGCCTAGAGTTTTCAAATTTATAACAAGATCACTTTTTGTCCAAGTTCTAACCAGATGCTCTATCTTTTAGGTACTGTGTTTCCTGGTACCCTATTTGTCAGATACCTTCAGCTTCGAGGAGCCGCCAAGCTGCATTCCTTACATACCACTCCCTAGGCAAATTGGTTCCACAAACTTGCCCTACATATATGGCTGATGGGCTTCAGCGTATAATTTGTCCAGTTATCGGAATGCTTGGTTACAAAGACCAGGTAATATAGTTCAACTAACACTTTTTAGTACTACTCCCTCTATTCTATATTTGAAGTTTTTGTGGCTTTTCTAGATACGTTTTTACTATGTATCATCTCGATAAAATGTATATCTAGGTGCGTAACAAAAATTATATGCTTAGAAAAGTTAAAATGGCTTATAATTTGAAACCGAGGAAGCAGTAGATAGAAATATGTGTGTTTTATTTCTCGGAGAAAAAGAACTATGTGTTCCTTACAAATATTATTTTTTGTTGAAGTTGCTTTAACTCTAGACTTATAGTTGGGTTATTATCAAAAATTCTTATTTACAGGAAGAGAAGTGGTATCAAGTGGGAGAACAATCAAGGTCCAAGCCAACACCAAACGGTTTCCGGAAAACCAACCCTGCTGAACTCCTGAATAAGAAGATGAGGCACTGAGGCACTGCGCATCAATCATGTCGAAGGCAGTGGTTCCCAGGGCATCTGGAGAAGCCATGAACTATCATCCAGATTACAAGTTCTTCTGGTCACGGTCGTCCCAGTAGTAAGCATGCGCATTCTGCATGTTTACCTGCCGTTGAGTGGTGGACTCTGATCCATTCAGTACCTGCAGTGTCTCCATAATAATCTCGTCTTGCATGATAGACCTGAGTTTCGCGTTGGGGCTGACGCGAGAGTGCTTCAAACAAGTTGACGATTTTTTTTTTCAAATATGATGAAGGACGAGCTGATGATCTAGTTTGAGTTTTTTTTTCTGGCGGTACTAGTACAGTGTACCAAGACGACATGGGTTTAAATTGGATGTTTTTTGTATTATAAGTTCAAAACCCTTGATATATGTCGTCACTGTTAATTACTTCCAGAAACCTGAGGTGCATTCGATACGGCTTTGATCTGTACGTGTTTACTTGTTTGGCGCTTCTAGGTTTCAACATGTAGTCAGTTTTAGTTTTGTGTAAAGTCAACGTTGTTGAACTTTACTATTACGTGCAAGTTTATCTGCACATCTATGGTTCAAAAAATTCTCAAAATGAAGAGCCTCAATGGGCATCTCAAGCCTACTAAACGGCAGACGGCAGTAACATGTATAATTGTGGATAGGAGTAAATAAAAAAGACAAGACTGATGGAGTGTTCTTATCCATAGGTTTCATCCACAACGAGCAGAGGCAAGAATAAAAAAAAAAAGGGTTTGCAGCATGCAACCATGTTCTCATCCATACCCCAAAGCTCCATTAAACTCCCCCTGGTTCTTCTGAACACTGTATAGAATTTCAAATCCTCTTTAGAGAGGTATTTTGGTAATTTTAAAGCTACATTGAGCTTTGTGCCCGAATCCTAGACGTGCATATGTAATATGTACTCCCTCCATCCGAGTTTATATGCACATCTATAATTAAAAAAAATCTCAAAATAAAGATCCTCTCGATGGGAATACGAAGATCCTCTCGGTGGGAATCTGAAGCACTTCTAAATGGCCCGGTGGCTGCTACTTGTATAGGCGTGGACAGGAGTAAATCAAAAAACAAGAACACCAGAATGTTCTTGCCCACACGTTCTATCCCCAACAAGGGGAGGCAAGAATAAAAAAAAAAGCTTGCAGCGTGTTCTTGCTCCTTCCCTAAGGCTCCGGTCGACGACTCAACCACTGTATATAGGAATGTCAGATCCTCTTTTAGCGGGATATTTTGGTAATTTCCAACTGCATTAAGTTTTGTGCCTAAATCCTAGACGTGCAATCTAAACGGTCCGATGGTTGCAACTTGTACAGGCGTGGAGAGAAGTAAATAACAAACAGTCGGAGTGTTCTTGTCCACAGTTTTTATCCCCAACAAGGGGAGGCATGAATAAAAAAATCTTGCGGTGTGTTCTCGTTCCTTTCCAAACTCCTCTGCTTGTGAATGTTGTATAGGATGTCAAATCCTCCATAGAGGGGTATTTTGGTAATTTTACAGTTGCATTGAGGTCTGTGCATGAATCCTAGATGTACATATATTTGTGGATGAAGGAGTACTGAGTTTCTCTGCATGTCTACGGTTCAAAAAAATCTCAAATGAGGATCCTCGATAAGCATTGGAAGCCCTTCTATACGGCTAGTGGCTCAACTTGTACGTGCGTGGATAGGAGTAAATAAAAAAAACATGACTATAGGAGTGTTCTTGTCCACACGTTTGACCTCCAACAGGGGGAGACAAGAATAAAAAAAATGCTTGTAGCATGCAATCATATTCTTGTATCTTTCCTAACGCTCCAATCGACTCCTCTGCTTCTAAACACTACGTAGAATGTCATATCCTCTTTAGAGGGGTATTTTGATAATTTTATAACTATATTGAGTTCTGTACATAAATCCTAGTTGTGTAAATATTTGCGGACAGAGGGAGTATTTTGTACTTCTTCTGTCCAAGTTTATCTGCACATCTATGGTTCAAAAAAATCTCAAAATAAAGATCTTCGGTGGGCATCTGAAGCACTTCTAAACGGGTCGGTGGCTACAACTTGTACATGCGTGGACACATAAATAAAAAAAATAAGATTGTTGAAGTGTTCTTGTCCACACTTTTATCCCCAACAAGAGGAGGCAAGAATAAAAAAAGGCTTGTAGCGTGTTCTCGTTTCTTGACTAAGGCTCCGATCAATTCCTCTATTTATGAGCACTATATAGGATGTCAGATCCTCTTTAGAGGGTTATTTTGGTAATTTTATACTATATTGAGCTTTGTGGGAGTAATAGGTTTTAGGAAAATGCACCTATATACATCTATAACATGTTAATATAATTTTTACAAACTTAGTTAAAGTAAGAGCATATACAATGAGTTGACTCGGTCCATCTTTTTTTTCCATGTGGGTAACCTATTTCCATTACTGATAACAGAAAATAGATAATTTGAGACGATTACAGAAAGATCAGACCAAACAGAACTAAGAATGAAGAAGCCTCTCATGACAACCTCTCCGCCCTCGAAGAGAGCAGGATCGAGATTCACTGAGGACCAGAAAACAAACTAAACCAGGCTGCAACCAAGCCTATCGAGCTGGCTATCCGACACTATTTCTAATATAGTTATCTCAACTATCACCACAGAAGGCGCCAATTGGCAGCCATCAGGCCAAAAGACCCACTAACTAGAAACACAACAAACTTCAGAATATACATCAGAGACAAAATGAAGCTTGCTGAAACACCAGCTCCTCTGAAGAAGCATACTCCTAATACATCAGCAATCAAGTAGAGTCATTCACATCTTCAGGCGCTTCACCCCCTTGGAGAAGAAGCTGGTTCACCACTTGTTTGAGCCGCCAAGATTTCTTTGGCCACCCTTAGCATAGGATGTAATTTGTTGCAGTGATTTTTTACTGACCTGGCACCTATAGAAATATATCATGGAATTGGTATTAGGGTAACGATTGTCATAATCAACTAGCTGACACCTAGGAAAAAACTAGTGTTATATTCCACTTGTTTCCTTTGCGGAAGAAAGCAAACTATGTGGCAAGACCATCTTTGAATTGAGAAAAAAAATACCATCTAGAAAAAGTTCACTGCTCTTATACATTTTCTCTTCAAAGATATTTTAGAAAGGTCTAAAAAGGGAAAAAAAGTTTTAGAGAACTTTTTAACAAAAATATTTTGTACACTTTGTTTCAGAAACTTTTTAGAGAAAATAAAAAATATATAAACTTGGAGACATAAATTATTGTTGAAAAGAACAAGAAGAGAGAAGGGGGCTCAAAGACTAATGTCATAGGGTAGATGAATTTTACAGTATCTTTTGCAATGTATCACAAAGGGCTAGATAGTGAAGGAAAGGACGGGAGGTAGTGGTAAGCTACTCAAGGATTGCTAGTTTGCCCTAATCTAACTCAGACACAGATCTACACTACGTCACTACGGAAGAGGGAGACCACCAACAATTATCCCAGGCATCTGATCACACTACCCCACGAAAACGTGACTATAGCTTGGCTTTTAAGCCAAGTGGCTTCAATAAACTCTGAATTCTTTCATCAAAAAAAGTAAACTCTGAATCCTAGAGGACCGTAGGAACTCCAAGTAACAACAAGCTATTTGGTTGAGCCAAACTAAGCTTCGTTTAACCTGTAATCTATAATATTTTCAGAAAAGATAGATACATATCTATAGAACTAACAGCAGTTGCCCATGAATTTAACTGCTACCTATTACTCAAGCTTAAATACTTCCCTAGAATAAAGCACTTTGGAGCAACAGGATACAAATAATTTTATTACATACGCTAATTCTGGATTACAGATGACTTGTGGCCTCAGCAAACACTGTAAAATTTGCCGCTTTACATGGACTCTTGATCTCAACATACAAGCATAACACCTAAGTTGCCACAACAATGTCATCAATGATCAATCAATTTACAGTAAAATACAAACTGTGCGTTCAACACAGCACTAGCTTCTCCATCCGTTTTCTACAGTGAATGAAAGCATTCTCATTATTTTGGTTCAACTGAGCGGCTTGTTTGATTCTATCCTATTGTCAACTAGGTTGCTTTTGTGATCAAATTTCATGACAACCAGCTTAGTATGTCTATAAATCACTCTGGCATTCGGAAAGAAGAGAGGCTTGTCCGTCCTTAAAAACCTTAACATGGCAGAGCATTCCTCCAGCTTCATCTGCAAACGTTATTTTTCTTTGTTTCCTTTGTGCTTCAGGATGAGAAACCTCATTATTCTTTGCTAGGCTCTGCAATTGAAATTTTAGTACAGATATGAAAAAAATATCAGTTCAGAGTCATTTTTTTACTAAAAAAATAGTATAATTTCCAAAGTAGATAGATACGAACCAATATTTTACAAAAGCGACTGCAGTCTTTGTTCATTATTGACAGCCATTTCCTTGTAGTCCTCTCCACCTCTAATGCATCCTCGGAGGCTGCTCTGATCTGAACGTAGAAACATTGCACCACATTAATCACATATAAACATCAGTAGTTTTGCTTTGCATAAGTAAACATAAACTGGATGTTTTCTGAAAGAAATTTAAAATTGAAAGAAAAAACATATAAATGCCCAAATCCTGTGTCATCCACTTCGTTTTTCAGTGAAATAAAGATTTGAATCAGAGCATTTGGAATTCACGCTTAGACCCACATCTACTGGTCAGGTGGTATTTAACTTCAAACAATTGCAACAGTATTAGAGGTAATTCATTGCAGTTGTCCTAATTGGTGGATATAGTATTCCTAGGCCCCTAGAGGATATTAGACCCATTTATTTCCTTGTTTACAGCTATCAACGTACCCATTTATTCCCCCCTAGACATCACGCTCCAATGGTTGAGTGCAATTAAAGTTAGAAGCTAAATAAGGGGTAGTAAGGTCTTTTCTCTTGATTGCTAATCTGTCCTAAACTTGCTAGAATATTCTTCCAGGGACAGGGAGTATTGATCTTAGCATTTAGTCATCACTTAAGCACTAACAAAAGAAGAATTTCCTGGTATTGTTAAACACTGCAAACTAAAAAGGCGACACAGAAATGAAGACGACCAAACTAATACATGGTTTTAAGATTAAAGGAGTATCATATAAATAACAATCTTGAGAATAATTAACCTTGTACTCTTATCATGTTACTGGAATCACATTCTTTTGAGTAGCAGTTTTAAATCATGGTGTAACTTCAACAAACAGAAGTGCTTATCTATTTATTGTGAAGCAGCAACTCTACTAGAATTTAGAATGAGAAGTGCATATTCCATTTAATGTCTCACCTCGGCAGTGTTAAAATTAGGAAGTAAAGAATATGCTTCTGTTGACAAACTTTCATCCACTATACTTTTCATGTGCTTCAAGCTCCTGATAAGCTTTGCAGCTATATTTTCTATATCATGCATCTGCCTTTGTGAAAACTCAACAGCCTTCTCAGTGTCTAAGACCACTGGTGAACTTCCCATGCAAGAACAAGTTGCCTGTTGATGGGGTGGGGATCCTGTGGACTTCAGAACTCCATTGCTTGTAGGGGAGACAGAAGTCCTGCCCCTAAGTCTCCTGTCTGTGCGGAACATTGATCTGTCTTGCATGTGTGCTGGCTGAGGCAATGATATTGTAGTTTTGCCATGATCTTCAATAATGATTTTGCTCTCTGCAATAAGCAAGAGTATGATTATAATTGGTCTTGTAGAAATATTAGAAACAGAGAGCATGTATTGCTTACTCGATCTTTGGACTCCATCACACAAATCAATACCAGTCAGAGCACTGCAAAGCTTCTCCTGAGACGAAGGTGACATAATCTGACCCAAAAAAAAAAAGAGGAAAACAAAAGATGTTAGTATGGCTATCTTGCTAAATCATATGCAATTGAACATTGTTGAAGGGGTGGTTCAGACCTTTCTCTTGGACAGTAATACTTTTGGAGCATGTTCTTCAAATGATTCTTCATCCACAAAAATTTCTGGCTTTTCAATTCGCCCGTCAGTTTCCAGAGAGGTAGCAGAAGAATTTTGATCTTCAGCAGATAATTTATTTGATTCTTCAGCACTAGAGATCTCTGGCATGACACTGCTAAGGTTGGAATTATCACTACACGACTGGTACAACTGATGTTGAGGCACTAATCCTTCTTCTGACCCTTCATCATTATTAATAGATCTACAAATGTCATAGTCTACTGTAGAATTTAACTTATCCTTTAATGGCCAGTCCACATTATTGGGAGATGAAATTTTATCATCTGAAGCCCTTTTGTCTTCAGCATAGTTGTCAGTGAAGTCAATAAGTGAGCTCTGCATCACAGCAGTATCTGGGAGTCCAACAGAAGATCTATTTTTAGAGACCGTCCTTTGTGCATGATTATTCAAAGCATCATATACTATACTTTCAAGCCTTCCATCCTGTGCAACAAAATTGGCAGGATGAGCCAAGTCAATAGTCTTGTCAAAGGTGAATGTACCAGAGGCTGTATCACCAATTTCCATATCTAGTAACATATCCTTTGGTCTTACACCACAGCAGACTATTGAATCCAGTTGGCCCTCAGCATGCATCCGCACAACCCCCTCAAGTGAAGTGCAATTCATTTCTGTGTTTCCACATAAATCAGATTGAGTATCTGTGCTAGACTCATCAATAGGAGACAACTCTTCCAAAATCTTTACAGGTTCATTCCCATGAACAAATAAATTCCAGTGCTCATTGTTATCTATACAATCATGGCAGGACTGACTGAAAGAAGCCATAAATCCATTAGCAGTAGAAGACTTATCTATATCTGAATTAGTTTTGTTTTCAGATGTTTTCTGACGATTGCTCACTTCATCAATGAAAACCAATGAAGAATCAACCTCAGTTGCCTTTGCAGCTGTAATGTCATCAAAATTGTTTTCTTTGAAACAGGTTTCTTCACAGGAATGATCAGAAACATTGGCTAATTGAGCTGGTTGGGTCATGAAAGAGGATTGAGGCACACAGTCATCACTCTTCATCAGCTTCTGTTGCAGCTCAAAGGATGAATGCTCAGGATTCTTTATGGAACAGATAGAAGTTTCAAATTCAGAGTAATTTGTATCTTCAGTTTTTATTTCACAAAGTACATCAGGTTTTGCACAGCTCGCTAGAGCTCCAGCTGTATTGTTCACTTCAGCACAACAAATTTGCTCCCCAACTATTTCTTCAGTACAATCTGAAAGTGGAGTACAGAAAAAAAACATTTAGCCACATAATTGAAAAGGATATGTTTATTTCAAGAAAAAGTATCTGCAGAAACAAGAAAAAAAAAACTACACATTCATCTAACACATCTAGACAATAATAGACGGTGATATAAGAACTGGACTTGGTATGAACAGGCTAGTGACTCACCAATAACAACTTTAGACTGCTCCAGTTCTGCAATTGTCCTTCCAAGCTTCTCTAATACTGGGTCTTGCATTGTTGCTTTGAGCAGGGAGCTCTGTGCAGAACTAAGAATCTCATCTCTCTGTGATGTTGTATTTTCCTCTTTCAAAGCACATGGAGAAGACCTTAGTGCATCCATCTTTATATTTGCTTTAGCAGGAGATGTTTTTGTCCTCTTCTGTTTCAATGCAATAAGAGGCTTATCAAGATCAATGTAATCTTCTGCTTTAGCCTGCTTCTTAATGCCACATCCTTCCAATGTGATTTTTGAAGTCTTCCGATTCTTAGCTTTACACTGAGTTCTAAGATCCTTGAGAGATACATCATGACAGTCTTGTCCACTATCCTTGTCACTGACAGAACCAACACTTAGTTCAGAATCAATGACTTCAGTTTTAATCCTCTTAAAAGTAGAAGAATCCCTGTCAGAATCTTCATCATAAATTGCATGAATATTCTTGAACCTTGTAGATCTTCTAGGGCCACCAGAATTAAGATTTGTGCAAGCAGAAGCAGGCATTGTGGCTTTGGAAAGCAATGGTACAGATTAAAAAAATATTTCCTGTAGAAATGCAGAAAATCAGGTGTTATGATCAGGTGCAAACTCCATAGACACATGAATATGGATGTTTCAAAAAACAATAGGAGCAGACGGTCAGGCTCTGCCTAGCACCTAGGCAGCTATATTTTTTTCCAAGCAATTAGAGTAAGCCTTGTTAAACACAGAAGATATGGCACATATATTAAAGGAAAGGCTTCAACATTATCACATGTCCTTGAGTTCCATGACAATATTATTCATCTTCCTCCATCTCCATTTGTCCCATTTTCCTTCACATATGCGTTCTAACCCACTGTAAGTGAAAAAAAAATGCCTAGACATAACAACTAAGTCTAGGCGAGGCGATGATGCGCCTAGTGCCTAGGGGCTAGGTACCGCCTGCACTGCTTTTTGAAACAGATGAATATCATCTCTCAAAGACATAAGCGCATATCCAATTTGAGCATCAAACTTTCCAGTAAAAGAAAAGAAGGGCATCAACTTAATGTAATAAGCAAAAACAATGTTGATAGAGAATCATATGGCAGTTTGCATTTGAATTCTTCAAGATACAGGAAAACAAAGACGTGACCCTATCGAAACAGCATACAAACAATACATAAATGTGCATTCGTAATCTTCTACTAATAAGCAAAATGGTATGTATGTGTCGTACAGGAATGATCCATAAACCACTCTAGAAATAAGACACAAGACACTGATATACATCAAGGACCAGACATCCACTACCCAGCACAGGGATTAAAAAAGAGGAACAGAGAAATGGACAATCTTGCACGCATGTTTCATTTTAAAGAATGCATTTTTTTTGGTTCAAATTTGCTGTACGAATCAACTCTGCAGGGATTATAAAGGAATGAGGACAGAAGTCGCATCCCCGTACTTGTCGAGAAACCCCCAGTGGCATTCACCTTGAGAAACTGGGTGGCAATACTAAATCCCAGAAACGAGATAGGAACATTTCTTCGCCTAATGCCCAGGAGATCCCCAGTGGGCAGTGCCACCAACCACACCCCAAAACAATAGCAACGGAAACAGCCCTAGCCACGGCTCATTCGACCAGATCGACTAACAGATCTGCAACTTTCGGTAGGGAAATGCCAAGATAAACAAAGATCTTTTTCCAACAAAAAAGGATAAAAGTAGATCTACTACGGCCCGCAGACCAGAGAGGGCCGTCGCCCGCCGCGGCGGCGGCCGGGTGAGAAAAGCTGGAGGTGCTGACCTTGGACGACGAAGAAACGCGGCTGGCGGGCGGAGGGGGAGAAGGAGCCGGGAAGCCGGCTTCTTCTCGGCGACGCCGTAATGGGGAAGGAGCTCTGGCGGCGGGCGTGGGGAGGAGAGAAGGAAGCGGAGGGGAGGGGAGGGGAGGGGGGACTAGGAACTGGACCTCGGCTTTACTGTGGATAGTATAATGGCTGGGATGCGGGGAGGCTGGGAGGGAGCGCGGGCAAATTTCGCGCCAATGTACGAGCGGGCGGGAAACTGCAGCCGCCAGCGCGCTTCTTGGAGTTTGAGTTTTGGGGGAGACGAGGAAAAGACGGGGGTTGTCAGATGGACGCGACCCCAAACAGTGGTCGTGGCGGCGGCAGTGTGAATCGGCCCTTCGGTTCAGGTTAGGGCTGCTCCAACGGTCTTACTATTGGTTTTTAAGAAAAAACTTATATGATATTTTAGTAAAAAAACTCTTTTTTTGAAACAAACTAAACGTGACACTCTCTCCCGTGCTTATACATTTTTACGATAATATGTTAGATTGATTTAATTTAAAGTTTTAAAAAATATATAAGCTAGCAAGTTGGTTCTATCATTGAGGATGTTTTTATAGCTTTTGCACTTTGTAGGAGCCACCCAGCATGGCAGCTCCCATATTGGAGTTACACGCGGATGCTATATCACGTTGGCTTGGTTGTGTAGTCTAATTTTCATCTCAACCTTTAGGGAGGGAAATTCACTAGCCTTCGATGTTGTTTAGAAAAAAAAAATCAACAGCCTTGAGGATGACCTAACTTGCTTGAGGTATCCTTAAGCATTACAACATTGATTCTATAGTTTTTTATCAAATTTGAGATGTTTTAACTCTCCAAAAATATAGAATGACTTATATATTTTTTAAAATAATTTATAATTTCAAATGGTGGGAGTAATAGTTTTTAATCATTTTGCCCGTTTCGTCCATTAATTGTTGCCACATTATACGATGTTGTGCGTGTGAACCCTATAACAAAGAAATCAGAAAGAATTTTACCACTTGAGAGCATGTGCATTGAAAGTGGACAATAATAAGAGGGTTGGATCACCCAGTTGACGAACTGCAATCCTCTATCCATGGTTTCGTGTGTAACTGTGATGCCCCCACAAACACTTTATATGTAGAAAGATATGTATGAAAGACTGCTTGCGTTAGAAAACCAAAATGACGGGCAAATAGCCCAATGTATTATACGACATTAACGCACCTATGCAAGGGAATCAGTCATGTATAAAGGCAAAGAACCATCTCGTGTTATCATCATTTGGTGCAAATCCAATACGAGCACACAGTTGAGTACACACAAACGGACGAACAATACCAACACTAGGATAAACATCTGCTTTCTAGGAAGCAATATAAAAATGGCCCAGTTTGCAAACTACAACAGGCGAAATATCACCTCAGAGGCAGCACCCATTGTTGAAATATTTTTGGAGTTTGTTTTTCCTAGAAGTTTAGGGTGGAGTTGGCCCCAGGTCACTGTATTCCAAACTCAAATAGTCAAATTGAATAATCTCTACACATTATCTGTACATCAAGCACAGCTGGATCCAACGCTCAAGTATGCAAAACACCTCACCATTTGTATCCTTCTTTGATGACTTGAGATTGATGATTAAAAAATGATCCTTGTGCTTCATTTGTTAAATGAGGATATACAAAGTACCTCAATTATCCTTCTTCAATCGGGTAGAATTTGACTGTTTGGTATCCCAAGAAGTGCCTTTTGTGGGGGAACGTAGGGAGAGCAAAGATGTTGAGAAATGTCTTTGGCATAGAGAGATTGAAGAGAAGCAACTGAAGGAACCTGTCAGCTTTTTTCTCACACTATCTTCATCTTGACAATCTGGGTCATGCCGGGCTGCATTGATCTTCAGGGGCTCTGGTAGAATGCAGTTGCAAACAGCACCTACACATAAAAAGTTGTGAATCTTAGTAACTGCCATTGACAAAAGCTGTAACAGAAGTTAGAAAAAAGGCACCAATTATGTGAGCTCAAACATAGTTGATCTGAGCACACTGAATCGTGCAGTCTCCTTTGAACAACCAAGCTATCTCACTTTAGATAAATTGCTAGGTTTTCAAGGTAATTACACATAAAATCAGTTCTAGTGAACCTTGTTGCAGATTTTCCAGATACTTTCACATAAAACCACTTCCAGAGAACACTTTTGCAGAAAACACATGATCCACTCAAAATGATCCATACAGTAGCGAAATCATTTAATGTGCTAGTAGGTGTATTTATTGTATTGAACATTCCCAAAAACAGCTTTGCCTAACATTATAACCATCAGATATGCTCCATTAGTAGATGTAAAATATCAGCGCCTTCACACAGGTGGCACAAGGCCAGGCGTGCAAAAAAAAAAGGAACTAAGATAAATATCTGGGGGAATTAGGACCTCGTGATAAATGAGGATCACTGGTGTTTACTAACTAGGGTGAGTTGCACCTCGTGACAAATGAGGATCACTGGTGTTTACTAACATTGAAATAACGAAATTTTACCTTTTAACCGGCAAACAGATAGATATAGTAATAATCAAGGAAAAAATAGATATAGATATACAAACTTTGCAGCAACTCTTAGCAATATAAATGGCTGAGAAATCATGTCTCAAGAATTCGTACCCATTCTAGCAAGTCGATTAACCCATTTTGGAATTAAATTTCCTGTCAACCTTTTGCAGATATCCTCACAGTAATGGTTGCAGTTTTTACTTATCAAATGGTAGGTATCCCCATTGTAATTTACTGACTGAACCTCCATGAAATCTCTGATTTGGAGAGGGTCCAAGCAGGTAGTTCCCATGCATATTGATTTCCTAAATTTGAATCCAGGACACTGCCGAGGTTCCACCTCAAAAACTCCACTAATCGAATAGTCATGTGCACCAAATGCATACTCCACACCATGAACTGCAAAGAAGCAAGGTAGAGAATACCATAAGCCACAAACTACAGTCTTATGTCCAACAGTTAACTAAACAATAAGTACAGATCGTATCAAGAAGAAGAAATAACAAAAACAATGGGTTTCGACAACCTTAGTCATGGGTTTAAAGATGTAGAGGGATTGAGGCTTTCATTGAGAAAACAAAACGAAATGGAATTATTTTTCTAATTTCAGAGGTGCAATACAATGAGTCAAAATGAGTCCTCGATGCCAAGGGTTGTTAATGTAGCAAACAAATGATTTCTCCTACGTTTTCAATCTCTCAACCCCTCTACATCTCTAATTCCATTGTACGTCTGTCATTACATTTTAATATCCTATTCTCCTTCAAACCACGCAATCTGAACATACATAGCACATCATCTACAATGCAAACCAACACTTACAACAAAAGATGAATGCTGAAAGTTCACGTCTTCAAACATGAGTTAAGCTTTGCTACTTTTGGTTCCTCCAATCTGAAGTTATGATGTATATCTATTATCTAAACTTGTACACTGTACAAGCCATAGATAGTTGGCCAAAAAATGACCATTCTAATCTGAAATAATCAGCACTCATCGCAAGTAATAACTACTAACAAAGCAACTTAGGCTTGTGTGATTAAAGATACTTTTCTAGCATGTTATGGGATCACATTTGTTAAATATCGGTTAGTCCTTTATCAGAATACTTGAATAGTTGAATAACCCATACAATTATCTGCAGCAAAGAACTAGGGTCAGACATAAATAACTATAACTCATGAAGAATTACACTGGAGACATGTTATCAGAAAATGACGATGGTATTTTCAAGCTATATAAAAGTAGCACAAACCACCAAGTCACCAACTAGGAAAACATTCACAGATAGGACAGGTATAAACAGATATAAGTTTAAAGAAGAAAGGTGATTTAAATAATAGCATTGCCAACTTCATGATTTGGGAGAGGCCCCAAACATGTGTCATACCATTCTGCCAACTGAGCCTTACTAGTTAGAGAAGGAGGAGGGTGTGGGTGTGAACCTCCAACACCCAGGTTCTGGCCCTTCTTCCAACTCGAATTTGGCTTCTATTTCTTTTTAACAAGAACCACATAGTCTCTCCTAGCATGGATCTTGTTTTAAAATTTTGCCCTTTTTGGACTTGCCACTCCTCTATCTTCAGTCAGGAATATTGTCAGCTAACAGACTTGATTAACAGAAACAGCCTTGGGATCCTTTTTTATGAGTTTACTTTTGAAAATTTTCAATAAACTTCTGGCTATGACAGAACACACAGAAACAGAAGTAGCCAAGGACTGTGGAGTACTGTGGTATACAGCAACAATGGAAACGATGAGGATCATGACAGAATGGCAAGAGATTGAGATATGGAATAAGTAAAAAGCACTACAACATCGTGACCCTTTGGACTGGACATGGAATGTTTGGTGGATTCACTGAATCCAGCAATGTTAAAACAAGTGTAGGAACCTGGTCTACCAAGGCAATCAAGGCTCAAGGGGGCACAGGCCACACAACCTTAAGGACCTTATGGCTGGATGTGATTTGGCAAGGGAACAGGTACACAACTGGTTGGTGATCAAGTCAACAGAACTTAATCAAGGCATGTTCTTAGCACTATCTCAACACTGATAAGTCTCCAAATTGCGACTTTAAGTCTTTGATACCCAATTTATGTTGGAATGTGTTTGGAAAAAAAAAATGATAGGAAATATGGACATCGATTTTCAAGACAATCTACACTTATGATTTGCACATTTCTGATGTAAAAATTAAAATAGATTGATACTGGATTTTTCTAAACTTTGACTAAATGTACAACCCAATGACAAGCATTTAGGTAGTTAGAAAAAGGTTTAATATTTAAGAAAAAAAATGTTCAACATGATTATAATGATTGTGGCACAGCCTGATGGTAGAATTCTCGATATCTTAAACATTTGCCAAGGCGTTTCTCCAAGACAAAAAAAAAAAGTATTATGGAGCTAATACTCCCTGATAAGGAAATAAAATTTATATTTCAGGCCACATGAAATCCTGTAAGCTGCATTTTTGTGATAAAAGAACTAAAATTGATTCTAGGAATCTTTACTTCCAATGAAATGTTGAGTACAACCTCCAACAGACTATTCGCTGAAATTCTAAGGCTAGATTAGATATAGTTATGTGAAGAAATGAATGACAAAAAGGAATATAAAATAGCACTAAAAAAATTTCACCAAATAATCCGTTGCAAGATTCTTTGTCCATTTTATAGGTTGGCTTCCATCATAAGTTTTGCCAACCACAATCAAACTATTTGACAAGACCAAAGCTTGTATCCCAATGTTTATGCTCCCTAAAAGATGGAATTATTCAAACAAGGGAAGGACTATGCACAAAAGATTTTTCGAAAAGATGAACACAACATAAAAATTTATAGCAAACTAGTGCCAAGTGTGCAGATGTAAATAGACAAACCAAGTATCATCATTATTGAAGTACAATACGAGTTGAATCTTTTACAGGAAGAAAAATATTGTTGACCTTATGAAAACATTAAAAAGAATCAAGGAAACTTGTAGGACATCATACCTTCAATGCCAGAATGAAATACCCCTAGACCAGCCCAGTAAACATAGCCATTTACTGGTGTCAAATCATACACATTCAGATAAACCAGCGTACCCCCTGGTGGTGGGCTGGCAGATTGGACTTTTGAAAACAAACATAATTTACCAGAAGATTTCTGGCTTGATTGAAAGCGCGTGCTGAGATTCCTTTCCTTCTTTGAGCCCAACATCATGACTAATACATGCAAGGAAAAATGGAAGTAGGATAAAAAATCCATTAAGCACCAGATAATATTCAAACAGAAGGGGGGAAAGCTAACACACCTGACATTCTATGCTAGCCCAACTGTAGGAAAGGGGGACCATAGTGGTTTGAAAAGTAGGACTGGACTACGTCTTATTGATCAATTATAAACTTCCTAAATAAACTACTGCCACAAACAAACAGACAAAAGGAGGAAAAGTAAGGCTAGCACCAGTTCAACAAGTAACATAAAAAAATAACACAGGCCAGATAATTCAGTATTCAGAAATGAGGCATGAAGGTCTTTCTAAGAAATTGTCGCAGGAAATGCGAGGCATGTTAAACATACCATCCAGATATAGCACAACAGAGTCATCTATGTTTCTATTAAAAATGTAAAACAATCATGAGTATGTCACTTAGAACACATTGATAGTTTGTTCAAGACTTCAATATCACTGTCTTTAATATTATCTTATCACACCACTCCTCCAGTGTAGAAAATATGTAGATTAGTTTCAGTTTGAAATCCTGTTTTGGGTTTTCACTGGAACTTCACTAAAGGCGCACATATAAATTACTTACTGGTACCAGTAGGGTTAAGCTATGCCAAAAACTAGAACACCAACGTTTTCTTGTCTTTTTTTTCTCGAAAACGCAGGAGAACTGCGCTTCATTATATTAAGAAGATAAAACGTTTTCTTGTCTCATGGGTATTGACCTAAAACAAAAAATGAATCAGACCAGAGGGAGCACCTGTATTTTACTTTTTAGGATACAGACATAACTATCCATAGTTTTTCTTGTAGTTATTTATTTGTAGAAGAATCTGCTACAGCCAAAACCAACCAACAACGAAAGGGACTAGAACTCCACAAAAAGCAAGGGCTTGTTTGGTTGAGACCCTGGTGAAAAATTGCCTGGCTTGGAGGGAGCCTGGAAACTGCCTCTATCTGTTCAGTTGCAGCGCTGATATTGAGCCTGGTCCAGAAAGCAGTAGTTCGACATTACATCACATATGCAGTAGATCTAGTCCCCTGCCAAAGCAAACTCAAACTAAGCCTCACTGAAGACCTGGGAGAATAGGCGATAATAACCATATGCGCCTCTATGTGCTTCAATGATCCATATCCAGAAGGCTATAAAACCCTGCATCCTAAAGGCGTGGAGGGTTTGCCCCATGATGTATCCAAAATCCATATTTGGGGACCCTCATGACGCATCACAAAGAACCCCGAAGCCTTTCAGAATGAGAACTCACTTTTCAGAAGACCCTCAAGACATGTGCTTTGAGAGGTCTGGACTGGACCCTAAGGAATTACATCATTGGCCCAAGGGGCATGATTGTCATTTATACAAGGCTATGATCACAGCCTATAAATACCTAATGAACGAAGAAACTTATAAATTCATTGAAGGTCATAAGCTGACATATTTGGCTCTCTAAGTCACGGTCACGTGAAAGATTCTACTTGTACTTGTGCTAGCTTATATATAAAAAAATAGTAGCACTCTATATGTCTAGATATATTTTGCTATCCTGGTAGAACATATGTAATATAAGGTACACAGTTGTTAACAACTGACAACTGAGATGAATTCTTATTCAGAGAAAAAAGCCCTCAGTTGTTTTTATGTAAAAAAACAAGGAAAGTGACGTGTGCTGTGTACACCTCATATAGTCATATATATATGCAAAGCGGAAAGCGATGCATTACAGTACAGAGCCACAGCACAGGTGGGTATAAATGCATGACACATAACACATAACAAGAACAATAAACAGTAAAGAACAGGCATACTTTTCTAGAATTCCATCAGAAAAACAAAAACATGTCAACTCAATAACTAGAGATGGCTTATCTCAGCTAAGTCAGACATTGTGAACATAGTAGTACTTTCTATCAGGAAAACAAAAACATGCTAACTGAACAACCACCGACGGCTTATCTCAGCTAAGTCAAACATTGTGAACATAGTAGTACTTCCGGGAATTGGTAAACAGAATAAGGCCAAAACGAAATGTCAGATTTGTTCTCTATCTAAAGTTGGTGGTATGTCAACACTCAACCCAACAGATAATCATAGTCACCGAGTACTATTAACTTGCTCTAGGATCCGTAAAGAATTCCATTAGCCGCCGAAACAACTACTATATACACTAATAATAAAGTACCAAAATTCGCACCATGACACTCGGAATTTTTTTTAGAAGGGACACTTGTCTACAGGAACGGGAATTCAAGAAGCCAAGAAATCGGCGCCCCGCGAGCGGGCGAGCGCCGAATTGCAAGCCGCGCGGCCCGGACCGAGAAGGCCCGTCTCCCGTAAGATATGCCACAGGAGGTGCGAATCTCCACCATGGATCGGAAGGAAAGTGCCGCATTTCCAAAAAGTGGCCAGGAGCTATGCAATTGGGCAGGGAAGGGCTTGAAGGAGTACAGAAACCGGAGGGGCAGTTACCAAAGGATCTTACCAAATCAGGGAACCTGCGGCGCCCGCAGGCGGCAACGGAGAGCACGGCACGGGGGAGGACGAGGTGTGGGTGGGGGGAAGACTCCGAGCTCCGAAGGTGGTGGGCGAGGGCCGAGGGCGACGACCGGAGTTTTAGTGCGAGGAAGTTGACGTGGCGTCTCCCTCTGTTTGCTTCGGTTTTTCACCAAAACAAAGATTTATCCGGGGGGTTCTATCTGGTTTTGATGTTTGGATTTGGAATTTTTTTTTTATGTAAAATGCACCGTGGGCATCTGGACTTGTCTGGTTAATAGGTCCACAGACTCTTAAAATGCACATCTGGCATTTTAAACTTTTTTTTTTGGTTCACCACATGCCCAATCTTGCCTGATCAGTGATTTTTGCCAATGTGGCTAGCCAGCCTGGGCAAGCCAGGCAAGGGGTGCGGCGTCGCGGCCTTGCTCGCGCCCACCCCGCGAGGCGGCGGCGAAGCCCCTGCTCCCGCGCACGCCCGCCAGGCTGCGCCGGAGCGGCTGTTGCGCCCGCGCGCCCGCGCGGCGGCGGCGGAGCCCCTGCTCGTCCCGCGCGTGCCCAATGACGCCCCCAACACGAGCCCAACGCCGCAGCCGGGGTTCTCGAGCTCCATGCAAGCGGCGGGCGAGACGCCACAGCCGAGCTCGCTCGCTCGCCCGCTCGCAAGGCGGTGCTCGCTCGCCGCGCGCGAGGCAGGGAGAGCGGCGGCTTGGTCTTCGACGTCTTCAGTGCCGGCTTCCTGGGCGGCGCGTCGTCGGGCTCCTGCTTGGGTCGGCGAAGCGGAACATCTTGGACGAAAAACGGTGGTAACATCCCCTCCCGTGCTCACCAGACTCGCGCCCATGTTTTCTGATCAGTTGATTGTTTCTAATCGTTCTGGGACCAATCAGGACGATCAGGACGATTAATCGGACGATCAGGACGATTAATCTACCTCTAATCCGTCTGATCGTCCATATAATCGTCCAGCGTATAGCAAGATTATATATCATATATGTATGGTATATATACCATATACAATATAATTATACCATATATTATATTCTTGTATAGTTGACATCAAGCATCAAGACTATATTTACTGCTGAAGCTAGACAAATACAACCCAGTAAGCTGAAGCAGCCCAGAGCTGATCGGCCAAGAGACCTAATCGGACGATTAATCATGATTAGTGGACAATTAATCGGACGATTAGGTTTCTGATCGCTCTGATCGAATCGGAGGACCTAATCGAGTGCAAGGGTACCGATCAGGACGATTAATCGTGATTAATCGTGATTAATCGGATGATCAGAAAACATGGCTCGGCGTCGCCATGGACGAGCTCGTCGACCTTCCACTTCCCACATCTCTGGCATCGGTCAATCCTTCGCCAGAATCGCAAGGTCGCCGCGGGCGAGCGAGCGCCGAGCCACTCCGGCGCAACCTGGCGGGCGCGCGCATGGGAGCAGGGGCTCCGCCGCCACCTCGCGGGCGCGTGGGCGCGAGCAAGGCCGCGACGCCGCCCCCTTGCCTGGCTCACGTGCTGCCCGTACGACGGGCTTGCCCAGGCTGACTAGCCATGTTGGCAAAAATCACTAACCAGGCAAAATTGGGCCTGTGGTGAACCAACCAAAAAGTTCAAGATGCCAGATGTGTATTTTAAGACTCTGTGGACCTATTTGACACAGTCAGAAAAGTTCAGATATCTACAGTGTATTTTACTCATTTTTCTTTGTATTTGTATATAAAGGCACATTGATCTTTGTATTTGTATATAAAGGCACATTGAATGAGAAGACGACAGAGTCCCGGTAATCACTGTGCATTTTACTCATTTTTCTTTGTATTTGTATATAAAGGCACATTGAATGAGAAGACGACGCGGTTTGGAATGATTTTAATTTTAATTTCTCAAAAACCTCACTGAGAGCGGAGGAAAAGGCATTACTTATTAAATTATTAGGTTAGGGGTGTGACGTGTGAATAGCGCTTGCACTTAAATGAGTGTTGACTTTCTTTAAAATTTATTTGGTCTCGGTAGAAGTTCTATTTTTATTTAATAGTCTGTTATATATGTATTTTTGATGATATGATAATATTTAATAATAAAAAAATAAAAACTCGCCGGGTACGATTACCAACTCTCGGTGAGTATTAGTTAAATGCCTATAAGCCCATAAAACGAAACTTTAGACCAAGATTGAGTGTTCCATTCAGTTTTATTTCTTTATATAAGACTAGTATAGTGCTCGTGCGTTGCTACAGTTTTATTTAAGGAACGCATATGAAAAGAACCAAACAACAGCATTTCTTTCATAGTTTTAAGTTTCACACAATTGTATAAGATATGTGTATAATTTGGAATGCGCTCATACATAACAAGGCATAATAAAGTCATGTCTCGCATCTCACATACTACAGATATCTCTACATTTGACATTGCTCTTCAAAATCTCTACCAAGAATTCCATGGCAAATAATAAGTTAATTTATTAATTTGCTATGTTGTCTATACGTAGAGAATATACACAATGGCTGGGCCACCAGCTATATATAATCAAAAGTACAACCACGACCATACATGTCTACCCTTCAGCTCCCTTAATAAGGAAAGAAAATGCCGCCACGAGTCGCCCAGCCGCCTACATATTACCAATAGTTCAGAAACATAAATAGTTTGTATGGTGGACTGTTCACAGTCCAGAAATAGATTTGACTCAAAAAGTAAAGATGTGCAACATTAATAAGTTTTTTTATATAAGCCAAAAGGTTCAAATTGGAGTATCTATGTGTAAGAGATAGGCTGCTAATGTACCAACAGTTAAATAGTTGTTGGACCACCACTGAACATGATTTTTATTGATAATAACTTGATTGGAAATAGATCTGAGAATTGCATAACAATTAAATCGTAGGAATATCTTAACATACCACTTTGGTAAGATAACAAAGACTTAGACATCCAAAGCGTTAAAAGGCTTCAAGAGCTAACAATAAAAAACCAAAAGCTGCTGCAATCTAATTTGTGAACTGACATCTGCTAATGAAACCACAACAGCTCTGCAAGCTGATTCAGAATTCAGATCAAACACATTTTTTTGTAGCATCATGACTCAGAATTCAGATTAAAAACACATGCACATGGCACCACTCATTGTCATGTGTTATCTGGAAGTTGAACTGCACTTACCTTCCAAAATTTGTGGGTGTGCAGCGTCTGCAGAGACCACACACATGGCACCTTTCATTGTCATGTGTTCCATGTTTGGCATGGATTGTGTGCATGTCAGCAAAGGGAAGGTTTCATTCAGGCTTCTGTAGAGAAGGTCGTAAACAAGTGAGCCAACCTTTACTGAAAAACAAAGAGTAGGTCCAATGCATGAGAAAAAAATAAAAAAAATTGAGATCAGGCCTTATTTCTCTAATAACAGCACAGATATTAAGAATATTGCCATTTTTTTGACACACTGTACAGGAGAACCAGGGTTCCAAAAGAATTTAATTTTACATAAATACACTTAGAAAATAAAGGTTAAGGCTTTAGCTCTGTGTTAAAGGCTGAACACACAAATTTAGGTTCTCTCTGCAACAATAATAGCTCTGTGATTTTACCTACATGGAATCAGACTTGGCCAAGCAATGGAGGATCTGTAAGCATCTAAACCCATCTATGCATAAGCTTCACATCTTCCTGACAAGAAAATATTTTTGATACTTGCCTTCAAATGCCACTACCAATCAGCAAAACACCATGTGATTGAAGCTGCAGATGTTAAATATGTCAGGTATGGCTACATAGGTATAGCAGTTACACACAAACTTGCAAATGGCTAGGATATGTTCTCATAAAAATTTGTATCTGTGCCACATCTTGTCTAAGCCTATAGCAATGTGATATAAATTTGGCATGGCCTATATTTATATTTCAAGAAGATGCATTTCTTCTACCAGTGATGCAAACCTGCAAAAAGAAAGTGGCAGCTTGGCAGTTACCTACCATTCTCAGTAGCTCTTTAAATCTGACAGAAAAAAAGTGAATACGCAAATTAGTAGCCATGCACAAGTATCATCTCCAAAACTAACAACAGGCTGTACCCATCATGTCATAAGAGAAGTCATATTATGTCATGATTGAGAATTAAAATGAGAAACCGGAGTCCAATAACAATACTGAAAGAACATTACAAAAACAACTGCCTTCTTACTTTCTCAAATTCTTTTATAAGATTGGCTTCAAATTGTTTTCATATTCTTCCCGTAGCTCTTTAATCTCATCAGCTGCAAAATAAAATTATTATATATGAATAGTTTGTCTATTGGTATACTGAAGTTTCTACATGATCTGACATTTAACATAAAGAAAATGTCCACCCACCAATTGGTCCACCGCCAAGAACTTCACACATTCGTTTTGCAAGTTGGAAGCACCTGCTGTGTAAACTTGGAATCTGTTTGCAATGAAGGACAACGTTAGAAATCCCTTAGGAGCACGACAAACACTACGGCACTAAATAATACAAATAATGCACGGATCGATCCATGGATCGGCGCACTGGAGAGAGAAGATCGATCCATGGAAGTGTGCAGACTGCGCGGTGCAAACCCTAGCGATGGGCAGAGAAACAGGAGGCGGAGGTTGGAAGGTTTACCGGTGTAGGAGTTGGTGATTTCGATGAAGCCGTGGGAGGAGCTGCCGAGGAAGCCGCTAGCGACGTGCGTTCGGGTTGACCGGCGATGACGGCCGCGCCCAGACAGGTAGCGCTCCCGGCGGCTGCGCCCGCGGCCAGGGGCGGCGCGACCCTGCAGGCCAGAAACTGCGTCTGACCGGCGGCGACGGCTACCTTGAGAACCATGGCCGCGACCCCACCCCACCTAGAGGCAGCAGGCCTAGAGGCTGCTCCGCCGGCCGCGCCCCAGGATGGGTTCGCTCGTTGGTGAAAGGGGAGGAGGAGTCACGAGCCGCCGCCGCCGCCACCGTCTAGGGTTTGTTCGCGTGAGAGGGGGCCGGTTGGGAGGAAGAGTCGCCTGTGGGCCGTGTGCGTGCGGGGCAGGCGCGGGGTGCGATGAGGGATGAGTGAGTGACGAAGGTTTGATCCAAGCAATCTAGCCCGTTGGATCTGAATGAGCAAGAGAAAATGGTGCGGAGATTCAATAGGTTGTTGCCTGCGCATTTGTTTGGGATACTTAGCAGAGATTAGGAGAAATAATAACTGTTAGAAATAATTTGTTGTGTGATTTTAGGAATATTTTTTTTATCATATGTAGTAGAGATAGGACAACAACGCAATGAAACTCTGTTAAACTTAAAACTGGTCTTGCTCCTTTTAAATTGCAAAGCTTTTTTTTTCCTTATTAGAATCTGGCTTTGACCAACCATTACTCCGTTATATTTAGCACGAAATTATATCTATATTTAAAAATACATGTTTAAGATCATCAATTTTTTACATACGGCGTATTAGTGGAGTATAATTGTTGGTCAAAACATTATCTCTAGCAAAATGAAGTAAGCCTTGTGAGTAAAATCGTACCACAATTATGATATCGATGTTTGCCACCACTGAATGCCTTGCGCTTGTTGCATGTAGGATCTGAGTTTTGTCATAAATCGGAGTAATTTAGCTGGCTAGAATTATTAAGAGGAAAAAGTCTAAGTAATCCCCTCAGCTATTGAGGGTGTACTACTTCACTCTTCGAACTATGAAACTAGATTTTGTACCCCCTAAATTATTCCAAACAAGTCAAATAATCTATTATGTGGTTTTGGACTATGGTTTTGCTACAATGATGGTTAAATTATAAAAAAATCATAGTAAATTAAAAAAATTATAAAATAGAAAAACTAATTTTATTGGACAACGCGTGATTAGATCTACCCCGTGAACATATAATATGTGATGTTTCAGTACAAAGTTTATTCTAATTAATTATAGAAAAGTATAGATCTAATTATATAGAAAAAAATTTATACTAAAGCATATCATATTATGCATTCACCGTGTAGATCTAATCACGTGGAGTCCATAAAAAAATTTTATTTTATGATTTTTCTTTGATTTATTATGTTTTTCAAAAAAACTAATGAAAGAAAGACAAAAGACAAATTAAGCGTTCAAAACCGCTTAGAGGTTACTCGACCGGTTTTGATATTTCATGGGTAAAAAATCTAGTTTCATAGTTAAGAGAGTAAAGTAGTCCATCCTCAATAGTCGAGGGAGTTACGTAGACTTTTCCATTCTTAAGATCCACCCCAACAGCTCGGCTATTGTTGTTTGGGAGGCTATTTTAAAATTTGTATAGTAACAAATGTGCCAAGCACAGGCGCTATTTATCCGAAGATGAGAAAAAGCAGGGTTGTTCCACCACGTGGCCGCGGAGCATACCGCCACCTGATGTTTTTCAAGTTGTTTTACTGTTTGAAAATAACTAGTTATTTAGATGCCATAAATTAACCGGATGATAAGTAGACAACTCCCATCAAAACTATACGGTGCCAAGGAAAGCATGAATGTCTCAGTTTTGTAACAAGGAAGAGAATGGTAATATCGATTATATATATATACTTCTCTAAAATGAACACATGTGTTTTTGACAAAAGAAGGCTATAAATAAATGTTATAAATACTGAACTGAAAAAAAAACGATGCAAAAAAAGGATCAAACCAATTTGAATGTCTCTCCGAGATTAGATGAAATTTACTAAACTTGACCGAAAAAGTTAAAGTTTTGAATCTATAGTAGGAGAAGCATAGAAAATAGCCTTCCACTTCGCACAACAGAACATTAACATTTTTCAAGTACAACTTCAAGAACAGATAGCTGATTTCACTAGCCAATGGACTTTCAACCAAAATCAGTAGCTGAATCAAGAAGGAGCTTTTTTCAATAAGAGGCATTGCCCCGTTTCCATTTAACCAAACGGAAATACATAGTTCAACCGGCAAGAGTCAAGAGGGGACCGAGGCAAGAGAGGGGGACAGAAAAGAGTTTACTGCAACGCATGGAATTCTCTATCAGATTTCCTGCTGTTGCCGACTGAGCAAAAAAATAACGGACATAAACTTCCTCCTAGCCGCCAACAAATGCTGCAGGAGATTACAGGAGCAGAAGACATAAGAGATAGGATAGTTTGCAGCTGAACTAAGACCACCATTTAGACGAAAACATCATCACATCAGCTCGCCAGGGTCATTCTTGGTCTGCATCGCCGGCACTGTCCTGCCGCAGGCGCCTGTGTTGAGTAGCAGGATGACGCGGGGGAAGAAGGATCTCTGCTGCCACCTTAAGCATTGTCTCCACGCCATTGATCATCATGTTCTTCTTGACATCATCATAAAGACTTGCCCAATATCTCATTAGAGCCCCGGCATGGCAGATAATCTCAATTGGGTTTTTTATAATTTTGCCATCAAAACAAGCTTTGTTTCGCACCTTCCAGATTGCCCAGCATATTGCTGAGATTCCCCAAAGATGAAATTCATTGCCATTTCTCAACCACTGCTCACACCAAGTTGGAGGGAATGTTATCAACTCCCAAGAGTGTAGCAATAACCCCCCATATGACTTTTGCAATATGGCAGGTAAAGAATAGATGATCATATTCTCATTCATAGAACAGAATTGACATTTAGCACAGCCTTGCCACTTTCTTTTTATCATATTATCTTTGGTTAGGATAGCCCCATTAGCTACTAACCACATAAAAATTTTGATCTTTGGGGGTACTTTGCCCTTCTAGATTTTTTTGTGATCAGAGCCTTCTTCATTCCTAGTCATGCAATTATATAAGGATTTTACAAAAAACTTTTTGTTTTTGCCCAGAATCCAAATCACCTGATCATCACCATCACTCAGCTGGTAGTTACAGGTATCTTCTATGATTTTATCCTAGGTGAAAGGATCAAGATGCCAAAAAGGGGTAGGTGAATTGGGTTATTCTAAAATTTCTTGCAATAACTAAAACCTAAACTAGCCTATTTCACCCCTTGTGCCTAAAAGTGTTTCTATTTCTATCGCACAAAAGTGTTGCACCCTAAGTTCCAATCCTACTCTAGCATGGCAATTTTAAGAATGTAAAGACGTAAATTGAATTGCTTGAAAGTAAATGCTCAAAGTAAAGAGAGGAAGAAGACACTGCGATCTTTTTCCGAGGTATCGGAGAGTCGTCACTCCCCACTAGTCCTCGTTGGAGCACCCGCGCAAGGGTATCGCTCCCCCTTGATCCTCGCAAGGACCAAGTGCTCTCTATGGCTGATTCTTCGTCGCTCCGACGAGGTGAATCGCCGGGAACCCTGACAACTTGAGTTGGGCCATCCACAAGCTCCGCCGGATGATCACCGAACTCCCAATCACCACCAAACCGTCTAGGTGATGGCGATCACCAAGAGTAACAAGAACAAACTCTAACTTGACCTCACAAAGCCTAATGAGAAGGTGGATGCACACTTGCTACTTTCGAATCACTCATGAGGGCTAGACCATGGATTCTCAAATCACTAGCACCTTACTTAGGGTTCTTGCACTCCCTTGCACTCAAAGATAGCCTTAGCTGAACCAAATGGGCAAGAGAGGTCGTATGGAGGAGGTGGGGTTGTATTTATAGGGCCAAACCCAAAATCCAACCGTTACCCCCGACCTCACGAATTTTACATAGCACCGGACGTGTCCGACGCCTAGTGTTGGACGCGTCCAACGCGTTATAAGTTCGAATTCCAAACTAGCCGTTACAAGCGTCGGACGCATTCGACGCCCTAGCGTTGGACGCGTCCAACGCGTTATACGTTCAAATACCAAACTAGCCGTTACAAGCGTTGGACGCGTCCAACGCTCACCGTCGGACGCGTCCAACAGTTGGCTATTCTCGCAGTGCTCCTGAGTAGCGTCCGTAGGGCGTTGGAGTGTCCAACGCCCGCGTCCAACGCGTGCAAATCCAGGGTGACAGTGTTGGACGCGTCCAACGCTGTCCAACTGCCGCGTCCAACGCATTATATGAAGATCGTTCAACTTCCAATTCAAATCCTTTGCGAACGGCTTCGACTCCAGTCGATCTTAGGGCATTGTTGTAGCTCCCTAGCGCTAAGTTTCACAAGTTTGCACCACACCTAAACCATTAGACTTAACTAGGTCAAGCTACCCATTTGCACCCCCCTTAATAGTACGGCCAAAGGAAAAAAAACAAAGTCCTATCGACTAATCCGTCGTCCTCCAACACCAACGACGAACGGACCTAATCATTCTAAACCTTGTCGTCCATCCTTTGAAAATCAAAACGAATTCTATCGTCAGGGGGCATGAAAACCATATTGCCCGAGATTGCCATTACCATGACCTAACTTACCAATGTTTCTGCAAAACACATGTTAGTCATGATAATCATATTGTCATCAATCATCGAAACCCACATCAAGGGGGCCTAGATGCGTTCAATCTCCCCCTTTTTGGTGATTGATGACAACCTCTAGAGTATGGAGATTAGATTGAGGTTCTCAAACATGTTTGGTTCACATGGGCCTTTGACATTAAGAACAAGGGATTAGAATGACCCAAGTGACACCAAGCCAACATAATGTACTCATATGATCTGCATGAAGAGTTAGTACAACAACATATATATATAGCTCATATGGAATCGGAGTAAAACGTGGAAGCACAACGCATATGAGCATAGATCATAACACATGACATGATATAAGATATGAGCTCGAAAAACAACATGTCACTCAGAGTATCATCACACACATATAATACAATGCAATGTAAGGAAGTAAACATGATGCGCATCATGAGTGTATCATCACAACAAAACAACCAAATCCCTCTCACAAGCTCCCCCTAAATCCTACATACTCTCACATCTCCCCCTTTGGCATCAAGGACCAAAACCTAAGGACGGGTAGAAGAAGGAGGTGTAGCAGACGAGCCAGTCGCAGGAGCACGAGATGTCACAATGTATTGAGCTGGATCCTCGGGGCTCGACTTGGGAGTCTGTTGGAGCTGACCGTCAGTAGCTGTCTGACCCTCTGACTATGGCACTGGCGGAGAAGCGGTCTGGGTCGACTCGGCGGTCTCAGTGAGAGGAGCAACTGTCTCTGTGGTAGTAGTCACAACTGTATGTCCCTGCGGCTCTCGGGTCCTCTTCGTGCCTTTCTTGGTTGTCTTCTTCGTTTCTACTCCTTTTAGCTTCTCTGTTGTAGAGGTACGTGAGGGATGCTGAGAATCGTCACCATCACCACCTCCGGAACCCCTGCCGGTAACTGTGACACGACCCATGGTTGTCACTAAACTGATCAAGCAATCAATCAAGCACTGCCAACTGTCAATAAGGTGAACTGTCGCCTCATGAGACTTGGCCTCAGTCCATACTCGCGGGCTTGGCCCCGAGTTCAACTGCCATTGTCCACTGCCATCATACTGTCAATTGATCTCAACCAACATGGCTCGCTGCCTAGATAGAATAGATAGGATACATAACAGTAAGCAATAATTCTAGGGATAAGCAACTCCTATTTAGAAGCAAAGCATTTTGGGTAAGAAATGATCAGCATGAATTTCTACCTTAGGAGGAGGGAACCCTGTGAAAAGATAAGGCAATGACGACGTGGAGCACCCTCGGAGTCAAGGCGAGTCACTGTAATGAAGAGAGTCTAGGAATGAGCAACACAGTGACTGGATTTATGGTAGAGGCATTTTGTCGAACACCTAGTGTGCAGAGGAGGTGCTCACCATGAATGAAATCCTGCTGGTCAAAGAAAACGCCTAGCGGCGAGCTCAATCACAGAGAAGATAACAGAGCGAGGGAACGCCGCGGACGGAAGCAAATTGACGACACGCCGGAGCAGTTTGTCGAAATCGGTCGCAATGGCGAGCTCTGGCAGGTGGCGCACTGTGCAGGGATGGCGCGGGCGAACTTGGGCGCTCGAGGGCAGGAACGGCGGTCAGCTGCTCGGCGCTGAGGGGCACGACGGTGGCGAGGAGAGCAGTGGGCGGAGGCGTGGCGGCTCAGCGGGGGGAAAATGTAGCGGTGCGTCGCGAGAATACCCGGTGGCGGCGCGAACGCGTAGGAGCACGGCGCGCGGAGCAGGAGGGCGGCAGCAGAGCACCCGCGGGGCTAGCGGCGCGCGGGGCGAGTGCAACAGCACGGCGGGCGACGCGATGCGGTCGCAGGAGCGCGGCGATGTGGAATCGCCGAATCGGCGGCTCGGGTGCACTGCGGGCCGGCGTCGAGGAGAGCGCAGCCGCGGGCGACGGCAGTGCCGGTGCAGAGGCGGAGCGACGATGCGGGCGCGGGCGCGTGAGGGTGGCTCAAGCGCGAGCTAAGGAGCGCACGGCGATGCGGGGCACGTGTGCGAGGAAGCAGGCGCGGACGCGGAGCTACAGCGGGGCACGCGAGCACGGAGGGGCAACGACGGCTCGGGCGAGGCGAAGCTGCGGCGTACAACCCCGGGACGGAGAGGCGCGAGCGCGGAGTAGCTTGGAGTGATTCGCGGAGCGGTGGTTAGGGAGCAGAGCGGCGGCGCGGGCGAGGAGCTGCAGCGGCGGGGCGCGCGGAGGAGAAGCTGGCCGGTGGCGGCGCGCTTAGCAGGGGCGTCGGCGGTGAACAGAATCGACGAGAAGGAAACCGGCCGACTGGGGAAAATCGAATGGATGAAAGTCGGGTGGCCCCACACGTCAGAAAAGAATTGCACGCTTCATCTCCATCGCGATGGACGCGTCTGTCGATCGTCCACGGACGCTGCTCTCTTCTCCCTCCGGACGCTGCTCTCTTCTCCGGACGCAACACAGAACAGCCAGCAACTTGGGGTCATCGTCGGACGCGGAGGCTCCCATCCGTCGGACGCTACAGTGCGGCGTCAGGCGCTGAACTGAAATCTGCTTTCCACCGTCGGACACGTCCGGCCGAGCCCGTCGGACGCTCGGATTTTACTATTCAGCGTCTGGCGTGTGTTTCGCTGCATTTTCCAGCAGTTGCACTGGTCAGACGCTCCTTCGGCGTCCGTTGCTTCAAGTGGCAGCGTCCGGGGCTTCGTTTTGAGCCGAAATTGATTTCGTTCTTCGTGACAACTTTTTTCAACTTAGTTCTAACCAAATAAACACCAATTAAAACTAGTATGAGATCCTCACTCGTAAACCCTTAATTTTTTAAATATTTGCCATAGGCATAGTATTTTTTATGAAAAATAGGCAATAAAACAATCGAATAAATCAAACGACAAAAAACAATCATGCATATGCAATGCGGTACGAGAATTTAAATCTAATTGGCTTGTCAATTTGAACCAAGGGTAAACTTCTTTACACCTCCCAAAGAAGGTTATCTTAACCATGTTAGACAAGTCCTACATGCATTACATAAATTTGAGCATGACATATATTATAATGAAATGCAATGACAACATATTTTCATCTCTTAATAAAGTTGCTTAGATCAAGAATGTTGAGCTCATTCCTTAACCTACAAAAGGTCGATTCATCCAATGGCTTAGTGAAGATATCCGCAAGTTGATCCTCGGTCCTCACACTAACTAGACATATATCCTTCTTAGAAACATGATCCCTAAGAAAGTGGTGGTAGATATCTATGTGCTTTGTGTGTGAGTGTTGAACCGGATTATTAGCAATTTTAACCGCACTTTCATTATCTTACAAAAGTGTTACTTGACCAAAGTTGACTCCATAGTCAAGAAAGGTTTGCTTCATGTACAAAATTTGTGCATAACAAGCTCCTGTGGCAATGTACTCCGCCTCAGCGGTGGATAAAGCAACACTATTTTGCTTTTTAGATGACCAAGAAACAAGTGACCTCCCAAACAAATGGCACCCTCCAGATATGCTTTTTCTATCAATTTTGCAACCGGCATAATCCAAATCGGAATAGCCAACAAGTTGGAATCTTGCTCCTTTGGGATACCATAGGCCAATGCTTGGGGTGAGCTTAAGATACCTAAGGATTCTCTTAACGGCACTTAGATGAGCTTCCTTAGGATCGGCTTAAAAATGAGCACACATGCACACACTAAACATGATATCGGGCCTAGATGCGGTAAGGTACAACAAGCTACCGATCATAGAACGGTAAAGAGTTTGATCAACCGAGTTACCTCCCTCATCAAGATCGAGATGCACATTAGATGCCATGGGTGTTTTGATTGGCTTGCAATCTTTCATGTCAAACCTTTTGAGGAGGTCTTTGGTATACTTCTCTTGAGAGATGAAAGTCCCTTCTCTCATTTTCTTGATTTAAAACCCAAAGAAGAAGGTGAGCTCACTAATCGTAGACATCTCAAACTCTTTTGACATCATGTCACCAAACTTCTTGCATTGGTCTTCATTTGTTGAGCTGAAGATGATATCATCAATATATATTGGCAAATGAAGATTTTGCCATTTTGCTTCTTGGTGAATAGTATGGTGTCAACCTTCCCAATTGTGATGCCCTTCTCAATGAGGAAGCCCCGAATGCGCTCATACCAAGCTCTTGGGGCTTGCTTAAGCCCATATAGTGCCTTCGATAACCTGTAAATATGATTAGGATATCTAGGGTCCTCAAAACCAGGAGGTTAATCAACATAGACAAGCTCATTTATGAAACCATTTAAGAATGCACTCTTTACATCCATTTGAAATAATTTCATCTCATGGTGAGAAGCATATGCAAGGAGGATACGGATGGCTTTAAGTCTTGCAACCGGTGAAAAGGTCTCTCCAAAATCTAAGCCTTCAACTTGAGAGAAGCCCTTTGCCACAAGCCTTGCCTTGTTTCTCACAACATTGCCTTGGTCATCTTGCTTGTTGCGGAACACCCACTTGGTTCCAATGATTCTTGCATTTTTAGGGCGCTCTTCAAGTGTCCAAACTTGATTGCGGGTGAAGTTGTTCAATTCTTCGTGCATGACATTCACCCAATCCGGATCCTTGAGAGCTTCATCTACACTTGTAGGATTAACACAAGAAACAAAGGAGTGATGTTCAATAAAATTAGCTATATTTTGAGCTCTAGTCAATATACCCCTTGAAGGACTCCCTATGATGAGATCTTGAGGATGAGCTTGGAGTTGAGGATTTCTTCTTTCAACCACTTGAGGGAATGGTTGGGGAGCATCAACATCTTGAGCTTGTGCCTCTCTTTGTTCATGGGAGACATAAGTGTCTTCATTTCTCCCATCTTTATCTTCATCATCTTGTGGCACACTTGATGAGGTAGAAGGCTTGTCAATGACTTGCATATCATCATCATCTTATTTAGGCTTCATGTCTCCCATCAAATATTCTTCATGGCCTCCCTCAATGGTTCATCACCTACATCATCAAGATTCTCAATTGCTCCTTGGGAGCCGTTAGATTCATCAAACTCCACATCATATGTTTCTTCTACCAAGCCAGTGGCATGGTAGATGAGTAGCCAACAAGAAATCCAATATTGCAACGTCTTTGGAACTTTTCTAGGTGTTGCCTTTTCTTGTAGATGTAACATTTGCAAGCAAACACCCGAAAGTATGAGACGTCTGGCTTCTTCCCATTTAGCAACTCATAGGGGATCTTGTTTAGGAACTTGTGGAGATATAACTGGTTGGATGCATAACATGCAGTGTTGATGGCTTCGGCCCACAAGTTCTCTGGTGTATTGTACTCATCAAGCATTGTTCTTGCCAAAGTGATAAGTGTCCGGTTCTTCCTCTCAACTATGCCATTTTGTTGTGGTGTGTAGGTGGAAGAGACTTCATGCTTGATCCCAACTTCATCACAATAAACTTCAATGTGTGTGTTGTCAAATTCTTTTTCATTGTCACTTCTTATTTTCTTGATCTTCACATCAAATTCATTTTGAGATCTCTTGGCAAACTTCTTGAAACAAGCGGCCACCTCAGTCTTATCATGAAGGAAGAATGTCCAAGTGTATCTTGAATAATCATCAACAATCACTAAGAAATAAAGTTTCCCTCCAAGACTCTTGTATGTGGTTGGTCCAAATAGATCCATGTGTAATAGCTCTAGCACTCTTGATGTTGACAAGTAAGCTTTAGTTGGATGAGTGTTTGTAACTTGCTTGCCGGCTTGACATGCACTACAAGGTTTGTCCTTCTCAAACTTGACATCCTTCAAGCCTCTCACTAGCTCTTTCTTCAATAGCTTCTTGAGTGTACCCATACCAACATGTGCTAGCCTCCTATGCCACAACCACCCAAGTGAAGTCTTGGTAAATAAGCATGTATTCAAACTTGCATCTTCGGAGGAGAAATCCACTAGATAGAGATTGTTGTATCTAAAACCCTTGAATATGACTTGAGAATCTTCTTTCTTTGTGACAATCACTTCTTTCTCATCAAATAAGCATTGAAAGCCAAGATCACATAATTGACCAACGAATAGCAAGTTGAAGCTCAATGGTGCAACGTAAAACACATTTGACAAAGAGTGATAATTTGATATAGCAACTTGCCCAAACCCTTGACCTTGCCCTTTGAATTATCACCAAATGTAATCTTGTATTGATCTTGGTCCCCTTCATCAAGTGAGACGAACATACGAGGATAACCGATCATATGTTGTGTACAACCACTATTAAGAACCCAATGACTTCCACCGATCTTGTAGTTCACCTACACACAAGAGATCAAGCTTGTTATTTAAGAACCCAAACTTGATGAGGTTCCTTAGCTTTCTCAACTAGTAACTTTGCAACCCAAATTCTTAAGCCTATTCTTGTTGAGAGGTCCTAAGAATGTAACTTTCATCTTTCCACTAGAATCCTTTCTAAGCAAGTAGTGAGCATTGAAAGTAAAGGGTCTAACATGCTTGGGCAAGGGTTGTGGTGAGGGTGTTTCACATTCATGAGCAAAGTGACCTTCTTGTCCACACTCAAAACATCTCTTTGGCTTTGGCTTTGGCTTTTGCATTTGTTGAGTTGCTTGCTTTGCTTGAACTTGCTTCTCTTGATGTGCCTTGAAACCAATGCCACTTCTATCGGTCTTTATCATGGTGTTCATCAAGAGCTCACTTTGAAGTGTCTTGCCTTTTGCAAACTTGCTCATACCAATCTTGAGATGCTCCTTCTCTTTCTTGAGCTTCTTGTTCTCTTCTAGAAGTGACTCATTAGTTGATTGCTTCACACATGATAACTCAAACTTGAGCCTCTTGTTTTCTTCTAAGAGCTTCTCATTTTCAAGAGCTAGTTATCTATCATGATCAAGGTCCTCAACGATGACGGTGTTAAAGGCCTTAGCTTGTTCAAGACTTTTCTTAAGATCTTTATTTTCACTCTTGAGCTTGACATAGTCATCATAGTGATCGACCTCAACCACTTTCTTGCCCTTGCAACTAGAACCTTGCTCAATGCTCTCCACATTCAAGTCATCACATGATGTAGCTATATCAATCTTAACAACATGGTTAGTAGCCTCATGTGTTTTAGAGATAATATCATAAGCCATGGCAATATTATCATGATTGACCTTGATAGTGGTATACTTCTCTTTTAAAGAGTCATAGCTAGTGTTGAGCTCATTGTAATTCTTCTCAAGTTTATCATGTTTTTCTTTGAGCTCCTTGAGTTGGGAAGTACAATTTTAAATTGATCTCTAAGCTCATCACTAGATTTTTGCAAACTTTCACATTTTTCATTTAGAGAAGTATTTTCACTATCAAGCTCATCATTTTGGGCTCTAGTTTTGATGATGACTTTAGTATACTTGTTGAGCAATTTTACAAGTTCATCATAAGAAGGTGAGTCATATTCATCATCACTATCACTTCCACTTTCATCATCACTATCCTCATGTTTAGAGTTTACCTTCTTGTCATGTTTACCCATGAGACAATAGTGTGTAGAGGATAAAGACATTTGTAGTGGTTGTGGTGGCGGTGGAGACCCAATACCAATAGCAACAACATCTTCATCATCACTTTCTTCACCGGATGACCCACAAGAAGACTCAATATTGGTGAGCCAATCACCAACAATATATGCCTTGCCATTGCTTTTCTTTTGGTACTCCTTCTTGTCATTCTTCTTCTTGTGAGACTTGTCCTTCTTCTTCTTTTCTTGCTCATCATCATCACTTGAGTCATCTTTCTTGCTTTTACCCTTCTTCTTGTACTTGTCCTTGGGAGGCTCCGAGCATTGATGAGAGAGATGCCCAAGCTTGTGGCAATTGTAGCACTCCATCTCGGAGATGGGCTTTCTCTTGCTACTTGTGAAGAACTTTTTCTTCTTGCCATCAAACTTGATGCCATTTTTGTGAAGCTTCTTCATCATCTTGGTGGTTTTCTTCACCATGAGAGCAGGACTTGTATCATCAACTTCACCATCACTTGAGTTGTCATGAGTGATCTTCTCTTTGCCTTTTCTTTGGTGACTTGCATTGAGAGCCAAGTCTTTCTTCTTGGATGATGAGCCATCCTCGGGGGTGAGATGCATGTACATCTCATGAGCATTGACTTTTCCCAATATTTGAGTTGGTGTAGCATTGGAAAGGTCGCCTTGATGAAGCATGGTGATAATGTGGCCATACTTGTCAATGGGGAGGACACAAAGGATCTTTCTTGCAACATCAGATGGAGACATTTGATTGAGTCCAAGCCCATTGAGTTCCTCTACAAGAATGTTCAATCGAGAATACATCTCATTAGCACTTTCATTGGATTTCATCTCAAAAGCATTAAGCTTGTGCATAACAAGATGATAGCATTCCTCACGCTCAATCTTGGTTCCCTCATGGAGCGCACAAAGTTCCTTCCATAGTTCATGGGCATTCTTGTGTCCGCACATGGTTAAAAACATCCTTGCAAATCCTCTAAAGATGTGATTTTTGGCCTTTCCATTCCATTTCTCTTGTTCCTCCTTATTAGGAGTAAGAGCAACGCCTTCCTTAGGTTTGGGGAAGCCTTGAGTGGAAGCTTTAAGGCATAGTGAGTTTTGTGCTTCAAAGTATGATTCCATACGGACTTTCTAATATGGGAAATCATTTCCTTCAAACATGGGCGTTGACGATGGTTATACCATGAAATACCAACTTAAAACACTGTTAACATGCCTCGGTTTCAAGGAAAAATAACATATCAGGAGCATATTTTATCAATAACTAGTCTCACTTGTACTCTTCGCTTGTGATTTCAGGAAACAGAAAAATACACCTTGGTGGGACCCAATGAGGGGGTCGGCCGACCCCCACATGAGCTCCTCTTTTAAGCATGATCCATGTCAAGCTCCTTGGAGTGTAAATGAGTCCTCAGATCAACTAGTGTTCACATCTAACGGCTCAAGCTCATTGCACAAGGATTCATGGGCCCATAAGGAAGCAAGTAACGTGACAACAATTTGCCAAAACACCGAGCCACTCTGGATGACAGGTGGGGCCATCCTCTAGAAGACCCAGCCGGGCCCACTAGCCAGGGAGGGGGTCGGCTGACCTTCTCATGTGGACCCCACAAGGTCAGTTGGCTCCACCGACCTCCAGCATGCCGCCATGCGGTTTACTTGATCAGCATCGTCCATTTGAGGCGGTTTCAAGGTCGGTTCATCCAAGGGCTATGAGGCAAGGAGCACATGGATTGATGACATGGCACCCCCTCTCCTTCCCCTATATAAGGAGGCTGCCACCACCCTTGGAAACAATCACAAAAATCACAACATCACATATTCCAAGCTCCAAGCTAGAGTAGTAGTAGTTAGTCTAGAGTGGGAGTTAGAGTTGAGTCGAGCGAAGCTCGGGGTCTCTGGATTCGTCTTCTAGAAAGTCTGGTATAGCTCTTGTACCTTTTCTCTTTTGTAAGACTTTACTTTTTTTAATATATTTAGTCTTGCTTTACTTTACTTAGTGTTTACTTAGTGCAAGTCTATAGTCTTTATAGTATTGTTGTGTGCCTGTCTTACTAGTATAGTTGTCTTAGCTGGATTAGTTTCCTGTAACCAACTCTTGTGTGTGTATCATTGTCCTATCTTGCATAGGGACTCTAGCTATCTGATCGTTAGTTAGAGGTGTAAGAGTAAGTGTGAGCGTGGTGCTCAGACTTAGTCTTACCTTTGATTGCCGCTGGTCCACACGGAAAGCTCGTGAGCGCACTCCCAAGAGGTGACAGGTCTCGGGCGACATTAGGGTTTTCTCACCATGTTCGGGTTAGTTCTTAAAACGCAAGGCGCCCATAAGAGAATAGCCGCTTAAGTAGGGGTTCTGTCCCCTGCTTTCTCGCCTATCCCCACCACACATGTAGTAAGGCACCAGTCTATTTGAGTCACCTATCTATTAGGATTAAGTACACAGAAGTAAAGTAAGATACATAGGAGTCCTATACTCACTCGTTGTCCTCCCACCTAGCTAGCTCTCTACCAGTTATCTTTAGATTAGGATTGTTGTGATCATTCACCTATCCTTCCATTTTATTTGTTTACCCCCTAGTTACATTAGTTGGTACTAGGTTGTAGTAGACACAAGGATCTCAATCCCCTTTTATTAAATATTCCAAGCTATTGCTTTCCCATGGGAAAATATAAATTACGATACCTTGGAATACTCCCGGGTGAAGTGCTACAACGGTATATTCTGTGCGCTTGCGGAATTATCCAATAGACTTAGAATTTACCCCATAGGCATTTCTGGCGCCGTTGCCGGGGATTAACAATCTCTGGTAATTGTGTTAGATTTGTCAATAGCGGTGGCCCATCCCCATTGGACATCTTTCTCTAGGCGGTTAAGCCTAATTAATGAGCACTTAGCTCTGGTACCAATTGAAAGGATCAAGATGTCCAAGAGGGGGGTGAATTGAATTTTCTTGAAATAATTAAAACCTAAACTATCCCATTTCACCCCTTGTGCCTAAAAGTGTTTGTATTTCTATCGCACAAAATTTTTGCACCCTAAGTTCCAATCCTACTCTAGCATGGCAATTCTAAGAATGTAAAGACATAAATTGAATTGCTTGAAAGTAAATGCTCAAAGTAAAGAGAGGAAGAAGAACACTGCGATGTTTTTCGGAGGTATCGGAGAGTCGCCACTCCCCACTAGTCCTCGTTGGAGCACCCGCGCAAGGGTATCGCTCCCCCTTGATCTTCACAAGGACAAAGTGCTCTCTATGGCTGAATCTTCATCGCTCCGACGCGATGAATCGCAGGGAACCACTCACAACTTGAGTTGGGTCATCCACAAGCTCCGCCGGATGATCACCGACTCCCAATCACCACCAAGCCGTCTAGGTGATGGCAATCACCAAGAGTAACAAGAACAAACTCTCACTTGACCTCACAAAGCCTAATGAGAACATGGATGCACACTTGCTACTCTTGAATCACTCATGAGGGCTAGACCATGGATTTCAAATCACTAGCACCTCACTTATGGCTCTTGCACTCCCTTGCACTCAAAGATAACCTCAGCTGAACCAAATGGGCAAGAGAGGTCGTATGGAGGAGGTGGGGTTGTATTTATAGGGCCAAACCCAAAATCCAACCGTTACCCCCGACCTCACGAATTTTACATGGCACCGGACGCGTCTGACGCCTAGCGTTGGACGCGTCCAACGCGTTATAAGTTCGAATTCCAAACTAGCTGCTACAAGCATCGGACGCGTTCGACGCCTAGCGTTGGACGCGTCCAACGTGTTATACATTCAAATACCAAACTAGTCGTGTCAGGTACCTAAATAAGGGGTACCCTTAACCCTCGACTAAGCAACTCAATCCCTGCATTAACAAACCCAAAACCACCATTATTATCCCTCGGCCCAAAAGTACATAAGATATCCGATCCAAGTATCAAACTGCGCTGGGGCGGCCCATGAACGGGTCTCGACGAACCAGGCTATTGTTCACTCGATAGGACCCTCTCGACTCAAGGCTGTCTACTCGGGGAATGATCACCCCCTCGAGGGACGGAACTCCCCCGGGTGAACGATCACCCATCGAATACCGCGCACCCCCTCGACCCGCCTACTTCCCGTATGATTCCCCAGGCATTTAATGCATTTCACCTGCTCCCACCTAACCTCATGGCTATAGCCATGGTAATAGTGGATAGTACACCAGTCAAATCCTCCTTTTACTGCCCATACCCAGGAAACCAGCGGATCGTACCACACTGTGTCACCATACCGCAGACTATGCTCCATTCGGCACCCCCTCAAGAAGCGTTTGTCAACATAAATCCCGCATTTCCCGGGGCCGTTCCTATCCATTCTGGCCTCAACCCCCTCGGGCACACCTTGACTGAGCCCTTAGCCAGTTTTAGTCAGCGCTACGACAACCCCACTGTGTCATCTATAGTGAGCCGTACGCTCCCAACAGGAGAACACATCTTTCGCCACACTACTGAGGTACGGTAGTGTCATCATCTATGCCAGTCATCCACCAACTTCATCGAGACATCGCAGGATGGCAAGGCATGCTGTGTGTAGAGCTCAACCTCGCTTCGATGCACATCGCTGCAGTCTCCCGGACATGATCGGCATCCACTTTCGATGTCACCGCCTACGCCAGCCCTACAAGCACCATTTCTAGGGTTACACTGTACACACGTGCCGCTCCTTGGCCTATAAAGGAGGCGCCGGGCTAGCATAGATGAGGGAGCTCACCCAAAAATAGATTATAGCCAGAGCCCGCAACGCTCAAGTACTAGCCAACCTCACTCGCTCGCTTGTATTCACCCCTGTACAAGCACTTCGGTGCAAGATAATACAAACTCCCCTCCCCCCGCTGGACGTAGGGCCTTCTATTACCCGAACCAGGATAAACCTCGTGTATTCTTCTTGCATCACCATCCGGATTAGGGAGCACGCAATACAAATTCACTCATTGGTGCTCGGCCCCAGGGTCAATACACCGACAGTTGGCGCGCCAGGTAGAGGGTCTGCATGTCATCGACGACTTCCCGCTATTTCTTCGGATGGCAGACTTAGCTTCACCGCTTCTGTGAGCCATGGTGATCTGGTTCGGGAGCCTGGAGTTCATGTCACTCGGTCGCGACTACGACCTGATCCTACTCTCGGTCGGAGATTCGAGCGGAGGTCGCAGCGAGCTGCTACGCTCAGGAGGGGCCGCACGCCGGTCTCGTCACCATGCATCCATGCCCAGGAGGAGGCGCGACTGACGCCACCTTTATCATCAGCCCGCGTCTAGGTTGACGTCTTCCATGTTTCCTCCGTCCTTGATGGGCAGCGCAGGGACCCTGGTCAGGGACCTGCCTGACCCACGCCTGGGAACGAAAAATGAGCGGGCAGGGCTCTATGGAGACCCCGACTTCACCTTCGTGATGTGTTCATCAGGGAAGCTTGGTGAGGTTCCCCCAATGGGCACAGCTCCGTCACTCCCCAATCTGCTGCCGCATGGACTATTTGGGGCTCGTCGCTAGTTCCCATTCTGTCTAGACAACACCGCCAAGACGTACTCTGCCACGATGCGCTCCAGTATGAGCATGCATGAGGACCGCCCAGGGGCTCCCTTGTGCGCTACCATGGACCTGGCAGTGGTCTTGCCAGCCTTCGAGGACCTTGGCTTCTCACGAGCACCTGGCCCAAGGCAGTACACCCTCGGCACGATGCGACGTCGGCTGGAGGAGGAGCGGCGCAGGCAGTTCCCCATCTTCTACTTCGGCAACCCCGACTCTGACTCCGACCACTACGACCCCACTCGTGAGTGTTTCCACATCGAGTGCAAAGTCACGTCGAGCGACGACACCGTCGACCCAATGGCCATGGCAGCAGCTGCGGCCGTAGCAGGAGGGGCCCTTGTCGTGGCGAACCCAGAGGAGCAGCTGCCGGCTGCGCCCCAAGACAAATGCCCACATCTGGATGACCAAGACGCTCAGCTTGCACAGGTCCAAGAGATGCGAGCCAAGCTCGACGAGGATCGGGAGCAACTGTGCCAGCTCGAGTGGACCCTCGAGCAGGAGCGTCGAGCCCCGCCCGGCGGGAGGGCCCGAGCTAGAGCCCGAGAGGTCAACTGATAGATTGTTGAAGGCAGAGGACCTGAGCACCCTGTTGTCAACCATTTTCCTTGAGCCAGTCAGAACATCGTCGCAGCCGCCATGCTTCTTCATAACATGCCCACGCTGTCGAACCCTCAAGCTCGGCGAATATGGGACGAAGTCGAGGGCCTCCTCAAAGTCGTAGCCACACAGCAGGCTGAGAGCTCGGCCTCGAGGTGTCAAGGGGTGGCCTCAGAGCAACCTGTCAAGCCCCCCTGCAATGAGAGGGAGGTCTCAGTTCACCAGGAAGCGGCCCCCCGAGCAAAGAAGATGACCCCCGTCTGAGATCGCATCATCAACAACCGCGAGCCCCAAGACGCGCACTATGACATCATCGAGAACCGATGGCGCAAGAGCGGGGGCTGAAGATCGAGGATACAATGCTCATTGAGGGGGACGCTACGACAGCGATGAGAACCGTCGGGCCCCAGAACCACCAAGCCCTTGAGTCTTCAGTAGGGTGATCCGCAGCACGCCGCTGCTGAACCCCTTTCAACCCCCAATGAGTGTCGTCAAGTACAACGGCGAGACCAAGCCTGAGCTCTAGTTGGCCAATTTCCGATTGGCCTGCCAGCCGGGCAGGGCATGCGATGACCGTGCCATCATCCGCCAACTCCCGCTGTTCCTCTCCGACACTGCTCGAAGATGGCTCGAGGAGCTCCCCCCGGTCAGATTCGTAACTGGACTGACCTGGTGCGGGTCTTCGAGGGAAATTTCAAGGGGACCTACGTGCGCCCTGACAACACCTAGGACCTCTGCAACTGCAAGCAGCAGCCTAGGGAGTCCCTCCATGACTTCGCCCGACGCTTTTCCAAGCAACTCACCGAGCTCCCACACATTCCCGACCATGATGTCATCCTGGCGTTCGTCTCGGGTACCACCTGCAAGGATTTGGTACGGGAGCCGGGACAAAATCGCCCCAGGACCATCGATGAGCTGATGGACGTCGTCGCCAACTACGCAGCCGGCGAGGAAGCAGTCGAAGCCTTTTTCGACAATGAGAAGGACAAGGGAAAGGTGCAGGCGTCCGATGGCGAGGGCATGAGCAAGGTCCCTAAGAAGGGCAACAAGAAGAAGAAGACCCAGCAGGGCAAGCGCGAGGCTACGGACGAGCTCAAGAAGCCTTGAGGTCCCCCTGAGGGGCCGTCTTCAACAAGGTGCTGAAGGAGCCCTGCCCTTACCACAAGGGAGGGGCTAATCATAACCTCGAGGACTGCCGCATGCTCAGGAACTACTACAAGAGTTTGGGCATCAAGAAGGATGACCAGAAGAAGGATAAACGTGGTGACAAAGGCGGCAACAAGGAAGACGATAAGTTCCCTGAGATCTTCGACTACAAAATGATCTACGGTAGCCCCTCAACCCAACTCACGTCTCGATAATGCAAGAGGGAGCGTCGAGAGGTCTTCTCCGTCTGAGTCGCTACACTGCAGTACCTCAACTGGTTTGATGCGCCCATCATGTTCGACCGTGATGACCATCTGGATCATGTTGTCAACCCTAGAGTCTACCCTCTCGTCGTCGACCCACTCATCATCAACACCCGCCTCTCTAAGGTGCTCATGGATGGGGGAGCAGCCTCAACATCATCTATGCCGAGACCCTCGACCTCCTGGGGGTCAAGAGGTCCCAGCTTCAGCCTAGCACCGGGGGCTTCCATGGAGTCGTACCTGGGAAGAAGGCCCTGCCCATCGGTCGTGTTGACCTCCCCGTCTGCTTCGACACCCCCTCAAATTTCAGGAAGGAGATACTCACCTTTGAAGTAGTCGGGTTCCACGGCACATACCATTCCATCATTGGTCAACCTAGCTACGCGCAGTTCATGGCGATCCCCAACTACACGTATCTCAAGCTCAAGATGCCGGGACCCAAGGGCGTCATCACCATCGGCCCCTCCTACGAGCACGCATACGACTGCAACGTCGAGTGCGTCGAGAATGGAGAGGCCGTTGAGGAGTCCACCAGGCTAGCCTTGACCCTCGAGGGCCTCACCACTGAGGCCCCTGACTCCAAGCGTCACGCGGGTAGCTTTGAGCTCACAGAAGATACCAAGAAGATCCTCCTCGATTCGAGCAGCTCTGATGGGAAGGCACTGACGATCAGTGCCACCCTCGACAACAAATAGGAAGCAGTGCTCGTCGACTTTCTCCGCGTGAATACCAACATGTTTGCGTGGAGTCCCTCAGATATGCCAGGCATACTGAGGGAAGTCACCGAGCTCGCCTTGGAGATCCAGGTCGGGTCTAGACCGGTGAAGCAACGCTTATGTCGCTTCGACGAGGAGAAGCGCAGGATCATCGGCGAGGAGGTGCACAAGCTTTTGGCGGCCGGGTTCATCAAGGAGGTTCATCATCCCAAGTGGTTAGCTAACCCTGTATTAGTTAAGAAAAAGAATGGAAAAATGAGGATGTGTGTCGATTATAAAGTTCCATTTCCTTTACCACGTATTGATCAAATTGTTGATTCAACCCTCTCGTTCCTTGATGCTTATTCCGGTTACCATCAAATTAAGATGAAGGAGTCCGACCAGCTCGTGACCTCCTTTATCACCCCTTTTGGCATGTATTGTTACATTACCATGCCCTTCAACCTTCGAAACACCGGGGCAACATACTAGCGATGCATGCTCCATGTTTTTGGCAAACATATGGGGATGACGGTCAAGGCCTACATCGATGACATCGTAGTCAAATCTAAGAAGGTCGACAACCTCATCGATGACCTCAAGATCGCGTTCGGGTGCCTTCGGGCCAAGAATATCAAGCTCAACCCTGATAAGTGTGTCTTTAGCGTGCCTCGAGGCATGCTCTTAGGATACATCGTCTCTCAGTGCGGTATCGAGGCCAACCCTGGTAAAGTCACAGTGATCACCAAGATGGGGCCGATTCAAGACCTGAAGGGCGTACAGAAGGTCATGGGCTACCTCACAGCCTTCAGTAGCTTCATCTCGCGCCTGGGAGAAAAGGCCCTGCCGCTGTATCATCTTCTGAAGAAATCCGAGAACTTTGCATGGACCACAGGGGCTGAGGAGGCCCTCTCTAAACTCAAAAGTATGCTAACCTCTCCTCCGATTCTTGTATCTCCTAAACCGGCTGTGCCACCCAATCCAGCCGAGCCTCTTCTCCTCTATATCACCGCAACCACCCAGGTGGTCAGCGCGGCCATAGTGGTCGAGTGGAAGGAGGAAGGACACTCCCTGCCCGTCCAATGGCCGGTTTACTTCGTCAGTGAGGTACTCTCGAAAAAAAGGTTTGCTATCCACAAATCCAAAAGCTGGTCTACGCCATCATGCTCACGCGCCGCAAGCTCCAGCATTACTTCCTCAGTGACCCGATAACCGTGGCTTCATATTTTCCCCTTAGGGAGATTATCCAAAATCGGGAGGCCACGGGAAGGATCACTAAGTGGTCAGTCGAGCTCATGGGTGAGACCCTCACTTATGCGCCGCGCAAGGCCATCAAGTCTCAGGTGCTGGTGGACTTCATCGTCGAATGGACTAACACCCAACTTTCGCCAGCACAGATTCAAGCCGAGCTGTGGATGATGTACTTTGATGGGTCGCTCATAAAGACAGGAGTAGGTGCGGGCTTGCTCTTCGTCTCGCCCCTCAGAGTCCATATGCGCTACGTCATCCGCATCCACTTCATCGCCTCCAATAATGTTGCGGAGTATGAGGCCCTCATCAACGGTCTGTGCATCGCAATCGAGCTTGGGGTTCGACACCTCGATGTTCGAGGTGACTCACAACTCGTCATCGACCAAGTAATGAAAGCCTTGAGCTGCCACGACCCCAAGATGGAAGCCTACTGCAATAAGGTACACGAATTGAAGAACAAGTTCCATGGCCTTGAGCTCAACCACATCACTCGACGGTACAACAAAGCTACAGATGAGCTCACCAAAATCGCGTCTACTCGTGGCACTGTCCCACCTGACGTGTTTTCGAGGGACCTCTTTGAGCCCTATGTCAACTTAGGCTCAGGGGCTAGCATTGCGTCATCAACACTTGATCCCCTGCCCTCGAACAAGGCCACCTCGAACAGGACTGAGGTCACAGAGATCGAGAGGTCACCTCCACCGTCGAGCCCACCATCAGACTGGCGCGTTCCCTTCCTCGACTGCCTTGTTCGAGGGGAGCTCCCAGAAGACCAAACCGAGGCTCGACGGGCCAGGACCTACGTCATCTATGATGATGATAAGGAACTCTACCGACGAAGCCCGTCAGGGATCCTCCAGCGTTGTATCAGCATTGAGGAAGGCAGGAGGCTCCTCGAGGACATACACTCTGGGGCTTGTGGCCATCACACCGCCCCGAGGACCCTCGTCCGCAACACCTTTCGGCAAGGTTTCTACTGGCCGACCGCCATCTCTGACGCCATCAACCTCATTCGCTCATGCGAGGGGTGCCAATTCTACGCTAAGCGAATGCACCTACCCACCCACGCTCTGCAAATGATCCCTATCATGTGGCCTTTTGTCGTTTGGGGGCTCGACCTCGTCGGGCCTCTGAAGAAGATAACCAGGGGCTTTACGTACTTGCTGGTAGCAGTTGACAAGTTCACCAAGTGGATTGAGGCTCGGCCCATTACTAACATCTGCTCTGAGCAAGCAGTCTTATTCTTCACTGACATCATCCATCGCTTTGGGGTCCCTAATGTCATCATCACTGACAACGGCACGCAATTCACTGGCAAGAAGTTCTTAGACTTCTATGCCCACAATCACATTCATGTGAATTGGTCTGCAGTCGCTCATCCTTGAACCAACGGCCAGGTTGAACATGCCAATGGCATGATCCTTCAAGGCCTCAAGTCAAGAATCTACAATCGGTTGAAGAAGTATGGCAGGAAGTGGGCTGCTGAGCTACCCTCAGTCCTATGGAGCTTAAGGATAACACCTAGTCGAGCCACGGGGTTTACTCCATTCTTTATGGTCTACGGGTCTGAGGCCATCCTCCCCACCGACCTCGAGTACGGGTCCCCTTGACTTAAGGCCTACAACGAACAGACGAACGAGGAGGCTCTCACAAACGCCGTCGACCAGCTCGAGGAGGCTCGAGATATGGCCCTCCTCCATTCTACAAGGTACCAGCAGAAGCTTCAATGCTACCATGACAAACACATGCACAAGAGGGATCTCCAAGTTGGCGGTCTCGTCCTCCATCGACGACAGAGCAACAAGGGGCGCCACAAGCTGACACCACCGTGGGAAGGCCCATACACCGTGGCTGAGGTGCTGAAACCTAGAACATACAAGTTATCGAATGGAAAAGGTGAAACCTTCACCAACGCTTGGAAAATCAAACAGCTACGTCGCTTCTACCCCTAGGGCCTCAAGGCCTTGTACATTTCTCGTATTTTGTATAACTATGGCATCATGAATGAATAAATGAAAAACGGCTTCAATTCAGCATACTTTCTTATTTATTCATGTAAGGTAGCCTCAACTCTGCTCCCTCAGAGTCGAGCCTCCCTCAGGGGCTACAAGGAGGAACCTCCCGAAGTCCTCAAAAAACTCGCACATTTTTTCGAAACTCAAAGTCTATTCTTTCTTACGCGCCTCGATATGTGTTGTCACTTAGCCAAAAATGCCACGAGTGTCCCTAGGGTCGAGGGCTGTTGAGCCAGGAGCTCACCTACGCCTCTGTGCTATGGTACCTCCACTCACTCCCCCCTTCGAGGGACATTAACGTACATCGAGTTTACTAAGTAAAAACACAATCAGGGCATGCAAGAAAGAAAAGGACTTAAAAATGTGAAATATATACATGCATAATGTTTCAAGGCCACCAAGGCCACGTTGTCATGATTCGCAAAAACTAATCTATTATGTGGGCTTCCTTGCCCACATCTGGCTCACAGGCTTTTGTCCCCATCATCTCCACCACAGCCATGGGAGATGACATCCATGTCATACGTGAAGCCAGAATAGACGACCACCATCGCCCGCTTCACGCCAATATGGAGTGCGTCTCGGATGCGATCCCTCATGGCAGCCCCAAGGTAGTACATTTGGTCAACGAGAGCGGCCCCGCGCACCTCTTCCCTGGCCTCCTCCGTGGGCTCGACCCCCAGGAGTCGCAAAGACCGTTAATCATGGTGCGGAGCCTATCGGTCAATGTCGCCTCGGCCAAAAGGCCCTCCTGAAGCGCTTTTGAAGCTGTACAGACAGAGAGTAGTTTGGCCTCGAGACCTAGTAGGCAGAATGGGAGTCAATAGTGGCAGGTGGAGACAAGAAGCTTAGAGCTAGAAAAGAGAACTCACTGGTGCAGTGGGTGTCAAGGATCGCGCGTGCGTCCATTGCATCATCGCGCTCCTTCTGGGCCTCCTTGAAAGTGTGGACCGCCTCCGTCTTCTTGAGCCACAGGTCCTCGATCGTCCTACCAGCCAGAGCGATGGACCCCTCCTTCTCCTAAAGGGCCACCTTTAGCTCGACAACTTTGGCAGCAAGGGCATCGGTGGGACGTTTCTCCAACCCGACCGAGATGATGAGGGCGTCACGGGCCTCCGAGACTTGAGCAACATTGGTTTCGAGCCTCTTGATGTGCTCTGCGGTGTCTCGAGCTTCCCCCTTGAGTGACTTTATGCACTCAAGGGCCAATCGCGCCTCCTCGAGGGACTGTCCGACGTCGCTCCTAGCCTTCTCGGCTTCTTTCTTAGCCAAAGCGGTTTCTTTTTTAGCCTTCTGGGCCTCCTCCTCCGTCGCGGCGTTGTCCTCCTTGGCTCGAGCCACCTCCACTCGAGCCGCGTTAGTGTCCTCTCTGGCCTTGGCAGCCTCTTCCTTTGCCTTCTTCACCTCCTCTTCAGCCTGGGCCACCCCATCCCGAGCAGACCTGCCAGCCTCGAGTTGGCGCCGCACTTCCTCCCGCCCATCATGCGTCGAGTGAAGGAACTCGGACTTCACATAGGAGCGCCTCCTTAGGTCCTAAGGACAAAGAGTAGGAAATCAGGTGTTGATGCAAAAAGGCGTTGGATCTGCAAACACACCAGGCTAATACCCAAGTTCGATATCAAGGCGTGCCAGTCGATTTGACCTGTTAATCGACAAGGAAAGATAACTTGAACAAGAGCTGAATGAGACAACAGCGATACGCCTGGACATCAAGGCTCAGATTACTCGAAAAGCGGAACTTGCAAGCTCGTCGGAGATCAAGTTGATGCAGCCCGCCGATTCTTGAAAGAACCCGTTGAAAACGAAGAAAAACTGGTGACGAAGTCATCAAAAAGTAGATTGCTTGAAAAGTAGATAAAAGTAATAGATTTGTTGTATTTGATTGATTGACCCTTTTCTACATTGCCTCTCGGTACATATTTATACCCTGGTACTATGAGTCCTAAACAGACACGATAAAGTATTTCCTAAACAAGTCTTATCTCTAAGGAATAAAAAATAATGACTCGTACTAAGGTCGGACTCAAAAGTAAACTATTAAAATATTAACATAAATATTGCCAGTTTCCTTATCCATTGCTTACGATGAAACCTCTATCGGCACGCTCCTCATCTCTGTAGATTCCATCGGCAAAACCCATCGATAATGATTCAGCTCTGCCTTCCACGTTCTTCAGCTCTGTTTTCCATCAGTAACCATGCCTCTCTCTCCATCGGCAACAGCCTTCTGCTCTCATCGGCAAGATCATATTAACCTTCATCGGCAACCATCTGTTAGCCATACTTCAAAGCAAAGTAAGTTTAAAAGCACAACCACTCCCTTGCCGATCGACACAATTTTCGGCTTATATTGACACGTGTCAAAAAACGGTGTCAACATCAGGCATCAAATCAAGAAGTTATCCAAGCTCAACACACTCAGAGAAATACTTACCGAAAAAACCCGGCCCAGATCCTCGGTGGCGACATCAAGGGCCAGCTTTAGAGCATGGGCCATCCATGCCCGATACTCCTCCACATCCTCCCAGTGGTTTATCTCCACCGCATCATCCATCCAGATCATAGGGGCGCTGGGCTCTAGCGGATTTTGGAGCGGGAGGTGCTCCCTATGCCAAGAAGGGAGAGCCGCCTCGACCCTCTCTCGCACCGATGACCTGATGCGCTCCACCGCGTCTGGCGAACCGCCGTAACGGGCCACCCGATCAGCCAAGGTGGGCAACGGCGGCTTGACCCCCGCTCTGGCCGCCGACAACTCGGCCTCACCGCTCACCAGCCCCGCCAAGGCAAAAAAGCCCGGGTCGGACCAACCGGGGCCACGAGGGACACCCCGAGCGACTGCCGCTCCCGCAAGAAGAAGGGCATCTCCCTCCTCCTCGCACCGATGCGATAGCTGTGGGCTCTTGACAGCCACCTCCCTCGGCTGCTCCCGCGGCGCGAGCAGAACCTCTGACGCCTCCTGCGCTGTGCTCTGCTGCAACGGCTACAGGCTTGAGGCTGCCATGGTGTCCCACTGCTGCCAAGGGAGGCTCGAGATGCCCAGCTCCCCCAAGGACTCATCCCGCCACTGAGGTGGCGGGTCCGAAGGCGTCGCGTCCTCTGGTGGCGTCTGCTGGTGCTGCTGCTGGTGGTACTGCTGCTGCTGCTATAGTCATTGCTGCTCTGGCTGGCTCGACGCCAGCCTCTCCACCTCTCATTGCTGTTTGGGCTGGTTCTCAGCCAGCCCCTCTTCCTCCTGCTGCTTCTGTAGCCGGTCTTCCTCCTCTTTCATCTGCGGGCTCTCCTGCTCCCGCTTTCGCCGCACCTCCACCTCGTGCAGCCCCTTTGGCCACGGCTCCCGCCCCTCTCGCTGGGAAGGTAGCTCTCCTGCTTTCTAGGGGCACTCCACCATCTCCTCAATGGAGGGAGAAGGAACCACGGCCACTTCGTCCCCAAGGACAATCGGGGCATTTTTTGACCCAGGCTCGCGGCTGTCGAGGGCTCCTCCCTCGATTGCGAGGGCCTCGACCTGGCTAGGTGTAGGGGCCATGGATGTCTAGACCAGGACACCAACCCTGCTCTCTAGCATATGCCCCCAGTCAGAGCTACCACCCGCCATGGCCCCCGCACCGCTCGAGCCTGCAACAAGAGCAGAGCTCGTCAGTTTGCCCTGAATAATTGCCGCCTGGGCTTGTGATAACCAGGCCGCCTCCGACATCGATAGGGGCCTTGGGATCACACCTGCCCCTCCTGCTGCCATCCTCATGGCTGCGTCCACCTTGAGACGCCTGGCCAGCGAAGGGCTCGCCTCCACTTGACGCTTGAGCTTGGGCAATGTAGGGAAAGGTAGGAACATCAAGCAAATTCTGCGAATCATAGGAAAAGGGAAGAAAATTTTGGATGGCAAAAGCTTACCCTAGAGGAATGACGATCGACCTAGGCCCCCTCAAGTTACCTGGGCGCCTCGAAGGCCCCCTCTGAGCCAGATCCTGTCTGGAGCTAGAACTGCGCGGAGCGACCAGCTCGGACCTCGGCACCTCGAGCTCCATTGGGGCCGCCTCCCGCGAGTCGTGCGTCGAGGGTGGTGTCGCCCACTCCTCTGAGCCCGTCCGGCCCCGGGTCCTCACCTCGAGCGTCAAGGACCTGGTTTGGCGTGGCGAGGAACTGGACGGACCCCTGGACAAGGCTGGCGGATTGCCACCACGCTGGCAACAAGACGAGGACCCTGCGCGGGTCGAGGAACCCCCTTGCCTTCTTTCCTACGGTCGCTCCAAGACGTCCTCTTGCATAGGAGGTGCATCAGCTCAAGGAAAGCTAGAAAGATGGGGCTCAAGACGCCCCGCCACTCCCTCGACATCATCATCGTCATCATTCTCCACGTCTGTCTCCTCAGGGGGGACTCCTCGATAGGAAGGCCATCTCGCCTTTGTTTAGCCCGGTGCATTTCGAGCGCCTAGCACGTGAGGTCCTTCCTCTCCATCTTCTCTGGGTCTTTCCTTTTCTTTTCTTGTTGAGCGTCAAAGCACCTCACCTGGCAATCGAGGTCGTCTTCTTGAACCGAAGGCACCGAGACCCTGTAATCGACGTTACCCTGTGCTCAAAACCGCAGACAGAATGTCAAGACAAGCCAAAAAATAGGGGAGAAACTAAAGGATGTGAAATTGTGGGGCTTACCAAGATGATGCTATGAGGATCCGGTAGCATCGGGACACGATCCACGTCCCCTAGCCCGAAGTCTCCGGTGACCAAGCTCCTAACCTGTTTTGTGATGTCCTCGGGAGGCAGGTCCGCGGGCAACATCTGGCACCCCTCGAGCTAGTCGAGAAGCGCCTCGGACCTATCTGATCTAAGTGCAACGGGGGTGCCATCAGAGGGAGGACTCTTCAGCTGTGGAAGCCCGCGACGACGTACGTGGCATGCACACCCTGCTCGGACAAGGTGCGTAGTGCATCGAGGAGGGGATTCCGCCTCTGCTAGAAGGGCTGGGCCATGCCCCACAGCCAGTGCCCCGAACACGCCCCGATGACACGCCCAGTGTAGGCGGGCAGCAGGCCGTCGTCGTTGCGGATGTAGAACCACCCGGACTGCCAACGGCCATGGTTGATGGACAAGCCCATCCCGATATAGAGCTCGGATTTCTTCTGCGCCAGGCTGCAGCTGCCCATGCGGACGATCCTCCTCTTCCCCTCTGAGATCCAATTGGTGTAGTTCTCGCCCTTGAAAAGGTGGAGCCACAGTTCCCAATGCGGTTCCATACCCATGTACCCCTCACAGAGCGTGGCGAACATCGCCGCGTTGGAGATGGCGTTGGGGTGAGGTGTTGGAGCTCAACCTCGTAAAAGTGGAGTAGCGCACGCATGAAGCGGCTCAGAGGCGAACCAAATCCCAACTGGTGGAACTTGACGAAGCTCACCACGTAGCCCTCCGACAGCTGCGGCTCCTGATGCTCCCTCGGTGGCACGATCCATTCCAGCCGCTTAGCTGAAGCGGTGGGGCGGAGGAGTCCCTCATCCACCAGATTCTGTAGCTTCCGCTGTGACACATCAAAACAGGGCCAGGCCTCTGGAGGGAGGAACATGGGCGCCATGGACACAGCGCGAATCTGCTCGGCGGACAGGCGACCGAGAAGATTCCTAATCCTAATTTCTCTCTCACCGGTTCTTCTCTAGCGCAGACAGATGAAGGCTCAGGCGCTCTGGTGGCAGTGGCGGAGGCAAGATGGCAAGATGGGAAACGGAGAAACCCTATGTCGGTGTTCTGACCCTCGAGGGGTTAACACCAATGAGTAATATTTGTAATTGCGTGCTCTCTTAATCCGGTGGGTGATGCAAGAAGGACACGGCGATTTATCCTGGTTCGGGCAAAGAAGGCCCTACGTCCAGCGGGGGGAGGATAGTTCGTGTTATCTTGCACCGAAGTGCTAGTACAGGGGAAAATACAAGCAGATGTGAGGAGCGTGAGGTGGGGCTTTGGCGTTCGGACGCCTAGCTCTCGACCTTACACAAGCTCAAGGTGTTATTCTATTGTCTAAAGCCTTAGCGTTTCTACGCTCTGGATCCTCTTGTTTTTTGTTCGGTCCCCTTTTCTAACGCCCTGGCGCCTCCTTTTATCGATGAAGGAGGGGCACAGGGGTACATGTATTTCGAGTTCGCATGACGTTGATGAGGTATGACGTTGAGGCCGATTACATCGGTGCTGCTGTAGCGATGTACGTCGGTATGGAAGGTCCGGCCGCCGTCACGTCAGGAGTTGTTGAGTCCTACTCGAGGGTTCGTTCGTTGACGTTGAGGGGCGGCGGTCGAGGTGGTCGAGTTGAAGGCGTCGAGCTTCACCGGATAAGGCCGAATCCCGGGAAATGCGGGAAATGTACTGCTCGTACGTCTTGAGGGGGTGCTGGACATGGCACAGTGCTCGGCATGGTGCAACAGCAAAGCACGATCCGCAGGATTCTAGGGCATGGGCGGTGAAAGCAAGATTTGACCGCCACTCCCACGACTGTTACCGTAACTGCGGCCATACGGTTAGGCGGGGGTAGGTAGATTGCATTAAATATGCCCGGATCCGTACGGGAGAGTCAGTAGCCGAGGGGTGCACTGTCCTCGAGGACCGCCCATTCGCCCGAACAAAGTTCCGTATTCGAGGGCAGGCTCATTCGGCGGGCGAAGTTACGTCCTCGAGGGCAGGCTCGTTCGCCGGGCGAAGTTCCGTCCTCGAGGGGTCGCCCAAATTTCTGGTCCGTTCGGTAACCCCTCGAGCAGGCTTTGGCTTTGGTCCATCGTCGTCTGTTCGTGGGTCAGCCCGATATGTCTTTGCCTGCGGGCCTTCGTACGTTAGTGCGGAGGTCACTGGAGGGTTTGCTTTGCCGATTTTGCGGGGTTTAGTTCAGTAAACCTGGGGTTTGGGGTACCCATTTCCTCGGTAACGATAGTAGCCCCCGAGCCCCTGCTCGGGTGATGACACTCGGGTAGGGGGTCAGGAATTTGGAAACTGGACGTGATTCGGATTTTTTCATGGGGGCGCGCGAGCGACCCCCGCGGGGGTAGCCCCCAAGGCCTCGTAGGAGTCAAAAGACTCCTGTGAGGGCTTTATTTATCTTTGGTTGAAGGGTGCATGTCCAGTCGGGTACATGCCTGAACTGGAGTCGCAACGCTTTACCGACAGGAGCCCCCGGGGGATTTTTGACCCTCTTTCGTCGAGGGGTGCTGGGCACAGTTGAGCTCCCGAGCCTCGTGCGGCTGGGGCGTTGCTGGCCTCGGCATTCATCTTATGAGTCCTTTCGATCGGACATGAGGCGAGAAGCGTCGGATTACCCTCGATAGGGCGAGCCGCGAAGTTCTTAGTGAGCTGGTAACGGGAAAATCCAAGCGAGGGCCCGTTCCTCGTTCGATGGAGGTCAGCAGGAGGCCCAGAGGCGGTCTCATTAAAGCAAAACGCAATGGACCTATGGATACTGATTCCATTCGATAGGTCTCGACGGCTCGATGCCTCCCTTCGGGGGGAATCCATAAGTCCGTAGCTTTTTGCCTTGGATGCGTCCAAAGGGGTCTCGAGAGTTCGTTCTCGAGCAGGGCCTCATGTTGGCTCCCCCTTGGTCACCCCTGACTCGGGTGCTCGAGGGCGATTGTCGAACCCTGATCGTGGGGCCAGCCTTCGCTCCCTCAAGGCTTAGGGCCGGAGCCCAATTTTTCTGGTGCTCAAAGGCAGTCGTTGAGCCCTCACTTGAGGACTGGCCTTCACTCCCTTGAGACTTTGAGGTGGGGCCAGAGCCCATATTTTTCTGGTGCTCAAGGGCGGCCGTTGCGCCCTCACTCGAGGACCGGCCTTCGCTCCCTCGAGACTTTGAGGTGGGGCCAGAGCCCATATTTTTCTGGTGCTCAAGGGTGGCCGTTGCGCCCTCACTTGAGAACCGGCCTTCGCTCCCTCGAGACTTCGAGGCGGGGCCAGAGTCCGTTTACCTTCTCCTGGAAGAATCCGCCGGTAGGCGACGCTTGTTTTTCTTACCGTTGGACGCGCCTTTTGAGGAGGAAGCTAAAACGATGCGGTAGTGGAGATCGTGGTGGGCCTGAGCAATGGCTCTTTGCCAGAGGTGTGACGCGTGTGTCCGGTCGAGGATCGAGGGGGGAACGGTCAGGTAAATGCATTAATTGCGAGAAGTTACCTTTTTCCTGCCGCCGGACTCCGCCCGTTGCTCTTCCCGGGTATAAAAATGGAGGGGGACAGGCACTGTTCGCCCCTACTTTTGCCATCCTGTCGAACTCCTGCTTTCCTGCGTGCGTGAGGGTAAAAACTTAGAGCGAGAAGTCACGATTGGAAACCTTCCTGGTCGTCTGTCCACCGAGGAGATTCATGCTGTTGTTGCCGCCGCCGCGCCCACCGAGCAGATCTGTGCTGCTGCTGCCGCCATGGCCCCCGTCCTTCAGCCTGCTGAACCCTGGCGCCCATCGACCATGACGCAGCAAAGGCTGATCGAGCTGGTGAGGGAAGGACTTCTCTGCCCCGTCACCGATCCAAATCGGCCGGAGTGGATTGCGCCGCCGAGGGACCACCAAGAGCCAAACCCGCCGGAGGGCTACGTAGTGAGCTTCCTCAAGTATCATCGGCATGGGTTCGGTGTGCCCCTAAGCGAGTTCATGCGGGGGTTGATGAACTTCTACGGCGTCGAGCTCCACCATTTCTCCCCCAACGCCATCTCCAACGCCACCACCTTCGTGGCCGTCTGCGAGGGCTACCTTGGGATGGCGCCACATTGGGAGCTGTGGCTCCACCTTTACAAGGGGGAGTGGTTCGCCTCCCGGTGGCGCCAGGAGTAAGGCGAATCGTCAGAGCGGGGTGCCTCAACTTCGCGTTGAAGACCGGGAGGTCGGAGGAGCCACGCGAGTACATCCCCACTGGGTTGACGTCCAACCACTCCCAGTGGGACGAGCAGTGGTTCTACCTTCGCAACGACGGTGGCTACCTCCCGCCGTACACCGAGCGGCTTATCACCGAGCGTCCATACAACTGGCCACACAGTGTTGCGGGAGATCTTCAGCGTCGACTTCGTCCCCTTGTCGTCGCGATGAAGACCCTTTGAGAGGCGGGCCTGACGGCGGGTGTGGTGGTCTCGGCCTTCCACAGTCGACGGGTGCTCCCTCTGATGGAGCGCCCACTGCGGTTGGACGAGATGCTCCCCTCGGCGGCGCCCGAGGTTCTCAAGAGGTGCCGGATGTCCGGCGAGAGGCCATCCGCCGTGGAAGTCGTCGCGCAGGTAAAGGGGATGGTGGCGGGCTCGTTCAGGGCGGAAGAAGTCAACCGCCTCCCCATGCGGCCGGAGGAGGGTTGCCTTGACCTGGTGGGTGCCCCGACCCATGCCTTTCGTGTTTTCGTCCCCCCTTTTCCTTGTCCCTGTGACTAAACATCTTTGGGTAGGGGAGAATCGACTGCCGGAGATCGAGGCCCCCCCCTGACGGAGGACGCTCCCGATCGTCAGGTAAGACGCTTCACCACCCAGCAAGAGAAGCGGAGTAAGGAAAGGAGGAGAACAAGAAAGCCAAGAAGCTCCGGGAGCGCGAAAGGCTTGCGAAGCGCCGCGCTGAGCAGAGGCGTGACGGGCTCCCGGAGGAGGAGTCTCCCTCGTTCGAGAGAGATGAAGATGATGATGATGACAGCGATGACATCGAGGGGGTGGAGGGGCACCTCGACCGCATCTTGTTGGGTTCCTCCCATGCTGACCGCCCCTTCGTGCAGGAGGAGGTGGTGGAGCAGCGTGCCCCCCAGCCGGTGGCGTCGGCCTTGGAGCGCTGGCGTGGAAAAAGGGGGGTCGAGGCTTCACCTCGAGGGGGTTCACCCCCCTCCCGTCGTACTCGAGGCGGGACCCCACCCACTTCGATCCAGGAGACTCGGTCCCGGTCGTCGGCGCGGGCTGAGCAAAGCCATGCCTAGGAGGCCCCGTCGAAGCAGGGAGGCGTGGCGACCCCACCGACGGCCCCGAGCAGCCTCAGCCCCGGGAAGAGCTCAGCTTCGGGAGGGGTCTCAAAATCTGCTGGCGGTTCGAGGGGGACCCGAAAGGCCTCTATCCCCTTTGGGTAAGCGTTGCTGACTCAATTTCTTTTCGTTGCGTCTTTCTTGCGCAGTTTAATAAACCTTTACCGTCCTACTTCCCATCCAGGCCCAAGCGCCAAATTGAGGAGGCGTCTCTTGCGTCGTCTAAGCGGCTCAAGATGGATGCAGCTGCGAGGATGGAGGCCCCAGTCACAGGTGCGACGTCAAGGCCCTTGGCTCCGTGGGAAGCCAAGTGGTTGTCTTCAGCCCTCGGTGCTATGGCGCGCGGTAGGCTGACGGGTTCCACTCTTGATGCAGGGTCGAGCATCTCGGGGGCCGCGACGGGCGGCGACTCCGAGCCGGGGAGGACGCATGAAGGAGGGAGGGCCTCCTTGTCATCGTCACTTGCGGCCCTCGAGCTCGGCCCGGCACCAGGGGCCGGTGCCCCGACGTCGGGAGCTTCCGCTCCTGGCGGGCCGGAGGCCTCGATCCCCGCACCCAATGTGGGAGCTCCCGAGGGCCACGAGCCGGGAGAGGAGGTAGTCGTCGTGGACCTTGAGGGTGAGGAGACCACGGCCCTTCCCCCCTCGTCGGGAGAGCGGAGGCCCTGGCCGGCGGGGCTACGCGAGCTTGAGGCCCGGAGGGAGCAGGAGCAGGGGGCCCTCCAAGAAGCGGAGCTGCCACGGCCGTAGCAGGAGGGTGAGAAGGAGCCGCTGGAGCGGGGGGAAGAGGAGGAAACTGGGGGCCAGCCCTAGCACCAACAGGCGCAGCAGACGCCACTGGGGGACACGACGTCGCTGGACCCGCCGACACAGCAGCCGCCCGAAGCACTGAAGACAGAGGCAACTTCGGGACTGCCCAAGCAATGGGTGTCCGTAATTACCCTGGACGAGCTGCTGGCC